>CM057345.1:213330007-214558277 GCA_030015575.1 Agapanthus africanus | reverse complement strand
AGTAGGCGGCCGCACCCCCGACGCCGTCGACGAAGTGCCCCAAGGCGGAACACCGTTGCCGTGAGCACCCAAACGGATGCTTTCGGCCGACGGGTTTCTCCTACAGTCACTCGGTCGGGGTTATGGGGTGAGGCTGTCTATTAAGTTTACCCGGCGAGTATCCGTGTACGCTACGTGATTGCGACGGACTTTTGATTACATCAAAATTCCGTGGCAACCAATCAAGTGAGACTAAACTGCTTTGTTTATAACATTCAATTCAGTTATCTCATAACTACTTGTGGATTCCAAATATTGTATCACATTCGGGATAAATAGTAAATGTTAAACATTCCGATCGAACAATCAAACACCCAAGTTTTCCCGAAACAGCTCAACACTTGAAATAAGTTTAAAAACATCCAGTTCATGCCTCAGTACCAACGGTCCAGCCGTAGAAGGGTCAAGCCAACGCCTCACATGTGGCACACCGTACTGCTCCAAACCCTAAGGTTCAAAGGGCAGTTCAAGACGGTCACATAATCGAGTTAAGGTTTGTTGTCTTCTAGAAGGTCCATCGCGTTACTTGCACTACTTAGAACATTCTTAAACTACGGAAAAATCCAACACTTAGAAATTTCCCGGCAGGGGAAAAAGTGGGTATTTATATCCGGTCGAACTTTTTAACAGTTTCTAAAATATCCGGAAAAACATAAATGAAGTTAAATTATCCGATCAAATTAACGAGTCCCCAATAAACCCTAGAAAACTCAACACTTGAGTGGAATTAAAATATTCCCATAAAAAATTGCCAAGAAAGGACCTAAGAATAAATATATGAAATTTCAGGGACTAAGTCAGATTTTGGCCGCGGAACCGCCGCGAAACCCATGGTTTCGCCGAGGTTCCGCGGTCAAATTATTGACTTAGTGGACCGTACATCACAGTAATTCTTAGTTTTTCCTGCTGGTTTTTCTAAGAATTTTTAATTCACAAAAATCCACTGTTTTGAAAAATGTACAGAGAAGGGTTTTGTCGGGGTTTACGGGTTCGATCGGACTTCTAACTTCATCTACACTTCGCCTAAAGCTCTAGCTAGGCTCTGATACCACTGTAGGGTTCCTAGGCACACTAATGAGGTCTCACAAGGTATCAACCATGCCAATTTCAAATTTTTTCGGTGCCGAGAAACCCTAATATAGATCGTTAACTAGAGATTAGGCGAAACATGCAAGTAGTAAACAACTTTAGTGCTAAGTGAAAGGGGCTACAACCTTTGTAGATCCGGTCCTCCACTTCCTTAGCTACATTATGATGTCCCTCCGCTGCGATCATCGGATCCCGGACTCTGGCGATGGTTTCGTCGAAGATATGATCGGGCTGGGTCATCGACTTCGATGCCGAAGATGATCTACATCGAGGCAACTCAAGATCAAGCTCCACCTTCACCAAGTCATGAAACTTGTGAAGAAAACATCCTATACTACATAGCAAGTGGTAGAGGATGAAGAAATAGGAAGTGGGTTCACTTTGGTTTTGGATTTCTCACTTTATTTCAACACTTGATATTTTTCAAGCAAAGCTTTTCTTTTTCTCTTGAAGAAGAAGAAGAAAAAGAATGAAAAAGAATCATCAATTAAAACAAAATCAAGTGATGGTTATCATTTTGTAACCATGGGTGAGTATAGAGAATAAACTAGGGTTAAGTTGAATGGTTAGGTTAAAGGAAAGAAACAAAATGGTTACTTCTTCAAAACTTCATGAAGCTTCAACAAAAGACAAAGCAAGCCACCATTTCATTTTCCTTTGCCAAAATGAATAAAGAGAATAAATATATAAGTAAATCAAAACCCTAACCATTAACATAACCATGGTTTAATCATACACACCCAAGTTTACATGTATCATCAAACATGATACAAACTAGTGCACAAAACTATATCATATATATACAATGTGCACATCAAGTGAGAAAATACATCATAAGTGAACAAATACTAGTTAATGTAAAGTGATATGTCAAATATATAATTATAAATTAAATCAATAAATCAACACTTGATTTAACGATCCGGTCATATCGCATATGACCGACTAATATCCAATATATCGACTTATCGAATCAATACTCGATTCGATAACTAGGCTATATGGCATACAACCAATCGATGCATTCATCACGAGAATAGAATACGGTATCACATACATGCATTATTCTCGGTCCCGCACATATCTCATATGCGCTCCTATTTCGTTTCGTTTGAGCCAGGAAACCTCCTATGTGTAAGACTCTAAGGACTCGTCAATACGCCGGCAGCAGATGATGATCATATCAAGCACCCACAAGCCGCAAGCGGTCTGCTAAACGTAACTGCCACCCGGGTATTGAGCGATCAGAAGATCAACGTGCAAGCCCGCTCACACTCCTGTGAATCCAACCAGTAACATTTACCGTACAGTCCGGTCTCTTCGTCTGATATGTCGCATATCTCGCCTAGGGGTGGTAAACGTCAGACCTAATAGCTCGATAAGTCGTGTCGATATGAGGTCTATAACAGTTCGAGAATCTACTGATAACACTTACCAGTAAATCTCAGCAACCCTGGCCAGGGGTTTCCGGTTATAGCCAATCGAACACAGCGCAACATCAACTCCCTATACCGGGAGAGACGAATCCCCTCCTATCGCTCATTACCTCCATGTGATTCGGGACTGTACCCAAAAACCACCATTTTGCATGTCCTCTTGGACGTGTTAAGGTGGAAATCAAAGCACAGTGGGAATCACACAAGACTCTATGACGATCTCGGGTCAACAGACTACTTTGTACCAGTGTCACCAGAGAACTGCCATCTGACGTAAGGTATAATACCATCTGGGAGTTCTCGGCGAGTTCGTCCAGTGTACCCAGTCTCCACTGAGCACCCGTATATCATCTCTGATGTCAAACACCAATGGATATGGGATCATCCATCGCCTATCTGTTTGAGTCGAGAAGGTATACGCTAGTCTACTCTGGTATATCGATGCCCCGTCTCGATACACACACGACTAGGGACCTTGAAGGATGTACTTATAGACTACCATGTCCCCACTAGTATGATCTGCATCATAGTCCAGGTAGTCAAGTACACATCCTAAGGGCTTTACCAACATGTAACAGATAGACAATCGGTGTACACGTTAAGGTAAAGGGCAACCAGATAGCATACTATCATGTCGAGCAAGAAAGTCCTCCCTTTATATGTCCAAGCATCAACTACAATATACATCCTATGTATAGTAATGGCCTCTAGGGCATACATATAACTAGCAATTAGAAGTGAAGGACCGGTCTATAAAGGTTGTATTCCTCATTCAATTTGTACGTAAAGTATTTTAGATATTGATTCGTCGGATTTTCTAGTAACGATTCTAGGGTTAGGGTTAGCGAGAACGGCATATTTTTGAAATTGGCATGAACGATGACTCCAGAAACCTTGCTGTCGTACTAGACAACCCTACAGTGGTATCAGAGACATACTAGAAAATTAGACAATATTTGTTAGATTACGAAACCGAAACTACTCCGAAACTTTAAACCTTGCAACCCAGTTTCTGTCGAATTTAAAAAGTCTTCAAAAAATTTTTAGTATGTCTCTGATCCTAGCTAGTCTTTCCTTTTAAGGTTTGAAGGAAGATTTGATAAAAATAGTGGGAGCCATCCTGATTAGATAAAATAATTACTAATCTAATCTTGCAAGAGCATACGCTGAGTGTTTTCTTCTCTCTCTCTCCAGGTAGTGACCATGTCACGCCTTAATCAAGATAATAATATGGATGTATTGACCGAACCCGCTTGTTATACTGAGCTAGGGGTCGTTGTTCCCGCTTCAACTTATAATTGTTATAAGAACTAACAGGAAATAGGGGATTACCAGAATTCTCGTGCCGCCCAAATGAAGAAAGTGCATGATGATGCATCTTCTTCTGGTGTGTTCATTACCGAGAACTGTTTCTCAGTGTCCTCTACGTTCTGGGTATGAGATACCGGATCAAGATCCCACATATATAATCTGTTACATGGGTTATAGATAAGTAGAGAAGTGGGAATGGGTGATAAGTTTCAAGAGATGGAAATGGTGCAAGTGTTGCAGCCAAGTTGTTGGCGGTTATCACCCTGTATTATCAAGTACATTGATTCTGAACGATTATTATTAGATACCGAACCTGATATAAAACATCATATCAGTCTCTTTAATTAGTAAAGAAGGATATAATTTTGTATTGTTGGATAATGTTTTGAACATTTCCTATATCAAGAGTTGATCAGATCAGGCGCGTGTAATCTAATGGCATATATGTTCTAAATCAAACCACAGTTCTTAACGTACAGAACACAAACAAGAGGAAGAGTTCAGAAATGAACGAATCTTTCTTGAGGCATTGAAGACTAGGTAATATCAATGCGACCCAACTAGATAAGTTACATAAAGTTGCATATTTAAATCAGTTTTAATTTACATCTTGTGAAACTTTCCAGTCATGTCACAAAGATAAAATGACCATAGCTCCGTTTTTTGGAAACAGAGAAAAAGTTAGTGAACTCTTGGGATTGATACATGTTGATGTATGTAAGTCCCCTGTCTACACATGCCAGGACCGGTTCTTTGTACTTCATTACATTCATTGATGATCTCTCAAGATTTGGACATATGTTCCTGTTGAAACACAAGTCTGAAGCTTTTGTGAAATTCAAAGAATATAAGTCAGAAGTAGAGAACCAATAGGTATAAGTATTATGTCCTTTGATGTGATCAGGGAGGAGAATACTTGAGCACAGTGTTCCTGGACTATTCTAAAGGAGAATGTGATTCTCTCTCAACATTACTCCTCCATATACACTACAGCACAACGGTGTATGGGGGCGGAGCAATCGCACCCTATTAGATATGGTGCACTCTATGATGAGTATTACTGAGTTGCCTGTTTCTTTTAGGGGTTATGCACTTGAGAAGCTGCATACCTATTGAATTGGGTTCCAACCAAATCAGGTGCCTACAACTCCATATGTGATATGGAATGGGAAGAGCCCATCTCTTAAGTAATTTAAGATTTGGGGTTTTCCGGCCTATATAAAAGGCAAAATCTGGACAAGCTCGAGGCAAGGTCAGTTCTGTGGAAGTTTGTTGGATATCCAAAGCATTCGCATGGGAATATCTTCTACCGCATCGAGGAACAAAAGCTGTTTTATTTCTCGGCATGCTACCTTTTTAGAAAAGGAATTTATTTTGGAAACAAATTATGGCCATGAGGTAGAACTGGAAGGAGTTCCAGCAATACAAACTACAACTGATGATTTGGTAGAACCGGAGGATTCAATAGTTCCCGACGGACCTCAGCCTCTCCGCCGATCTGGTATGGTTCCTCATCCGCCTGAGAGATACTTCAGTTTTCTCAATGACAGTGGGAGCGAGGATTGCATCATGAGATGATGACCCAACTATTTTCGAGTAGGCCATCAAGAGTGAGGACTCTGTGAGAATGGCTGGATGCTAAGCGATCTGAGATGGAATCCATATACACTAACAAAGTATGGACTTCTGTTGCTATATCTGAAGGGTTAAATTCCTATTAGGAGCAAGTATATCTTGAGAAGATTACTTGGTGTAGATGGAAAAGTTGAGACTTTCAAATCTAGACTTGTTGTAAAAGTTTTTCGTCATCGACCAGGTATGGATAATGATGAAACCTTTTCTATTGGCTATGCTTAAGTCCATCTGGATCCTACTTGCCATTGCTACATACCATGACTATGATATCTGGCAGTTGGGTGTCATGACTGCTTTTCTAAATAGTGATTTAGAAGAGAGCGTCTATAAGTACACAGGCAGAGGGCTTCGTAAACAGTGGGAGCAGCGAAAATGTGTGCAAGTTTCATTAAGGGTTAAGCAGGCATCGCGGAGTTGGAACATCTGTTTTGATATGGTAGTCAAAGCGTTTGACTTCATCAAAATGGTAGATGAACCTTGTATATACAAAAAGGTTGTAGAGAGTAAGGTGGTCATTCCTCGTATTGTACGTAGATGACATACTCTTGATAGAAAAGGAGTTTCCTATGCTACACTCGGTCAATCTCCTCTTATCACATTGATTCTCCTTATAGGATCAAGATGTTACCTCCTAAATCCTGGGTTTTGGATCTATGAGATAGATCTAAATGAATGTTAGGATTCTCACTAGGTGTAGTGAGATGGTATCAATTGATCCTGGGGAGAATCACTGGATTGCATCCAGGGTGGTAAGATCGACTGAATGTCAGTCACAGGCATTGTCTTTACCCTCAGTGGAGGGACGGTATGTTGGAAGAGTTCCAAGCTAGATACTGTGGAAAACTAGATGATAAAAGCTGGATACATCGCTACCAACGATACTACCAAAGAGGTAGTCTGGGTGTATATTAGTTCATGAGATGAACTTCGTTCCTAACATTGTGTGACAATGGAGTTATGGCTTATGCCTAGGAACCCCCGTCCTATCAGTGATCCAGGCATATTCTAATGCAGTATCACCTGATCATGGAGATGGTTGATCTCCAGGGGATCGAGGTTAGGAGAGTAGACTAAGAGGACAACACGGCGGATCCACTCACAAAGGCCTTTTCGCAAGAGATATTTTTAAGGCATGGTTGAGTATGAGATACTACAACCACTGCTATATGATGGCCCTAGTGCAAGTAGGAGATTGTTAGTTATATGTACGCCCTAGAGGCCATTACTGTACATACAATGTATATTGTAGTGGATGCTTGGACATATATAGGGATGACTTTCTTGCTCGACATGATAGTATGCTATCTTTTTGCTCTTTATCATAACATATACACTGATTGTCTCTCTATTACATGTTGATAAAGCCCTTAGGATGAGTACTTGACTAACAAGATTATGATGCAGATCATACTAGTGGGGATAGGGTAGTCGGTATGTACATCCTTTAAATGTTCCTAGTCATGGGAGTATCGAGACAGGGCATCGATACTTCAGAATAGACTAGCGTATACGCTTCTCGAACCATATGAAGGGCGATGGATGATCCCATATCCTTTGGTGTTTGACATCAGAGATGGTATAAGGGTGCTCAGTGGAGACTGGGTACACTGGATGGACTCACCGAGAACTCCTAGATGGTATTATATCTCACGTCGGATGGCAGTTTTTTGGTGACACTAGTACAGGTTAGTCTGTCGACCCGAGATCGTCATAGAGTCTTGTGTGATTCCCACTGTGCTTTGATTTCCACCGTACCATGTTCAAGAGAACATGCAAAATGGTGGTTTTTGGGTACAGTCATGAGTCACATGGAGGTAATGAGCGATAGGAGGGGATTCGTCTCACCCGGTATAGGGAGTTGATGTTGCACTGTGCTCGATTGGCTATAACTGGAAGTCCCTGGCCTGGGATGCTTCTGAGATATACTGGTAAGTGTTATCAGTGGTTTCTCGACCTGTTATGGGCCTCATATCGGCATGACTTATCAAGTTACTGGGGTCTGGCGTTTACCACCCCTAGACGAGATATGCGATATATCAGACGAAGAGACCAGACTGTATGGTAGTGTTACTGATGGATTCGCAGGAGTAAGAGCAGGCTTGCTTCTTGATCTTCCAATCACTCAATACCCGGGTGGCCGTTACGTTTAGCAGACCGCTTGCGGCTTGTGGGTGTTTTATATGATCATCACCTACTGTCGGTGTATTGACGAGTCTTTAGAGTCCTACACTGAGGTTTCCTGGCTCAAGCGAAACAGAGTAGGAGAACATATGTGATATGTGCGGGACCGAAATTAATGCGCGTATGTGATACCGCATTCTATTCTCGCTATTTTTGTTATAGAACGGTTATATGTGATATAGCCGGGTTATCGAATCAAGTGTTGATTCGATAAATGGATACACATGATATTAGTCGGTTGTATATGATATAGCCGGATCATTAAGTCAAGTGTTGATTTAATGATTTTATGTATAATTATATATTTGATATATTGATTTACATTAACTTGTATTAGCTCACTTATGATTTCTTTTCTCACTTGATGTGTGCATGTGTATATATGTGATATATATTTGAGTACATATTTTTGTGTCATGTTTAATGATACATGTGACATGGGTGTGTGTATGACTTACACCATGTTATCTATAATCTAGGGTTTTTAATTAAGTAATTCAAAATTGTTGGATTTTTTCATGGCAAGAAGCTTGGAGAAGCTTGCTTGTTCTTTGACTAAGTCCACAAGTTTTGTTTTACTTAAGATATTTATAAACCCAACCATTATAGCTAACCATGGTTAACTCTCTACAAAGGTAAGCATATGATGTTAACTCACCCATGGTTGCCATTCTCCACTTGATAATTAATCATAAAAGTTTTCTTCGTCTTCTTCCTCAAGCTCACTATTCAATGGAGATGATAAAAATGAGTGAGAAAATTATTTCTAAAGTGAGTAAAATTCCTACTTCATCATCCTCTACTACTAGCCATTTAGTATAGGGTGTTTGCTTCACTAATTCCACATTAGTGAAGGGGTAGCTTGGGTTAGTGTCTCCTCGACGTAGATCATCTTCGTCCTGGAAGACTTCATGAAAGCTTGCTCATTTCTTTAAGAGAACCCTTTCTAGAGTTTGGGTGTTCATGATTTGCAGCGAAGGGACTACTACACGGAGCATTAGAAGTGAAAGACCGGTCTACAAAGGTTGTATTCCTTATTCACTTTGTATGTAAAGTAGTTTACATATCGATTCGTCAGATTTTCTAGTAACGATTCTATGGTTAGGGTTAGCTAGAACTGCATATTTTTGAAATTGGCATGGACGATGGCTCCCAAAACCTTACTGTCGCGCTAGACACCCCTGCAAATTTCTGGTTCGATTCATGGTTGGTTTTGCTTAGGAATCCTAAAATTTTTATTGTAGCATGTTTGATGCAAGACAAACCCTAGGCATGGTGCTAAACAAACCCTTACAAGCTTCGGCAGCAACAATTTCTCCGTTCCCTACTCTGAGAGACATGTCACCCTTTTCCAGTTCTCTACTTCTCTTTTACCCTTATAACATATTACAAATATGGGATCCTGATTCGGTATCCAATACTCAGGATGTAGAGCAAACTGAGAAACAGTTCTCAATAACTAACACACCCAAAGAATATGCATCAGCATGCTCTTTCTTCATCCAGGTGGCGTGGAAATCCTTGCATTCCCCTATCCCTACCCAGACTTATGACAGTTGTCATAAGATAGGGTGGAACCAACGTTCCCCACCCCAGTATAATAAGCATGTTCGGTCAATACATCCGAATTATTATCTTTACTAAGGCATGACATGGTCGCTACCTAAAAAGAGAGAAGAAAACATTTTAACGTGCGCTCTTGCAAGATTATACTGGTTATTATCTTATCTAATCAGGATGACTCTTACTGTTTTTATCAAATCTTCCTTCAAACCCTAAAAGGTAAGATTAGCTGGGATTAATGACACCCTACAAGTTCGCCAATCGGTCAGCCATGCAGGTGTTGGCACTCCGAGGGAGTCTCCCCGTGCTTTCGCATGGAACTAATTAAATAACCTCGTTTCCGCAGGGGCACAACCCCGTTAACACCTTTCTTAGACACATACTGGATTAGCTAATTGTAAAGAGAAAAACTCTCCCAGGAGTAACACTTAGTCGCAGTGGGTATCGGGATCTAACTATCATATAGAAGGCATGCAATCTTATTGCAAATTTCAACACTTGAAATTACCAACATCTGTTTTTACCCATAACGACCTATGACCTTGACGGAGGTCAACAAACCATAGGCCGCTAGTCATGTTCAACCCGTCATTTCTTGATCGATTCGAACCCACCCACGCAAACCCTTGACGGAGGTCAACAGGGCTGTGTGACTGCCCCTACTCATCGCATCAACATGCTGCGGATAAGAACTAATCAGCTACCGAACACTACAGCTTGACAAGGTCAACAAATGCAGCACGAATACTAAATAGTACTTATCTGAGAGGTTGGCTTTGCCAACGCAGTCCGCGGGCTACGACTGGTTTTGAAAAAAAGCTTTAGCGTAATGAACTTGATATCATTATAGAATGTAGTGATTTGAAAAGGAGTGGTTTAAGCTCCGCTTTAAAATTGAGTAGTTTTCAAAATAAACCAAGTGGGTTGTAGCAAAGATGTCATTCCCGGTGAAAGGATCTAGGCTCGTTCCTAATCGAATGGGGTGCTGGATATTCATAATGGAATACCGTTATGAAAAGCAAGAAATAGGGCTATCTTTTTGAAAAATTTGATTCTACAACATCTTTTAGGTTTCTTTTCTTTTCATTAATCTTATTAATGGCGTGCCATCATTTATGTTTCCAAAATATCATAAAAGAAACGAAAATAAAACACACATATATGCCATCCGTATTTTCCACAGGGACCCGGGTCTTCACTGTAAGGTTACTTAACTTACGGCAGGATGGGGTCAGGACTACCGCGGATGCAAAACATATATAATGTCTACTAGTATATCATATATATAAGTAGCATTCGTCTCATGCAGTTATATGATCACATCATATCACAGAAACAGCAGAATCAGATATATGAAATATATGATATCGTTGGAGGTCCGTGTTTTAGATTACGTTATTAATGAAAAACACATATTCCACGGTCGTGATGAATAACCAAGCCCACATCGCTAGACCCATATGAGAGTGGCAAGCAACCCAGCAAATTCTAGAGTTAGGCGACCGGTCTCAACCCCTCAAGATGGCCTCCCACTGGACTCTAGAACCCATGTAACATTTCAGAAAAATAAAATATTATTTTTGGGAATTTATATAATTAGATAATAAATATTATGAATATTTTAATGATGCGGTATAATTAAATACCGATAAATTGGGAAATATTGGAAAATTAAATTTAATGGTGATTTTTAGAGGTATTAATGTGATTTAGGCAAATTATAAATTCTTTACGATTAATTATATTCTATTTTAATGCTAATCGCGATTAAATATCACTAATCGTGCATTAAGCGTGATTTGTGCACATGACATGCACCATGTCATATTACACATTTGTTGCATTTTCCTACCATGGTCTTTGCTTTTTCCTCATGCATGGCTTTGTTTTTAAAAATGAGAAGAGAAAAGAAAAGAAAAGGAAAAGATTAAACAATTGGCTATGAGCATGAGAGAGAAGAGAGAGAGGTGAGGGGACTTCTTTGACCTTGGTCATTCCCCCTTCATTTTTCCTTCACCATTTTCCCCCCTCTTCATCCTTCATGGATGCCCACTTCTCCACCTCCTTCACCTCCTCCCAAACACCCCCAATCCCTCATCAAAACACCAAAATTCCTTGACTAAAAACGTGCACAAGTTCACTACAAGCACTTTGGACCAAGAAAGTTTGGATTTTGAAGACTTGGGGCAACTCAAGAATATTCTTGAGTTACCAAATGAGGTAATTCTTTCACCATTAGTATAGTATTTTATTTCCTTTAGCATCTAGGTTAGTTTAGAATTTTGTTAATTAAGGTTTAGTGAGGTTTGAAAATTTCAAGATGAGGTTGTGTGGATTTCTTGAGTTGTGAAGTGTAAATTGAGGCTTAATAGTGACCTTAAACCCCTGTAGTGATTGTATATTGAACTAAAACAGAGACTAGAACCCATGACCCAAACTTAGAAACCCCGATATCGGAAGATTGTGCGAATTGTGATGGTAATTAGAGAACAGCTATGACCCGGGGCACCTGAAAAATATTTAGCGAGTACTGAGATGTGTGAAGCTGACCTAGAAGCTACCCTGAAGACACGGGCCCCAACTCCCTCACTCTGGCTGCAAATATATCCCCATTGCCCGCAAATTGCGGCCTGGGTATGGTAGAATTGGTTCGTGTTTGGTCCATGACATTATCTTCAGTAAACTAGACCATCCACATATGCAAAATTGGCTAATTTCACTTGGGGAAAATCTGGAAGTGTTTTTCATAGTTTCTGATTTCGGTTTATGAATTCTGTGAACTTGAACTTTAGTATTTGTGTTTTATCTCGATCATTTGACGTTTGTACGTCGATATCGAGAGTTTTTCGGTTAATCCTGCATGCGTTGGCCGTAGGTTCTAACCTATGTCTATCCCGCGTGCCGTTTTGGTTTTCATGTTCGATTCTTCTTACTATATGACGCATTGGAAATTGTAGGTACCCCCATGTGGACTTCGAGACGACGAGGAGAGCACGGCGTCATCGACTTCGGTAAGCAAGGACCAAGGTGAGTATATATATATATATATATCTATGGGGGAAGTCGGGTGGATGGTGTATAGCACCCCCGCAGTTCGTAGTGTAGCCTATTATATATTATATTTATATATGAATATGTGTTATGTGAAACATGGATAGTTAGCAAGTAAGGTCATAGAAGATTATGGGTTAAATTTTAGTATAATTAGATGATAGTATCGTTAGTTAGTTTCTTAGTCGCGAACCTTAGAATAAGGTTTACACGCACGTGCACACACATTCATACATTTTATTTACTTGTGCGTATATGGGGATATATATATATATATATACATATATGTATGTGAGTATGTATATATATATATATATATGTATACATATACACAGATGTCGAGGATAGTATATGGTACTTGGAGATGAGTCGATGTTATTGGACATGATGCTGTGAGATCGGTCATGTGACTTGGGACGTATTATAAGATAGGTATGATATTATAGCGGGTCATTGAGCGATGTGTTTTTATACACACACGGATAAATGTTGATGGTATCGGAGTGTACTAGACTTAGATCAGTACCCTAGTTCATGATATTATGTTGATTATACCATATGAATAATGTGATATATGTGATAGTTGACTCGTACCCCGATTTGGGATGGCGTATGATAGATTTACCGTACGAGATATAATTATGATGATAGATCCGCACTCTTGACTCGAGGATGTCATATTATATATTGTATCGTACGTGATACTATTGAGGCGGGATCACCGACTACTAGATATATATATCGACTCAGACTTAGGTGGTTTTCCTTACCCTTCTGATTAGTCTCCTAGTTTTGTCATGTAGTTTACTTAGTAGATGTTAGACTGGCCTCGAGTCATACTTATTTCCAAAACTAACGAATCGTGAGTATTTTAAAGACAGGTCAAGGGATACTACGGATATTTCAAAGGACGTACCTTTTCTTAAAAACACCGTAACCCCTATTTTCTAAACACCGCGATTCGTGTTATTTCAAATGCAAAAACTGTATGACTCATCTATATAGTGTACTTTCTTTATTGCTGTGTTTACTATTCATTATTCCATATATTCTTACTATTCGCATCGCATTGCATGCTTATTTATGTTTTCATTAGTTATTATAAAATCATGCAGTCAGGACACCAGCACCATTACCGATGATGCGTATGCTCCACGTACACCTACTCGTCGGCTCACACACATCATCATCGGTAATTTTCATGTCACGTACACATTAGTAAACACTATTTCATTAGTATAAATTGTTAGCAGATAGTTTCGACATAGTACTAGTGTGTTCTCTTTTATATGATAGCTTAGACATTGCATTTATTACTATGATATCTCATGCATGTGTATTTTTAATTGTCATGCGATAGTATGGTATTCACTGTTTATTGACTTTTGATTATTGGATTCGGATTTTCATGAGATTTCGGGATTTGGAGAAACCGCAAAGATTTTATAAACTTATTATCATTTTAAAGATAGAAAATTGCGGTTTTCTCATGATATGATTTGAGAGGTGTCCACCATGAGTTTTTTCGGCTCTTGAGCGATATCATACACCCTATTCGAGGAGGAGGAGGAACCGTCTGTGGGTGCATGGTGGACCCGGTGCGGTACCACGGGAGGAGAAGGTCGTAGGTGATGGCGTTGAGCCTGGCAGGGGAGCACTACCGACCGATGATTTTATTGTGACTCGACGGATATCCAGAGGATACCGATCGGAGTATAGGCTAGTCCGGATTGCCGGAGCCTGAGCTATTGAGGTATTGATATAGGCCAGTTCGGATTGCCGGAGCCTGAGATATTAAAATATCGAGGTATATATTGTGTCGATACTTGACACTGATTCTCTGTTGATTTCATTGATGATAGTTCGATTTTTTATACAGAAATCTCACTGAGATAAGAAAACGGTTTTCATATTTTGATGTATTCTGTTTTCATGCATTCTTACATCATTTATGTATTATGTTGCTACCTGAGGTACTGATACAAGCACTTGGTGTTCCACTTATGTATAGATGTTTACCCTGGACATTATCAGATGTTTCTGGATATATATTGTATGGATATTATGGTATGACCTAGGATAGACTCATACATGCGATTTCTGCTCGGTGATGTTTTCTACTCACGAGTTGGCAACTCACCCTCGTTGTGCCACAGTTTCTTGCAGGTTTTGCTGTACAGCTTTCCTTTGCGGCTTTGCTGGCACACTGCTTTTTTCTGAGTGATTGCTTTGATAGGTGGGTTCACTTGCATCGTGACCACTATTGTACCTTTTATTATATTTCTGCTGTAACTAGTAAACCCCATCAAAAAGACTGCATTATTTGATAACCTTAGAAGACAACATGTATATTCTTTCAACCTTAGAGTCGCGCGTTGTATTATTATGGTTTTCCTGTGGTTTTATTCTGAGTTTTGATCCTCGGCTTTTGGCGTTGTATATTATACTGCTTGCGTAGTTGTGACCGCCAATTGGCGAAGAGCTAGCTCCCGCTTGGGGATGCCTTTTATCATTATGTATATTATTCATGTTAGTACCCGTTTGGGGCCAGTATTTAAAATGGGAGACTCTGCCGAAATTTTCGGGAAAATATGACGTTGCTTTTAAATGTTTAATGCCATTCATGTTATTTAAACCAATTACCTTAAACAAGTTTTCCTTCACTTCTTATTTAAAATGTTTTAGATTTCTGTGCTTTTAGCTTACTTGAATTAGTTGGGGTCCTATAGACTCCATATGATTCAAGTTCCAGTCACATGCCATTTCGGGTCATGACAAAGTTGGTATCAGAGCGCTTGGTTTAACATTGGTTCGAGTCTATGTTTGACTATGCGAAGTCTAGGGCGTATATTTATTCGGAACCTAGGCTTGACCTTACGGAACTTAGACTTGGTCGAGAGGGTATTAGACCCGAACTTTCGTCGCGCATGTTGACCTTGATTGATGGAGTAGATGACTTAAGTAGAGTGGTGTACCGTGTGTATGTTCTGCGACATACATACGATACGGTACTCCGCTTAAGAAGCCTTAGGATGTACATTTCTTTGCACGGTATTATATTCATTCTTATGATCTATCCTCATCAATATCGATTGGTGATTTGTTACCACAATTGCATAAACAGAGAGAGCTGTGGCTAGATTTGCGGTCAGCATAAGCTCGTCTTGGACGAGGACTGACCAGAGCGTAATTCCGGCGACACACGATTGCATAGATGTGTCATTTTCTTGTGTTTTCGCGCCATGAGCATTTGAAGGATTGCTTTTGCTAAAATTTCTCGAACGTGCAGATCAACACCAGAGGATTGGACGACTACTAGAGGCCAGCCAGAATGTGATGACCGTCAATGCACCGATTATTCTTGATGATTGAGGCACTGTTCAGCGTGCGGACTAATGATTCAGTTCTTGCTGTGACTGACGAGATATCGCCCTAGATGTTTGAAGCTATTGCAGCACGAGTTGTACTTAGAGATATGATAGAAGATCGCTAGTCACCCAAGGATTAATGACTAGGACATGTGGTTCGTTTGCGCACCCCGATGCAAGATTATCTGATTGATTAATTCCAGCTTGAGAAGACTTCACGCAGGTATGTTGAGAGTCGATAGAAAACGATCGAATGTTCGAAACCCATTTTTCCAAGTTTAAAGTATTCGGAAAAACATGCAAGTAATTCTATGGACCCTCTAGATGAATGAAACCCTAACTCGACATAATGACCATGGAAACGCTTTCGAACCTTATGGTTTGCGGCAGTTCCGCGGAGCCATTAATGAGGTTTGGGTTTGCTCTTCTACGGCTTGTCCATAGGTACTGTGGTATGTACTGGATATTATTAGACTGTGCACGAGTGTTGAGCTCTCGAGGAATTATGGGACCTTGATGAATCGATCGAAAAGTTCAACGTCGTTCGGATATCATATGATGGGATACATTATATGGGAGACTCCAGATATGAGTATAACCATTGGAGCGCAGTCCATACAGCTACGAAAAGATGAGTCTGAATCAGTCGACATTAACGAAAAGTGGAGTAAGAGATACGTATGAGATTTCGAAGAGATGACGTCCCACTCCACTGGCATTAGAGATGTGATACACATGCAGAGGCGTTGAATATGGATATATCTTCCAGAAGGAGTTGTGATAAGTATGCAGCCATTCCGGAATATGAAATTGATTTAGTAAAGGATGATAACTTTCGGGCAGTTCGGCATCAACGAGATTTGGGAGAGAACTCGACAGAACCTTTCTAGAATACTAAACGAGAAGACCTGGACCAAGGATTAGTCGTATTGCGCACACCCAGTATGCCAGAGTTCGGCATTGTCGACGAGACATGTTATGAGTGACCATGATAGTGTAACATTTCAGAAAATATAAAATATTATTTTAAAATTTAATATTAAAATAATATATTTCCCAAAAACTACCCGATTTGCGAATTGGGGTTTTCGAAAAAGGGTATAAATATATACCAATATTTGTGAAGTAATTGGAAATTAAAATTATTTACTCATTTAAAAATATATTTAAAGGATTTGGCTTTTTAAAAAATTTATTTTACGTAGTTTTGATAAAAACTCGATCAGTGCACTGCTCATCGCGATTAAGCCAAATCCGTGTTTCTACAGTTTTTTATGGCTAGTGCATCATGACATGTTACATGTTATTTCATTTGTGTTGTTTCATTTGGGTGTATGTGTTTTTGGTGAGAAAAGAAGGGAAAAAGGTGTAATGATGAGTTGGAGAGAGAGGGGACATAATGATGACTTGGAAAGTGAGTGGGTGAGAATAATTGAGAGAGGGGGGGCTACCTCATTGCTATTCTCCACCATTTTCTTCTCCTTCTTCCTCCTCATCTCCCTCCATGTTCGACCCTCATGACCCATATCAAGATATTCACCAAAACCCCATACCCATTTCTTTATAAACATGCACAAGCTCAAGGGAAGCATATTGAACCAAGAAAAGTTGGATATTGACTACTTGTGGAGCTAAGGCAATCTAGAGTGGCCTAAATGAGGTAATCCCTACACGATTAGATTAGTATTTGAGTTTCCTAACTTCTATTGTTAGTTTAGAAGTGTTTTAGTGTAGATTAGTGGGTTTTGAAATCTGCTAGAAGAGGGTTGAGGATTCTTGAGTTGTGGTGGTGAAGTTGAGGCCTAGTAGTGACCATAGAACCACCATGGTGCTAAAAACCCAGACCTACCCTAAAGTAAAAACCTGAAAACCCAAAACAGAAACTTGACATGTCGGTTTTGTGAGATTATAGGGTGTGCAGGGAAATCTGGAGTAACCCGGGGACTTTCTGAGTTTAGCAAACAATACCAGAGACCCATTTCAGACCATAGGAGACCAACATGACCAAACGAAGCCCAACAGAGCAAGGGGGCCGAGGAGGCCGGATTTTAGGGGTAGGTGGCCTGCCACTTGGTGGCATGTGGTGTCGGGGTTGGTCCAGTAGCTCTATACATCATGTACAGCACCTTAGACATGTTTGCTTAGCTTTATTTGACCTGAGTCAAAATCTGGGAGCATTTTAGTGTGATTTTGGCTATGTTTTCCGTATTTTGAATTGAAAATTCTTGATATTTGGATTCGTATTTGGTTTTTGGATGTTCGTACATCAACAACATGGGTTGTTTGGTTGATTTTGTACGCGTAAGTTATAGGTTCTAACCTATGAGCAATGCGCGTGCCGTATTGGATTTCATAACTTGATTTTAATAGCGTTGCGATGTATGTTGTTATTGTAGGTACCTTCGCGTGGATTCCGAGGTGACGGAGCGTGGCGTCATTGACTTCAGCAAGCGAAGACCAAGGTGAATGGATCTATATCCACGGGGGAAGTTGGGTGTATGGCGTATAACACCTCCGCAAAGTTTTGGTGGAAACTGATTGGTAGCATATGGTTAAGAAAACCTAGATTAGGAAACTAGGGTTAGAGTTAAAAGATTGTTAGTGAAACCATATTATAAACTAAAGGATAGTTAGAAGTGTCAGGATACGGCTAATATGTGATGACGGAATTTGAGGATGATATTTGACGATATTGCCGTTTAAGGTACTATAGAACTAGATACCCGACGTAAATGTGTCATCCGAACCATACCTATTTCCAAACTGAAGAATCTTATGCAGCTTTAAACAGATACCTTGAGGAACGTTACAGATTTTCAAATGATATCTTTCCTTAAAAGCACCGTAACCCCGACTTTCAAAACCACGATTCGCATCTTCTAAAAACTGATTGTATGGTTCCGGTGTGCATGTTAGATTAGATACTTATGTTTTTAGTAAAGGTAGAATGTATTTGTAAAATTTACTTGATGAGGGGTATAAATGCGATGAAAAAATATATGACGCGATATGATGAGTTGATGATATGTTGGTATACGGATGCGAGTCGATTGAGATGATTTATACCCTGCCAGTCCCCTGATATGAGATTATTGCGGATATGACCTGTGACATAGGTATATAGAGATATTTATATATGTTGTGAATCGTGAGTGATAGTCGTACGAGACGTTAGGTCCGTACCCTCCTCGTCTTATAGGATGATAGGATCCCTGATAGCTTAATGCCACCGTACGATGATTTTCCGTACGTGATGAGTTTGACTTGAGGTTTGATTCATACCCTTGACTAGAGGATGCCGTACGATGGATTGTACCGTATGCGATGTGGTGTGGCTAGATGCCGATTGTTAGATTCACCGACTCGGTCATGTTAGATACGTATACCCGTCAGCATTTGCACATGATTTACCTTATGCTGCCTTTATGTTATTCGCATTGCATTACTTATACCTGTGGTAGTACACCTGTACCATTATCGATGATGCGTATGTTACACGTACACATATTGTAGGCTCACACACTTCATCATCGATAATTGCCATGTCACTACACAGTGGGATTGCTGCGTCATGATATGACTCTTCGCATAACATGCTTGCGTATATACCACTTGTACGCCCATATTGGTGCACATATACATTGATACATCCATATTTGCGCACATACACATTGTATATCCGTATTGGTGCACATATACATTGATACATCCATATTTGCGCACATACATATTGTATATCCATATTGGTGCACATATACATTGATACATCCACACTTGCGCACATACGCATTTGTATATCCATATTGGTGAACACATACCTTGGTACATCCATACTTGCGTATATACACATTGCATGCCAATATTGGCGCATATACACATTGGTACCTCTATACTTGCGCATATACATATTATACCTACAAAGATAACCGGTTTTATTGGGAAATTGGGAACCGCATGTTATATTAAAAAAAACCAGAATCATTTAAAAGTGCGGTTTTCCCTTAATATGTCATATCACTGTTCCAGCGACAGGTGATTGCTAGTCTACCACGAGTTGAGAGACGAAGGTGATTCGTCAGATTGATGCGCCGACGCAGGCCCAGTTGAGTTGAAGATTTTCAGTGTGGAGAGTCTTACTTAAATCTAGGGCAGACCGATCAGAGATGACCGTTGACGTATCGTTTTTCTTAGAGGATTGAAGCATTGTTTAGAATGCGGACAAGGGGTATTCGCGTGTCGCCTAGGCGAAGCTAAAAAGTTCGAGCGAATGTAAGAAACCCATTTTTTCCCATGTTTGGAACATGCAAGTGATTCGGTGGACCCTCTAGAAGAATGAAACCCTAACTCGATATGATGACCATGGAACCGATTTCAAACCTTAGGGTTTGCGGCAGTTTAGCGATGCCATCAGTGAGGCTTGGGTTTGCCCTTCTACGGCTGGTCCAGAGGTACTATGCACCAGATATTTTTTAGACTGTGCTCAGGTGATGAGCCTACGGGAAATTTTGGGACCTCGATGACTCGATCGAAAAGTTTTGACGTCGTCCAGATATCATGTGATAAGAGATCAGCAAGCTGACCAGCTTTTGATAGAGGACCTCACCCAGATGCACTGTGAGTTGATTGAGGACGGATGAGTGTTGAGTATTCCTTCGATGGTTGGGACAAGTTTTCGAGGACGTGTTCGGCAAGATATCTTCTACAGAGTGATAAAGATACCGAGTTCGTGATTTCGAGTCCATGTGAGAGACCCCGGAGTGACTGTAGCCGAGAACAGTTACAGTGCGCAGATAGCATGGCGTGACGTCATAGTGGACGATGATACAGAACCAATGGTTCGTGCAAGACGCTGACGAGCTGTTGTTACTCCCCATTGAGATTAGAGATCAGATATGCATACAGAGGCATTGGGATACGGCCAGTTCCCGAGGAAATGTATGCGGAAAACGCAGATGTCCCGAAAACGAGAAAAGATTATGTAAGAATACCAGCCTCCGTACAGTTCGGCATAGGCGAGACCGGAAGAGACCTTGAGCAGGATTCCTTCCAGGACACTGCTGCAATGAGATTTGCACCTAGGATCAGTTGTGTCGCGAGTATTCAGAGGGCCAGAGGCCGACGCCAGTGACGCGTTGCTTTACGAGTGGTCATGATGATTGACCGAGAGATGAGCAGAGGAGTAAAAGAGCGGAATCATTTCCGTTAGCATACCGGACCGGGCCGATGAGCTGATGGATTACGAGATTGGTGAATCCACAGAGAGATGAGGACCCAAAGACAGAAGATGCCAGACCATGAGCCGGAGGCAAGCGGATATTCTTGTTCTGCCAGTTTTAGGCGCCCCGATATTTTTCGACATTGTAGGAGGAGTACCTCAATTTCATTTGCTGCGATTTGCGTTGTGATCCGAGTATCACGCTTATATCGCTTGGATTTGAGTTTTGATGATGAGTTTCATGATGTTGATTTCGCGCACCATGGCTGCACCTACTGGGTATTTAGATTTTTGTGTATAGTTATTGCACTTGATATATATTTTATACACCGTAGTGTTGATTTGCGATTTGTGCATATCTATTACACTTGAGACTCGGTTTGTGCCTTGGCTGCACGTAATTATGATTTCGTGGATTTCATACGGTTGATTTGATTTTATGCGTGTGTTACGCACTCAATTTGATTTTTGCACTTGGTATAGCTTACATGTGCTCGTTGTGCATTGATACGTGTTTTATGTACGCAGTTGCACGCGTTTACGATTTTATACACCCTGGTGCACTCGGTGTTGCTTTTATACGCATTTGAGTTATGTATTTGTATTTCGTGCATTGGATGCACTGTAGTTGTATTTCGTGCACTGGATGCACTGTATTTGTATTTCGTGCACTGAATGCACTATATTCGTATTTCGTGCACTGGATGCACTGTATTCGTATTTCGTGCACTGGATGCACCAAATTTGTGCTTCGTGCATTTGTGGCATTAGATTTTTATTTCGTGCGATTGTCGCACCAGATTTATATTTTTGTGCATTTGCTGTACGACATTCGTATTTCGTATATTAGTCGCACTAGAGTTGCATTTCTTGCATTTGTTGCACCGGACGGGTATTTATGCGTTTGTCACACTGGATTTATACTCCGTACCTTTGTTGCACCCGATTTATGTCCTTGAGCATTCGTTTTACCAGATTTGTATTTTCGTGCGCGTTGGCACTTGCCGTTCGTTATCGTGCATGCTACTGCGCTATATGCTTTTACCGACCCGACGCATTTTGGTTGGATTTTTGCGCAATTTAGGCGCTTGATTTTGGATTTTTGTGCGCATCGGATGCACTTGAGTAAGATTTTACTCGTGCATGTTGGATGCTCTTGATTTAGATTTCTTTCGTGCATGATGGATGCACTTGATTTGGATTTTTGCTCATGTTGGGCGCATGATATGAGATGTGGTTTTGTGCATACCGGATGCACTCAATTGGGATTTTCATTCGTGTATGTTAGTTGCACCGGATGCACTCTAGATGCACTTAATATTGTTGTCGTGCACACCTGTTGCACTGGACAGATGCTTTCGTGCACACCCGTTGCACTGAGTTTCGCTTTTGTGCATATTGTGGCATTTGTATTTGGATTTGATTTCCATGTGCACCAGACACACGTGATTATTGGATACGCTTTTCGAGGCTGATTTTGCTTTGGAGCACTTTGTTTTCATGTTGGGCACTATATTGTGTAGTAGCCAAACAGGACTGATCTGAGGACAGTACCTGAGTACTTTGGATGCATTAAAAGTTTACCAAGAGTTTTTTGAAAATGAGTTATAGCCTCGTTGTTTCCTACCTGTCCGTGGGCGACACGAACGTTTATAAAGGAAAACCTTTTGGGATATTTTGAAAACGACGGAACGTGTATTTAGGAAAACATATATGGACATATATTATTATTTTAAAATGAGCGTCCGTCACTTATGCCGTGAGTTACGCATTCACACGGCGATTTAGAAAAGATTTTTGCATGAGTTTTATTTAGTTCTTGGAAGTTTCCAAGATGCGTACTATACACGTATTATAGTATTTGACTACTGTATATTGGATTTCAGTAGTGGATTTCGAGATCTGTATCTCTATTGTAACTCCGAGGATATGCGTGCAAATCCGAGGATTTGCGTGATACTTGACGGAGTTCGATTTTGAGTTTCGTATTCATTTCAGGCGCACGCGACGCGCTGTGTTATTTCTGCGTTTTCCATGATTTTGGAGCCCCGTTGATTTTAGCTGATTATTTAAATGTTTTCGATTTTGGGGGTTTAAATTTAAATTCGGGGACCAAATTTATTTAAAGGGGGAAGATTGTAACATTTCAGAAAAATTAAAATATTATTTTTGGAATTTAATATTAAAATAATATATTTCCCGAAAACTGCCCGATTTGCGAAATTGGGGTTTTCGAAAAAGGGTATAAATATATACCAATATTTGTGAAGAAATTGTAAAATAAAATTATTTACTCATTTAAAAATATATTTAAAGGATTTGGCATTTTAAAAAATTTATTATATGCAGTTTTGATAAAAACACGATTAGTGCACTGCTAATCGCGATTAAGCCAAATCCGTGTTTCTACAATTTTTCATGGCTAGTGCACCATAACATGTTACATGTTATTTCTGTAGGGATCCTAGGCACACTATAGAGGTCTCACAAGGCATCAACCATGCCAATTTCAAATTTTATGGGTGCCGAGAAACCCTAATACGGATCGTTGACTAGAAATTTAGGCGATAAACGAAACTAGTTAACAACTTAACTAAAGGAGAGAGGCTACAACCTTTGTAGATCTGGTTCTCCACTTCCTTAGCTCCATGTAGGCGTCCTCTCGCTGTCCATCTCGAATCCCGAACTCAAACGTCGGCTTCATCGGAGAATTGGGCGGACTAGGTCGTCGGCTTCGTGCCGAAGATGATCTACGTCGAGGTTTCTCAAGTTCAAGCTCCGACTTCACCAAGTTGTGAAACTTGTGAAGAAAACACCCAAAATAACTTGGCAAGAGGTAGAGGGTGAAGAAATAGGAGGTGGGTTCACTTTAGAATTGGATTTCTCACACTTTTACTCAAGATGCCATTGTTGAAGACAAGGTTTTTCTTGAAGAAGAAGAAGGAGAGCAAGAAAGAATATGATAAGTTTCTTATTTAAAAAAAGAAACTAATATGAATACTTATCATATACTAACCATGGTCAAGAGTAGAGATTAAACTAAGGTTAATTAGAAAGGTTAGAGTTAAGGATGAGATATGGATGGTGGACTTTGTCAAAGCTTCAAGAAGCTTCAACATAGAAACAAAATAAGCCACCATTCTTAATAATATCCAAAATGAATAAATAAATAAATAACTAAGTAAATAATCAAAACCCTAACCATTCATATAACCATGGTTCAATCTTTACACAAACCCAAGTGAGCAAGTATCATCAAACATGATACAAACAAGTGCACAAAAAAATATATCACATATACAATGTGCATCAAGTGAGAAAATCCTTTTAAAATGAACCAATACTAGTTAATGCAAAGCAATATATCAAATATATAATTATACATTAAATCATTAAATCAACACTTGATTTAACGATCCGGTCATATCGCATATAACCGACTAGTATTCAATGTATCGGCTTATCGAATCAATCCTTGATTCGATATCTAGGTTATATCGCATATAACCAATCGATACATTCATCGTGAGAATGAAATACGGTATCACATACATGCATTATTCTCGCTCCCGCACATATCTCATATGCGCTCCTATTTCGTTTCGCTTGAGCCAGGAAACCTCTGTGTAGGACTCTAAAGACTCGTCAATACGCCGGTAGCAGATGATGATCATATCAAGCACCCACAAGCCGCAAGCGGTCTGCTAAACGTAACGGCCACCCGGGTATTGAGCGATCAGAAGATCGACGAGCAAGCTCGCCCACACTCCTGTGAATCCAACCAGTAACACTTATCGTACAGTCCGGTCTGTTCGTCTGATATGTCGCATATCATATCTAGGGGTGGTAAACGTCAGACCCCAATAACTGATAAGTCCTGCCGATGTGAGGCACATAACGGGTCGAGAAACTACTGGTAACACTTACCAGCAAATCTCTGATCAGCCCTGGCCAGGGACTTCCCTGTTACGGCCAATCGAGCACAGCGCAACATCAACCCCCAATACCGGGAGAGGCGAAACCCCTCCTATCGCTCATTGCCTCCATGTGACTCGGGACTGTACCCAAAGACCACCATTTTTGCACGCCCTCATGGAAGTGGTAAGGTGGAGAATCACACAAGACTCTATGACGATCTTGGGTCTACAGACTAATCTGTACAAGTGTTACCTGAGAACTGCCATCTGACGTGAGGTATAATACCATCTGGGAGTTCTCGGCGAGTCCGTCCAGTGTACCCAGTCTCCATTGAGCACCCGTATACCATCTCTGATGTCAAACACCAATGGATATGGGATCATCCATCGCCCATCTCATGGGTCGAGAAGCGTATACGCTAGTCTACACTGGTATATCGATGCCCTGTCTCGATACACCCACGACTAGGGACCTTGAAGGTTGTACTTATGGACTACCATGTCCCCACTAGTATGATCTGCATCATAGTCCAGGTAGTCAAGTACACATCCTAAGGGCTTTATCAACATGTAACTATAAGACAGTTTAAAGAGACAAGTGTACATGTTAAGATAAAGAGTAACCAGATAGCATACTATCATATCGAGCAAGAAAGTCATCTCTATATATGTCCAAGCATCCAATATAATATACATCATCTGTACAATACTGGCCTTTAGGGCATACATACAACTAACAATCTCCCACTTGCACTGTTGTATTGCATACCGAGCATCCCGAAGAGCCTCTCAAACTGTATCTGGGGAATGGCCTTCGTGAGTGGATTCGCCGTGTTATTCTTCGTGTCAACCCTCCTGACCTCGATCTCCCGGCGATCAACTATCTCCCGGATCAGGTGATACCGCCTCAGAATATGCCTGGATCGCTGATGGGACCTGGGTTCCTTGGCCAAAGCCACCGCTCTATTGTTATCGCAATACAAAGGTATTGGATGCTCAATGGATGGAACCACACCAAGTTCAGTAATGAACTTCTTGATCCAGACAGCCTCTTTAGCAGCATCGTTGGCAGCGATGTATTCAGCCTCCATCGTCGAGTCTGCCACGGTTTCCTGCTTGGAACTCTTCCAGCTAACCGCCCCTCCGTAAAGGGTAAAGACAAAGCCCGACTGCGACTTAGAGTCGTCCTTATCACTTTGGAAGCTCGAATCGGTAAAGGACTCCACTTGGAGTTCTCCGTTACCATACACCAAGAGCATCTCTTTAGTCCTTCGTAAGTACTTGAGAATGCTCTTCACAACTGTCCAGTGACTCTCTCCAGGATCAGCTTGATACCTGCTCACTACACTTAGTGAGTATGCTACATCGGGTCTGGTACATAGCATCGCATACATGATAGAGCCTACAGCCGAAGCATAGGGTATCCCTTGGATGCGAGCTCTCTCCAAATCAGTCTTGGGAGACATCTCTTTGGAGAGAGTGACTCCAGAGATCATGGGCAAGTTCCCACGCTTGGATTCTTCCATACTAAACCTCTTTAGTATGGTGTCAATGTACCTGGATTGGGACAATCCCAATATCCGTTTGGATCTATCTCTATAGATCCTTATTCCCAATATGCAGGAGGCATCACCAAGATCTTTCATTGAGAATCTTTGTGATAAGAAGAGCTTAACCGATTGCAGCATAGGAATATCATTTCCTATCAAGAGTACGTCGTCCACGTACAATACGAGGAAGACAACCTTACTCTCTGCCACCTTCTTGTAAATACAAGGTTCATCTGGGTTTTTGACGAAATCAAACTCTTTGATAACGATGTCAAAGCAGATGTTCTAACTCCGCGATTCTTGCTTTAATCCATAAATGGATTTAAGCAGCTTGCACACCTTCCCGCTGCTCCCACTGTCTACGAAGCCCTATGGCTGAGTCATGTACACGCACTCTTCTAAATCACCATTTAGAAAGGCGGTCTTAACATCCATTTGCCAGATTTCGTAGTCATGATATGCAGCGATGGCAAGCATGATTCGGATGGATTTAAGCATAGCTACTGGAGAAAAGGTTTCCTCATAGTCCACACCTGGTCTTTGACGAAAACCTTTTGCAACAAGTCTGGCTTTGAAAGTCTCCACTTTCCCATCTACACCAAGTTTCTTCTTAAAGATCCACTTGCTCCCGATGGGTTTTACCCCTTCAGGAGTAACATCCAAAGTCCATACTTTGTTGGTGTACATGGATTCCATCTCGGACCGCATAGCATCTAGCCATCTCACTGAGTCCCAACTCGTGATGGCCTGCTCGAAGCTAGTTGGGTCATCATCCTCCATGATGCAATCCTCGCTCCCACCGTCCATGAAAAAACCGTAGTATCTCTCAGGTTGGCGAGGAACCCTACTAGATCGGCGGAGAGGCTGAGGTTCATTGGGGGCTACTGAATCCTCTGGTTCCACTAAATCTTCAGTTACGGTTTGTGTATCTGGAACTTCTTCCAGCTCTACCACTTTGCCACTAATTTCTTTTTCAAGGAATTCCTTTTCTAAAAAGGTGGCATATTGAGAAACAAACACCTTTTGTTCTTCAGCATTGTAGAAAAAATATCCTTGTGAATTCTTAGGATATCCCACAAACTTGCAAAGAACTGACCGTGCCTCGAGTTTGTCTGGATTTTGCCTTTTGACATAGGCCGGACAACCCCATATCTTAACTCGTTTAAAATATGGTCTCTTCCTACTCCATATCTCATATGGTGTGGTTGGTACAGATTTAGATGGAACTTGATTCAATAGGTATGTTGCTGTCTCCAGCGCATATCCCCAGAAGGAAATAGGTAACTCAGCTGTGCTCATCATAGAGCGCACCATATCTAATAGGGTGCGGTTCCTCCGTTCTGATACACCGTTGTGCTGTGGTGTATATGGAGGAGTTAGCTGAGAGAGAATCCCATTCTCTTTTAGGAAGTCCAGGAATTCATTGCTTAAGTATTCACCTCCTCGATCAGATCGAAGGATTTTAATACTTTTTTCGGTTTGGTTTTCGACTTCTTGTTTATATTCTCTAAATTTTTCAAAAGCTTCTGATTTGTGTTTCATCAGGAACACATATCCGAATCTAGAGAGATCGTCAGTGAATGTAATGAAGTACGAAGAACCATCCCTGGCATGTGTAGACATGGGACTGCACACATCACTATGTATCAGTCCCAAGAGTTCGGTAACTCTTTCTCCGTGTCCCGTAAACAGAGTTTTGGTCATCTTGTCTTTGAGACATGACTGGAAAGTGTCATAAGATGAAAATTCGAATGGTTTCAAATATCCATCCTTATGCAACTTAGCCAGTCGTGTCGCATTGATGTGACCCAGTCTATAATGCCACAAGAAGGATTCGTTCAGTTCAGAACTCTTCCTCTTGTGTGTGTTTGTTATGTTCAGAACTGTTGATTGAATTAGAACATAAATGCCATTGCACAACGTGCCTGATCCAACCAACTTTTGGTTACGGAAAATGTTCATAACATTGTCCTGTAATACAAAATTATATCCCTCTTTGCTCAACAAAGAAACCGATATAATGTTGCATATCAGGTTCGGCATGTAATAGCATTCGTTCAGAACCAATGTATTACCAGTTGGTAATACAATGTGATATTCCCCGACAGTCTTAGCTGCAACAATTGCACCATTTCCAACTCTAATGTATTTATCACCTTCTCCAAGTTCTCTACCTTTTCTAAGCCCATGTAACTGATTACATATATGGGATCCTGACCCGGTATCTAATACCCAGGACGTAGAGCAAATGGAGAAACAGTTCTCTGTAACGAACACACCCGAAGAAAATGCATCATCATGTACTTTCTTCATTTGGGTGGCATGGGAATCCTGGTATTCCCCTATATCCTGTTCATTCCTATAACTCTTATAAGAAAGAACGGAACCAACGTTCCCCAGCACAGTATAACATGCGGGTTCGGTCAATACATCCATATTATTATCTTGATTAAGGCATGAAATGGTCGCTACCTGGAGAGAGAGAAAAGAAAACACTTTAGCGTATGCTCGTGCAAGATCAGATTAGTTATTATCTTATCTAATCAGGATGGCTCCCACTGCTTTTTATCAAATCTTCCTTCAAACCCTAAAAGGAAAGATTAGCCGGGATTAATTACACATTACAAGTTCGCCAATCTTTCAGCCAGGCCAGTGTCGGTACTTTGAGGGAGGTCCCCCGTTCTTTCGCACGAACCTAATTAATGTAAACCTCGTTTTCCTAGAGGCATAACCTCGTTAACACCTTTCTAGACACCTACTTGATCGGCTAATTGCAATGTGTAAAACTCTCCCAGGAGTAACTCTTACTCGCAGTGGGTATCGGGATCCAACTATCTCATAGAAGGTATGCAATCTCATTGCAAATTTCAACATTGAAATTCCCGATAATATTTTGCCCCTAGCAGCTATATGACTTTAACATAGTCAACAAATCATAAGTGCTAGTCAAGTTCAACCCGTCATTTCCTGATTGAATTAAACCCACCCGTACGGCCCTTAACATAGTCAACAAAGTCGCACGACTACCCTAATCCAATCGCATCATATGCTTATGCAGATAAGCACTAATTAGCTACCGCACACTACGCCTTAACATAGTCAACAAACGTAGCACGAATACTAACTAGTACTTATCTGAAATGACGGAGGGCTACGACAGGTTTTTCTGAAAACCTATTGCGTAATGAACTTGATATCGTAGTAGAATCAAATGAAGTTTTGAAATGGAGTGATTTTGAGGCTTTTCCAGTTTTGCTAAAGGGGTCACTCCCGGTGAAGGGATCGCCGGCCCTTTCCTCGTCGAATGAGGTGCAGGATATATCATATATATCACTGTGCAAAGCAGAAACTATAGAAGCTTTCAAAAACAAACCGAGTGTGTAGCATCTGCCAGTTATTGCTAAAGGAGTCACTCCCGGTGAAGGGATCTCGGTCCTTTCCTCATCGAATAAGGTGCAGGGTATATCATATATACCGCTATGCAAAGCAAGAACTGTAGCTACCTGTTTTGTTTAAAATTTGATTCTACAACATCTTAGGTTTCTTTTCTTTCATTAATCACATTAATGAAGTCCCATCATTTAAATACCTAAACATCACAGATAAATACGACGTACACTTATGCCATCCGCATTCGCCTCGATGTCCCCTCGTGCACCGTTAGGTTAGGTAACTAACGACAGAGTAGGGCAGGGCTAGTGCGGGTGCAAAACATAAGTGACGTCGATATAATATATCATATATACTATATAAAGTATCTATCACAGAACATCACATGATCACATCACAGATATCGCAGCAGAAGAAACATATGAAACATTGGATATACTAGGACGTCCGTGTTTTCAATACGAGCCAGTATAAAACACGGATTCCACGGTCGTGATGAATAGCCAATCCCACACCCCTAGACCCCTACGAGAGCGGCAAGCAACCCTGCCAATTCTAGGGTTAGGAGACCTGGACTCGACTCCTCGAGTTGGTCTCCCACTGGACCCCAGAACCCGGTTATTTGTGCTCCCCTCCTTGGGTCTATCCTAATGTGGAAAAGTAAATAATATACAAAGGGTGACAGCTTCCGCAACCTGGAAGTGCCCCAATAAAAGAATATTACATACAAGTTTTTACATGAATGAAAATGAAAAACACTCATCTCACATAAAAAAAAACCCGGCTATTCAAACACGACAATCCAATATAACATATCCAGCAACACATAACATCACATGTCATCAACGTAAGTAAATATGCATACCCCAATTGTCGTTGACGTATAGCAACGAAACCGGCGATATGAACATACTACACTTACGGTCACATAAAAGAAAGTGTAAAACTACAACAGTTGGAATCCGTAACCTCTTTAGACATCACATGCCTAATCAAATGAAATACTTAGACATCACATGACTAACAGTTATAAACCCCGCATTTTAGTCTCATTATCGAAAACTCTTTTCAATATCAAGTGAAACTAAACCGCTAGATTTATAACATTCATTCAGTTATCTCATAACTGTTTGTGAATTCCAATTTTTGTATCACATTCCAGATAAACAGAAAATGTTAAACTTTTCGATCGAACAGTTGAATACCCAAGTTTTCCCGATATAGCTCAACACATGAAATAAGTCTAACAACATTCAGTTCGTGCCTCAGTACCAACGGTCCAGCCGTAGAAGGGTCAAGCCAACGCCTCACATGTGGCACGTCGTGCTGCCCCAAACCCGAAGGTTCAAAGGGCAGTTCAAGACGGTCACATAATCGAATTAATGTTTGTTGTCTTCTAGAGGGTCCATCGCGTTACTTGCACTACTTAGAACGTCATTAATCTACGGAAAAATCCAACACTTGGAAATTTCCCGACAGGGGAAAAATTGGGTATTTATATCCGGTCGAACTTTTTAACATATTCTAAAATTTATCCCGAAAGCCACATAGACAAAATCTGATACTCCGATCGAAAGACCGAATCCCCAAAACAATCCCAGAAAATTCAACTCTTGAATAAATATTAAAAATTCCCATAAAACTCAGCACCAGAAAAGAGGAATTACTGTGCAAAAATTATTGCGCATTGTGAACAGTAGGCGGCGGAACCGCGGCAGAAGCCATGCTTCTGCCGCGTTTCCGCGGTGGTTTAGACGCATCATGAGCTCGTTTTGCACCATAATTCTTATATCTTCATGCTGATATTTTTAAGAATTTTTAATATGGAAAAATCCCATTTTTTAGAAAAAGTCCAGAGAGCAATATTTGAGTTGGGGTTTCGGGTCGATCGGACTTCAAACTCCGTCTAAACTTCGCCTAAGACTCTAGCTAGGCTCTGATACCACTGTAGGGATCCTAGGCACACTATAGAGGTCTCATAAGGCATCAACCATGCCAATTTCAAATTTTATGGGTGCCGAGAAACCCTAATACGGATCGTTGACTAGAAATTTAGGCGATAAACGAAACTAGTTAACAACTTAACTAAAGGAGAGAGGATACAACCTTTGTAGATCCGGTTCTCCACTTCCTTAGCTCCACGTAGGCGTCCTCTCACTGTCCATCTCGAATCCCGAACTCAAACGTCGGCTTCATCGGAGAATTGGGCGGACTAGGTCGTCGGCTTCGTGCTGAAGATGATCTACGTCGAGGTTTCACAAGTTCAAGCTCCGACTTCACCAAGTTGTGAAACTTGTGAAGAAAACACCCAAAACAACTTGGCAAGAGGTAGAGGGTGAAGAAATAGGAGGTGGGTTCACTTTAGAATTGGATTTCTCACACTTTTGCTCAAGATGCCATTGTTGAAGACAAGGTTTTTCTTGAAGAAGAAGAAGGAGAGCAAGAAAGAATATGATAAGTTTCTTATTTAAAAAAAGAAACTAATATGAATACTTATCATATACTAACCATGGTCAAGTGTAGAGATTAAACTAAGGTTAATTAGAATGGTTAGGGTTAAGGATGAGATAAGGATGGTGGACTTTGTCAAAGCTTCAAAAAGCTTCAACATAGAAACAAAATAAGCCACCAATCTTAATAATATCCAAAATGAATAAATAAATAAATAACTAAGTAAATAATCAAAACTGTAACCATTCATATAACCATGGTTCAATCTTTACACAAACCCAAGTGAGCAAGTATCACCAAACATGATACAAACAAGTGCACAAAAAAATATATCATATATACAATGTGCATCAAGTGAGAAAATCCTTTTAAAATGAACCAATACTAGTTAATGCAAAGCAATATATCAAATATATAATTATACATTAAATCATTAAATCAACACTTGATTTAACGATCCGGTCATATCGCATATAATCGACTAGTATTCAATGTATCGGCTTATCGAATCAATCCTTGATTCGATATCTAGGTTATATCGCATATAACCAATCGATACATTCATCGCGAGAATGAAATACGGTATCACATACACGCATTATTCTCGCTCCCGCACATATCTCATAAGCGCTCCTATTTCGTTTCGCTTGAGCCAGGAAACCTCTGTGTAGGACTCTAAAGACTCGTCAATACGCCGGTAGCAGATGATGATCATATCAAGCACCCACAAGCCGCAAGCGGTCTGCTAAACGTAACGGCCACCCGGGTATTGAGCGATCAGAAGATCGACGAGCAAGCATGCTCACACTCCTGTGAATCTAACCAGTAACACTTACCGTACAGTCCGGTCTGTTCGTCTGATATGTCGCATATCATATCTAGGGGTGGTAAACGTCAGACCCCAATAACTGATAAGTCGTGCCGATGTGAGGCTCATAACGGGTCGAGAAACTACTGGTAACACTTACCAGCAAATCTCTGATCAGCCCTGTCCAGGTACTTCCCTGTTACGGCCAATCGAGCACAGCGCAACATCAACCCCCAATACCGGGAGAGACGAAACCCCTCCTATCGCTCATTGCCTCCATGTGACTCGGGACTGTATCCAAAGACCACCGTTTTTGCATGCCCTCATGGACGTGGTAAGGTGGAGATCAAAGCACAGTGGGAATCACACAAGACTCTATGACGATCGCGGGTCTACAGACTAATCTGTACAAGTGCTACCTGAGAACTGCCATCTGACGTGAGGTATAATACCATCTGGGAGTTCTCGGTGAGTCCGTCCAGTGTACCCAGTCTCCACTGAGCACCCGTATACCATCTCTGATGTCAAACACCAATGGATATGGGATCATCCATCGCCCATCTCATGGGTCGAGAAGCGTATACACTCGTCTACACTGGTATATCGATGCCCTGTCTCGATACACCCACGACTAGGGACCTTGAAGGATGTACTTATGGACTACCATATCCCCACTAGTATGATCTGCATCATAGTCCAGGTAGTCAAGTACACATCCTAAGGGCTTTATCAACATGTAACTATAAGACAGTTTAAAGAGACAAGTGTACATGTTAAGATAAAGAGTAACCAGATAGCATACTATCATATCGAGCAAGAAAGTTATCTCTATATATGTCCAAGCATCCAATATAATATACATCATCTGTACAATACTGGCCTCTAGGGCATACATACAACTAACAATTTCATTTGTATTTTTTCATTTGGGTGTATGTGTTTTTGGTGAGAAAAGAAGCGAAAAAGGTGTAATGACGAGTTAGAGTGAGAGAGGGGACATAATGATGACTTGGAAATGTAGTGGGTGAGAATAATTGAGAGAGAGGGGGGATGCCACATTGCTATTCTCCACCATTTTCTTCTCTTCTTCCTCCTCATCTCCCTCCATCTTCTACCCTCATGACCCATATAAAGATATTCACCAAAACCCCATACCCATTTCTTTAAAAACATGAACAAGCTCAAGGGAAGCACATTGAACCAAGAAAAGTTGGATTTTGACGACTTGTGGAGCTAGGGCTGTCTAGAGTGGCCTAAATGAGGTAATCCCTACACGATTAGATTAGTATTTGAGTTTCCTAATTTCTATTGTTAGTTTAGAAGTGTTTTAGTGTAGATTAGTGGGTTTTGAAATTTGGTAGAAGAGGGTTGAGAATTCTTGAGTTGTGGTGGTGAAGTTGAAGCCTAGTAGTGACCATAGAACCACCATAGTGCTAAAAACCCAGACCTACCCTAAACTGAAAACCTGAAAACCCAAAACAAAAACTTGACATGTCGGTTTTGTGAGATTATACGGTGTGTAGGGAAATCTAGAGCAACCCGGGGACTTTCTGAGTTTAGCAAACAATACCAGAGACCCATTTTAGACCATAGGAGACCACTATGACCAAACGAAACCCAACAGAGCAAGGGGGCCGAGGAGGCCGGATTTTAGGGGTATATGGCCGGCCACTTGGTGGCATGTGGTGTCGGGGTTGGTCCACTAGCTCATATACATCATGTACAGCACCCTATACTTGTTTGCTTAGCTTTATTTGAACTGAGTCAAAATCTGGGAGCATTTTATCGAGATTTTGGCTATGTTTTCCGTATTTTGAAATGTAAATTCTTGATATTTGGATTCGTATTTGGTTGTTGGATGTTCGTACATCAACAACAAGGGTTGTTTGGTTGATTTTGTACGCGTAAGCTATAGGTTGTAACCTATGGGCAATGCGCGTGCCATATTGGATTTCAGAACTTGATTTTAATAGCGTTGCGATGTATGTTGTTATTATAGGTACCTTCATATGGATTCCGAGGCGATGGAGCGTGGCGTCATCGACTTCTGCAAGCAAAGACCAAGGTGAGTGGATCTATATCCACGGGGGAAGTCAGGTGGATGGCGTATAGCACCCACGCAAAGTTTTGGTAAAAACCGATTTTTACCATATGGTTAAGAAAACCTAGATTAGGAAAGTAGGGTTAGAGTTAAAAGATTGTTAGTGAAACCATATTATAAACTAAAGGATAGTTAGAAGTGTTAGGATACGGCTAATATGTGACGATGGAATTTGAGGATGACGTTTGACGATATTGCCGTTTAGGGTACTATAGAACTAGATACCCGACGTAAATGTGTCATCCGAACCATACCTATTTCCAAGCTAAAGAATCATATGCTGCTTTTAAAAAGATACCTTAGGGAACGTTTCGGATTTTCAAATGATATCTTTCCTTAAAAACACCATAACCCCGACTTTCAAAACTTCGATTCGCATCTTCTAAAACTGATTGTATGGTTCGGGTGTGTATGTTAGATTAGATACTTATGTTTTTACTAAAGGTAGAATGTATTTGTAAAATTTACTTGATGAGGGATATAAATGCGATGAAAACAATATATGACGCTATATGATGATTTGATCATATGTTGGTATACGGATGTGAGTCGATTGAGATGATTTATACCCTGCCGGTCCCCTGATATGAGATTATTGCGGATGTGACCTGGGACATAGGTAGATAGAGATATTTATATATGTTGTGAATCGTGAGTGATACCCGTACGAGACGTTAGGTCCGTACCATCCTCGTCTTATAGGATGATAGGATCCCTGATAGCTTAATGTCGCCGTACGATGATTTTCCGTACGTGATGAGTTTGACTTGATGTTTGATCCACACCCTTGACTAAAGGATGCCGTACAATGGATTGTACCGTACGCGATGTGGTGTGGCTATATGTCGATTGTTAGACTCACCGACTCAGTCATGTTAGATACGTATACCCGTCTGCATTTGCACATGATTTACCTTATGCTGCCTTAATGTTATTCGCATTGCATTACTTATACCTGTGATAGTACACCTGCACCATTATCCATGATGCGTATGTTACACATACACAGATTGTAAGCTCACACACTTCATCATCGATAATTGCCATGTCACTACACAGTAGGATTTCTGCATCATGATATGACTCTTCGCATAACATGCTTGCGTATATACCACTTGTACGCTCATATTCATTGATACATCCATATTTGTGCATATACACATTGTATATCCATATTGGTGCACATATACATTGATACATCCATATTTGCGCACATACACATTGTATATCCAAGTGCACATATACATTAATACATCCATACTTGCGCACATACGCATTTGTATATCCATATTGGAGCATACATATCTTGGTACATCCATACTTGCGCATATACACATTGCATACCAATATTGGCACATATACACATTTGTATCTCTATACTTGCGCATATACATATTGTATCTACATAGATAACTGGTTTTATTGGGAAATTGGGAACCGCATGTTATATTATAAAAAAAAGGGAATCATTTAAAAGTGCGGTTTTCCCTTAATATGTCATATCACTGTTCCATGTTGCATGATATACAGATATGCTTACATTTCTATTATATGTCGCATACATCATGCTCTATGATTTTACGCATTGAGATATGCTGTTTTCATGAGATTTCTGGATTTGAGAACCGTGGACATTTTAAAAGAGATTATGTGTTGTTTTAAAAACCCGATTTCTCTTGATATGATATTTCAATGCGTCCACCATGCGTTTTCTCAGTTCTGAGACGTATGACATGTAAAACCCGATTCGAGGAGCTGGATGAGGCCGATTGCGGTTACATGGTAGACCCGGTATGGTACCCCGGGGCGAGAACGGATTGCTGTGCAGTAGACGGTGAGCCTGGCAGAGGGACTACTACCTACCGGTGATAGTATTTGGGCCCGGCGGATATCCGGAGGATATCGACCGGAGTCGAGAGATGATATGGGCCGATACGGACCGATGGAGCCCGTGGACCGATCCGGACTGACGGAGCCTGAGATATGAGGATTTACGTGTCGATGCTGGACACGGGTTTCATGATGTTTTTGGGTGTCGATGTTGGACACCCAGGTTCCATGATATTGATGTGTCACGAGGGACACCGTTGATTTATATCCTCAAACTTACATGCATACATACATTAATTATTGTAGGGTTCCTAGGCACACTAATGAGGTCTCACAAGGCATCAACCATGCCAATTTCAAATTTTACAAGTGCCGAGAAACCCTAATACGGATCGTTAACTAGATTTTTAGGCGAAACATGCAACTAGTTAACAACTTAACTAAGGGAACGGAAATACAACCTTTGTAGATCCGGTCCTCCACCTCCATAGCTCCATGATGAAGTCTCCTTGCTGTCCAAATCGAATCCCGGGCTCTAGCGTTGGCTTCATCGGAGAAATGGGGGGGCTTGGTCGTCGGCTTCGATGCCGAAGATGATCTACGTCGAGGCAACACAGGATCAAGCTCCAACTTCACCAAGCCATGAAACATGTGAAGAAAACACCCTATACTACTTGGCAAGAGTTAGAGGATGAAGAAATAGGAAGTGGGTTCACTTTAGAATTGGATTTCTCACTCTTTTTCTTAAGATGCCATTGTTGGTAGCAAGCTTCTTCATCTTGAAGAAGAAGGAGAAGAAGAAAAAAAATCTTATGATAAGTATTTTTCAAATAGAAAATAAAATGAATACTTATCATAATCCTACCATGGTCAAGTGTAGAGAATGAACTAGGGTTAAGTTAAAGGGTTAGGGTTTAGGAAAGAAACAAAATGGCTTTGACTTTCAACACTTCAAGAAGTTTCAAGAAAGAAACAAAATAAGTCACCATTTTATTTATCCTTCCAAAAAGATTAAATAAATAAATAAATAGATAAGAAATTAAAACCCTAACCATTTAAATAACCATGGTTTAATTCTTTACACAAACCCAAGTTTGCATGTATCATCAAACATGATACAAACAAGTGCACAAAGGTATATCACATATACAACTTGTGTACATCAAGTGAGAACATCCATTTAAAGTGAACCAATACTAGTTAATGCAAAGTAATATATCAAATATATAATTATGCATTAAATCATTAAATCAACACTTGATTTAACGATCCGGTCATATCGCAAATGACCGACTAATATTCAATGTATCGGCTTATCAAATCAATCCTTGATTCGATAACTAGGTTATATCGCATACAACCAATCGATACATTCATCGCGAGAATAGAATACGGTATCACATACACGCATTATTATCGGTCCCGCACATATCTCATATGCGCTCCTATTTCGTTTCGCTTGAGCCAGGAAACCTCTGTGTAGGACTCTAAAGACTCGTCAATACGCCGGCAGCAGGTGATGATCATATCAAACACCCACAAGCCGCAAGCGGTCTGCTAAACGTAACGGCCACCCGGGTATTGAGCGATCAGAAGATCGACGAGCAAGCCCGCTCACACTCCTGTGAATCCAACCAGTAACACTTACCGTACAGTCTGGTCTCGTCGTCTGATATGTCGCATATCTTGCCTAGGGGTGGTAAACGTCAGACCCCAATAGCTCGATAAGTCGTGTCGATATGAGGACTATAAGAATTCGAGAAACTAAAGGTAACACTTACCAGCAAATCTCAGCAATCCTGGCCAGGGATTTCCGGTTATAGCCAATCGAACACAGCGCAACATCAACTCCCTATACCGGGAGAGACGAATCCCCTCCTATCGCTCATTGCCTCCATGTGATTCGGGACTGTACCCAATAGCCACCGTTTTGCACGCCCTCTTGGATGTGGTAAGGTGGAAATCAAAGCACAGTGGGAACCACACAAGACTCTATGACGATCTCGGGTCAACAGACTACTCTGTACCAGTGTCACCAGAGAACTGCCATCTGACGTAAGGTATAATACCATCTGGGAGTTCTCGGCGAGTCCGTCCAGTGTACCCAGTCTCCACTGAGCACCCGTATATCATCTCTGATGTCAAACAGCAATGGATATGGGATCATCCATCGCCCATCTGTATGGGTCGAGAAGGTATACGCTAGTCTACTCTGGTATATCGATGCCCCGTCTCGATACACCCACGACTAGGGACCTTGAAAGATGTACTTATGGACTACCATGTCCCCACTAGTATGATCCGCATCATAGTCCAGGTAGTCAAGTACACATCCAAAAGGCTTTACCAACATGTAACAGAGAGACAATCAATGTACACGTTAAGGTAAAGAGCAACCAGATAGCATACCATCATGTCGAGCAAGAAAGTCCTCCCTTTATATGTCCCAGCATCCACTACAATATGCATCCAATGTACAGTAATGGCCTCTAGGGCATACATATAACTAACAATCTCCCACTTGCACTAGGGCCATCTGATAGCAGTGGTTGTAGTATCTCATACTCAACCATCCTATAAAAGTCTCTCTCTGGGAAAAGGTCTTTGTGAGTGGATCCGCCGTGTTGTCCTCCGAGTCTACTCTCCTAACCTCGATCACCCTGGAGATCAACCATCTCCATGATCAGGTGACACTGCCTTAGAATATGTCTGGATCACTGATGGGACCGGCTTTCCTTGGCATAAGCCATAACTCCATTGTCTCACAATGGTTGGAACGTAGTTCATCTCATGAACCAATATACACCCAAACATCCTCTTTGGTAGCATCTTAAGTAGTGATGAATCCTGCCTTTATCGTCTAGTTAACCACGGTATCTAGCTTGGAACTCTTCCAACATACCGTCCCTTTACTAAGGGTAAAGACAATGCCTGTGACCGACTTTCAGTCGTCCTTATCACTCTGGAACCCCTTCAGTGATTCTCCCCAGGATCGATTGATACCATCTCACTACAACTAGTGAGAATCCTAACATCCAATTAGATCTATCTCATAGATCCAAAACCCAGGATTTAGGAGGTATCACTTTGATCCTTTATGGAGAATCATTGTTATAAGCGGAGATTGACCGAGCGTATCATAGGAAACTCCTTCCCTATCAAGAGTATGTCATCCACGTACTCTACGAGGATCGCCACCATACTTCCTACTACCTTTTTGTATATACAAGGTTCATCTACCATTTTGATGAAGTTAAACTTTTTGATAACTACATCAAAACAGACGTTCCAGCTCCGCGATACCTGCTTTATCACATAAAACATCTTGCACACGTTTCCGCTGCTCCCACTGTCTACGAAGCCCTCTGGCTGTGTACTTATAGATGCACTCTTCTAAAACACCATCTAGAAAAGCAGTCATGGCACCCAACCGCCAGATATCGTAGTCATGGTATGTAGCCGTGGCAAGTAGGATCTGGATGGACTTAAGCATAGCCACTGGAAAAGGTTTCATCATTATCCACGCCTGGTTGATGACGAAAGCCTTTAACAAGTCTTACTTTGAAAGTCTCAACTTTTCCACCTACACCAAGTAATCTTCTCAAGATATACTTGCTCCTGATGAGAATTTAACCCTTCAGATATAGCAACCATAGTCCATACTTTGTTGGTGTATAAGGATTCCATCTCAGATCACTAAGCATCCAGCCATTCTTACAGAGTCCCACTCCTGATGGCCAGCTCGAAACTAGTTGGGTCATCATCTCATGATGCAATCCTCGCTCCCACTGTCATAGAGAAACCGAAATATCTCTCAGGTGGGTGAGGAACCCTACTAGATCGGCGGAGAGGCTGAGGTTCGTTGGAATCTACTGAATCCTTTGGTTCTACCAAATCATCTGCTGTTGTTTGTATAGCTGGAACCTTTCCAGTTGTACATAACAGACCTTGCCTCGAGCTTGTCCGGATTATGCTTTTAGACATAGCCTGGACAACCCCAAATCTTAACCAACTTAAGATATGGGCTCTTCCCTTTCCATATCACATATGAAGCGGTAGGCAACTGATTTGATTGGAACCCAATTCAATTGGTATGCAGCTTCTCAAGTGCATAACTCCCAAAAGGAAATATGAAACACAGTAGTACTCATCATAGAGCACACCATATCACATAGGGTGCTATTGCTCCGCCCTGATATACCATCGTGCTATGGTGTATACGGAGGAGTAATGCTGAGAGAGAATCTCATTCTCCTTTAGAATAATCCAGGATTTCCGTGCTCAAGTATTCTCCTCCTCGATCTCATCAAAGGACATAATACTTATACCCGTGTTTTGGTTCTCTACTTCTAAATCATATTCTGTGAATATCTCAAAAGGTTCGGACTTGTGTTTCAACAGGAACATATGTCTGAATCTTGAGAGATCATCAGAGAATGTAATGAAGTACAAAGAACCAGTCCTGGCATATGTAGACAGGGGACCTTACATACATCAACATGTATCATCCCAAGAGTTTACTAACTCTTTCTCTGTTTCCAGTAAACGGAGCTATGGTCATCTTTTCTTTGTGACATGACTGGCAAGTTTCATAAGATGTAAATTCAAACAGATTTAAATATGCATCTATGTGCAACTTAGCTAGTCGGGTCGCATTGATATGACCTAGTCTACAATACCTCAAGAAGGATCTGTTCATTTCTGAACTCTTCCTCTTGTGTGTGTTCTGTATACTAAGAACTGTAGTTTGATTTAGAACATCAATGCTTTTAGATAACGTGCCTGAACCGATCAACTTTTGATATAGGAAATGTTCAAAACATTATCCAACAATACAAAATATTATCATTTCTTTACTAATAAAGAGAGCGATATGATTTAGTATATCAGTTTCGGTATCTAATAACATTCGTTCAGAATCATTGTACTGGTAATACAGGGTGACAGTGACCAACAGACTTGGCTGCAACACTTACCCCGTTTTCTGCCTCATGAAACTTATCACCCGTTCTCAGTTCTTTACCTATCTGTAGCCCATGTAACATATTACATATGCGGGATCCTGATCCGGTATCATATACCCAGGATGTAAAGGATACTGAGAAACAGTTCTATATAATGAACACACCCGAAGATGATGCATCAGCATGCACTTACTTCGTTTGGGCGGTACGGGAATTCTGGTAATCCCCAATTTCCTGCTCTGTCTTATAACAATTATAAGTTGGAGCGGGACCAACGTTCCCCAGCTCAGTATAACAAGCGGGTTCTGTCAAATATCCGTATTATTATCTTGATTAAGGCGTGATATGGTCGCTACCTGGAGAGAGAGAGAAGAAAACACTCAGCGTGCGCTCTTACAAGAATAGATTGGTTATTATTTTATCTAATCAGGATGGCTCCCACTGTTTTTATCAAATCTTCCTTCAAACCCTAAAAGGAAGGACTAGCCGGGATTAATTACACACTACAAGTTCACCAATCTTTCAGCCAGGCCAGTGTCGGTACTTTGAGGGAGGTCCCCCGTGCTTTCGCACGAACCTAATTAATGTAAACCTCGTTTTCCCAGAGGCGTAACCCCGTTAACACCTTTCTGGACACCTACTTGATCGGCTAATTGTAGTGTATAAAACTCTTCCAGGAGTAACTCTTACTCGCAGCGGGTATCGGGATCCAACTATCTCAAAGAAGGTATGCAATCTCATTTCAAATTTCAACACTTGAAATTCCCGAAAATATTTTGCCCCTAGCATGCTATGACCTTGACGTATGCCAAACAACCCAAAGTCCGCTAGTCAAGTTCAACCCGTACATTTCTTGATTGAATTAAATCCACCCGCACGACCCTTGACGCATGCCAAACAACGCCGTACGAATACCCTAATCCAATCGCATCGTATGCTAGCAGATAAGCACTAGTTAGCTACCGTACACTACGCCTTGACGCAAGCCAAACAACCGCAGCACGAATACTAACTAGTACTTATCTGAAATGACGGAGGGCTACGACAGGTTTTTTCTGAAAACCTATTGCGTAATGAACTTGATATTATTGTAGAATCAAATGATTTTAAAATGGAGTGCTTTTGAGGCTTTTCTAGTTTTGCTAAAGGAGTCACTCCCGGTGAAGGGACCGTCGGTCCTTTCCTTGTCGAATGAGGTACAGGATATATCATATATATCACTATGCAAAGCAAAAACTATAGAAGCAATCAAAAGACAAACCGAGGGGTGTAGCATCTGCCGGTTATTGCTAAAGGAGTCACTCCCGGTGAAGGGATCTCGGTCCTTTCCTTATCGAATAAGGTGCAGAATATATCATATATACCTTTGTGCAAAGCAAGAACTGTAGCTACCTATTTTATTTTGAAATTCGATTCTACAACATCTTAGGTTTCTTTTTCTTTCATTAATCATATTAATGAAGTCCCATCATTTAAATTACCTAAACATCATAGATAAATACGACGTACACTTATGCCATCCGAATTCGCCTCGATGTCCTCTCGTGCACCGTTAGGTTAAGTAACTAACGGCAGAGCGGGGCAGGGCTAGTGCGGGTGTAAAACATAAGTAACGTCTATATAATATATCATATATACTGTATACAGTATCTATCACAGAACATATCACATGATCACATCACAGATATCGCAGCAGAAGAATCATATGAAACATTGGATATACTAAGACGTCCGTGTTTTCAATACGAGCCAGTACAAAACACGGATTCCACGGTCGCGATGAATAGCCAAACCCACACCCCTAGACCCTTACGAGAGCGGCAAGCAACCCTACCAATTCTAGAGTTAGGAGACCCGGACTCGAATCCTCGAGTTGGTCTCCCACTGGACTCCAGAACCCGGTTACTTGTGCTCCCCTCCTTGGGTCTATCCTAGTGCGGAAAAGTAAATAATATACAAACGGTGACATCTTCCGCAACCTGGAAGTGCCCCAATTAAAGAATATTACATACAAGTTTTTACATGAATGAAAAGGAAAAACACTCATCTCACATAAAAAAAACCCGGCTATTCAAACACGACGATCCAATATAACATATCCAGCAACACATAACATCACATGTCATCAACGTAAGTAAATATGCGCATCCCAATTGTCGTTGACATATAGCAACGAAACCGGCGATATCACATATTACACTTACGGTCACAGAAAAGAAAGTGTAAAACTACAACAGTTGGAATCCGCAACCTACATAGACATCGCATGCCTAATCAAATGAATTCCTTAGACATCGCTTGCCTAACAATTATAAACCCCGCATTTTAGTCTCATTATCGAAAACACTTTTCAATATCAAGTCGGGTAATTCAACAAGATTCCCGACATCCTGATCGAATGCTCGTCGCAAACTTTAGTAGGCGGCCGCACCCCCGGCGCCGTCGACGAAGTGCACCAAGGCGGAACACCTCTACCGCTAGCACCCGAACGGATGCTTTCGGCGACGGGGTTCTCCTACAGTCACTTGGTCGGGGCTATGGAGTGAAGCTGTCTATTAAGTTTACCCGGCGAGTATCCGCGTACGCTACGTGATTGCGACGGACTTTTGATCACATCAAAATTCCGTAGCAACCGATCAAGTGAGACTAAACTGCTATGTTTATAACATTCATTCAGTTATCTCATAACAACTTGTGAATTCCAATTATTGTATCACATTCCGGATAAATAGAAAATGTTAAACTTTCCGATCGAACACCCAAGTTTTCCCGAAATGGCTCATCACATGAAATAAGTTCAAAATCATTCACTTCGTGCCTCAGTACCAACGGTCCAGCCGTAGAAGGGTCAAGCCAACGCCTCACGTGTGGCACGCCGTACTGCCCCAAACCCTAAGGTTCAAAGGGCAGTTCAAGACGGTCATATAATCGAGTTAAGGTTTGTTGTCTTCTAGAGGGTCCATCGCGTTACTTGCACTACTTAGAACGTCTTTAAACCACGGAAAGATCCAACACTTGGAAATTTCCCGATAGGGAAAAGGTGGGTATTTATATCCGGTCGAACTTTTTAACATATTCAAAAATTATCCGGAAAACACCTAGACAAAATTTGATAATCCGATCGAATAATCGAATCCCTAAAACAACCCAGAATATTCAACTCTTGAATAAATATTAAAAATTCCCAGAAAATACAGCACCTGAATATAGGAATTACTGTGCAATTTTAAAAACCCAATCTGATAATATGGCCGTGGAACCGCAGCACGAGCCATGCTCCTGCCGCGGTTCCGCCGTGATTTAGTTGAATCACGGGCACGTGCTGTACAGTTTTTCTTACAATTCCCTGCTGAATTTTCTGCATATTTTTAATGTGGAAAAAACCCAGTTTTTGAAAAAAGTCCAGAGAGCATTTTGGATTAGGGTTTCGATGTTCGTTCGGATTTCAAACGTTGTCTACACTTCGCCTAAAGCTATAGCTAGGCTCTGATACCACTGTAGGGTTCTTAGGCACACTAATGAGGTCTCACAAGGTATCAAACATGCCAATTTCAAATTTTACAAGTGCCGAAAAACCCTAATACGGATCGTTAACTAGATTTTTAGGCGAAACATGCAACTAGTTAACAACTTAACTAAGGGAACGGAAATACAACCTTTGTAGATCCGGTCCTCCACCTCCATAGCTCCATGATGAAGTCTCCTTGCTGTCCAAATCGAATCCCGGGCTCTAGCGTCGGCTTCATCGGAGAAATGCATGGGCTTGGTCGTCGGCTTCGATGCCGAAGATGATCTGCGTCGAGGCAACACAGGATCAAGCTCCAACTTCACCAAGCCATGAAACTTGTGAAGAAAACACCCTATACTACTTGGCAAGAGGTAGAGGATGAAGAAATAGGAAGTGGGTTCACTTTAGAATTGGATTTCTCACTCTTTTTCTTAAGATGCCATTGTTGGTAGCAAGCTTCTTCATCTTGAAGAAGAAGGAGAAGAAGAAAAAAAATCTTATGATAAGTATTTTTCAAATAGAAAATAAAATGAATACTTATCATAATCCAACCATGGTCAAGTGTAGAGAATGAACTAGGGTTAAGTTAAAGGGTTAGGGTTTAGGAAAGAAACAAAATGGCTTTGACTTTCAACACTTCAAGAAGTTTCAAGAAAGAAACAAAATAAGTCACCATTTTATTTATCCTTCCAAAAAGAATAAATAAATAAATAAATAGATAAGAAATTAAAACCCTAACCATTTAAATAACCATGGTTTAATTCTTTACACAAACCCAAGTTTGCATGTATCATCAAACATGATACAAACAAGTGCACAAAAGTATATCACATATACAACTTGTGTACATCAAGTGAGAACATCCATTTAAAGTGAACCAATACTAGTTAATGCAAAGTAATATATCAAATATATAATTATGCATTAAATCATTAAATCAACACTTGATTTAACGATCAGGTCATATCGCATATGACCGACTAATATTCAATGTATCGGCTTATCAAATCAATCATTGATTCGATAACTAGGTTATATTGCATACAACCAATCGATACATTCGTCGCGAGAATAGAATACGGTATCACATACACGCATTATTCTCGGTCCCGCACATATCTCATATGCGCTCCTATTTCGTTTCGCTTGAGCCAGGAAACCTCTGTGTAGGACTCTAAAGACTCGTCAATACGCCGGCAGCAGGTGACGATCATATCAAACACCCACAAGCCGCAAGCGGTCTGCTGAACGTAACGGCCACCCGGGTATTGAGCGATCAGAAGATCGACGAGCAAGCCCGCTCACACTCCTGTGAATCCAACCAGTAACACTTACCGTACAGTCCGGTCTCGTCGTCTGATATGTTGCATATCTTGCCCAGGGGTGGTAAACGTCTGACCCCAATAGCTCGATAAGTCGTGTCGATATGAGGACTATAAGAATTCGAGAAACTACAGGTAACACTTACCAGTAAATCTCAGCAACCCTGGCCAGGGATTTCCGGTTATAGCCAATCGAACACAGCGAAACATCAACTCCCTATACCGGGAGAGACGAATCCCCTCCTATCGCTCATTGCCTCCATGTGATTCGGGACTGTACCCAAAAGCCACCGTTTTGCACGCCCTCTTGGACGTGGTAAGGTGGAAATCAAAGCACAGTGGGAACCACACAAGACTCTATGACGATCTCGGGTCAACAGACTACTCTGTTCCAGTGTCACCAGAGAACTGCCATCTGACGTAAGGTATAATACCATCTGGGAGTTCTCGGCGAGTCCGTCCAGTGTACCCAGTCTCCACTGAGCACCCGTATATCATCTCTGATGTCAAACAGCAATGGATATGGGATCATCCATCGCCCATCTGTATGGGTCGAGAAGGTATACGCTAGTCTACTCTGGTATATCGATACCCCGTCTCGATACACCCATGACTAGGGACCTTGAAGGATGTACTTATGGACTACCATATCCCCACTAGTATGATCGGCATCATAGTCCAGGTAGTCAAGTACACATCATAAGGGCTTTACCAACATGTAACAGAGAGACAATCAATGTACACGTTAAGGTAAAGAGTAACCAGATAGCATACCATCATGTCGAGCAAGAAAGTCCTCCCTGTATATGTCCCAGCATCCACTACAATATAAATCCAATGTACAGTAATGGCCTCTAGGGCATACATATAACTAACAATTATGTGGTTGGACGAGATCCACATGTATACATACATTGATTATAAGGTTGGACAAGATCCACATGCATACATACATTGATTATATGGTTGGACGAGATCCATGTGCATACAGACATTGGTTGTATTGTTGGATTATATCCGCATACACATAGGTGTTGATTACATTCTTGGCACATATGATTACCCGATCACCCTAGATTTCATAGTATTACCTTTATGATATAGTTGACCTAGGAGTTGTTGTTTATTCGATTTCTACTTGTAGATATTTATCTACTCACGAGTTGGCAACTCACCCCCGTTGTGCCACAGTTCTTGCAGGTTGACCGCATGGATCAGTAGCGGTTTCGCTGGCACACAGTTGCATTCGGGTGTTTTTCATTGGTAGGTGGGATATTTGTATCGTACCCACTCTTGTATTTATATTTCATATTGCATCTTGTCGACTCCATCAGTCAAAATTAGTAATTGTATAAGTAATGAGACTCAGTGAGACTTGTAGTTGCGAGACTTGTGCGATGGGTTTTATATTCGCTTTTGGGGATTTATGTCTTGCTTTTTCTTGTATCTTTTGTGGTGATCTTCGCCGTTGGGCGTCGTATTCTTATATATACTGCTTTGCGTGGTTGTGATCCTCCGGTTGGCTAAGAGCTAGCTCCCGCTTGGGGATGCCTTTATCATCATTATATATTGTGGTTTTGGATCAAAAAATACAAAGGAGGTGCTGCTCAAATTTTTAAAAGACGAAACATGTTTCCAAACTAGTAAATTTCACTTGCACTATGTATGTCCCTTTTTCCATGCATTTAATGAAAACTTGATTTCATTATACTTTATTTCAAAACATCACCTCCTTTATTTTCTTAAAAAGGTTTAGATTTCTGGGTTTCAGCTTACTTGAATTACGTTACGCTTTTAGACGTTGCGTGATTTAAGTGCTGGTCGCGAGCTAATATTTCGGGTCGTGACAGATAGTTGGACAGAGATCTTTAGAGGATGTGCCAGAGCGGAACTGTTTCCGTCATCTTTGATTTCGGTAATTTAGGCGATTTATTTGCATGATTGAGATTTTGTGCACAACATTTGCACTTGACTTCGATTTAATGTCATTCTAGATGTTGATTTTGATTTCATGCCTATGGTATACATGTGATTTGACTTGTTCTTTCGGTGTAGTTTCCTTGCACTTTTAGTATTTTGATTCGATAATGTGCATGCTGATGCACATGGTTGTGAGATTATATACCATGGTATACCTGATTTGGATTGAGATGTGCTGTATACCGTCGATTTCGATTGTGATACTCGATATTTGTTTTCATGAACCTTGTGCACTTGATTTGGATTCTTGCGCATACTTGACGCACTTGATGCGATTTTGGTGCACACCAGAGGCACTAAATCGGGATTCTTCATGCATATCAGACCTGATATTGCTGTTAGGCACACCCGTTGCGTTTGACAGGTGTTTCGTGCACACCCATTGCACTTAGATTTTGTTTCTGTGCACATGTATGGCACATTCATGGATTTCGATTTCCGTGCGCACCAGACGCACGTGGAATTCTTATACGCATTTTGGGATTGGTTTCTTTTGGTGCAGTAGGTTTTATGATATTTACTATTTGGTATGGTAGCTGAGCAGGACTAGTCAGAGGACAGTACCTGATTATATTTTTTCATGCATCGATAGTTACTGAGGGGATTTCCAAAAAAGATCTATAGTCTCGGTATTTACCTATGTGTCCGAGATGACACGAATTTTTTTTTTACAAGGAAACCCTTCTAAATTATTTTTTAAAATGGCGGGACGTATGTTAAACAATGGATATATATATATATATATATATATATATATATAGTTATTTTTTTACAATAGACGTCCGCCACTGTGCAGTGATACGCACATCGCACATCGACTTGGAAGGGTTTGGCATGCATTTCTTCTAGATGTTTTAACGAGTTTACAACGATGCGTACTATGTACATATTATAGTCTTGAGTATATCATTATTATAGTCTTGAGTATATCATGTTGGTTTTCGTATTTGACTTTGACATTGGTATCTTCTGTTGGATATGTATGCCCTAGAGGCCATTATTTTATACTACTAGTTTGTATAATACATTTTGGAAGCTTGGGATATATATACGGGTTTACGACAGTCTTGCTGAATATAGTAGTATGCAACTTGGTTTGTCTCTATCTTAATATGTGTATATGTTTCTTTTAACATATCACTAATATATATTGATGGAGCCCTTAGGATCTTTGCTTGACTACCGGCATTGTGATGGCGATCACACTATTGGGGGCTGGGTAGTCTATAAGCATATCCTTATACAAATCCCTAGTCGTAGGATTATCGAGACAGGGCATCGATACTCCAGAGTAGACTGGTGCATAGGCTTCTCGTTCCAGTAGGGGAGATGGTCTGTCTCACAGCCATCAGTACGTCGTACTGGAGATAGTATGCAGGTGCTCGTTAGGTTACGAGTACACTGGACAGAACTCGTCGGGAACTGTTGGTTGGTATTATACCTATCGTCTGTTAACAGTTCCCAGGTGACATGAGTATAGCTTAGTCCATTGTCTTGACACTGTCACATCGCCTCGAGTGTGTTCCCACTGTTCTTAGATTACTACCCTACCACGGCACTATTGAGTCATGCAAACAGGTAGTAGTTGGGTGCAGTCCCGAAGCACTTAGAGGCAGTGACGGTTAGACAGGATTCGTATCTCCCGGTATTGGGAGTTGATATCGCGCTGTGTCTAGGAGAGCCATTACACAAAGTCCCTGGCAAGGGTAAGTGAGATTTACTGGTAGTGTTTCTAGTAGTTTCTTAGGGTGTTCTGGGATACACTCCGACACGACTTGTACCGCTATTAAGGGTCTGACGTTTACCGCCCCCTAGGCCCGACATGCGATACTCATAGACGAACAGACTGGACTGTACCGAGATTGTCACATTCAGGCTCAGTGGGAGTTCAGATGGTCACCTCATCGGTCTTCTTATGGGCATCTACCTTGGGACCGTTACGTACAGCTAGTACCGCTTGCGGCCTGTGGTTAAACCCATTGCCAGCGTAGTGCTGTGTCTTTAGAGTCCTACACAAAGGGTTGTTCACCTTTGGGCGAAACGAGTAGAGGTCGTATGGTTTTACGACAGGGTTCGTTCACATATGCGTACTTGTGCGTGTTCGGTGTTTGGGCAGTTGATACTGGTGGGTTTTGGTTTAAGCCACATCCTAGTATTTGGTTTCGGGTTGGTTCGTACTCATTGTATTCGTGTTCCTCGGAACACGGATGCGGGTGTGTATACACAGTTGACAGAGGCAGAGGAACCTCATTAGGTTTTGACCATTGACTTAATTAAAACCATAATGAGATGGAGGAAATTGATTAATGAGTTTTAATTAGAGATAATTGTATCATGGTTAATTGGTTTGACCATTTGACTAAGTTGACCCATGTTGACTTAGATATTTTTGTGAGCATGCTTAGCATTAATTGTGACATGATAATGGTCAAATCAACATCAACCATGACAATTTATCCTAATTAAAATTAACATTATTCTTTTTGTTCATATGAGAGCTATCTCTTCTCATTCTATCATGATACATTCTCTCTCTTGCTAGCTCTCTCCTCTTCCTCTCTCAAAACTCTCTTGTTTCATGAGTTGAAAATCAAGAGTTTTATGAGATCTAACCACTAAAACAACTCTCTACTCACTCTAGGGTTCTTAGTCTAGCAAGCAAAGCACTCTAGTTACTTCTTGGTTGAGGTAGGAGTTCAAGGTAGAGGCCTTCGGGTGGATCTTCTTCGACATAGAGAAGCTGGTGAGGAGGAGCCATCTAGATCATTCCAAGGAGCTCACAACAAGGAAAAGAAGGAGTTCAAGTTTAAGGTATAACTTTCTATTATAGTAGATAGAACTCTTCTTTTGCTAGTTTGGTTTATGGTAAAGATCCGGGTTTTAGTGTTATTCTAGCTCCAAGTTTATGTTTATCGTAAAAATTTTGTTCCGCATTTGGCCAAGGAAGTTGGTCGGGGCACTAGTGTAACCCTTCATGGTATCAGAGCCTACCCATAAACCCTACTAGCTAGTTTGCACAAAGTTAAAATCTCGATTGACAAATTTTTCGGAATCACAAATCTATGTTCATGAGCTTGCTGTCGATTTTCGAAGTTGTCCTAAAATTTTTCTGAGTATCTTAGAATTACATGCAGGCGAAACTATAGCTACAGAAAAAATTGGGGGGCCTAGCTCCAAAATTCCGCCGCGGAAAGTGAGCAAAATGGCGCATTTTGCGACGCTTTCGCGGCGCTTTTTGGGCTACAGTACCCCAAAATTTTCTTGGGCTTAATTTCATGAAAATATGATATTTGTGATATATAGTTTTGGCCCAGGTTTATTTGAGTGCTGGATTTGCTTTTGGGGCCTATTTGGAAAATTTTAGTCGATTGAAATTTTAAATGTGTATTTTACAGCACATCCACTTTTATCTGCGTCCGGGAATGTCACTGTAGGGTTACTAGGCATCCTCAAGAGGTTCCACAAGGAATCTATCATGCCAAATTCAATTTTTTTAGGTACTGAGAAACCCTAACTGAGATCGTTAACTAGAGGATAGGCGAAACTATAAGCTAGCAAACAACTTTACTAGTAAGTGAAAGCGATTACAACCTTTGTAGATCCGGTCCTCCACTTCTTTAGCTCCGTGTTGACGTCCCTCCGCTGCGATCATCGGAATCCCGGACTCTAGTGATGGTTTCGTCGGAGAAATAATCGGGCTAGGTCGTTGACTTCGATGCCGAAGATGATCTACGTCGAGGCGACTCAAACTCAAGCTCCATCTTCACTTGGTCATGAACCTTGTGAAGAAAACACCCTATACAACATGGCAAGTGGTAGAGGATGAAGAAATAGGAAGTGGGTTCACTTTGGATTTGGATTTCTCACTTGATTTCAACACTTGAAATTTTCTAGCATGCTTTCTTCACTTCATGAAGAAGAAGAAGAAGAAGAAGAATAGAAAAATGAAATATTTCGAAAGAAAATTCAAGTGAAGTCTATCATATTGCAACCATGGGTGAGTTTAACCTTTGTAGAGACTAAACCCTAGTTTAAGTTAATGGTTAGGTTAGTAAAAGTGTCATGCAAAACAAAATGGTGGACTTTGTCAAAGATGCTTGAAAGCTTCATGAAGCTTCAAGTAAAGACAATCAGAGCCACCATTTTATTTCACTAAAAATAAACAGAAACCCTAAACCATTAACTAAACATGGTGTAAGTCTACACACACCCAAGTTTGCATGTATCATCAAACATGATACAATCTAGTGCACAAAAATATATCACATATACAACTTGTGCACATCAAATGAGAAAATCAATCTTAAGTGAACCAATACTAGTTAATGTAAAGTAATTTATCAAATATATAATTATACATTAAATCATTAAATCAATACTTGATTTAACGATCCGGTCATATCGCATATAACCGACTAATATAAAGTGTATCAATATATCGAATCAACACTTGATTCGGTAACCCGGCTATATCTCATATAACCGTCCGATGATACAAATCGCTAGAATAGAATTCAGTATCACATACTGGTATTATTCTCGGTCCCGCACATATCTCATATGTGCTCCTATTTCGTTTCGCTTGAGCCAGGAAACCTCTGTGTAGGACTCTAAAGACTCGTCAATACGCCGGCAGTAGGTGATGATCATATAAAACACCGACAAGCCGCAAGCGGTCTGCAAAACGTAACGGCCACCCGGGTATTGAGCGATCAGAAGATCAACGAGCAAGCCCGTTCACACTCCTGTGAATCCAACCAGTAACACTTACCGTACAGTCCGGTTTGTTCGTCTGATATGTCGCATATCTCGTCTAGGGGTGGTAAACGTCAGACCCCAATAACTCGATAAGTCATGTCGATATGAGGCTCATAACGGGTCGAGAAACTACTGGTAACACTTACCAGTAAATCCCTAAAGCAGCCTTGGCCAAAGACTTCCTGTTATAGCCAATCGAGCACAGCGCTACATCAACTCCCTATACCGGGAGAGACGAAACCCCTCCTATCGCTCATTGCCTCTATGTGATTAGGAACTGTATCCAAAAACCACCGTTTTGCACGCCCTCTTGGACGTAGTAAGGTGGAAATCAAAGTACAGTGGGAATCACACAAGACTCTATGACGATCTTGTAGGGTTCCTAGGCACGCTATAGATGTCTCACAAGGCATCGATCATGCCAATTTAAAATTTTATGGGTGCCGAGAAGCCCTAATACGGATCGTCGGCTAGATTTCTAGGCGATACATTAAACTAGTTAACACTTTAACTAAAGGAGAGAGACTACAACCTTTGTAGATCCGTTTCTCCACTTCCTAAGCTCCACGTAGGCGTCCTCTCGCTGTCCTAGTTGGATCTCGGACTCTCGCATCGGCTTCATCGAAGAAATGAGCGAAATAGGTCGTCGGCTTCGTGCCGAAGATGATCTACGTCGAGGTTGCACAAGTTCAAGCTCCAACTTCACCAAGTTGAGAAACTTGTGAAGAAAACACCCAAAACAACTTGGCAAGAGGTAGAGGGTGAAGAAATAGGAGGTGGGTTCACTTTAGAATCGGATTTCTCACTTTGGAACTCAAGATGCCATTGATGGCATCAAGCTTTTTCTCTTGAAGATGAAGAAGAAGAAGTAGATAGATTATGATAAGTATTATGTAAAAAGAATAATAAAATCAATACTTATCATATACTTACCATGGTCAAGTGTAGAGAGCAAACTAGGGTTAAGTGGATGGTTAGGTTAAGAGAAGAAAACAAAAATGGTCAATTATTCAACTCTTCATGAAGCTTCATGAAAGAAACAAATAATGCCACCATTTTTCTTTTCTTTTCCAAAATGAATAATCAATATAAATAAATGAATAAGTATATAAAACCCTAACCATTCATATAACCATGGTTTAATCTTTACACAAGCACAAGTCAACATGTTTCATCAAACATGATACAAACATGTGCACAAAAGTATATCACATATACAACTTGCACATCAAGTGAGAAAATCCATTTAAAGTGAAACAATACTAGTTAATGCAAAGTAATATATCATATATAAAATTATATATTAAATCATTAAATCAACACTTGATTAAATGATCTGGTCATGTCGCACATAACCGACTAGTATACAATGTATCGATTTATCGAATCAATGATTCGATAACTAGGTTATATCGCATACAACCAATCGAAACATTCATCGCGAGAATGAAATATGGTATCACATACACGCATTATTCTCGGTCCCGCACATATCTCATATGCGCCCCTATTTCATTTCGCTTGAGCCAGGAAACCTCTGTGTAGGACTCTAAAGACTCGTCAATACGCCGGTAGCAGATGATGATCATATTAAGCACCCACAAGCCGCAAGCGGTCTGCTAAACGTAACGGCCATCCGGGTATTGAGCGATCAGAAGATCGACGAGCCATCCCGCTCACACTCCTGTGAATCCAACCAGTAACACTTACCATACAGTCCGGTCTGTTCGTCTTATATGTCGCATATCAAGTCTAGGGGTGGTAAACGTCAGACCCCAATAACCGATAAGTCGTGCCGATGTGAGGCTCATAACGGGTCGAGAAACTACTGGTAACACTTACCAGCAAATCTCTGATCAGCCCTGGCCAGGGACTTCCCTGTTACGGCCAATCGAGCACAGCGCAACATCAACCCCCAATACCGGGAGAGACAAAACCCCTCCTATCGCTCATTGCCTCCATGTGACTCGGGACTGTACCCAAAGACCACCGTTTTGCACGCCCTCATGGACATGGTAAGGTGGAGATCAAAGCACAGTGGGAATCACACAAGACTCTATGACGATCTCGGGTCTACAGACTAACCTGTACAAGTGTCACCTGAGAACTGCCATCTGACGTGAGGTATAATACCATCTGGGAGTTCTCGATGAGTCCGTCCAGTGTGCCCAGTCTCTATTGAGCACCCGTATACCATCTCTGATGTCAAACACCAATGGATATGGGATCATCCATCGCCCATCTCATGGGTCGAGAAGCGTATACGCTAGTCTACACTGGTATATCGATGCCCCGACTCGATACACCCACGACTAGGGACCTTGAAGGATGTACTTATGGACTACCATGTCCCCACTAGTATGATCTGCATCATAGTCCAGGTAGTCAAGTACACATCCTAAGGGCTTTACCAACATGTAACTATAAGACAGTTTAAAGAGACTAGTATACATGTTAATATGAAGAGCAACCAGATAGCATACTATCATATCGAGCAAGAAAGTCATCTCTATATATATCCAAGCATCCAATATAATATACATCATCTGTACAATACTGGCCTCTAGGGCATACATACAACTAACAATCTCCCACTTGCACTAGGGCCAGCTGCTGTAGTATCGCATACCGAGCATCCCGAAGAGTCTCTCAAACTGTATCTGGGGAATGGCCTTTGTGAGTGGATCCGCCGTGTTGTTCTTCGTGTCAACTCTCCTGACCTCGATCTCCCGGCGATCAACTATCTCCCGGATCAGGTGATACCGCCTCAGAATATGCCTGGATCGCTGATGGGACCTGGGTTCCTTGGCCAAAGCCACCGCTCCATTGTTATCGCAATACAAAGGTATTGGATGCTCAATGGATGGAACCACTCCAAGTTCAGTAATGAACTTCTTGATCCAGACAGCCTCTTTGGCAGCATCGTTGGCAGCGATGTATTCAGCCTCCATCGTCGAGTCTGCCACGGTTTCCTGCTTGGAACTCTTCCAGCTAACCGCCCCTCCGTAAAGGGTAAAGACAAATCCCGACTGCGACTTAGAGTCGTCCTTATCACTCTGGAAGCTCGAATCGGTAAAGGACTCCACTTGGAGATCTCCGTTACCATACACCAAGAGCATCTCTTTAGTCCTTCGTAAGTACTTGAGAATGCTCTTCACAGCTGTCCAGTGACTCTCTCCAGGATCAGCTTGATACCTGCTCACTACACTTAGTGAGTATGCTACATCGGGTCTGGTACATAGCATCGCATACATGATACAGCCCACAGCCGAAGCATAGGGTATCCCTTGCATGCGAGCTCTCTCCAAATCAGTCTTGGGAGACATCTCTTTGGAGAGAGTGACTCCAGAGATCGTGGGCAAGTTCCCACGCTTGGATTCTTCCATACTAAACCTCTTTAGTATGGTGTCAATGTACCTGGATTGGGACAATCCCAATATCCGTTTGGATCTATCTCTATAGATCCTAATCCCCAATATGCATGAGGCATCACCAAGAACTTTCATTGAGAATCTTTGTGATAAGAAGAGCTTGACCGATTGCAGCATAGGAATATCATTTCCTATCAAGAGTATGTCGTCCACGTATAATACGAGGAAGACAACCTTACTCTCTGCCACCTTCTTGTAAATACAAGGTTCATCTGGATTTTTGACGAAATCAAACTCTTTGATAACGACATCAAAGCAGATGTTCCAACTCCGCGATGCTTGCTTTAATCCATAAATGGATTTAAGCAGCTTGCACACCTTCCCGCTGCTCCCACTGTCTACGAAGCCCTCTGGCTGAGTCATGTACACGCACTCTTCTAAATCACCATTTAGAAAGGCGGTCTTAACATCCATTTGCCAGATTTCGTAATCATGATATGCAGCGATGGCAAGCATGATCCTGATGGATTTAAGCATAGCCACTGGAGAAAAGGTTTCGACATAGTCCACACCTGGTCTTTGACGAAAACCTTTTGCAACAAGTCTAGCTTTGAAAGTCTCCACTTTCCCATCTACACCAAATTTCTTCTTGAAGATCCACTTGCTCCCAATGGGTTTTACCCCTTCAGGAGCAACTTCCAAAGTCCATACTTTGTTGGTGTACATGGATTCCATATCGGACCGCATAGCATCCAGTCATTTCACTGAGTCCCCACTCGTGATGGCCTGCACGAAGCTAGTTGGGTCATCATCCTCCATGATGCAATCCTCGCTCCCACCATCCATGAGAAAACCGTAGTATCTCTCAGGTTGGCGAGGAACCCTACTAGATCGGCGGAGAGGCTGAGGTTCATTGGGAGCTACTGAATCTTCTGGTTCCACTAAATCTTCAGTTACGGTTTGTGTATCTGGAACCTCTTCCAGCTCTACCACTTTGCCACTAATTTCTTTTTTAAGGAATTCCTTTTCTAAAAAGGTGGCATGTTGAGCAACAAACACTTTTTGTTCCTCACTGTGGTAGAAAAAATACCCATATGAATTTTTTGGATATCCCATAAACTTGCAGAGAACTGACCGTGCCTCGAGCTTGTCCGGATTTTGCTTTTTGACATAGGCCGGACAACCCCATATCTTAACTCGTTTAAAATATGGTCTCTTCCCACTCCATATCTCATATGGTGTGGTAGGTACAGATTTAGACGGAACTTGATTCAATAGGTATGTTGCTGTTTGCAGCGCATATCCCCAGAAGGAAACAGGTAACTCAGCTGTGCTCATCATAGAGCGCACCATATCTAATAGGGTGCGGTTCTTCCGTTCTGATACACCGTTGTGCTGTGGTGTATATGGAGGAGTCAGCTGAGAGAGAATCCCATTCTCTTTTAGGAAGTTCAGGAATTCATTGCTCAAGTATTCACCTCCTCGATCAGATCGTAGGATTTTAATACTTTTTTCGGTTTGGTTCTCAACTTCTTGTTTATATTCCCTAAATTTCTCAAAAGCTTCTGATTTGTGTTTCATCAGGAACACATACCCGAACCTAGAGAGATCGTCAGTGAATGTAATGAAGTATAAAGAACCATCCCTGGCATGTGTAGACATGGGACCGCATACATCACTATGTATCAGCCCCAAGAGTTCGGTAACTCTTTCTCCGTGTCCCGTAAACGGAGTTTTGGTCATCTTGCCTTTGAGACATGACTGGCAAGTGTCATAAGATGAAAATTCAAACGGATTTAAATATCCATCTTTATGCAACTTAGCTAGTCGTGTCGCATTGATGTGACCCAGTGTACAATGCCACAAGAAGGATTCGTTCAGTTCTGAACTCTTCCTCTTGTGTGTGTTTGTTATGCTCAGAACTGTTGATTGATTTAGAACATAAATGCCATTACACAACGTGCCTGATCCAACCAACTTTTGGTTACGGAAAATGTTCATAACATTGTCCTGTAATACAAAATTATATCCCTCTTTACTCAACAAAGAAACCGATATAATGTTGCATATCAGGTTCGGCATGTAATAGCATTCGTTCAGAACCAATGTATTACCAGTTGGTAATACAAGGTGATATTTCCCGACAGTCTTAGCTGCAACAATTGCACCATTTCCAACTCTATTGTCTTTATCACCTTCTCCAAGTTCTCTACCTTTCCTAAGCCCATGTAACTGATTACATATATGGGATCCTGACCCGGTATCTAATACCCAGGACGTAGAGCAAATGGAGAAACAGTTCTCTGTAACGAACACACTCGAAGAAAATGCATCAACATGTACTTTCTTCAATCGGGTGGCATGGGAATCCTGGTATTCCCCTATTTCCTGTTCATTCCTATAACTCTTATAAGAAAGAACGAAACCAACGTTCCCCAGCACAGTATAACATGCGGGTTCGGTCAATACATCCATATTATTATCTTCATTAGGGCATGAAATGGTCGCTACCTGGAGAGAGAGAGAAGAAAACACTTTAGCGTATGCTCGTGCAAGATCAGATTGGTTATTATCTTATCTAATCAGGATGGCTCCCACTGCTTTTTATCAAATCTTCCTTCAAACCCTAAAAGGAAAGACTAGCCGGGATTAATTACACACTACAAGTTCGCCAATTTTTCAGCCCGGCCAGTGTCGGTACTTTGAGGGAGGTCCCCCGTGCTTTCGCACGAACCTAATTAATGTAAACCTCGTTTTCCCAGAGGCGTAACCCCGTTGACACCTTTCTAGACACCTACTTGATCAGCTAATTGCAATGTGTAAAACTCTCACAGGAGTAACTCTTACTCGCAGTGGGTATTGGGATCCAACTATCTCATAGAAGGTATGCAATCTCATTGCAAATTTCAACACTTGAAATTCCCGATAAAATTTTGCCCCGAACGATCTATGACCTTGACAAGGTCAACAAACCATAGACCGCAAGTCAAGTTCAACCCGTCATTTCTTGATTGAATCAAACCCACCCGCACGACCCTTGATAAGGTCAACAAGGCCGTACGACTACCCTAACCGAATCTGCATCATATTCATAAGCAGATAAACACTGGTTAGCTACCGCACACTGCGCCTTGACAAGGTCAACAAACGCAGCACGAATACTAAACAGAACTTATCTGAAATGACGGAGGGCTACGTCAGGTTTTTCTGAAAACCTATTGCGTAATGAACTTGATATCGTTGTAGAATCAAAAGAAGTTTTGAAATGGAGTGATTTTGAGGCTTTTCTAGTTTTGCTAAAGGGGTCACTCCCGGTGAAGGGATCGTCGGCCCTTTCCTCGTCGAATGAGGTGCGGGATATATCATATATATCACTGTGCAAAGCATAAACTATAGAAGCAATCAGAAGCAAACCGAGTGTGTAGCATCTGCCAGTTATTGCTAAAGGAGTCACTCCCGGTGAAGGGATCTCGGTCCTTTCCTCATCGAATAAGGTGCAGAATATATCACATATACCGCTGTGCAAAGCAAGAACTGTAGCTACCTGTTTTATTTAAAATTTGATTCCACAACATCTTAGGTTTCTTTTCTTTCATTAATCTCATTAATGAAGTCCCATCAATTAAGTAACTAAACATCACAGATAAATACGACGTACACTTATTCCATCCGCATTCGCCTCGATGTCCCCTCGTGCACCGTTAGGTTAGGTAACTAACGGCAGAGCGAGGCAGGGCTAGTACGGGTGTAAAACATAAGTAACGTCTATATAATATATCATATATACTATATACTGTATCCATCACAGAACATCACAAGATCACATCACAGATATCGCAGCAGAAGAAATATATGAAACATTGGATATACTAGGACGTCCGTGTTTTGAATACGAGCCAATATAAAACACGGATTCCACGGTCGTGATAGATAGCCAATCCCACACCCCTAGACCCCTACGAGAGCGGCAAGCAACCCTACCAATTCTAGGGTTAGGAGACCCGGACTCGACTCCTCGAGTTGGTCTCCCACTGGACCCCAGAACCCGGTTACTTGTGCTCCCCTTCTTCGGTCTATCCTAATGCGGAAAAGTAAATAATATACAAAGGGTGACAGCTTCCGCTACCTGGAAGTGCCCCAAATAAAAGAATATTACATACAAGTTTTTACATGAATGAAAATGAAAAACACTCATCTCATATAAAAAACCCCGGCTATTCAAACACGACGATCCAATATAACATATCCAGTAACACATAACATTACATGTCATCAACGTAAGTAAGTATGCATACCCCAATTGTCGTTGACGTATAGCAACGAAACCGGCGATATGAACATACTACACTTATGGTCACAGAAAAGAAAGTGTAAAACTACAACTGTTGGAATCCGCAATCTCTTTAGACATCACATGCCTAATCAAATGAAATGCTTAGACATCACATGCCTAACAGATATAAATCCCGCATTTTAGTCTCATTATCGAAAACTCTTTTCAATATCATGTGGGACTAAACTGCTAGATTTATAACATTCATTCAGTTATCTCATAACTGTTTGTGAATTCCAATTATTGTAGCACATTCCAGATAAACAGAAAATGTTAAACTTTCCGATCGAACAGTCGAATACCCAAGCTTTCCCGAAACCGTCCAACACATGAAATAAGTTCAAAGACATTCACTTCATGCCTCAGTACCAACGGTCCAGCCGTTGAAGGGTCAAGCCAACGCCTCACATGTGGCACGCCGTACTGCCCCAAACCCGAAGGTTCAAAGGGCAGTTCAAGACGGTCACATAATCGAGTTAAGATTTGTTGTCTTCTAGAGGGTCCATCGCGTTACTTGCACTACTTAGAACGTCGTTAAACTACGGAAAAATCCAACACTTGGAAATTTCCCGACAGGGGAAAAATTGGGTATTTATATCCGGTCGAACTTTTTAACATATTCTAAAATTTATCCGGAAAGCCTCATAGACAATATCTGATACCCCGATCGAAACACTGAATCCCCAAAACAACCCCATAAAATTCAACTCTTGAATAATATTTAAAAATTCCCATAAAATCCAGCATCAGAAAAGAGGAATTACTGTGCAAAAAATATTGTGCATTGTGAACAGTAGGCGGCGGAAGCGCGGCGGAAGCCATGCTTCTGCCGCGTTTCCGTGGCGGTTTAGACGCATCATGAGCACGTGTTACACCATAATTCTTAGATCTTCCTGCTGAATTTTTTAGGCATTTTTAATATGGAAAAATCCCAGATTTTAGAAAAAGTCCAGAGAGCACTTGGGTTTTAGGGTTTCGGGTTCGTTCGGGTTTCAAACGTCGTCTAGACTTCGCCTAAGGCTCTGGCTAGGCTCTGATACGACTGTAGGGTTCCTAGGCACACTATAGAGGTCTCACAAGGCATTGATCATGCCAATTTAAAATTTTATGGGTGCCGAGAAACCCTAATACGGATCGTCGGCTAGATTTCTAGGCGATACATTAAACTAGTTAACACTTTAACTAAAGGAGAGAGACTACAACCTTTGTAGATCCGTTTCTCCACTTCCTAAGCTCCACGTAGGCGTCCTCTCGCTGTCCTAGTTGGATCTCGGACTCTCGCATCGGCTTCATCGAAGAAATGAGCGGAATAAGTCGTCGGCTTCGTGCCGAAGATGATCTACGTCGAGGTTGCACAAGTTCAAGCTCCAACTTCACCAAGTTGAGAAACTTGTGAAGAAAACACCCAAAACAACTTGGCAAGAGGTAGAGGGTGAAGAAATAGGAGGTGGGTTCACTTTAGAATCGGATTTCTCACTTTGGAACTCAAGATGCCATTGATGGCATCAAGCTTTTTCTCTTGAAGATGAAGAAGAAGAAGTAGATAGATTATGATAAGTATTATGTAAAAAGAATAATAAAATCAATACTTATCATATACTTACCATGGTCAAGTGTAGAGAGCAAACTAGGGTTAAGTGGATGGTTAGGTTAAGAGAAGAAAACAAAAATGGTCAATTATTCAACTCTTCATGAAGCTTCATGAAAGAAACAAATAATGCCACCATTTTTCTTTTCTTTTCAGAAATCAATAATCAATATAAATAAATGAATAAGTATATAAAACCCTAACCATTCATATAACCATGGTTTAATCTTTACACAAGCACAAGCCAACATGTATCATCAAACATGATACAAACATGTGCACAAAAGTATATCACATATACAACTTGCACATCAAGTGAGAAAATCCATTTAAAGTGAACCAATACTAGTTAATGCAAAGTAATATATCATATATATAATTATACATTAAATCATTAAATCAACACTTTATTCAATGATCCGGTCATGTCGCACATAACCGACTAGTATACAATGTATCGATTTATCGAATCAATGATTCGATAACTAGGTTATATCGCATACAACCAATCGAAACATTCATCGCGAGAATGAAATACGGTATCACATACACGCATTATTCTCGGTCCCGCACATATCTCATATGCGCCCCTATTTCGTTTCGCTTGAGCTAGGAAACCTCTGTGTAGGACTCTAAAGACTCGTCAATACGCCGGTAGCAGATGATGATCATATCAAGTACCCACAAGCCGCAAGCGGTCTGCTAAACATAACGGCCATCCGGGTATTGAGCGATCAGAAGATCGACGAGCCATCCCGCTCACACTCCTGTGAATCCAACCAGTAACACTTACCATACAGTCCGGTCTGTTCGTCTGATATGTCGCATATCAAGTCTAGGGGTGGTAAACGTCAGACCCCAATAACCGATAAGTCGTGCCGATGTGAGGCTCATAACGGGTCGAGAAACTACTGGTAACACTTACCAGCAAATCTCTGATCAGCCCTGGCCAGGGACTTCCCTGTTACGGCCAATCGAGCACAGCGCAACATCAACCCCCAATACCGGGAGAGACGAAACCCCTCCTATCGCTCATTGCCTCCATGTGACTCGGGACTGTACCCAAAGACCACCATTTTGCAGGCCCTCATGGACGTGGTAAGGTGGAGATCAAAGCACAGTGGGAATCACACAAGACTCTATGACGATCTCGGGTCTACAGACTAACCTGTACAAGTGTCACCTGAGAACTGCCATCTGACATGAGGTATAATACCATCTGGGAGTTCTCGGCGAGTCCGTCCATTGTACCCAGTCTCTACTGCGCACCCGTATACCATCTCTGATGTCAAACACCAATGGATATGGGATCATCCATCACCCATCTCATGGGTCGAGAAGCGTATACGCTAGTCTGTAGGGTTCCTAGGCACTCCCAAGAGGTCTCACAAGGCATCGAACATGCCATATTAAAATTTTACGGTGCCTACAAACCCTAAACTACGGATCGTCGGCTAGATTTCTAGGCGAAAAACTAACTAGTTAACACTTAACTAAAAGTTTAACGGAAATACAACCTTTGTAGATCCGGTGCTCCACCTCCATAGCTCCGCAAAGAGGTCCTCTCCGCTGTCCAAATCAAATCCGGGCTCTAGAGTCGGCTTCGTCGGAGAAAAAGGGAGCTAGGTCGTCGATGTCCATGCCGAAGATGATCTACGTCGAGGCATCGCTAGATCAAGCTCACAACTTCACCAAGTCAAGAAACTTGTGAAGTAAACACACTCTACTACTTGGCAAGAGGTAGAGGATGAAGAAATAGGAAGTGGGTAAACTTTAGTTTTGGATTTCTCACTCTTTTCCAACAATCACCATTGATGGAGCTTGGTTTTCTTCACTTGAAGAATGAAGAAGATGAAGAAGAATATTATGATAAGTTAATTATAAATGAAATGAATAATCAAAACTTATCATAATGTTAACTAGAGTTAAGTGTAGAGAATGAATCATGGTTAGTGGGAATGGTTAGGGTTAAGGATGAGATAAGAATGGTTGACTTGATCAAAGATTCATGAAGCTTCAACTAAACTCCAAAATAAGCCACCATTCTTTTCTCCTCTTTTCCAAAATGAATAAACAAATAAATAAATGAATAAATAAAGGAAATGAAACCCTAACCATTCTTTTAACCATGGTTTAATTCTTTGCACTTAACCAAGTATTCATGTATCATCAAACATGATACAATCAAATGCACAAAATCATATCGCATATGTAATGCGCACACCCGAGTGAGAAAATCCATTTAAAGTGAACCAATACTAGTTAATGCAAAGTAATATATCAAATATATAATTATACATTAAATCATTAAATCAACACTTGATTCAATGATCCGGTCATGTCGCACACAACCGACTAGTATACAATGTATCGGCTTATCGAATCAACGCTTGAATCGATAACTAGGTTATATCGCATACAACCATTCGATACTTCATCGCGAGAATGGAATACGGTATTACATACTCGCATTATTCTCGGTCCCGCACATATCTCATATGCGCTCCTATTTCGTTTCGCTTGAGCCAGGAAACCTCTGTGTAGGACTCTAAAGACTCGTCAATACGCCGGCAGCAGATGATGATCATATCAAACACCCACAAGCCGCAAGCGGTCTGCTAAACGTAACGGCCACCCGGGTATTGAGCGATCTGAAGATCGACGAGCAAGCCCGCTCACACTCCAGTGAATCCGACCAGTAACACTACCGTACAGTCCGGTCTGATCGTCTGATATGTCGCATATCTCGTCTAGGGGTGGTAAACGTCAGACCCCAATAACTCGATAAGTTGTGTCGATATGAGGTCTATAACAATTCGAGAAACTACTGGTAACACTTACCAGAAAATCTCAGCAACCCTGGCCAGGGATTTCCTGTTATAGCCAATCGAACACAGCGCAACATCAACTCCCTATACCGGGAGAGACGAATCCCCTCCTATCGCTCATTGCGTCCATGTGACTCGGGGCTGTACTCAAAAACCACCGTTTTGCACGCCCTCTTGGACGTGGTAAGATGGAAATCAAAGCACAGTGGGAACCACACAAGACTCTATGACGATCTCGGGTCAACAGACTACTCTGTACCAGTGTCACCAGAGAACTGCCATCGGACGTGAGGTATAATACCATCTGGGAGTTCTCGGCGAGTCCGTCCAGTGTACCCAGTCTCTACTGAGCACCCGTATATCTTCTCTGATGTCAAACACCGATGGATATGGGATCATCCATCGCCCATCTGTATGGGTCGAGAAGGTATACGCTAGTCTACTCTGGTATATCGATGCCCCGTCTCGATACACCCACGACTAGGGACTTTGAAGGATGTACTTATAGATTACCATGTCCCACTAGTATGATCCGCATCATAGTCCAGGTAGTCAAGTACACATCCTAGGGGCTTTACCAACATGTAACAGAGAGACAATTGGTATACACGTTAAGGTAAAGAGCAACCAGATAGCATACTATCATGTCGAGCAAGAAAGTCCTCCCTATATATGTCCCAGCATCCACTACAATATACATCCTATGTACAGTAATGGCCTCTAGGGCATACATATAACTAACAATCTCCCACTTGCACTAGGGCCATCTGTAGCAGTGGTTGCAGTATCTCATACTCAACCATCCCATGAAAGTCTCTCTCTGGGAACAGGCCTTTGTGAGTGGATCCGCTGTGTTGTCCTCTGAATCTACTCTCCTAACCTCGATCTCCCTGGAGATCAACCATCTCCATGATCAAGTGATACTGCCTTAGAATATGTCTGGATCACTGATGGGACCGGCGTTCCTTGGCATAAGCCACAACTCCATTGTCACACAATGGGAGGAACATAGTTCATCTCATGAACCAATATACACCCAAACAGCCTCTAGGGTAGCATCTTAAGTAGCGATGTATCCTGCCTTTATCTTCTAGTATGTCACGGTATCTAGCTTGGAACTCTTCCAACATACCGTCCCTTTGCTTAGGGTAAAGACAATGCCTGTGACTGACATTTAGTCGTCTTTATCACCCTGGAACCCTTCCAGTGATTCTCCCCAGGATCAATTGATACCATCTCACTACAGCTAGTGAGTATCCTAACATCCAATTAGATCTATCTCATAGATCCAAAACTCAGGATTTAGGAGGTATCAAATTGATCCTATACGGAGAATCTATGTGATAAGCGGAGATTGACCGAGCGTAGCATAGGAAACTCCTTCCCTATCAAGAGTATGTCATCCACATACTCTACGAGGATTACCGCCATACTCTCTACTACCTTTTTGTATATACAAGATTCATCTACCATTTTGATGAAGTCAAACTCTTTGACTACCACATCAAAACAGATGTTCCAACTCCGCGATGCCTGTTTTATCCTATAAATCATCTTGCACACGTTTCCACTGCTCCCACTGTCTACGAAGCCCTCTGGCTGTGTACTTATAGACGCTCTCTTCCAAAACATCATTTAGAAAAGCTGTCATGACACCCAACCGCCAGATATCGTAGACATGGTATGTAGCCGTGGCAAGTAGGATCTGGATGGACATAAGCATAGATACTTGAAAAGGTTTTATCATTATCCACTGCTGGTCAATGATGCAAAGTTTTAACAAGTCTAGCTTTGAAAGTCTCAACTTTTCGATGTACACCAAGTAATCTTCTCAAGATATACTTGCTCCTGATGGGGATTTAACCCTTCAGATCTAGCAACCAAAGTCCATACTTTGTTGGTGTATAAGGATTCCATCTCAGATCACTAAGCATCCAGCCATTCTTACAGAGTCCCACTCCTGATGGCCAGCTCGAAACTAGTTGGGTCATCATCTCATGATGCAATCCTCGCTCCCACTGTCATAGAGGAACCGAAGTATCTCTCAGGTGGGTGAGGAACCCTACTAGATCGGCGGAGAGGCTGAGGTTCGTTGGAATCTACTGAATCCTTTGGTTCTATCAAATCATCTGCTGTAGTTTGTATAGCTGGAACCTTTCCAGTTCTACATTACAGGCTTTGCCTCGAGCTTGTCCGGATTTTGCTTTTAGACATAGGCCGGGCAACCCCAAATCTTAACTAACTTAAGAGATGGGCTCTTCCCTTATCATATCAAATATGAAGTGGTAGGCAACTGATTTGATTTGAACCCTATTCAATAGGTATGCAGCTTCACAAGTGCATAGCTCCGAAAAGGAAATAGGTAACTCAGTAGTACTCATCATAGAGCACACCTTATTATATAGGGTGTTATTGCTCCGCCCCGATATACCATCGTGCTATGGTGTATACAGAGGAGTAATGCTGAGAGAGAATCTCATTCTCCTTTAGAATTGTCCAGGAATTCCATGCACAAGTATTCTCCTCCTTGATCTCATCAAAGGACATAATACTTATACTCGTATTTTGGTTCTCTACTTCTAACTTATATTCTCTGAATATCTCAAAAGGTTCGGACTTGTGTTTCAACAGGAACATAGGTCTGAAACTCGAAAGATCATCAGAGAATGTAATGAAGTATAAAGAACCGATCTTGGCATGTGTAGACAGGGGAGCTTACATACATCAACATGTATCATATCCCAAGAGTTTACTAACTCTTTCTCTGTTTCCAATAAACAGAGTTGGTGTCATTATATCTCTGTGACATGACTGGCAAGTTTCATAAGATGTAAATTCAAACTGATTTAAATATGCATCTACATGTAACTTCAGCTAGTCGGGTCGCATTAATATGACCTAGTCTACAATACCTCAATAAGGATTCGTTCATTTCTGAACTCTTCCTCTTGTGTGTGTATTCCGTATACTAAGAACTGTAGTTTGATTTAGAACATCAATACTTTTAGATAACGTGCCTGAACCGATCAACTTTTGATATAGGAAATGTTCAAAAACATTATCCGACAATACAAAATTATATCGTTTCTTTACTAATAAAGAGACAGATATGATTTTGTATATCAGGTTCGGTATCTAATAACATTCGTTCAGAATCAATGTATTTGGAATACAGGGTGACAGTGACCAACAGAATTGGCTGCAACACTTACCCCGTTTTCTGCCTCATGAAACTTATCGCCCGTTCTCAGTTCTCTACCTATCTGTAGCCCTATGTAACAGATTACATATCTGGGATCCTGATATGGTATCACATACCCAGGACGTAAAGGATACTGAGAAACAGTTCTGTATAATGAACATACCCGAAGATGATGCATCAGCATGCATTCTCTTCGTTTGGGCGGCACGGGAATTCTGGTATTCCCCAATTTCCTGCTCTGTCTTATAACAATTATAAGTTGGAGCGGGACCAACGTTCCCCAGCTCAGTATAACAAGCGGGTTCGGTCAATAATCCGTATTATTATCTTGATTAAGGCGTGATATGGTCGCTACCTGGAGAGAGAGAGAAGAAAACACTGAGCGTGCGCTCTAGCAAGAATAGATTGGTTATTATTTTATCTAATCAGGATGGCTCCCACTGCTTTTTATCAAATCTTCCTTCAAACCCTAAAAGAAAAGACTAGCCGGGATTAATTACACATTACAAGTTCGCCAATCTTTCAGCCAGGCCAGTGTCGGTACTTTGAGGGAGGTCCCCCGTGCTTTCGCACGAACCTAATTACTGTAAACCTCGTTTTCCCAGAGGCGTAACCTCGTTAACACCTTTCTAGACACCTACTTGATCGGCTAATTGTAATGTATAAAACTCTCCCAGGAGTAACACTTACTCGCAGCGGGTATCGGGATCCAACTATCTCATAGAAGGTATGCAATCTTATTGCAATTTTCAACACTTGAAATTCCCGATAATATTTTGCCCCTAGCAGCTATATGACCTTAACATAGTCAACAAATCATAAGTGCTAGTCAAGTTCAACCCGTCATTTCCCGATTGAATTAAACCCACCCGCACGACCCTTAACATAGTCAACAAAGTCGCACGACTACCCTAATCCAATCACATCATATGCTTATGCAGATAAGCACTAATTAGCTACCGTACACTACGCCTTAACATAGTCAACAAACGTAGCACGAATACTAACCAGTACTTATCTGAAATGACGGAGGGCTACGACAGGTTTTTCTGAAAACCTATTGCGTAATGAACTTGATATCGTTGTAGGATCGAATGATTTTAAAATGGAGTTCTTTTGAGGCTTTTCTAGTTTTGCTAAAGGAGTCACTCCCGGTGAAGGGATCGTCGGTCCTTTCCTCGTCGAATGAGGTGCGGGATATATCATATATATCACTGTGCAAAGCAAAAACTCTTAAAAGCAATCAAAAGACAAACCGAGTGTATAGCATCTGCCAGTTATTGCTAAAGGAGTCACTCCCGGTGAAGGGATCTCGGTCCTTTCCTCATCGAATAAGGTGCAGGATATATCACATATACCTCTGTGCAAAGCAAGAACTGTAGCTACCTTTTTTATTTTGAAATTTGATTCTACAACATCTTAGGTTTCTTTTATTTCATTAATCACATTAATGAAGTCCCATCATTTAAGTACCTAAACATCACAGATAAATACGACGTACACTTATGCCATCCGCATTCGCCTCAATGTCCCCTCGTGCACCGTTAGGTTAGGTAACTAACGACAGAGCAGGGCAGGGCTAGCGCGGGTGTAAAACATAGGTAACGTCTATATAATATATCATATATACTATATACTGTATCTATCACAGAACATCACATGATCACATCACAGATATCGCAGCAGAAGAAACATATGAAATATTGGATATTCTAGGACGTCCGTGTTTTCAATACGAGCCAGTATAAAACACGGATTCCACGGTCGTGATGAATAGCCAAACCCACACCCCTAGACCCCTACGAGAGCGGCAAGCAACCCTACCAATTCTGGAGTTAGGAGACCCGGACCCGACTCCTCGAGTTGGTCTCCCACTGGACTCCAGAACCCGGTTACTTGTGCCCTCCTCCTTGGGTCTATCCTAGTGCGGAAAAGTAAATAATATACAAACGGTGACAACTTCCGCAACCTGGAAGTGTCCCAATAAAAGAATATTACATACAAGTTTTTACATGAATGAAAATGAAAAACACTCATCTCACATAAAAACCCCCGGCTATTCAAACACGACGATCCAATATAACATATCCAGCAACACATAACATCACATGTCATCAACGTAAGTAAATATGCGCATCCCAATTGTCGTTGACATATAGCAACGAAACCGGCGATATCACATATTACACTTACGGTGACAGAAAAGAAAGTGTAAAACTACAACAGTTGGAATCCGCAATCTGCATAGACATCGCATGCCTAATCAAATGAATTACTTAGACATCGCATGCCTAACAATTATAAACCCCGCATTTTAGTCTCATTATCGAAAACTCTTTTCAATATCAAGTCGGGTAATTCAACAAGATTCCCGACATCCTGATCGAATGCTCGTCGCAAACTTCAGTAGGCGGCCGCACCCCCGATACCGTCGACGAAGTGCACCAAGGCGGAACACCGCTGCCGCGAGCACCCAAACGGATGCTTTCGGCGACGGGGTTCTCCTACAGTCACTTGGTCGGGGCAATGGGGTGAGGCTGTCTATTAAGTTTACCCGGCGAGTATCCGCGTACGCTACGTGATTGCGACGGACTTTTGATCACATCAAAATTCCGTGGCAACCGATCAAGTGAGACTAAACTGCTACGTTTATAACATTCATTCTGTTATCACATAACTTTTGTGAATTCCAATTGTTGTATCACATTCCAGATAAACAGAAAATGTTAAACTTTCCGATCGAACAATCGAACACCCAAGTTTTCCCAATACAGATCAACACATGAAACAAGTATAAAAACATTCCGTTCGTGCCTCAGTACCGACGGTCCAACCGTAGAAGGGTCAAGCCAACGCCTCACATGTGGCACGCCGTACTGCCCCAAACCCGAAGGTTCAAAGGGCAGTTCAAGACGGTCACATAATCGAGTTAAGGTTTGTTGTCTTCTAGAGGGACCATCGCGTTACTTGCACTACTTAGAACGTCGTTAAACTACGGAAAAATCCAACACTTGGAAATTTCCCGACAGGGGAAAAATTGGGTATTTATATCCGGTCGAACTTTTTAACATATTCTAAAATTTATCCGGAAAGCCACACAGACAAAATTTGATACCCCGATCGAAATACCGAATCCCCAAATCAACTCAGAAAAATTCAACTCTTGAAAAAATATATTAAAAATTCCCAGGAAAATCAGAACAGACAAATAAGAATTACTGTACATATCTTGATGCACAAAACGACAAATGCGCCGCGGAACCGCCGCGGCATGCATAGCACGTGCCGCGGTTCCGCGGTGGAAAAGTGGACTTAGGCCCACGAAATTTACAGTAATTCTTAGAAAACCCTGCTTGATTTTCTGGATATTTTTAATCTTGAAAAAACCACATTTTTAAAATCTGGACAGAGAGCAAGTTTTGGGTTTCGGTTTTGGGTCGTTCGGACTTCAAATTCCGTCTACGCTTCGCCTAAGGCTCTAGCTAGGCTCTGATACCACTGTAGGGTTCCTAGGCACTCCCAAGAGGTCTCACAAGGCATCGAACATGCCATATTAAAATTTTACGGTGCCTACAAACCCTAAACTACGGATCGTCGGCTAGATTTCTAGGCGAAAAACTAACTAGTTAACACTTAACTAAAAGTTTAACGGAAATACAACCTTTGTAGATCCGGTGCTCCACCTCCATAGCTCCGCAATGAGGTCCTCTCCGCTGTCCAAATCAAATCCGGGCTCTAGAGTCGGCTTCGTCGGAGAAAAAGGGAGCTAGGTCGTCGATGTCCATGCCGAAGATGATCTACGTCGAGGCATCGCTAGATCAAGCTCACAACTTCACCAAGTCAAGAAACTTGTGAAGTAAACACACTCTACTGCTTGGCAAGAGGTAGAGGATGAAGAAATAGGAAGTGGGTAGACTTTAGTTTTGGATTTCTCACTCTTTTCCAACAATCACCATTGATGGAGCTTGGTTTTCTTCACTTGAAGAATGAAGAAGATGAAGAAGAATATTATGATAAGTTAATTATAAATGAAATGAATAATCAAAACTTATCATAATGTTAACTAGAGTTAAGTGTAGAGAATGAATCATGGTTAGTGGGAATGGTTAGGGTTAAAGATGAGATAAGAATGGTTGACTTGATCAAAGATTCATGAAGCTTCAACTAAACTCCAAAATAAGCCACCATTCTTTTCTCCTCTTTTCCAAAATGAATAAACAAATAAATAAATGAATAAATAAAGGAAATGAAACCCTAACCATTCTTTTAACCATGGTTTAATTCTTTGCACTTAACCAAGTATTCATATATCATCAAACATGATACAATCAAATGCACAAAATCATATCGCATATGTAATGCGCACACCCGAGTGAGAAAATCCATTTAAAGTGAACCAATACTAGTTAATGCAAAGTAATATATCAAATATATAATTATACATTAAATCATTAAATCAACACTTGATTCAATGATCCAGTCATGTCGCACACAACCGACTAGTATACAATGTATCGGCTTATCGAATCAACGCTTGAATCGATAACTAGGTTATATCGCATACAACCATTCTATACTTCATCGCGAGAATGGAATACGGTATTACATACTCGCATTATTCTCGGTCCCGCACATATCTCATATGCGCTCCTATTTCGTTTCGCTTGAGCCAGGAAACCTCTGTGTGGGACTCTAAAGACTCGTCAATACGCCGGCAGCAGATGATGATCATATCAAACACCCACAAGCCGCAAGCGGTCTGCTAAACGTAACGGCCACCCGGGTATTGAGCGATCTGAAGATCGACGAGCAAGCCCGCTCACACTCCAGTGAATCCGACCAGTAACACTACCGTACAGTCCGGTCTGATCGTCTGATATGTCGCATATCTCGCCTAGGGGTGGTAAACGTCAGACCCCAATAACTCGATAAGTCGTGTCGATATGAGGTCTATAACAATTCGAGAAACTACTGGAAACACTTACCAGAAAATCTCAGCAACCCTGGCTAGGGATTTCCTGTTATAGCCAATCGAACACAGCGCAACATCAACTCCCTATACCGGGAGAGACGAATCCCCTCCTATCGCTCATTGCCTTCATGTGACTCGGGACTGTACCCAAAAACCACCGTTTTGCACGCCCTCTTGGACGTGGTAAGATGGAAATCAAAGCACAGTGGGAACCACACAAGACTCTATGACGATCTCGGGTCAACAGACTACTCTGTACCAGTGTCACCAGAGAACTGCCATCTGACGTGAGGTATAATACCATCTCGGAGTTCTCGGCGAGTCCGTCCAGTGTACCCGGTCTCTACTGAGCACCCGTATATCATCTCTGATGTCAAACACCGATGGATATGGGATCATCCATCGCCTATCTGTATGGGTCGAGAAGGTATACGCTAGTCTACTCTGGTATATCGATGCCCCGTCTCGATACACCCACGACTAGGGACTTTGAAGGATGTACTTATAGATTACCATGTCCCCACTAGTATGATCCGCATCATAGTCCAGGTAGTCAAGTACACATCCTAGGGGCTTTACCAACATGTAACAGAGAGACAATTGGTATACACGTTAAGGTAAAGAGCAACCAGATAGCATACTATCATGTCGAGCAAGAAAGTCCTCCCTATATATGTCCCAGCATCCACTACAATATACATCCTATGTACAGTAATGGCCTCTAGGGCATACATATAACTAACATAGTCTACACTGGTATATCGATGCCCCGTCTCGATACACCCACGACTAGGGACCTTGAAGGATGTACTTATGGACTACCATGTCCCCACTAGTATGATCTGCATCATAGTCCAGGCAGTCAAGTACACATCCTAAGGGCTTTACCAACATGTAACTATAAGACAGTATAAAGAGACTAGTATACATGTTAAGATAAAGAGTAACCAGATAGCATACTATCATATCGAGCAAGAAACTCATCTCTATATATGTCCAAGCATCCAATATAATATACATCATCTGTACAATACTGGCCTCTAGGGCATACATACAACTAACAGATCTCGGGTCTACAGACTAACCTGTACCAGTGTCACCAGAGAACTGCCATCTTACGTAAGGTATAATACCATCTGGGAGTTCTCGGCGAGTCTTTCCAGTGTAAGAAGTCTCCACTGAGCACCCGTATATCATCTCTGATGTCAAACACCAATGGATATGGGATCATCCATCGCCCATCTATATGGATCGAGAAGGTACACGCTAGTCTACTCTGGTATATCGATGCCCCGACTCGATTCACCCACGACTAGGGACTTTAAAGGATGTACTTATGGACTACCACGTCCCCATTAGTATGATCCGCATCATAGTCCAGGTAGTCAAGTACACATCCTAAGGGCTTTACCAACATATAACAGAGAAACAATCAGTGTACACGTTAAGGTAAAGAGTAACCAGATAGCATACTATAATATCGAGCAAGAAAGTCATTCCTATATATGTCCAAGCATCCACTACAATATACATCTTATGTATTGTAATGGCCTCTAGGGCATACATATTACTAATAATCTCCCACTTGCACTAGGGCCATCTGATAGCAGTGGTTGTAGTATCTCATACTCAACCATCCCATAAAAGTCTCTCTCTGGGAAAAGGCCTTTGTGAGTGGATCCGCCGTGTTGTCCTCTGAGTTTACTCTCCTAACCTCGATCCCCTGAAGATCAACCATCTCCACGATCAGGTGATGCTGCCTAAGAATATGTTTGGATCACTGATGGGACGGGCTTTCCTAGGCATAAGCCATAACTCTATTGTCACACAATGGGAGGAACGAAGTTCATCTCATGAACTAATATACGCCCAGACTGCCTCTTTGGTAGCGATGTATCCAGCCTTTATCGTCTAGTATGCCACGGTATCTAGCTTGGAACTCTTCCAACATACCGTCCCTTTACTGAGGGTAAAGACAATGCCAGTGACTGACATTCAGTCGTCCTTATCACCCTTGAACCTTTCCAGTGATTCTCCCCAGGATCAATCGATACCATCTCACCACAACTAGTGAGTATCCTAACATCCAATTAGATCTATCTGATAGATCCAAAACCCAGGATTTAGTAGGTATCACTTTGATCCTATATGGAGAATCCTTGTGATAAGCGGAGATTGACCGAGCGTGGCATAGGAAACTCCTTCACTCTCAAGAGTATGTCATCCATGTACTCTACGAGGATCACCAGCATACTCCCTACTACCTTTTTTTATATACAAGGTTCATCTACCATTTTGATGATGTCAAACTCTTTGAATAACTCATCAAAACAGATGTTCCAACTCCTCGATGCCTGCTTTATAACATAAAGCATCTTGCACACGTTTCCGCTACTCCCACTGTCTACGAAGCCCTCTGACTTTGTACTTACAGACTCTCTCTTCTAAAACATTATTTAGAAAAGCAGTCATGACACCCAACCGCCAGATATCGTAGTCATGGTATGTAGCCGTGGCAAGTAGGATCTGGATGGACTTAAGCATAGGTACATAGAAAAGGTTTCATCACAATCCGTAGCTGGTCAATGATGCAAACCTTTAACAAGTCTATCTTTGAAAGTCTCAACTTTTCCATGTACACCAAGTAATCTTCTCAAGATATACTTGCTCCTGATGGGGATTTAACCCTTCAGATAAAGCAACCAAAGTCCATACTTTGTTGGTGTAAAAGGATTCCATCTCAGATCGATAAACATCCAGCCATTCTTACAGAGTCCCACTCCTGATGGCCAGCTCGAAACTAGTTGGGTCATCATCCCATGATGCAATCCTTGCTCCCATTGTCATAGAGAAACCGAAGTATCTCTCAGGTGGGTGAGGAACCCTACTAGATCGGCGGAGTGGCTGAGGTTTGTTGGTTGCTATTGAATCCTTTGGTTCTACCAAATCATCAGCTACAGTTTGTATAGAAGGAACTCTTTCCAGTTCTACCTCATGTCCACAAATTTCTTCATAAGAAATTCCTTTTCACGAAGGTGGCATGCTGAGTAACAAAATATCTTTTGTTCCTCGGTTAGGTAGAAGATATTCCCTTGCGTATGCTTGGGATATCCAGCAAACTTCTACAGTACTGACTTTGCCTCGAGCTTGTCCGGATTTTGCCTTTTAGACATAGGCCGGACATCCCCAAATCTTAACTGACTTAAGAGATGGGCTCTTCCCTTTCCATATCTCATATGAAATGGTAGACATATGATTTGATCGGAACCCTATTCAATAGGTATGCAACTTCATAAGTGCATAACTCCATAAAAGGAAATAGGAAACTCAGTAGTACTCATCATAGAGCACACCATATCACATAGGGTGCTATTGCTCCGCCCCGATATACCATCATGCTATGGTGTATATGGAGGAGTAATGCTGAGAGAGAATCTTATTCTTAGAATAGTCCAGGAATCCCGTGCTCAAGTTTTCACCTCCTTGATCACATCAAAGGACATAATACTTATACCCGTTGTTGGTTCTCTACTTCTAACTTATATTCTGTGAATATCTCAAAAGCTTCGGACTTTTGTTTTAACAGGAACATATGTCTGAATCTCGAGAGATCATCAGAGAATTTAATGAAGTACAAAGAACTGGTCTTGGCATTTGTAGACAGGGGACCTTCATACATCAATATGTATCATCCCAAGAGTTCACTAACTCTTTCTCTGTTTCCAATAAACAGAGCTATGGTCATCATATCTCTGTGGCTTGACTGGCAAGTTTCACAAGATGTAAATTCAAACTAATTTAAATATGCATCTTAATGTAACTTCAGCTAGTCGGGACGCATTGATATGACCTAGTCTACAATGCCTCAAGAAGGATTCGTTCATTTCTGAACTCTTCCTCTTGTGTGTGTTCTGTATACTAAGAACTGTAGTTTGATTTAGAACATTAATGCTTTTAATTAGATAACGTTCTTGAACCGATCAACTCTTGATATAGGAAATGTTCAAAACATTATCCAACAATACAAAATTATATCTTTTCTTTACTAATAAAGAGACTGATATGATTTTGTATATCAGGTTCGGTATCTAATAACATTTGTTCAGAATCAATGTATTCTGGTAATACAGGGTGACAGTGACCAACAGACTTGGCTGCAACACTTGCACCGTTTTCTGCCTCATGAAACTTATCACCCATTCTGAGTTCTCTACCTTTCTGTAGCCCATGTAATATATTACATATCTGGGATCCTGATCCGGTATCAGATACCCAGGACGCAGAGGATACTGAGAAACAGTTCTTTGTAATGAACACACCCGAAGAAGATGCATCATCATGCACTTTCTACGTTTGGCCGGCATGGGAATCCTGGTATTCCCCTAATTCCTGCTCTGTCTTATAACAATTATAAGTTGGAGCGGGACCAACGTTCCCAAGCTCAGTATAACAAGCGGGTTCGGTCAATACATCCGTATTATTATCTTGATTAAGGCATGATATGGTCGCTACCTGGAGAGAGAGAGAAGAAAACACTCAGTGTATGTTCTTGCAAGATCAGATTGGTTATTATTTTATTTAATCAGGATGGCTCTCACTGTTTTAATCAAATCTTCCTTCAAACCTTAAAAGGAAAGACCAGCCGGGATTAATTACACGCTACAAGTTCGCCAATCTTTCAGCCAGGCCAGTGTCGGTACTTTGAGGGAGGTCCCCCGTGCTTTCACACGAATCTAATTAAAGTAAACCTTGTTTTCCTAAAGGCGTAACCTCGTTAACACCTTTCTAGACACTACTTGATCGGCTAATTGTAATGTGTAAAACTCTCCCAGGAGTAACTCTTAATCGCAGCGGGTATCGGGATCCAACTATCTCATAGAAGGTATGCAATCTCATTGCAAATTTCAACACTTGAAATTCCCAATAATATTTTACCCCTAGCGTTCTATGACCTTGACGAATGCCAAACAACCCATAGTCCACTAGTCAAGTTCAACCCGTACATTTCTTGATTGAATTAAACCCACCCTCACGACCCTTGACGAATCCCAAACAACGCCGTACGAATACCCTAATCCAATCTGCATCATATGCATAAGCAAATAAATACTAGTTAGCTACCGTACACTATGCCTTGACGAATGCCAAACTACCACAGCACGAATACTAAGTAGTACTTATCTGAAATGGCGGAGGGCTACAACAGGTTTTTCTGAAAACCTATTGCATAATGAACTTGATATCGTTGTAGAATCGAATGAATTTTGAAATGGAGTGTTTTTGAGGCTTTTCTAGTTTTGCTAAAGGGGTCACTCCCGGTGAAGGGATCGTCGGCCCTTTCCTTATCGAATAAGGTGCAGGATATATCATATATACCGCTGTGCAAAGCAAAAACTATAGAAGCAATCAAAAGACAAACCGAGGGTTGTAGCATCTGCCAGTCATTGTTAAAGGGGTCACTCCCGGTGAAGGGATCTCGGCCCTTTCCTTATCGAATAAGTTGCAGGATGTTCTACAAGGAACACCACGATGCAAAGCAAGAACTGTAGCTACCTATTTTTGAAAATTCGATTCCACAATATCTTTTAGGTTTATTTTTCTTTCATTAGTCATATTAATGAAGTCCCATCATATAAGTCACCTAAACATCACAGATAAATACGACGTACACTTATGCCATCCGCATTCGCCTCGATGTCCCCTCGTGCACTGTTAGGTTAGGTAACTAACGGCAGTGCGAGGCAGGGCTAGCGCGGGTGTAAAACATAAGTAACGTCTATATAATATATCGTATATACTATATACAGTATCCATCACAACATATCAAATGATCACATCATAGATATCGCAGCAGAAGAAACATATGAAATATTGGATATACTAGGACGTCCGTGTTTTCAATACGAGGCTGTATAAAACACGGATTCCACGGTCGTGATGAATAGCCAAACCCATACCCCTAGACCCCTACGAGAGCGGCAAGCAACCCTACCAATTCTAGAGTTAGGAGATCCGGACTCGACTCCTCGAGTTGGTCTCCCGCTGGACTCTAGAACCCGGTTACTTGTGCTCTCCTCCTTGGATCTATCCTAGTGCGGAAAAGTAAATAATATACAAATGGTGACAGCAACCTCAACTCGGAAGTGTCCCAATAAAAGAATATTACATACAATTAATTTTACATGAATGAAAATAAAAACTCTCATCTCACATAAAACCCCCGGCTATTCAAAACGCGATGATCCAATATAACATATCCAGCAACACATAACATCACATGTCATCAACGTAAGTAAATGTGCGCATCCCAATTGTCGTTGACATATAGCAACGAAACCGGCGATATCACATATTACACTTACAGTCGCAGAAAAGAAAGTGTAAAACTACAACAGTTGGAATCCGCAACCTCCTTAGACATCGCATGCCTAACAGTTATAAACCCCGCATTCTTGTCTCTATATGGAAAACTCTTTTCAATATCAAGTCGGGCAATTCAACAAGATTCCCGATATTCTGATCGAATGCTCGTCGCAAACTTTAGTAGACGGCCGCACCCCTAGATGCCGTCGACAAAGTGTACTAAGGCGGAAAACCGCTGCCGCAAGCACCCGAACGGATGCTTTTGGCGACGGGGTTCTCCTACAGTCACTTGGTCGGGGCTATGGGGCATGGTTGTCTGTTAAGTTTACCTGGCGAGTATCCGCGTACAATACGTGATTGCAATGGACTTTTGATCACATCAAAATTCCGTGGCAACCGATCATTCGAGACTAAACTGCTATGTTTATAACATTCAAATTAGTTATCTCATAACTACTTGTGGATTCCAAATATTGTATCACATTCCAGATAAATAGACAATGTTAAACTTTCCGATCGAATGATCAAACACCCAAGTTTTCCCTAATGGTTCTCAACACTTGAGGGGGGTTTAAAAACATCCATCACATGCCACAGTACCAACTGTCAAGCAGTAGAAGGGTCAAGCCAACGCCTCACATGTGGCACGCCGTACTGCCACAAACCCTAAGGTTCAAAGGGCAGTTCAAGACGGTCACATAATCGAGTTAAGGTTTGTTGTCTTCTAGAGGGTCCATTGCGTAACTTGCACGATTTAGTCGTTCTCAAAAAACGGAAAAATCCAACACTTGGAAATTTTCCGGGTCAGGGAAAAAGTGGGTATTTATATCCGGTCGAACTTTTTAACACTTTCTAAAATACCCAGAAAAACCCATAGACGAAGCTAAACTTTCCGGTCGAATCTTCGAACTCCCAATACAACCGAGAAAACTCAACTCTTGAGTATAAATTAAAAAATACCAAAAAATAACAGGAATCAAATAAGGAGTTACTGTGCAAAATACATAGGATAAAGTGTCTATACGGCCGCGGAACCGCCGCACGAGCCATGCTTATGCCGCGATTCCGCGGCGCTTTTATCAATTTAAGCGCACGTGCTTCACAGTAACTGCTCAAAAACCCTGCTGAATTTTTTGGCTATTTTTAATTAGGAATCACTGTTTCAGAAAATGTACAGAGAGGGGTCTTGGTTAGGGTTTCGGGACTCGATCGGATTTCTAACATCGTCTACACTTCGCCTAAAGCTCTTGCTAGGCTCTGATACCACTATAGGGTTACTAGGCATCCTCAAGAGGTTCCACAAGGAATCTATCATGCCAACTTCAAATTTTTTAGGTGCCGAGAAACCCTAACCGAGATCGTTAACTAGAGGATAGGCGAAACTATAAACTAGCAAACAACTTTACTAGTAAGTGAAAGGGATTACAACCTTTGTAGATCCGGTCCTCCACTTCTTTAGCTCTGTGTTGACGTCCCTCCGCTGCGATCATCGGAATCCCGGACTCTAGTGATGGTTTCGTCAGAGAAATAATCGGGCTAGGTCGTTGACTTCGATGCCGATGATGATCTACGTCGAGGCGACTCAAACTCAAGCTCCATCTTCACTTGGTCATGAACCTTTTGAAGAAAACACCCTATACAACATGGCAAGTTGTAGAGGATGAAGAAAACACCCAATCGAGCACAGCGCAACATCAACTCCCTATACCGGGAGAGACGAAACCCCTCCTATCGCTCATTGCCTCCATGTGATTCGGGACTGTACCCAAATACCACCGTTTTGCATGCCCTCTTGGACGTGGTAAGGTGGAAATCAAAGAACAGTGGGAATCACACAAGGCACTATCACGATCTCGGGTCTACAGACTAACCTGTACCAGTGTCACCAGAGAACTGCCATCTGACGTAAGGTATAATACCATCTGGGAGTTCTCGACGAGTCCGTCCAGTGTACCCAGTCTCCACTGAGCACCCGTATATCATCTCTGATGTCAAACACCAATGGATATGGGATCATCCATCGCCCATCTATATGGGTCGAGAAGGTACACGCTAGTCTACTATGGTATATCGATGCCCCGTCTCGATACACCCACGACTAGGGATTTTAAAGGATGTACTTATGGACTACCACGTCCCCACTAGTATGATCCGCATCATAGTCCAGGTAGTCAAGTACACATCCTAAGGGCTTTACCAACATGTAACAGAGAGACAATCAGTGTACACGTTAAGGTAAAGAGTAACCAGATAGCATACTACCATATCGAGCAAGAAAGTCATCCCTATATATGTCCAAGCATCCACTGCAATATACATCCTATGTATAGTAATGGCCTCTAGGGCATACATATTACTAACAGTCACTCGATCGGTAAAACTCGTCTGATTGCTATATGTTCTTTTAGATGGGTTTTGCGAACGTGACATTCGCGTTGATGTTGTGTGCTTGTTCTGTGGTTGTGGTTGGATAGTCATGTTGGATAGCATGTGATGAAATGTTATTGGTGCAGTTTAAATTCTTTTGTACATTTGTTATTGCGGGGCGAGCGTCCGACATGTGGACTGCCGTCTTTGCCGGGTTGTAAATTATTTTGGGGCACGACCGGGTTTAGGTCGATGTCACCGTTGTACATATTATTTTCTTTTTTTATACTAGGATTACCCCACGGTGGAGTGCACGAATAGCTGGGTTCTAGAAAGGCTGCGAGCCCGAATCTCATGGCGTTGAGACGGAGGGGATTCTTTCTCATGGTGTTGAGACGGAGGGGGCTTCATTCTAAAATTGGCGGGCTATTCGCCTCACTCGTAGGGGGTACTGGTTTTTATTGTATAGGCTATCTACACGACTGGGAACGTCTGGTTTTATTTGGGGCACAAATGAAACCCGGGGCTCCAAGATTATCCACCATTATGTATTGTTGGATGTAATTCTGTGATGTTGTTTATTATCATGCCTGGGACGAATGTTGTATATACTTATATATATATATACTAGTAGATGTTGTATATGTTTTGCACCCGCGCTAGTCCAGCCCCCGCTCTGTTGTTAGTTAAGTAACCTAACGGGTAATGACGGGGCCCAGTGGCGAATGCAGATGGCATATACGTACATTTTATTTTCGTTCTTTTCTAGTGTGCTAGGTTAATTGATGGGACTGCATTAATTTTGATTAATGCAAGAAAATAAACCTAAAAGATGTTGTTGGAACAATTTTCAAAAAGCTGTTATTGCAAGGACGTTCTCTTTTGTTTTGCACAGAGGTATTCGGTTATGAATATCCAGCACCTCATTAGACGAGGCAAGGGCCGAGTTCCCTTCATCTGGAGTGACCCCTTGGACAGAGGTTTGCGTCACGGTAATAACGTCACTATAGTCGATTATTTTTGCTTTGCATCGTGGTATTCAGTTTGGAATATCCTGCACCCCATTCGATGAGGAAAGAGCCGAGAATCCCTTCACATTGAGTGACCTCTTTAGCAAATGTTTTCGCCACTATATATTTACAAAGCTATCAGGTTCCTTCAGCGAAATCATGTTCATTACGTTAACGGGTTTTTTTCGCCAAAAACCCAGCCGTAGCCTTCCGTCGTTTCAGATAATTAATACTTAGTATTCGTGCTGCGTTTGTTGATTATTCGTCAAGGCATAGTGAACGGTAGCTATGTAATAATTCTCTGTTGCACTGATAGATGCAATTGGTTAGGACGGTCGCATGATTTTGTTGATTATTCGTCAAGGATCATGCAGGTGGGTCTAATGCAATCCTGGATAACGACTGGTTGAACTTGACTAGGACCTTTTGATTTGTTGATTATTCGTCAAGGTCACTTGGGTCCTAGGGGCAAAAACCACATCGGGAGTTTCAAATATACAGGAAACTTGCAGATTTACCATACCTTCTGGAGTGTGGTGACTAGAGTGGATTCCATCTAGGTCATTACACAATGATAGTTGGATCCCGATCCCACTGATGAGTATGATTACTCTCGAGAGATTATTTCACTTAACAATTAATACTATAAACCAAGTAGGTGTCTAGAACGGTGTTAGCGGGGCTACGCCTCCAAGGAAAAGAGGTTATGTAATTTAGGAACTTCTCGAAAGCGTTGGAAAACCTCTCTCGAAGTACCAACACTAGCCTGGCTGAAAGGTTAAGCAAGTATTGTGACGTGTGATTAAATCCTGACTAGTTCTTCTTTTAGGGTTTGAAGAAGAATTTGAGGAAACAGTGGGAGCCATCCTGGTTAGATAAATTAATAACCAATCTAATCTTGCACGAGCGCACGCTGAGTGTTTCTTCTTCTCTATCTCCAGGTAGCAACCATTTCATGCCCTAATCAAGATAATAAAATTTATCGCTTGACCGATCCGAATTCTTATTCGGGGCTGGGGAACGTCAGTTCAGCTCTAACTTACGATAACAGTCATAAGTGCGAGCAAGGGAAAGAGGATTGTATGGATTCCAAGGAGACCCAAAAGAAGAAGAAGCATACTATTGCATCCACTTCAGGTGTTCTTGTAGTTGAGAACTGCTTTTCGGTCAGTCCTACCTCCTGGGTACTAGATATCGGATCAGGATCTCATATCTGTAATTTATTGCAGGGATTGAGAAAAAGTAGGATCGTTGGACCTGGTGATATGTCCCTCAGGGTAGGGAACAGAGCACAAGTTAATACTGCAGCCGTCGTTGAATATCACCTAGTGTTACCAAATGGCAATACTATGATTTTGAACAATTGCTACTATGTACCTTCCATGGTTTGCAACATCATATCAGTGTCTTTACTTGATAAAGATGGATATAATTTTGTTCTTGATAAAAATATCATGAACATTTACCTTGATAAGGTACTGGTTGTAGAAGGTACACTGTGTAATGGTATCTATGTTCTAAATCAGAATACAGTTCTCAATGTACAAAACACACGCAAGAGGAAGAATTCAGATACGAATGAATCCTACTTATGGCATTGTACACTTGGCCATATCGGAGAGAAAAGACTAAGTAAGTTGCATAAAGATGGACTCTTGAATACGTTCGAGTTTTCATATTATGAAACTTGTCAGTCTTGTCTCAAAGGAAAGATGACCAAATCTCCGTTCACCGGACATGGAGAAAGGGAAGCAGAGCTTTTGGGACTCATACACAGTGATATATGTGGTCCAATGTCTATACATGCAAGGGGTGGGTTTTCGTACTTCATCGCATTCACTGACGATCTCTCTAGGTTCGGATATGTGTATCTGATGAAACACAAATCTGAATCTTTTGAGGAATTCAGAGGATTCAGAAACGAAGTGGAGAACCAGATAGGCAAAAGTATCAAGATTCTCTTGTCTGATAGAGGAGGGGAGTACTTAAGAACGGAATTCCTAGACTACTTAAAAGAGAATAGAATTCTCTCTCAGCTTACTCTTCCATATACACCACAGCACAACGGTGTATCGGAGCGGAGGAATCGTACCCTATTGGATATGGTTAGCTCCATGATGAGTAGTGCTGAGTTGCCTCTTTCATTCTGGGGACATGCGCTTCAGACAGCGGCATACCTTTTGAATCAACTTCCGTCCAAATCTGTGCCTAAAACTCCGTATGAAATATGGAGTAGTAAGAAACCATGTCTTAAATTTATTAAGATATGGGGTTGTCCGGCCTATGTGAAAACACAGAAACTGGACAAGCTTCAGGCACGTTCAGTTCTATGTAAATTTGTGGGATATCCTAAGGATTCACTAGTGGGAGTACGGTAGAACTGGGAGAAATCCATGAACCACAAAATGTAACTGAAGATTTGGAGGAACCACTAAATTCTGTAATCCCTGACGAACCTCAGCCACTTCGCAGATCTGGTAGGATTTCTCATCCACCCGAGAGATACTACGTTTTCTCATAGACAGGGATCGAGAGGATTGCATCTTGGAAGAAGATGACCCTACCAGTTTCAGGAAGGCCATTATCAGTAGGGACTCTGATAAATGGCTGGATGCTATGGGATCTGAAATGGAGTCCATGTACACCAATAAAGTGTGGACCTTAGAAATTGCTCCACCTGGGGTAAAATCCGTTGGATGCAAATGGATCTATAAAAGGAAACATGGTGTAGATTGGTAGGTGGAAACCTATAAGGCTAGACTCATTGCAAAAGGTTTTCGTCAAAGACCCGGTTTGGACTATGCTGAAACTTTTTCTCCAGTGGCTATACTCAAATCCATTCGAATCCTACTTTCCATTGCTGCCTTCCATGACTATGAAATCTGGCAGATGGACGTAAAAACGGCTTTTCTAAACGGCAGTTTAGAAGAGTGCGTTTATATGGATCAGCCAGAAGGTTTTGTAGACAGTGGGAGCAGCGGGAAGGTGTGCTAGTTGCTTAAATCCATTTATGGATTAAAGCAGGCATCGCGAAGATGGAACATCTGTTTTGATGAGGCAATCAAGGAATTTGATTTTATCAAGAACGAAGATGAACCTTGTATCTATAAGAAGATTGTAGGACAAATTGTCGTGTTCCGAGTCTTGTACGTGGATGACATTCTTTTGATAGGAAATGATGTTCCTATGCTGCAATCAGTCAAGCTATTCTTGTCACAACGGTTCTACATGAAAGACCTGGGTGATGCCACATGCATACTGGGGATCAGGATCTACAGAGATTGATCCAAGAGATTACTGGGACTTTCGCAGTCCAGGTACATAGAGACCATACTAAAGATATTTAGTATGGAAGATTCCTAACGCGGTAATATACCAGCATTGCACGGAATCACCCTCTCCAAGAAGATGTCTCCAAAGACTGACGTGGAGAGGGTTCGCATGAGCATTATACCCTACGCTTCGGCGGTTGGATCTATAATGTATGCGATGCTATGTACAAGGCCAGATGTAGCTTACGCACTAAGCGTGGTGAGCCGGTATCAGTCAGACCCAGGTGAGAACCACTGGACGGCAGTGAAGAACATTCTAAAGTAACTGAGAAGGACTAAGGAGATGTTCCTGGTTTACGGTAATGGAGACATCAGGGTCGAGTCCTATACCGATTCAAGCTTCCAGAGTGACAAGGACGACAGCAAGTCTGTCTCGGGTTTTGTGCTTACCCTCAATGGAGGGGCGGTATATTGGAGGAGTTCCAAACAGGATACCGTCGCAGACTCAACGATGGAGGCTGAATACATTGCTGCAAGCGATGCCGCAAAAGAGGCGGTCTGGATGAATAAGTTCATTAGTGATCTTCAGGTGGTTCCGTCCAATGTTGACCCAATACCTTTATATTGTGATAACAATGGGTTTATAGCTTTAGCGAAAGAACCAAGGTCCCATCAGAAGTCCAGGCACATCTTAAGGCGGTATCACCTGATCAGGGAGATCATTGATCGCCAGGAGATCGAGGTACGGAGAGTGGACACAAAAGACAACACGGCGGATCCATTCACAAATGCCCTCCCTCAAACACAGTTCGAGCGACTTTTTAAGCTATTGGGTATGCGGTACGCCAGCAGCTGGCCATAGAGCAGACGTTGGGTATGCGGTACACCAATTACTGGCCTTTAGTGCAAGTGGGAAATTATTGGATATGTATGCCCTAGAGGCCATTATTGTATAGTACTAGTTTGTATAATACATTTTGGAAGCTTGGGATATATATACGGGTTTATGACAGTCTTGCTCAATATAGTAGTATGTTACTTGGTTTGTTTCTATCTTAATATGTGTATATGTTTCTTTTAACATATCACTAATACATATTGATGGAGCCCTTAGGATCTTTGCTTGACTACCGGCGTTGTGATGGCGATCACACTAGTGGGGGCTGGGTAGTCTATAAGCACATCCTTATACAGATCTCTAGTCGTAGGATTATCGAGACAGGGCATTGATACTCCAGAGTAGACTAGTGCATACGCTTCTCGTCCCAGCAGGGGAGATGGTCTGTCCCACAGCCATCAGTACGTCGTACTGGAGATAGTATGCAGGTGCTCATTAGGTTACGAGTACACTGGACAGGACTCGTCCGAAACTGTTGGTTAGTATTATACCTATCGTCAGCTAATAGTTCCCAGATGACATGAGTACAGCTTAGTCCGTTGACTTGACACTGTCACTTCGCCTCGAGTGTGTTCCCACTGTTCTTAGATTACTACCCTACCACGGCTCTATTGAGTCGTGCAAACAGGTAGTAGTTGGGTGCAGTCCTGAAGCACTTGGAGGCAGTGACGGTTAGACAGGTTTCGTCTCTCTCGGTATTGGGAGTTGATATCGCGCTGTGTCTAGGAGAGCCATTACACAAAGTCACTGGCCAGGGCAAGCGAGATTTACTGGTAGTGTTTCCAGTAGTTTCTCAGGGTGTTCTGGGCTACACTCCAACACGACTTGTACCGCTATTAGGGGTCTGACGTTTACCGCCCCTTAGGCCCGACATGCGATACTCTTAGACGAACAGACCGGACTGTACGGAGATTGTCACATTCAGGCTCAGTGGGAGTTCAGATGGGTTTACCTCATCGGTCTTCTTATCGGCATCTACCTAGGGACCGTTACGTACAGCTAGTACAGCTTGCGGCATGTGGTTAAACCCACTGCCAGCATAGTGTCGAGTCTTTAGAGTCCCACACAGAGGGTTGTTCAACTTTGGGCGAAACGAGTAGAGGTCGTATGGTTTTACGACAGGGTTCGTTCACATATGCGTACTTGTGCGTGTTCGGTGTTCGGGCAGTTGATACTAGTGGGCTTTGGTTTAAGCCATATCCTAGTATTTGGTTTCGGGTTAGTTCGGTCTCATTGTATTCGTGTTCCTCGGAAAACGGATGCAAGTGTGTATACACAGTTGACAGAGGCAGAGGAACCTCATTAGGGTTTTGACCATTGACTTGATTAAAACCATAATGAGATGGAGGAAATTGATTAATGAGTTTTAATTAGAGATAACTGTATCATAGTTAATTGGTTTTACCATTTGACTAAGTAGACCCTTGTTGACTTAGATATTTTTGTGTGCATGCTTAGCATTAATTGTGACATGATAATGGTCAAATCAACATCAACCATGACAATTTATCCTAATTAAAATTATCATTATTCTTTTTGTTCATATGAGAGCTATCTCTTCTCATTCTATCATGATACATTCTCTCTCTTGCTAGCTTTCTCCTCTTCCTATTAAAGCTCTCTTGTTTCATAAGTTGAAAACCAAGAGCTTTGCGAGATCTAACCACTAAAACAACTCTTTACTCACTCTAGGGTTCTTAGTCTAGCAAGCAAAGCACTCTAGTTACTTGATGGTTAAGGTAGGAGCTCAAGGTAGAGGCTTTCGGGTGGATCTTCTTTGATATAGAGAAGCCGGTGAGGAGGAGCCATCTAGATCATTCCAAGGAGCTCACAACAAGGAGAAGAAGGAGTTCATGTTTAAGGTATAACTTTCTATCATAGTAGATAGAACTCTTCTTTTGCTAGTTATGTTTATGGTAAAGATCCGGGTTTTAGTGTTATTCTAGCGCCAAGTTTATGTTCGTCGTAAAATTTTTGTTCCGCATTTGGCCAAAGAATTTGACCGGGGCGCTAGTGTTACCCTTCATCTTCCCCATAACTCCGATGATTGCGTGATTCTTGACGGAGTTTTGATTTTGGTTTATATACTTGTTTTTCAAGCGCATGCATTGCGCTACGATGTGTTTTATGTATTTATTATTCGGAGCCCCAACGACTTGATCTTTTTACTGAAATGTTCTAGTATTTTAGGGGTTTAAATTTAAATTCGGGGACCGAATTTATTTAAGGGGGGAGATTGTAACATTTCAGAAAAATAAAATATTATTTTTGGGAATTTATATAATTAAATAATAAATATTATGAATAATTTAATGATGCGGTATAATTAAATAACGATAAATTGGGAAATATTTGAAAATTAAATTTAATGTTGATTTTCTGAGGTATTTATGTGATTTAGGCAAATTATAAATTCTTTCTGATTAATTATATTCTATTTTAATGCTAATCGCGATTAAATATCACTAATCGTGCATTAAGCTTGATTTGTGCACATGACATGCACCATGTCATATTACACATTTGTTGCATTTTCCTACCATGGTCTTTTATTTTTTCTCATGCATGGCTTTGTTTATAAAAATGAGAAGATAAAAGAAAAGAAAAGAAAAGAAAAGATTAAACAATTGGGTATGGGCATGAGAAAGAAGAGAAAGAGGTGAGGGGTCTTCTTTGACCTTGGTCATGCCCCCTTCATTTTTCCTTCACCATTTTCCCCCCTCTTCATCCTTCATGGCTGCCGTCTTCTCCACCTCCTTCACCTCCTCACAAACACCCCCAATCCCTCATCAAAACACCAAAATTCCTTCACTAAAGATGTGCACAAGCTCACTACAAGCACTTTGGACTAAGAAAGTTTGGATTTTGGAGACTTTGGGCAACTCAAGAAAATTCTTGAGTTGCCAAATGAGGTAATTCTTTCATCATTAGTATAGTATTTCATTTTCTTTAGCATCTAGGTTAGTTTAGAATTTTGTTAATTAAGGTTTAGTGAGGTTTGAAAATTCCAAGATGAGGTTGTGTGGATTTCTTGAGTTGTGAAGTGTAAATTGAGGCTTAATAGTGACCTTAAACCCCTGTAGTGATTGTATATTGAACTAAAACAGATACTAGAACCCCATGACCCAAACTTAGAAACCCCGATATCGGAAGATTGTACGAATTGTGATGGTAATTAGAGAACTGCTATGACCCGGGGCACCTGAAAAATATTTAGCGAGTACTGAGATGTGTGCAGGTGACCTGGAAGCTACCCTGAAGACACGAGCCCTAAGTCCCTCACTCTGGGCGCAAATATATCTCCATTGGCCTCAAATTTTGGCCTGGGTAGGGTAGAATTGGTTCGTGTTTGGTCCATGACTTTATATTCAGTAAACTAGACCCTCCACATATACAAAATTGGCTAATTTCACCTGGGGTTAAATTTGGATGAGTTTTTCATAGTTTCTGATATTGGTTTATGAATTCTGGGAACATGAACTTTAGTATTTGTGTTTTATCTTGATCATTTGACGTTTGTACGTCGATATCGAGAGTTGTTCGGTTAATCTTGCATGCATTGGCCGTAGGTTCTAACCTATGTGTGTCCCACTTGCCGTTTTGGTTTTCATGTTTGATTCATGTTACTATATGACACATTAGAAATTGTAGGTTCCCCCCATGTGGACTTCGAGACGACGAGGAGAGCATGGCGTCATCGACTTCGGCAAGCAATGATCAAGGTGAGTAGATATATATCTACGGGGGAAGTCGGGTGGATGGCGTATAGCACCCCCGCAGTTTGTAGTGTAGCCTATGATATATTATATTTATATATGAATATGTGTTATATGAAACATGGATAGTTAGCAAGTAAGATCTTAGAAGATTATGGGTTAAATTTTAGTATAATTGGATGATAGTGTCGTTAGTTAGTTTCTTAGTCGAGAACCCTAGAATAAGGTTTACACTCACGCGCACACACATGCATACATTTGATTTACTTGTGCGTATATTGGGATATATATATATACAAACACACACGCGTGCGCATACATATATGTATGTGAGAATGTATATATATATATGTATACATATACACAGATATCGAGGATAATATATGGTAGTTGGAGATGAGTCGATGTGATTGAACATGATGCTGTGAGATCGGTGATGTGACTTGGGTCGTATTATGAGATACGACATGATATTATAGCGGGTCATTGAGCGATGTATTTTCATACACACAGGGATATACGTTGATGGTATCGGAGTCTACTAGACTTAGATCAGTACCCTAGTTCATGATATTATGATGATTATACCATATGAATAATGTGATATATGTGATAGTTGACCCATACCCCGATTTGGGATGCCGTACGATGGATTACTGTACGAGATATAATTATGATGATAGATCCGCACTCTTGACTCGAGGATGTCATATTATATATTGTATCGTACGTGATACTATTGAGGCGGGATCACCGACTACTAGATATATATATATATATATCGACTCAGACATAGGTGGTTTTCCTTACCCTTCTGATTAGTCTCTTAGCTTTGTCCTGTAGTTTACTCAGTAGATGTTAGACTGGGCTCGAGTCATACTTATTTCCAAAACTAACGATTCGTGAGTATTTTAAAGACAGGTCAATAGATACTATGGATATTTCAAAGGACATACCTTTTCTTAAAAACACCGTAGCCCCTATTTTATAAACACCGCGATTCGTGTTATTTCAAATGCCAAAACTGTATGACTCATCTATATAGTTTACTTTCATTATTCATGCGTTTACTATTCATTTTTCCGTATATTCTTACTATTCGCATCGCATTGCATGCTTATTAGTGTTTTCATTAGTTATTATAAAATCATGCTGTCAGGACATCAGCACTATTACCGATGATGCGTATGCTCCACGTACACCTGCTCGCCGACTCACACACATCATCATCGGTAATTTTCATGTCACGTACACATTAGAAAACACTATTTCTTTAGTATAAATTGTTAGCTGTTAGTTTCGACATAGTACTAGCGCGTTAGCTTTTTTATGATAGCTTAGACATATCATTTATTACTATGATATCTCATGCATGTGTATTTTCAATTGTCATGCAATAGTATGGTATTCATTGTTTATTGACTTTTGATTATGGGATTCGGATTTCCATGAGATTTCGGGATTTGGAGAAACCACAATGATTTTATAAACTTATTATCATTTTAAAGATAGAAAATTGTGGTTTTCTCGTGATATGATTTGAGAGGTGTCCTCCATGAGTTTTCTCGGCTCTTGAGCGATATCATACACTCGATTCAATGAGGAGGAGGAGAAACCGTCTGTGGGTGCATGGTGGACCTGGTGCGGTACCCCAGGGCTAGAAGGTCGAAGATGATGGCGTTGAGCCTGGCAGGGGAGCACTACCGACAGGTGATTTTATTATGACTCGACGGATATCCGGAGGATACCGATCGGAGTATAGGCCAGTCCGGATTGCCGGAGCCTGAGGTTTTCAGACTTGATGATATAGGCCAGTCTGGATTGCCGGAGCCTGAGATATTGAGATATCGAGATATATATTTTGTGTCGATGCTTGACACTGATTCTCTGTTGATTTCATTGATGATACTTTGATTTTTTATACAGAAATCTCACTGAGATAAGAAAACAGTTTTTTCATTTAGATGTATTCTGTTATCATGCATTCATACATCATTTATGTATTTTGTTGCTACATGAGGCACAAACACAAGCACTTGGTGTTACACTTATGTATAGATGCTTACCCTGGTCATTATCAGATGTTTCTGGATATATATTATATGGATATTATGGTATGACCTAGGATAGAGTCATACATGTAATTTCTGCTCAGTGATGTTTTCTACACACTAGTTAGCAACTCACCCCCGTTGTGCCACAGTTTCTTGCAGGTTTTGCCGTACAGCTTTCCTTGGCGGCTTAGCTAGCACACTGCTTCTTTCAGGGTGATTGCTTTGGTAGGTGGGTTCACTTGTATCGCGACCACTATTGTACATTTTATTATATTTCTGTTGTATCTAGTATACTCCATCAACTAGGCTGTATTATTTGATAACCTTAGAAGACCAATTGTATATTATTTCGACCTTAGTGTCGCGCGTTGTATTATTATGGTTTTCCTTTGGTTTTATTCTGAGATTTGATCCTCGCCTTTCGGCGTTATATATTATACTGCTTGAGTGGTTGTTACCGCAAATTGGCGAAGAGCTAGCTCCCGCTTGGGGATGCCTTTTATCATTATGTATATTATTCATGTTTGTACCCGTTTGGGGCCAGTATTTACAAAGGAGACTCTGCCGAAATTTTCAGGAAAATATGACGTTGCTTTTAAATGTTTAATGCCATGCATGTTATATAAACCACTTTCTTTAAACAAGTTTTCCTTCACTTTTTATTTAAAATGGTTTAGATTTCTGGACATTTGGCTTACTTGAATTAGATGGGGTCCTATAGACTCCATATGATTCAAGTGCCATTTCGGTTCGTGATAACCCGGTTACTTTTGCTCCCCGCCTTGGGTCTATCCTAATGTTGAAAAGTAAAAAATATATATCAAATGGAGACAACAATCTCAACCCGGAAGTGTCCCAATAAAAGAATATTACATACAAAAATTTTTCATGAATGAAAATGGAAAAACTCTCATCTCACGTAAAACCCCCCGGCTATTCAATCACGACGATCAAATACAACATATCAATAGCAACACAATAATATCACATGTCATCAACGTAAGTAAATATGCATATTCCTAATGTCGTTGACGTTTAGCAACGAGATCGGGGATACTGCCACATATTACACTTACGATCGTAGAAAGGAAATAAAAACTACAATAACTAGAATCCTCATCATCTTTAGATATCATAAACCCGGATTATCACATATTCCGGATTTCATGCCTAACCTTATAAACCTTGCTTTTAAGTCTCGAATTGAAAACACTTTTCAAAAATCAAGTCAAGTAATTCAATAAGATTCCCGATTATATGATCGAATGCTCGTCGGGAACTTTAGTAGATGGCTGCACCCCTGAAGCCGTCAACGAAGTGCCCTTGTGCGGAACACGACGGCCGCAGGCACCCGAGTGGATGCTCTTAGCCATGAGGTTCTCCTATAGTCACTTGGTCGGGGCAATGGGGCGTGGCTGTCTACTAGTGTCTCCCGGTGACTATTCGCGTATGATACGAGATTACAAAAGAGTTTTGATCCGAATTGAAATTCCGTGGCAATCCATCACTTGAAACTAAAACACAAGATTTACATCGTTAAATAGTTTTCACAAAACTAATCAATGTGGATTCCAAAAATTGTATCACATATCCATAGTAATCTAGATGATGTTAAACATATTGATCAATATTTCAGACACCACCAATTCACAGAGACCTAAACCACTTGAGTGTCGTAAAAAATTTCCAGAAAACTCAGAATGTCAAGTTGAAGCAGAGCATGAAAAATGAGCTCTTAACACCGCACTTAGGCGGCAGAACCGCGGCCAATACAGGGTATAGGCGGCGATTCCGCGGCCAAGTAATATAGTCAAGTTCTCATATTTTATAAACCTTCATTGTTTTACCTGCATGATTTTCTGAATATTTTTAATTGTGAAAAACTCATCATTTGAAAAAATTGACAGAAAGTGCTAAAATCCGGGTTTTAAAACTTCGATTGAACACTTTAACGTCGTCTAGACTTCGCCTAAATCTTTAGCTTGGCTCTGATACAAAGAAAGTATTTCTTTGCACCTCTACTAAGTTTCAACAAGCATCAAATATGCAATTTAAAAAAATATTGAGTGCTAAGTTTACTAACATAGAATCGAACTAGAGAATTAGGGTTTCAAAAAAAGCAAACAAGGTCTAAACTAAGTGATAGGGGTTTACAACCATTGTAGACCGGTCCTTCATTTCTAAAGCTCCAAGTAGGAGTCCCTAGAACTCTTCTTTATGCTTCACTTGAAGAAAGGATCGAGCTTGCTTGTTGTCTTCGATGCCGAAGATGATCCACCTTGAAGTCTCTCTCACTCAAGCTCACTCTTCACTAATCAAAGTATTAGTGAAGCAAACAACCTAAACTAATGGGCTAAATTAGTGTAGGTTAATGAAGTAGGAATTTTGCTCACATATTTTTCTTCTTTTTTCTTTTCTTTTATCACCTCAAGAAAATTCTAGAGAGGAAGAAGGGGATGAACTTGGATGAGAGAGAATAAACCATGAGGTGAAGTGATGAGATGAGATTGATAATGATAAATATCAATGAATAAATCCAAGAGAGAAGTGATGAATCATGGATTCTCAAGGCTTCTACAAGCATCTTTAGAAAATGACTCATTTCCTTTTCTTTTTAATTCATTAATTAAATCATTATCTACTCATCTCACTTCATGTGTGATTCTCATACATCCTAGTTCTATCTATCATCAACCATAATACAATATAATATATATATATATATATCAAATATATGAATATATAAAGAGAAGAAAATCTTAAGTGGGCTTAATATTAGTTAATATATATGTATATATATATCAAATATATAAATATATATCAAATTATTAAATCAACACTTGATTCAATAATCCGTTCAGATTACATACAATCGGCTAATATTCAACATTAGTTAATATATATAACATATGTATATATATATATATCAAATTATTGAATCAACACTTGATTTAATAATCCGGCTATATCAAATATAATCCGACTAATATCAAATATGTAATAACATATACATATATAAATCAAATCATTGAATCAACACTTGATCCAATAATCCGGTTATATCACATATAACCTGACTGATATAAAATATCGCTAGAGTCCTGGTAGTCAAGCCTTGATTCAACACTTGACTACACAAGCCCCACTAGTATGATCTGCATCATAGTCCTGGTAGTCAAGCCTACATCCTAAGGGCTTTATCAACATGTATCAGAGAGACAGTATACTAAAACAAGTGTACATGTTAAGATAAAGTGCAACCAGATAGCATACTATCATGTCGAGCAAGAAAGTCCTCTATATATATGTCCAAGCATCCACTATATCATACAATAATAGCCTCTAGGGCATACATATTCTTAACAGATATGTGACAGTCTTTGACGAACAGACCGGATTGTACGGTGCTTGCCACTTATTGGCTCAGTAGGGGTTTGAACTGCTTGCCTGTCGACCTTCCTTTCGCTCAATACCTGGGTAGTAATTACGTGCAGCTAGTGCCGTTGACGTGCTTATGGTTAAATCCACTGCCAGCATATTGTCAATTTTTTAGAGTCCCACACAGAGGGCTTTTCTTAGTCTAGGCGATATGATGTAGATGACATACATTGATACAGGGGTCCAATTAAATATGTGTACTAGCTACACGGACTTTAATCGGACATTTGATAATACTAGCCAGCTTAGGATTAAGCCGGATTATTAAATCAGGTATTGATTTAATAATTTACATATATATATATATATATATTTCGATATATATATTTTAGTATTATGTTCACTATTCATTTTCTCTCTTTGTTATTCATATTTTTATACGGATATGCCTATATGTATTTCAAAGCATATACCGGGGTCGTATTCCGTATTTATACGGGAAGACTTCTAGAAGGAGGACAGCTCATTTAGGTTTTCTTTTAATTTGAAAAGGAAATAAATGAGGTGGAGGGAGGCATGGTTCAAAGGAATGGGCACAATTTTATATTGTGTTTTTCATTTGGATGAACCATTTAATTTTTAGTATGGTTGTAAAATAAAAGGAGGGGATTATTATTTTTCCTAAGTGTTTTTCATTCCTCTCACCATCTTCTTCCACCTCCTTCTTGAGCTCTTTTGAGCTCAAGAAAAGAGAGATTTTGGCAAGTGATAAATCCTACATCCCCTACACTTCATTTCTAGCAAGGTTGGAGTGTCGGTTGCTTCCTCGATATTCGATTCGGAGCAAAACTGGAGCATGGATCGGTTTCCCTCAGGTGGATCATTTTTGGCTTAGGGAGGTTCTTACGAAGTTCATCCCCTTACCCAGGAGCCTAGCTAGAATCCATCAATGAAGCTCTTGAAGAAAACTTGAGGTTGTGAGTATTCTACACATAGTGGATTAGCTAAGCTCACTTGGTTTTGGTTTGCAAGTTTAGCTCTTTAGTTTTTATTGTATGTAGTAGTGTGTTTGCATTCTAGGGAATTTTTTAAATTCCTATTGTTCATTTCAAAATTAGTAGGCTAGATTGCAACCTCACCCCAACAGTGGTATCAGAGCCAGGCTAGAGGCTTGACTTGTTTGCATGAAGTTAAAGTATCGATCGAAGATTTTTTACCGATTCACAATTCCAAATTTTGCATGCTATTCAGATTTTCAAAGTTGTCAAAAATTTTTCTAAGACTTTTAAAATTAGAAGTTGGTAATATAAGGTGTCTGAAAAAATTTTAGGGGCCTGAAGCCAAAATTTGGGCGCTAAACCGCCGCTTCATGGCGTTTCCATGGCTGAATTGCGGTGTAACATTTAAGAAAATATAAAATATTATTTTTGGAATTTAATATTAAAATAATATATTTCGCGAAAAATACCCGATTTGCGAATATGGGGTTTTCGTAAAATGGTATAAATATATACCAATATTTGTGAAATAATTGGAGATTAAAATGATTTATTCATTTAAATATATATTCATAGGATTTGACATTTTTATAATTAATTATATGCAGTTTGAATAAAAATTGTTTAGTGCACTACTAATCGCGATTAAGCCAAATCCGTGTTTCTATATTTTTCCACGGTTAGTGCACCATGACATGTTTCGTTTGGTTGCATGTTGTTTGATGGGTATTAGTTGATATTTGGTTTCAAAAAGAAAAGATATGAGAGTGTATTATTGAGGAGAGAGAGGGGGGATCAAATGATGACACGATGCATGGCATGAGAGAGAGGGAGGGTGAGAATAAGAGAGAGAGAGAGAGAAAGAGGACTGCACATTTCCTCACCCTCATTGTTCTTCCTTCATCTTCTTCAACTCATACTTCCTCCACCTACACCTACAAGTGTCATCTCAATTTCACCACCAAAACCCTAAACCCCGTTCACTAAAAATTATCACAACCTCTCTACAAACCCATTGGACCAATCAAAGTTGGATTTTGAAGACTTTGAGCAACTCAAGAAAATTCTTGAGTTGCCAAATGAGGTATAATTCCTACCTTTAGTTAAGTTATTATGTTTAGTGTAGTCTAGTTTAGTTTAGAATTTGATTAAGTGTGGATTTGTGATCTTAGAAATTCCAAGTTAGGGTTTAGTGGGAAACTTGACTTGTAATTGGTAAATTGAAGTATAGTGAGTGTTGTAGGACTTTGGTGAGGATTATTCCTGACTAGGGCCATAGAATAGAACCCAAAATATGAATTTAGGAATTTACCCGTGTCGGTTTTGGGAAGTTGTGTTGGCCTACAGGAAATCTGGGGCAACTTGGGATGTTTCTGTGAAAATCCAGCAAGTGCAGTGACCTAGATTACTGACCAGGAGACCACCACCCAAGTTCGAGCCCATTTCCCCCTGTTCTGGCCTGCGAGCTCGGACATATTGATGATGTTGCCGGATTTGTGTGGAGTGCTGGTGTTGAGTTTTTGGGTGTAACTCCTAATACCTTTAACCTATCCCCTATACTTGCTAGTTTAGTCCCAATTGACCTGAGCCAAAATCTGGGAGCATATTGGGGTGTTTTTGGTTATGTTTTCCGATATTGGAATTCTTGGTTTTAGTATTTGATATTGTATTGGGTCGTTCGATGTTTGTACGTCAACGACGAGGCTTGTTGGTTGTTTTTGCATGCGTAGGCTATACGTTCTAACCTATGAGCGCACCATGTGCCGTATCGGTTTTCCGGAGTTGATTTTAATAGTATTGCGACTGTGTATTTATTGTAGGCACCTTCGCGTGGATTCCGAGATGACGAAGCACATCGACTACGGCTGAACAAGGAGTTCCGTAGGTGAGTAGATTTATATCCACAGGGGAAGTCGGGTGGATGGCGTATAGCACCCCAGCAAATTATAAATAGAAACCAATACATATATAGGATATGGTTAGAGAAACCTATACTAGGAACTTATGGATGTGATTAAAGGTTTATTATGAAATGATATGATTGATAAGGATGTCTCGAATTGAGATATGAGATTTATAGTAGCATGATATATGATATGACATGAGATCGATGAATATGATAAGATTGAGATAGATGTGTTATGAGATCGGTAAAACAAGATATATATATATATATATATATATAAGATCACTTGATGTAAGATATTGTTGTGATGAAAAGAGTATACGATGAGATATGATGACTTGGTTGATATGTCATTGCGGATGCGAGGCGTTATGAGATAATCGATAGCTTTGTTAGTCCGCTGATATGAGATTGATACGGATGTGACCTGAGATATAGGTATATATATATAATTTTGTGAATGATGAGTGAGATGTCGTACGAGACTTTAGATCCATACCCTCATTGCTGTATAGGTCGATATAATCCCTATTCTGTTTGTTGTCGCCGCACGCAATGTTTTACCGGATGGTTGATCCATACCCTTGACTAGAGAATCATGTGCGATGAATTATACCGTACGTGATGTTGTGAGGCTGGATGCCGATTGATAGATTCATCGACTCAGATATGTTATAGATATGTATACCCCATAACATTGCGCCTACGATTTACTTTCTGCTACGTTCATGATATCCTCATTGCATTATATACCTGTGCTAGTAGACCTGCATAATTATCGATGATGCGTATGTTACACTGACACAGATTGCCGGCTCACACACTTTCATCATAGATAATTGCCATGTCACTTACACAGTAAAATTGGCACATCATGCTATTCCTCTAAATTGTTCAGTACCGTCACATGACTCGTTGGCACGATATACTTGCTATGCTCACATCACTATTCTATGTTGCATGATATACTGATATACTCACATCACTATTCTATGTCACATGATATAATGATATGCTCACATCACTATTCTATGTCACATGATATACTGATATGCTCACATTTCTGTTCTATGTTTGCATACATCATGCTTTACAATTATACGTATGGAGATGCTGTTTTCATGAGATTCTGGATTTGAGAACCGTGGTTATATTTCAAAAGAAAATATGTATTGTTTTAAAAACCCGGTTTCTCTTGATATGATATTCCGAGACGTCCACCATGTGTTTTCTCGGTGCTGAGATTGGTATGTGAAACCCGATTCGAGGAGCGGTAGGCACCGTCTGCGGGTACATGGTGGACCCGGTGAGGTACCCTTGGACAAGAAGACTAGTATAGTTAGGCGGTGAGCCTGGCAGGGGAGCACTACCTACCGGTGACAGTATTTGGACTCGGCGGTTATCCAGAGTTTACCGACCGGAGTTGTGAGATAATATGGGCCGATCTGGACTAACGGAGCCTGTGGGCCGATCCGGACTGCCGGAGCCCGAGATATGAGGATTTACGTGTTGATGCTGGACACGGGTTTCATGATGTTTCGAGTGTCGGTGTTGGGCACTCAGGTTCCATGATTTTGATGCGTCGTTGATGGACACACGTTGGTTGTTATCTTCATATATACAGGCCTATGCTTCATGATGTTGTTTATGTCATAGATGGACACGTGGATGATATCCACCTACATATAAGCATATCATTCAGATGTTGATTGTATATATCATTGGCATTAATTATTATTAGCATATTTGTAGACACGGTCACCCTACATATCATAGTATTACCTTCATGATATAGTTGGCCTAGGAAATCGTTGTTTTATTCGATTTCTACCTGCTGATGTTTTCTACTCATGAGTTGGCAACTCACCCCCGTTGTGCCACAGTTCTTGCAGGTTTGACCGCATGGATCAGTAGCGGTATCGCTGGCACACAGCTTGGTTTCGGGTGATTTGCTATGGTAGGTGGGACATATTGCATCGTGCCCATTATTGTATTTCTTATTTCCTATTGTATCTAGATAAACTCCATCAATCAGAAACTAGTATTTGTTTAAGTAGTAATACATAGAAAGACTTGTATTTGCGAGACTTAGAGCGATGGGTTATATGTTCGCTATTGGGGGATTTGATGTCTTGCTTTATTTACATTATCTTTTTGTATTGATTTTCGCCGTTGGGCGTCGTATATTTATATTTCTGTCTTGCGTGGTTGTGATTCCGCCGATTGGCGAAGAGCTAGCTCCCGTTTGGGGATGCCTTTTATATTATCATGTATATATGGTTTTGGATCAAAATATATAAGGGATGTGCTGCACAAATTTTTAAAAGACGAAACATGTTTTTCAACTAGCAAAAATCCACTTGCATTTTTCATGTTCCATTTTCTATGCCTTTAAGAAAACATTTGATTTCATCATACCTTTATTTCAAAACTTCACCTCTTTTATTTTCTTTAAAAATGTTTAGATTTCTGGGCTTCGGCTTACTTAATTTACGTTACGCCTTTAGACGTTGCGTGATTTAAGTGCCGGTCACGAACTAAATTTTGGGTCGTGACAAAGTTGGTATCCGAGCGCTAAGTTTATCCTTGGTTCAAGTCTTGGTTTGACTATGCGGAGACTAGGGCGTATATATATTTCGGAACCTAGGCTTGACCTTACGGAACTTAGACTTGAACATGGGGGGTATTAGACCCGAACTTTCGTTACATAGGCCGACCCTGATTGATGGAGTAGGTAACTCAAGTAGTGTGACGTACCGTGCGTATGTTCCGCGGCATACTTACGATACGGTACTCCACTTAAGTGACCTTAGGATGTACATATCTTGAGACTTGTGATTCTCTTCGTTCCCTTGATCATACATCCATTTGAGATCCTTGATTCTATTCGTTCCAATGATCATACTCTCATCGATTCTCTTCCTTCTTATGATCATTCTGGATCTGTTGATTCCTTTCATTCCTTTGATTTATCTTTATTGATACATTCTTGAGGTTCCTGTCACCAAGGTTTGAGCACAGTTTGAGCTGCTGCTAGTGATGCAGTCAGGGCGAGCTCGTCATGGACGAGAACTGACCATCGTGTTTGTTGGGGACATGGGAATGTCTCGATTTAGTGCTTGTGTTGTGACCTCTCGTTTGAGGCGAGTGTTCGGTTATGCACCGGATGATCGGGCCACTGATAAAGGCTGCCAGTTGTGAGAGGACTGCTGATGTACAGCCTACCTTAGAGATCATGATGTTGTCTACCTTGCAGATAGATGACCCAGCTGCTACTGAGATTGATGGGATGTCGCTTCTAGAGTTTATGAGCTGAAACCATTGGAGCTTTCAGCCAGAGATGGGACAGGAGATAGCTAGTGTATCTCGAGTTGAGCGGCTGATATGATTCGCCAGATTTGATGTGCCGACTCAGACTCGGTTGAGTTGAAGATTTCCGGTGTGGAGAATCTTAGTCAGATCTAGAGTAGATCGATCCAGAGATGACGTTGTTCGTTGGATGATCCGATAGGAGATCAGTAAGTTGACCAGTTTCGGATAGAGGACCTCACCCAGATGCGTTGTGAGTTGATTGAGAACGGACGAATAAAGAGTATTCCTCCGATGGTTGGGACGAGTTCCCAAGGATGTGTTCGGCTAGATATCTTCTATAGCGTTATGAAGATACCGACTTCGTAATTTCGAGTCCATGTGAGTGATTCTGGATTGACCGTAGCCGAGAACAATTGAAGTACGCAGATAGAAAGACGTTACGTCGAAGTGGACGATAATAAAGACGAGTGGAACAAGAGATTCGTGCGAGATGTTAACGAGCTGTTGTTACTCCCTGTTAAGATTAGAGATCGGATATGTATACAGAGGTGTTGGGATACGTTCAGTTCCCGAAGAAATGTTGTGCTGAAAACACAGATGTCCAGAAAAATGAGAAAAGATTATGTAAGAGTACCAGCCTCCGTATTGTTCGGCATAGGCGAGATTGGAAGAGACCTTGAGCTGGATCCTTCCAGGACACTGCTGCGATAAGATTTGCACCGAGGATCAATTTTTTCACGTGTATTCAGAGGGCCAGATGCCGACGCCAGTGACGTGCTGCTTTACGAGTGGTCATGCTAAATGGCTGAAAGATGACCAGAGGAGTGTCAAAGCGAAATCGTTTCCGTTAGTACACTTGACCGGGCCGACGAGCCGATGGATTGCGAGATTGGTAATCCACAGAGAAAATGAGGACACAGAGATAGAGGACTCCAGACTATGAGCAGGAGGCAAGCGGATGTTCTTGCTCTGCCAGTTTTGGCCACACCAACATATTTTCGACATTGAAGAAGGTGTACTTCAATTTCATTTGTTGCGATTTGCGTTTGTGATCCAAGTATCACGCTTATATCACTTGGATTTGAGTTTTGATAATTGAGTCTCATGATATAGTTTTCGTGCACCATGGCTGCACCTACTGGGTTTTTACCTTTTTGTGCATAGTTATTGCACTTGATTTGTGTTTATACACCGCTACATCGGTTTGCGATTTGTGCATATCTATTGCACTTGATATTCATTTTTTACCTTGGCTGCACGTATTTATGATTTCATGGATTTCATACGGTTGATTTGATTTTGTGCATGTAGTACGCACTCGATTTGATTTTTGCACTCGGTATAGCTCACATATGCTTGCAGTTCATTGATACGTGTTTTGTGCACGCAGTTGCACACGTTTTTGATTTTAATACACCTCGGCATGCTCGGTGTTGTTTTTGTGAGCATTTGAGTTATTGATGAGTTTCCATGCATTTGTTGCACTAGATTGGTATTTCGTGCACTAGATGCACCAGATTTGTATTTCGTGCACTCGATGCACCGGATTTGTATTTCGTGCACTGGATGCACCACATTTGTGTTTCATGCATTTGTTGCACTAGATTTTCATTTTTGAGCATTTGTTTCACCAGATTTATGTTTTTGTGCGCATTTGCACTTGACGTTCGTTTTTCATGCGCTTTACTGCACTGGGCATTTATATGGACCTGACGCACTTGGGTTGGATTTTTACGCATATTAGGCGCTTGGTATTGGATTTTGTGCGCATCGGATGCACTTGAGTTAGATTTTATTCGTGCATGTTGGATGCACTTGATTTAGATTTCATTCGTGCATTACGGATGCACTAGATTTGAATTTTCGCGCACGTTGGGCGCATGATATGAGATGTGATTTTGTGCACACCGGATGCACTCGATTGAGATTTTCATTCGTGCATGTTAGTTGCACTGGGTTGAGATTTTCGTGCACTCTAGATGCACTTGATATTATTGTCGTGCACATTCGTTGCACTGGACAGATGCTTTCATGCACACTCGTTGCATTTAGTTTGGTTTTATGCATATTCGTAGCACTTGTATTTGGCTTTGATTTCCGTGCGCACCAGACGTACGTGATTGTTGGAAACGCCTTTGAGGCTGACTTTGCTCTTGAGCACTTTGTTTTCATGATAGGTACTATATTATATAGTGGTCGAACAGGACTGATCTGAGGACAGTACCTGAGTACTTTGCATGCATTAAAAGTTTAACAAGAGATTTTCAAAACGGAGCTATAGTCTCGCTATTTCCTACGTGTCCACGAGCGACACGAACGTTTACAAAAGAAAACCTTTTGGGATATTTCAAAACGGCGGATCGTATATTTGAGCAAAACATATATGAACGTATATTTATTACTTTACAAATGAGCGTCCGTCACTTGTGCCGTGAGTAACGCATCACGCGGTGATTCAGAAAGGATTTTGCTTGTGTTTTGTTCGGTTTTAGGAGATATTTTTTCCAAGGATATGCACTATATACGTACTATAGTATTTGACTATTGCATATTGGATTTCGAGATCTGTATCTCCATTGTAACTCCGATAATTGCGTGACGCTTGACGGAGTTCGATTTTGAGTTTCATACTCGTTTTCAGGCCCACACGATGTGCTGTGGTATTTCTATATCTTCCGTGATTTCGGAGCCACGTTGATTGAGCTGATTATTGAAATGTTTTAGCAATTGAGGGTTTAAATTTAAATTCGAGGACCGAATTTATTTAAGGCCGGAAGATTGTAACATTTCAGAAAATATAAAATATTATTTTTGGAATTTAATATTAAAATAATATATTTCACGAAAACTACCCGATTTACGAATTTGGGGTTTTCGTAAAATGGTATAAATATATATCAATATTTGTGAAATAATTGGAGATAAAAATGATTTATTCATTTAAATATATATTTATCGGATTTGGAATTTTTATAATTAATTATATGCATTTTGAATAAAAATTGATTAGTGCACTACTAATCGCGATTAAGCCAAATCAGTGTTTCTACATTTTTCCATGGTTAGTGCACCATGACATGTTGCATTTGGTTGCATGTTGTTTTATAATTATTTATTGATATTTGGTTTCAAAAAGAAAAGATATGGGAGTGTATTATTGAGGAAAGAGAGAGGGGGGACCAAATGATAACATGAGGCATGGCATGAGAGAGAGCGAAGGTGAGAATAAGAGAGAGAGAGAGGGCTGCCCATTTCTCACCCCCATTGTTCTTCCTTCATCTTCTTCAACTCATACTTCCTCCAACTCCACCTCCAAGTATCATCTTAATTTCTCCACCAAAACCGTACACCCTTTTCACTAAAAATGATCACAACCTCTCTACAAACCCATTGGACAAATCAAAGTTAGATTTTGAAGACTGTGAGCAACTCAAGAAAATTCTTGAGTTGCCAAATGAGGTATAATTCATATCTTTAGTTAAGTTATTATCTTTAGTGTAGTCTAGTTTAGTTTAGAATTTGATTAAGTGTGGATTTGTGATCTTAGAAATTCCAAGTTAGGGTTTAGTGGGAAACTTGACTTGTAATTGGTAAATTAAAGTGTAGTGAGTGTTGTAGGACCTTGGTCAGGATTATTCCTGACCTGGGCCATAGAATAGAACCCAAATTACGAACTTAAGAATTTACCCATGTTGGTTTTGTGAAGTTGTGTTGGCCTACAAGGAATCTGGGGCAACCTGGGAAGTTTCTGAGAAAATCCAATAAGTCCAGTGACCTAGATTAATGACCAGGAGACCACCACCCAAGTTCGAGCCCATTTCCCCCTGTTCTGGCTGGCAAGCTCGGACATATTGATGATGTCGCCGGATATGTGTGGAGTACTGGTGTTGAGTTTTTGGGTGTAGCTCCTAATACCTATAACCTATCCTCTATACTTGCTAGTTTAGTCCCAATTGACCTGAGCTAAAATCTGGGAGCATATTGCGGTGTTTTTGGTTATGTTTTCCGATATTGGAATTTTTGGTTTTAGTATTTGATATTGTATTGGGTCGTTGGATGTTTGTACGTCAACGACGAGGGTTGTTGGTTGTTCTTGCATGCGTAGGCTATAGGTTCTAACCTATGAGCGCACCGTGTGCCGTATCGGTTTTCCAGACTTGATTTTAATAGCACTGCGACTGTGTATTTATTGTAAGTAACTTCGTGTGGATTCCGAGATGACGAAGAACATCGACTACGGCTGAACAAGGAGTTCCGCAGATGAGTAGATTTATTTCTACGGAGGAAGTCGAGTGGATGGCATATAGCACCCCCGCAAATTATAAATGGAAACCAATACATATATAGGATATGGTTGGAGAAACCTATAATAGGAACTTTTGGATGTGATTAAAGGTTTAGTATGAAATGATATGATTGATAAGGATGTCTCGAATTGATATATGAGATTTATAGTAGCATGATATAAGATTTGACATGAGATCGATGAATATGATATGATTTAGATAGATATGTTATGAGATCGGTAAAACAAGAAAAACATATATATATATATAAGAGGACTTGATGTGAGATATTGATGTCATGAAAAGAGTATACGATGAGATATGATGATTTGGTTGATATGTCGTTGCGGATGCGAGGTGATATGAGATAATCGATACCTTTGTCGGTCCCTTGATATGAGATTGATACGGATATGACCTGAGATATAGGTATATATATATATAAATAATTATATGAATGATGAGTGAGATGTCGTACGAGACTTTAGATCCATACCCTCATTGTTGTATAGGTCGATATAATCCCTATTCTGTTTGTTATCGCCGCACGCGATGTTTTACCGGATGGTTGTTCCATACCCTTGACTAGAGGATGCCGTGCGATGAATTATACCGTACGTGATGTTGTGAGGCTGGATGCCGATTGATAGATTCATTGACTCGGATATGTTATAGATATGTATACCTCATAGCATTGCGCTTACGATTTAATTTCTGCAATGTTCATGATATCCTCATTGCATTATATACCTGTGCTAGTACACCCGCACAATTATCGATGATGCGTATGTTACACTGACATAGATTGCCGGCTCACACTCTTTCATCATCGATAATTGATATGTCACTTACACAGTATAATTGCCCCATCATGATATTGCTCTAAATTGTTCAGTACTGTCACATGACTCGTTGGCACGATATACTTGCTATGCTCACATCACTATTCCATGTCACATGATATACTGATTTGCTCACATCACTATTCTATGTCACATAATATACTCATATGCTCACATTTTTGTTCTATGTTTGCATACATCATGCTTTACGATTATATACATTGAGAAGTTGTTTTCATAAGATTCTGGATTTGAGAACCGTGGTTATATTTCAATAGAAAGTATGTGTTGTTTTAAAAACTCGGTTTCTCTTGATATGATATTTCGAGACGTCCACCATGTGTTTTCTCGGTTCTGAGATTGGTATGTGAAACCCGATTCGAGTAGCGGTATGCACCGTCTACGGATACATGGTGGACCCGGTGAGGTACCACGGAGCAAGAAGACTCGTATAGTTAGGCGGTGAGCCTGGAAGGGGGGCACTATTTATCGATGATAGTATTTGGACTCGGCGGTTATCCGGAGGATACCGACTGGAGTCATGAGATGATATGGGCCGATCCGGACTTACGGAGCCCGTGGTCCGATCCGGAATGCCGGAACCCGAGATATGAGGATTTACGTGTCGATGCTGAACACGGGTTTCATGGTGTTTTGAGTATCGGTGTTGGGCACTCAGGTTCCATAATTTTGATGTTTCATTAATGGACACACGTTGGTTGTTATCCTCATATATACATGCCTATGTTTCATGATGTTTCCATGATGTTGTTTATGTCATTGATGCACACGTGGATGATATCCACCTTCATATAGGCTTATGATTCAGATGTTGATTGTATATATCATTGGCATTGATTATTGTTGGCATTTATGTAGACACGGTCACCTAAGATATCATAGTATTACCTTCATGATATAGTTGACCTAGAAAATCGTTGTTTTATTCGATTTCTACCTGCTAATGTTTTCTAATCACGAGTTGGTAACTCACCCCCGTTGTGCCATAGTTCTTGCAGGTTTGACCGCATGGATCGGTAGCGATATCGCTGGCACACAGCTTGGCTTCGGGTGATTTGCTATGGTAAGTGGGACATATTGGATCGTACCGACTATTGTATTTCTTATTTCTTATTATATCTAGATAAACTCCATCAATTAGAAACTAGTAGTTGTATAAGTAGTAATACTTAGAAAGACTTGTATTTGCGAGACTTAGAGCGATGGGTTATATGTTTACTATTAGGGGGATTTGATGTCTTGCTTTATTTACATTATCCTTTTGTGTTGATTTTTGCCGTTGGGCGTCGTATACTTATATTTGTGTCTTGCGTGGTTGTGATTCCTCCGATTGGCGAAGAGCCAGCTCCCGCTTGGGGATGCCTTTTATATTATCATGTATATGTGGTTTTGGATCAAAATATACAAAGGAGGTGCTGCCCAAATTTTTAAAAGAAGAAACATGATTTTCAACTTGCAAAAATCCACTTGCATTTTTCATGTTCCATTTTCTATGCATTTAAGAAAACATTTGATTTCATCATACCTTTATTTCAAAACATCACCTCTTTTATTTTCTTTAAAACGGTTTAGATTTCGGGGCTTCGGCTTACTTAATTTACGTTACGCCTTTAGACGTTGCGTGATTTAAGTGCCAGTCACGAACTAAATTTTGGGTCGCGACACGCGACCGGATTTTGGCTTTAGGCCACTAATTTTTTTTCCAGCGGTGTTATACTTGTAATTGTGATTTTTGTCTTATTTAGTTTTGGTCCAGATTTGTTTGGGTATTGGTTTATACTTGGGGCTAATAATGAAAGTTTAATTGATCGAAATTTTAAATTCGTAGTTTTCCATGAGCTTGTTTCTCCGACCGTGAATATCATAACGCTGTATAATTCGACTGATTGTTATATGTACAATCAGACGAGTTTACGAACATGATATTCGCGTTGATATTCTGTGTTTCTCTGTGATTATGGTTGTGTTGGATTGTCGTGATTGATAGCCCGGTGCATGTACTATTAGATAGCTCTATGATGTAATGTATATTTATATTGTATGGTGAGCATCCGACATGTGGACTGCCGTCGTCGGGCTTATATTATTCTTTAGGGCGCGTCCTGATTGCGGACATAGTCACCATTGTATATTTCTGTTTTGATTACATGCACTAGGATTAGACCTGGGCAGAGTGCTCGAGTAGCCAGGTTTTAAGGGCAACGGACCTCCATCTCACGGCGTTGAGACCGGGGTGCATTACTCTAGAATTGGCGGGCTATTCGCCGTACACGTAGGGGGTATAGGATTGACCCGCGGAGGGGTGCCCAAGTCACCAGATTTTGGAAGTACTGGGCGGCCCACTCACTTCGTTGATGGGGGTTTGCTCACTTCTGGAATTGGCTGGTAGCTTGCCCCACTCATAGGAGTCTAGGGTCTGATACTACGAGCTATCCACACAACCGGGAAAATTGCATTTCATATTTGGCTTAATTGAAATGTACTTTTCCTAGATTATCCGTATTTCCATACCGTGTTTGCTTTTGCTGTGATTCTTCTGTGATGTTACTTCATATCATGTGTGAGATGAATGTTTATATATATTATATATATATTTAGTAAACGCTATATATGTTTTGCATCCGCACTAGTCCTGTCCCCGCCCTGCCATAAGTTAAGTAATCTTACGGTGAAGACCCAGGACGATGTGGCGAATGTGAATAGCATATATATGCATACCTATTTTCGTTTCTTTTGGCATGATATGATTGATTGATGGAACTGCATTAATTCTGATTAATGTAAGGAAAATAAAACTAAAATGATGTTGTTAGAACCAATTTCCGAAAACTATAGGCGTTTCCTATTGCTTTGCGTCAAGATATTTAGTTAGGAATATCCTGCACCCCATTCAATGAGGAAAGAGCATAGATCCGTTCATAGGGAGTGACCTTTTTGGCAAAAGTTTACGTGATTATAAACCAACGGTTTTCTTCAAAACCAATGGTTTTCTACAAAACCATTCGTTATAAAAATGCGGAGTCTAAACCACTCCTTTTCAAAACTGCTCAGTTTCCTACAACGAGATCAAGTTTATTACGTTAAAGGTTTTTCGCCAAAAACTAGCCGCAGCCTTCCGTCATTTCAAATAGGTACCCCCTAGTATTCGTGCTATGTTTATTGGCATGCGTCAAGGCATAATGTGCGGTAGCTGAGTGATTCTTATCTGTTGCATTAGATGCGATTGGTTAGGATAGTCGCACAGCTTTGTTGGCAAGCGTCAAGGGTTTGTACGGGTAGGTTTAATGCAATCAAGATAATGACGGGTTGAACTTGATTAGGACCCTTGATTTATTGGCATGCATCAAGGTCTTTAGGTCCCAAGGGCAAAAACCATATCGGGAGTTTCAAACATAAGGGAAACTTTCCTAGTATGCACATACCTTCTGGAGTACGGTGATTTTGGTCGGCTTCCGTCAAAATTATCATGCAATAATAGTTGGGCCCCGATTCCCACTGATGTGTAGTCACTACTCCTCGGGTTAATCCCGAATAGTTCTCTTTTTAGGGTTTGAAGGAGAATTTGAGGAAATAGTGGGAGCCATCCTGATTAGATAAAGTGATTAACCAGTCTAATCTAGGTTAGAGTGCACGCTGAGTGCTTCTTTTCTCTCTCTCTCTCTCTCTTTGGCTGCGACCTTGACCTGCCTTGAACTAAAACTCATTACCAAGTTAAACCGAACCTTTTACCATCAGGATTATAGATCGTCTAGATTCACGACAAAGTCATGTAAATCCATGCCCCTCTTACTTTACCCTTAGCGTTCTCTAGAACATTCTGTATCACTACGATGATCTATATAAGACGGATAATACTATCTCGTATAGTTTTATACGAACTCGCAGAAATTTATTTCAATTCGAGGATGGATTTCGGTTCTAGGAAAATTGAATAAGATTATTCGGTTGTCTCTGCCCTTTACATTCTTTCAGGTTGCGAGAGCTCCTAGTATTAGGAGAGTACACCTATTATGCTTTTTGGATAGTCTTCTTCCAAACCTTAGGCAGGTGCCGAAAGGTAGGGAAAGAAGAAAACCAATTAGCCTAAGTACGATGTGCAGAAGGTAAGAAATAGAGACATATAAAGGGGTTGAAGTGAAAGCAATGGAAATTGCAACTGGTGTCAAGGATCTGGTATTGGAAGAGGCATTACTAGGAATACCCAGCTACCCCCTCGAAACGTTTTAATGTTTCAGTTTTCTTGTACACATGTAATTGAAAACTGCTTTCCCAATTGATTATAACTCAATGGTATGTATATATGTCATGACCCGAAATATTAGCTCGTGACCAGCACTTGAATCACGCAACGTCTAAAGGCGTAACGGAATTCAATTAAGCTGAATCCCAGAAATCTAAACCTTTTAAGTAAAATAAAGGAGGTGAGGTTTTGAAATAAGGTATAATGAAATCAAGTTTTCTTAATGCATAGAAAAGGAACATGAATGATGCAAGTGAAATTTACTAGTTTGAAAACATGTTTCGTCTTTTAAAAATTTTGGCAGCACATCCTTCGTATATTTTTATCCAAAACCATAAATACATATTAAGAATAATGGCATCCCCAAGCGGGAGCTAGCAATTCGCCAAACGGTGGATCACAACTACGCAAGAAAATATAAATAAGTATACGACGCCCAACGGTGAAGATCACCACAAGGATAAAAGAAAGCAAGACATAAATATCACAAGTATCGAAAAAACCCTCGCTCTAAGTCTCGCAACCACAATCCCACTATGTCTCATTACTTATACAAATCACTAATTTTTATTGATTGATGGAGTTAACTAGATACAATATGAAATATAATATAAGAGTGGGTACGATACAAATGTCCCACCTACCACTGCAAAACACCCAAAAGAAACTGTACGCCATCAATGCCGCTACTGATCCAAGCGGTCAACATGCAAGAACTGTGGCATAACGGGGGTGAGTTGCCAACTCGTGAATAGAAATATATCTACAAGTAGAAATGGAATAAACAACGACTCCTAGGTCCACTATATCCAAAGGTAATACTATGATATCTATGGTGACCGGGTCGTATATTTGCCAACAAGGTAGTCAATACCTATATGCATGCGGATAACATCCAACAGTAATAATTAATGCATGTATGCATGCGGCTCTCGTCCACTTATAATCAAGGTATATATGTATGTGGATCTCGTCCACCAAAATCAATGTCTATAAGCATGTGTATAATCTCCAATAGTAAAATCAGTGTATGTATGTATGTATGTGGATCCAGTCCACGCGTCAACCACTGACGCAACAACATCATGCATGTAAATATCATAAAAGAGTGTGCATGAAAGTATGAGGATATATATATATCAACAGTGTCTCTCCCGACACATCAAATCATAGAACCTGAGTGCCTAGCATCGACACTTGAAAACATCATGAAAACCGTGCCCAGCATCAGCACGTAAATCCTCATATATCGGGCTCCGTCAGTCCGGATCGGCCCACGGGCTCCGTCAGCGGAATCGGCCCTCGGCCCCAGTAGTATGGGTCGGCCCGTATCCATCTCGCTACTCCGGTCGGTATCCTCCGGATAACCGCCGAGTCTAAATGCTGTCACCGGTAGGTAGTGCTCCCCTGCCGGGCTCACCGTCTAACATACACGAGTCTTCTTGCCCCGGGGTACCTCACCGGGTCTACCATGTACCCGCAGACGGTGCCTACCGCTCCTCGAATCGGGTTTCACATGCCATTATCAGAACCGAGAAAACACATGGTGGACGCACTAAATTATCATATCAAGAGAAACCGGGTTTTTTAAACAGTACATGCTTTCTTTTGAAATAGCCACGGTTCTCAAATCCAGAAATCCCATGAAAACAGCATATCTCAATGCGTAAAATCATAGAGCATGATGCATGCGACATATAATAGAAATGTGAGCATATCCGTGTATCATGCAACATGGAATAGTGATATGACATATTAAGGGAAAACCGCTCTTTTAAATGATTCCCGTTTTTAAAATATATCTTGCGGTTCCCAATTTTCCAATAAAACCAGTTATCTATGTAGGCACAATACATATATACGCAGGTATGAATATATCAATGTATTTGTGCACCAATATGAATATATCAATGTATGTGTGCACCAATGTGAATATACAATGTGTATGTGTGCAATTATGAATATATCAATGTATATATGCGCAATTATGAACAAATCAATGTATATGTGCACCAATGTGAATATATCAATGTATGTGTGCACCAATGTGAATATACAATGTGTATGTGCGTAAGTATGAATATATCAATCTATATGTGCGCAAGTATGAATATATCAATGTATATGTGCACCAAAGTGAATATATCAATATATGTGTGCACCAATGTGAATAAACAATATCTATGTGCGCAAGTATGAATATATCATTGTATATATATGCAAGCATGTTATGCGAAGAGTCATTTCATGATGCAGCAATCCTACTGTGTAGTGACATGGCAATTATCGATGATGAAGTGTGTGAGCCTACAATCTGTGTACGTGTAACATACGTATCATCGATAATAGTGCAGGTACTATCACAGGTGCATGCAATGCAATGATAATATCATGGATGCAACATAAGGCAAATCATCAGCTAAAAGCTATAAGGTATACATAACTATCATAGGTCCGAGTCGGTGAATCTATCAATCGGCATCTAGCCTCACAGCGTCACGTACGGCATCCTCTAGTCAAGGGTATGGATCAAACATCAAGTCAAACTCATCACGCACGGAAAATCATCGTACGGCGGCATCAAACCAAAAGGGATCCTATCATCCTATAAGACAAATGAGGGTACGGCCCAATATCACGTACGACCAATCATCCATGATTCACAACATTCTATATATGTATATATATCTATGTACCTCTGTCCCAGGTCACATCCGCAATAATCTTATATCAGAGGACCGACAGGGTATAAATCATCTCGATCGGCTCGCATCCGTATACCATCATATCATTATCATCATGTCATCATATCATCATATTATCATATCATCATATTCGTCTCATATTCTTTCATCGCATTTATATCAAATCGACTTTACATAAACATTCTATCTCTACTAAGTATAAGTATCTAATCTAACAAACACACCCGAACCATACAATAAGATTTTTAAAGAAGTGAATCGTAGTTTTGAAAATAGGGGTTACGGTGTTTTTAACAAAAAGATATCATTTGGAAATTCGTAACATCCCTCAAGATATATATTTGAAAGATACATACGACTCTTTGTTTTAATAAAGCTATGGTTCGGATGACGCATCTACATCGACTATCTAGTCCTACAGTACCCTAAAGGACAATATCACTAAACGTCATCCTATGATAGTAGTAACATATCGCACTTAACTATCCTCTAGTTTATAATATGATTTCATAGCTATCTACATTCTAACCCTAGTTTCCTAATCTAGGTTTCCTTAACCATATTCTATAAATCAGTTTTCCATCAAAACTTTGCGGGGGTGCTATACGCCATCCACCTGACATTCCCGGTAGATATAGATCTACTCACCGTAGTCTTCGCTTGCCGAAGTCGTTGCCGCCTCGCTCCGTCGTCTCGGAATCCACGTGAAGGTACCTACAACAACAATACATATCGTAATGCTTATTAAAATCAGTTCCAAAATCCAAAACGGCACGCGCATTGCTTGTAGATTAGAACCTATAGCATAGGCGTACAAAATCAACCAACAACCCTTGTTGTCAATGTACAAACATGCAACAACCAAAATCGAATCCAAATATCAAAACTCATCCTTTCAAATACGGAAAACAAATCCTAAATCATACATAAGTGTTCCCAGATTTTGACTCAAGTCAAATAAAGCCAAGCAAACAAGTCTAGGGTGATGTATAAGGTATATATGACCTACTGGACTAACCTAGACTCCTACCCTCACCAAGTGGCCGGCCACATACAATAAAAATCCGGCCTCGCCGGACCCCTTGGCTCGTATGGGCTTCATTTTGTCATGATGGTCTCCGATGGTCAAAAATTGGTCTCTGGTATTGTTTGGTTGTCTCAGATATTCCCGGGGTTGCTCCAGATACCCTATAGGCACACTAAAAGTCATAAAACTGATACTGGTCAATTCTAAAGTTTGTGCATCGGGTTCAGTTCTATGGTTCAAGTCAGGGGAATGTGCCACCAAGGTCATGTAAACACTCACCAATGTCTCCAGACTTTACCTATAGTCAATACAGAAAAATCCAGTAGGACCAAACACCCCTAAACATCATTAGATAACCACCCTACAAAATCCAAACCCTAACTCCTCTACCAAGCCGGGGTCGCCGGAATTACCCCAATGGCCGCCGGTCAAAACCGGTGGGAAGGGTCTCGTACTCCAGGTGGTCACTTAGGGTTACAGGTACAACACTATCTCACTGTTTGTTTTCCTAGTGAATGCTCGGGGTCACAGCAGGTCAGCGACATCACAAAACAACACTAAAACACGATATCGTACAAAACTAAACTAAAAGGAACAAGTTATAGCTCATCTAGTCCACTCTAGGCAGCACTAACTTCCCAATGTCGTCAAATCCCACTTTCCTCGGTTCAACGTGTAGAGGAAGAGAAGGGGATTAATTTTTGTGAAGGGAGTGTAGGGTTTTGGGGATTGTTTGGAGATAGATCTAGTATTTAAGTGGAGGGTTGTGAGGTTGAGGAGATGAAGAGAGAGATGAAAATGGTGGGGGGATTGAAATTGGGCAACAGCCCCCCTCTCTCTCTCACTAATATTCACTCTCTCTCTCTCTCTCCAAGGTATACCTAACCCACTCATTATGTCCCCCTTTGACTTTTCCCTTTTCTTTTTCTCACCAAAAACACATACACCCAAGCACAAATGAAATAACATATAACCAATGAAACATGACATGGTGCACTAACCATGAAAACTGTAGAAACATGGATTTGGCTTAATTGCAATTAGTAGTGCATTAATCGGGTTTTTATCAAAACTGCATATAAAAACTTTTATTTAAAAAATTTCCAAATCCGTTAAATATATTTTTAAATCAATAAATCATTTTAATTTCCTATTTCACAATTATTGGTATATATTTATACCCTTTTTGGAAAACCCCAGTTTCGCAAATCGGCAGTTTTCAGGAAATATATTATTTTAAATTTAAATTCCAAAAATAATATTTTATATTTTTTGAAATGTTACAGTCTTCCTCCCTTAAATAAATTCGGTCCCTGAATTTAAATTTAAATCCCTAAAATCTAAAACATTTCAATAATCAGCTCAAATCAATGGGGCTCCGAAATCACGGAAGATGCAGAAATAACACAGCGCGTCAGGTGTGCGTAAAAACGAGTACAAAACTCAAAATCAACTCCGTCAAGCATCACGCAAATCATCGGATTTACACGCATATCCTCGGAGTTACAATAGAGATGTAGATCTCGAAATCCACTACTGAAATCCAGTATATACTAGTCAAATACTATAGTACGTGTATAGTACGCATCTGTGGAAAACATTCAAGAACTAAATAAAACTCATGCAAAAATCTTTTCTAAATCACCGTGTGATGCGTAACTCACGGCACATGTGACAGACGTCCAATTTAAAATAATGATATATTCCCATATGTATTTTGCTAAATATACGTTCCGTCGTTTTGAAAATATCCCAAAAGGTTTTCCTTTATAAACCTTCGTGTCGCTCATGGACACGTAGGAAAATAGCGAGACTATAGCTCAACTTGAAAACCCTTTTGGTAATCTTTTAATGCATGCAAAGTACTCAGGTCCTGTCCTGTTTGGCAACTATACACTATAATGCCCAACATGAAACAAAGTGCTCAAAAGCAAAATCAGCCTCAAAAGGCGTATCCAATAATCGCATGCGTATGGTGCGCATGGAAATCAAATCCAAATACAGGTGCCACAATACGCACAAAGCAAAACTAAGTGCAATGGGTGTGCACAAAAACATTTGTCCAATGCAACGGGTGTGCACGACAACAATATTAAGTGTATCTAAAATGCACTAAAATCTCAATCCAATGCATTCGGTGTGCACAGAATCGCATCTCATATCATGCGTCCAACATGCGCAAAAATCCAAATCAGTGCATATGTCCCGCACGAATGAAATCGCATCCAATATGCACGGAAGAAATCTAAATCGGGGGCATCCGACATGCACGAGTGAAATCTCACTCAAGTGCACCCGATGCGCACAAAAATCAAAACACGAGCGCCTAATATGCGTAAAAATCCAACCGAAGCGCGTCGGGTCCGTAAAAGCATATAGTGCAGTAGCATGTATGGAAACGAACGGCAAGTGCCAACGCGCACGAAAATATCAATCTGTTTAAACGAATGCTCAAGGATATAAATCGGGTGCAACCAAGGTACGGGGTATAAATCCAGTGCGACAACGCATAAATACCCATCCGGTGCAACAAATGCAAGAATGCAATCTAGTGCAGCAAACGCACAAAATACAAATCTGGTACGACAATTGCACGAAATGAAAACCCGGTGCAACAAGTGCATGAAGTACAGTGCACAAAATACAAATACAGTGCATCTAGTGCACGAAATACAAATACGGTGCATCATGTGCACAAAATACCGATCAATAACTCAAATGCATAAACAGCAACACCAAGTGTACCAAGGTGTATAAATCAAAATCGTGTGCAACTGCGTGCACAAAACACATATCAATGCACTGTAAGCACATATAAGCTATACCGAGTGCAGAAATCAAATCATCCGTATGAAATCCACGAAATCATAAACACATGCTATGCAGGTATAAAATCGACATCAAACGCAATAAGCATGCACAAATCACAAATCAACACAACGGTGTATAAAATATATATCAGGTGCGATAACTATGCGCCAAAATGTAAATACCCAGTAGGTGCAACCATGGTGCACGAAATCGATATCAGGAAACTCGTCATCAAAACTCAAATCTAAGCGATGTAAGCGTGATACTCAAATCACAAACGCAAATCGCAACAAAAGACATCGAGGTACACCTCCTATAATGTCGAAAAATAAATCGGTGCGCCTAAAACTGGTAGGGCAAGAACATCCGTCCGCCTCCCGCCCACGGCCTGGAGTCCTCTGTCTCTAGGTCTTTATCTTCTCTGTGAATTACCAATCCCGCAATCCATCGGCTCATCGGCCCAGTCAGGTGTGCTAACGAGGACGATTCCGTTCTGGCACTTCTCTGGTCATCTCTCGGTCAATCATCACGACCACTCGTAAGGAAGCACGTCACTGGCGTCGGCCTCTGGCTCTCTGAATACATGTGACACAACTGATCCTGAGTGCAAATCTCGTTGCAGCAGTGTCCTGGAAGGAATCCTGCTCAGGGTCACTTCCGATCTCGCCTATGCCGAATTGTACGGAGGCTGGTACTCTTACATAACCTTTTCTCGTTTTCTGGACCTCTGCGTGTTCCGCACACATTTCCTCGGAAACTGGTCGTATCCTAACATCTCTGTAAGCATATCAGGTCTTTGATCTCGACAGGGAGTAATAACAGCTCGTCAGCGTCTCGCACGAACCTCTGGCTCCACTTACCCTTATCATCGTCCACTATAAGATCACGCCATGCTATTTGCACACCGCAACTGTTCTTGGCCACGATCAATTCGGAGTCTCTCACACGGACTCGAAGTCACGAACTCGGTATCTTCATTACTCTGTAGAGGATATCTGGCCGAACACGTCCTCGGGAGCTCGTCCCAACCATCGTAGGAATACTCGATACTCGTCCGTCCTCGATCAACTCACACCGCATCAGGGTGAGGTCTGTAGGGTTCGTAGGCACACCCATGAGGTTCTACAACTGATCAACCATGTCCAATTTAAATTTTTATGTGCCGAGAAACCCTAAACTAGATCGTTAACTAGAGGTAAGGAGAAAAAGAAAAGCAAGAAAACTACTTTGCTAACAAGTGAATGGAAATATAACCTTTGTAGATCCGGTCCTCCACCTCTTTAGCTCCGTGATGATGTCCCTCTGTTGCGATCATCGGATCCCGGACTCTAGCGATGGTTTCGTCAGAGAAATGATCGGGCTAGGTCGTTGACTTCGATGCCGAAGATGATCTACGTCGAGGCAACTCAAACTCAAGCTCCATCTTTACTAGGTTATGAAACTTGTGAAGATAACACACTCCACTACATGGAAAGTGGTAGAGGATGAAGAAATAGGAAGTGGATTCACTTTGGAATTGGATTTCTCACTTGGAAATTTTCAAGAGAGCTTTCTTCTCTTCATAAAGAAGAAGAAGAAGAAGAAAAGAAAAATGAATAAAAATGAATTTCTCAAAAAGAAAATCAAGTGATGGTTATCATTTAGCAACCATGGTTGAGTGTAACTAATGTAGAGAATAAACTAGGGTTTAGTAAAATGGTTAGGTTAAGAATAAAACAAAATGGCTTAGACTTTGTCAAAGATGCTATGAAGCTTCATGAAGCTTCAAGCCAAAGTGAGAAAAGCCACCACCATTTTGTTTTTGTTTCTAGCCAAAAATAAATAAATGAAATAAATAAATAAATAAGGCAAATGAAACCCTAACCATTAACTAAACATGGTGTATAGCACACACCCAAGTTTGCATGTATCATCAAACATGATACAATCAAGTGCATAAAAATATATCACATATACTACTTGTGCACATCAAGTGAGAAAATCAATCTTAAGTGAACAAATACTAGTTAATGTAAAGTAATATATCAAATATATAATTATACATTAAATCGTTAAATCAACACTTGATTTAATGATCCGGTCATATCGCATATAACCTGTTAGGTCCACGTTACCTTTATCGGTACTTTCGGGGTTGCGGAAACGGTAAAACAAAAAAATTTCTAGACTTGGTAACATGGACCGTAAAAGCCGAATCTTTGCTAAACAACACACTACCATCCTAACTAGAGATTTATCTACTCGGTTAGGGATTATACCTTAACTTGAACTCCTTCTCTTCTTGTTGTTCTTCTCCTTGCTTGCTCCGATGGTTGATCCGAACTTTGGTCACCTCCGCGGCCTCCTTGAGTCGAAGACGATCTACCCGAGAGATGTACACCGAGCTCCACCTCGAGCCGAGGTAACTAGGGCAAAGAGATTGCTAGTCTAGAAGTCCTAGGTTGTGTAGAAGTGGTAGAGGGATGGTTTTTTCATTGTGGGATCTTTATCTCTCAACACATGAGATCAAAAGATGAATCAAGAGGAGGAAGAAGGAGGAGCTAGCAACCATAGTGCATTTCTTTTCTTCTCACTAGAAAAAAGCAAGAGAGAGAATGAGAAAAGAATTGTGAGCTAAAGAAAATGTACCATGGTTCAATAATCCCAAAACATCATCATTACTAATCCAATCAAGATAAAGTTGATGGCTACATTGAAATGACCATTATCATAATCCAAAAGAAAAAGAAAATGAAAAGAAGTGTGTAGACTTCTCTTGAAGGTCAATGGTCAACACGGTCAACCGGTCAACAAAGTCAAGAGAGGTCAATAGGGTCAAATGGTCAATGCAATTCGCCATCATAAAATTATCACTAAAAGAATTAGTAAATGATGTCCGCGGCTCATAATGGTTTTGACCAAACGAACTGTCAAAACCCTAATGAGCCTGCCACATAACGGTTTTGGCCGAACCAACTGCCAAAACCCTGATGTGGCAGCTCCTCCTTCATTGCTCCGGAAAACTGTGCTTACACACCTGCATCCGCATTCCGTAGAATGCGGATGCGCAGAAGACAAAATATATCCATCCGTGCAATACTAGGATCCGGCTTAAACTAAAGCTCACTAGTATTGCCTGCCCGAATACCACACGCACACAAGTGTACGTAAGTGATCGCATCCCTGCCGTAAAACCATACGGCCTCTACACGTTTCGCTCAGTGCAGGGAAACTCTCTGTGTGGGACTCTAAAGGCTCGACACTACGCTGGCAGTGGGTTCAACCACACACCGCAAGCGGCATTAACTGTACGTAACGGTCCCCAGGTAGATTTCGATAAGAAGGCCGATGAGGTAAACCAATCTGAACTCCTACTGAGCCTGTATGTGACAATCTCCGTACAGTCCGCTCTGTTCGTCTGATACATCGCATGGTGGGCCTAGGGGGGCGGTAAACGTCAGTCCCCTAATAGCGGTACAAGTCATGTCGGAGTGAAGCCCAGAACAGCCTGAGATAACACTGGAAACCTACCAGTATATCTCGCTTGCCCTGGCCAGGGACTACTCGTGTAATGGCTCTCCTTGACACAGCGCGATGTCAACCCCCAATACCGGGAGAGACGAATCCTGTCTAACCGTCACTGCCTCTAAGTGCTTTGGGACTGCACCCAACTACTACCTATTTGCACGACTCAGTAGAGCCGTGGTAGGGTAGTAATCAAAGAACAGTGGGAACACACTCACTCAAGGCGAAGTGACAATGTCAAGTCAGCGTACTAAGCTGTACTCATGTCACCTAGGAACTGATAACTGACGATAGGTATAATACCAACCATCAGTTCTCGACGAGTCCTGTCCAGTGTACTCGTAACCTAACGAGCACCCGCATACTATCTCAAGTATGACGTACTGACGGCTGTGGGGCAGACCATCTCCCGTGCTGGGATGAGAAGCGCATACGCTAGTCTACTCCGGAGTATCGATGCCCTATCTCGATAATCCCACGACTAGGGACGTGTATAAGGATGTGCTTGTGGATTACCCAGCCCCCATGAGTGTGATCGCCATCACAACGCCGGTAATCAAGCAAAGATCCTAAGGGCTCTACTAATGCATATAGGTGATATAATAAAGAAACACACATGTACACATTAAAGCAGAGACAAACCAAGTAGCATACTACTATATTGAGCAAGATTGCCTGTACAACTGTGAATATCCAAAGCTTCCATCAAGTAATATACATACTAGTATGATACAGTAATGGCCTCTAGGGCATATACACTAACAATCTCCCACTTGCACTAAGGCCATGTACTGGCGTATCGAAGACCTATCATCTCGATCAGCCGCTCGAACTGAGTCTGGGGTAAGGCCTTCATGAATAGATCCGCCGTGTTGTCTTTTGTGTCCACTCTCCGTACCTCGATCTCCTGGCGATCAATGATCTCTTTGATCAGGTGATACCGCCTTAAGATGTGCCTGGATTTCTGATGGGACCTTGGTTCCTTCGCTAAAGCTATAGCCCTATTGTTATTGCAATACAAAGGTATTGGGTCAACAATGGACGGAACCACCTGAAGTTCACTAATGAACTTCTTCATCCAGACCGCCTCTTTTGCGGCATCGCTTGCTGCAATGTATTCAGCCTCCATCGTCGAGTCTGCGACGGTATCCTGTTTGGAACTCCTCCAACATACCGCCCCTCCGTTGAGGGTAAACACAAAACCCGAGACAGACTTTCTGTCATCTTTGTCACTTTGGAAGCTTGAATCGGTAAAGGACTTGACCCTGAGGTCTCTATTACCATAAACCAGGAACATCTCCTTAGTCCTTCTCAGGTACTTGAGAATGTTCTTCACTGCTGTCCAGTGGTCCTCCCTTGGGTCTGACTGATACAGGCTTACCGCGCTCAGTGCGTAAGCTACATCTGGTCTTGTACATAGCATCGCATACATTATAGATCCTACCGCCGAAGCGTAGGGTATAGTGCTCATGCGAACCCTCTCCTCGTCAGTCTTAGGAGACATCTTCTTGGAGAGGGTAATTCCGTGCAATGCGGGTATGTTACCGCGCTTGGAATCCTCCATACTAAATCTCTTTAGTACGGTCTCTATGTACCTGGACTGCGAAAGTCCCAGTAGTCTCTTGGATCTATCTCTGTAGATCTTGATCCCCAGAATGTACGAGGCATCACCCAGGTCCTTCATGGAGAACCTTTGTGACAAAAATAGCATGACCGATTGTAGCATAGGAATGTCGTTTCCTATCAAAAGAATGTCGTCCACGTATAAGACTAGGAATACGACAGTTCGTCCTACAATCTTCTTATAAACACAGGGTTCATCTTCGTTCTTGATGAAATCAAATTCCTTGATTGCCTCATCAAAACAGATGTTCCAGCTCCGCGATGCCTGCTTTAATCCATAAATGGATTTAAGCAACTTGCATACCTTCCCGCTGCTCCCACTGTCTACGAAACCTTCTGGTTGATCCATGTAAACGCACTCTTCCAAACAACCGTTTAGAAAAGCCGTTTTAACATCCATCTGCCAGATTTCATAGTCATGGAAGGCAGCAATGGCAAGTAGGATCCGAATGGATTTGAGCATAGCCACCGGAGAAAAAGTTTCGTCATAGTCCAAACTAGGTCTTTGACGAAAACCTTTTGCAACGAGTCTAGCCTTATAGGTTTCCACCTGCCCATCTACACCAAGTTTCCTTTTGTAGATCCATTTGCATCCAACGGGTTTTACCCCAGGTAGAGCAATATCCAAGGTCCACACTTTATTGGCGTACATAGACTCCATTTCGGATTGCATTGCTTCCTGCCACTTATCAGAGTCCCTACTGATAATGGCCTGCCTGAAACTGGTAGGGTCATCTTCTTCCAAGATGCAATCCTCTCGATCCCCGTCAATGAGAAAACCATAGTATCTCTCGGTCGGATGAGAAATCCTACCAGATCTGCGGAGTGGCTGTGGTTCGTTTGGGGTTATTGAATCTAGCGGTTCCTCCAAATTTTCAGTTATATTTTGTGGTCGCTGAATTTCTTCCAGTTCTACCGAACTCCCACTAGTTTCTTTTGCAAGAAACTCCCTTTCTAAGAAGGTAGCGTGGCGAGATACAAACACCTTCTGTTCCTCAGTGTGGTAGAACAGATATCGTAGTGAGACTTTAGGATATCCCACAAATTTACACAGAACTGACCGTGCCTCTAGCTTGTCCGGTTTCTGTGTTTTCACATAGGCCGGACAACCCCATATCTTAATAAATTTAAGACATGGTTTCTTACTGCTCCATATTTCATACGGAGTTTTAGGCACAGATTTGGACGGAACTTGATTCAAAAGGTATGCCGCTGTCTGAAGCGCATGTCCCCAGAATGAAAGAGGTAACTCAGCACTACTCATCATGGAGCGATCCATATCCAATAGGGTACGATTCCTCCGCTCCGAAACACCGTTGTGTTGTGGTGTATAAGGAGGAGTAAGCTGAGAGAGAATACCATTCTCTTTTAAGTAATCTAGGAATTCCATGCTTAAGTACTCCCCTCCTCTATCAGACCGGAGGATCTTGATACTTTTGCCAATCTGGTTCTCTACTTCCTTTCTGAATTCCTTGAATTTCTCAAAAGCTTCAGATTTGTGTTTAATCAGATACACATATCCGAACCTAGAGAGATCGTCAGTGAATGTGATGAAGTAGGAGAACCCACCCCTTGCATGTGTAGACATCGGACCACATACATCACTGTGTATGAGTCCCAAGAGCTCTGCTGCTCTTTCTCCATGTCCGGTGAACGGAGATTTGGTCATTTTCCCTTCGAGACAAGACTGACAAGTTTCATAAGATGAAAACTCGAACGCATTCAAGAGTCCATCTTTATTCAACTTACTCAGTCTTTTTCTCTCCGATATGACCAAGTCTACAATGCCACAAGTAGGATTCATTCGTATCTGAATTCTTCCTCTTGCGTGTGTTTTGTATATTGAGAACTGTATTCTGATTTAGAACGTAGATACAATTACACAGTGTTCCCTCTGCAACCAGTACCTTATGAAGGTAAATGTTCATGATATTTCTATCAAGAACAAAGTTATATCCATCTTTATCGAGTAAAGAAACTGTTATGATGTTGCAAACCATGGAGGGTACATAGTAGCAATCGTTCAAAATCATAGTCTTGCCATTTGGCAATACTAGGTGATATTCACCGACGGCTGCCGCATTAACTTTTGCTCCGTTCGCTACTCTGAGCGACATATCACCCGGTGCAACTTTCCTACTTTTTCTCAGTCCCTGCAATAAATTACAGATATGAGATCCTGATCCGGTATCAAGTACCCCGGAGGTAGGGCTGACCGTAAAACAGTTCTCAATTACAAGAACACCTGAAGTAGATGCAAAACCATGCTTCTTCTTCAACTGGGTAACCTGGGAATCCATACAATCCCCTTTCCCTTGCTCATATTCATGACGGTTGTCACAAGTTAGAGCTGAACCAACGTTCCCCAGCCCCGAATAAGAATTCGGATTGGTCAAGCGATACATTTTATTATCTTGATTAGGGCGTGAAATGGTTGCTATCTGGAGAGAGAGAAAAGAAACACTCAGCGTGCGCTCTTGCAAGATTAGATTGGTTTATTAGTTTATCTAACCAGGATGTCTCCCACTGTTTCCTCAAATTCTTTCTTAAAACCTTTTAAAAGAAGAACTAGCCGGGATTTAATTCACGTCACAATACTTGCTTAACCTTTCAGCCAGGCTAGTGTCGGTACTTCGAGGGAGGTTTTCCAACGCTTTCGCGAAGTTCCTTAATTTAAGAACCTCTTTTCCCTGGTGGCGTAGCCCCGCTAACACCTTTCTAGACACCTACTAGGTTTATAGCATTGATTGTTAAGTGAAATATTCTCCCGAGAGTAATCCAACTCATCAGTGGGATCGGGATCCAACTATCATTGTGTGATGATCTAGATGGAATCCACTCTAGTCACCACACTCCAGAAGGTATGCTAAATCTGCAAGTTTCAGTTTCTTTTAAAACTCCCGATGTGGTTTTTTCCCCTAGGACCCAAGTGACCTTGACGAATAATCAACAAATCAAAAGGTCCTAGTCAAGTTCAACCCGTCGTTATCCAGGATTGCATTAGACCCGCCCGCATGATCCTTGACGAATAATCAACAAAATCATGCGACCGTCCTAACCAATCGCATCTATCAGTGCAACAGAGAATTATTACTCAGCTACCGTTCACGGTGTCTTGACGAATAATCAACAAACGAAGCACGAATACTAAGCATTAATTTTCTGAAACGACGGAGGGCTACGGCTGGGTTTTTGGCGAAAAACCCGTTAACGTAATGAACTTGATGTTGTTGAAGGAACATGATAGACTTTTTGAAAATATAGTGGCGAAAAACTTTTGCTAAAGAGGTCACTCCCTGTGAAGGGATCTCGGCTCTTTCCTCGTCGAATGAGGTGCAGGATATTCCAAACTGAATATCTTGATGCAAAGCAAGAGTTAATCGACTATAGTGAAGTTATTACCCTGACGCAAACTTTTGTCCAAGGGGTCACTCCCGATGAGGGGATCTCGGCCCTTGCCTCGTCGAATGAGGTGCTGGGCATTCATAACCGAATACCTCGATGCAAAACAAAAATGAACGTCCTTGCAATAACAGCTTTTTGAAAAATTTTTCCAACAACGTCTTTTAGGTTTATTTTCTTGCATTAGTTCTTTTAATGCGTCCCATCATTTAAATCCTACCATTGCAGAAAACAACCAAAATATGACGTACGCTTATGCCATTCGCATTCGCCACGGGGCCCCGTCATCACCCGTTAGGTTACTTAACTAACGACAGAGCGGGGGCTGGGCTAGCACGGCTGAAAAACATAAGCAACGCCTAAATAGTTAATATATATAGATATATAGCAATGATAGCCAATCCAGATCACAGATGAACACTTTGGATATACTGGGAACCCGCGATTCGTTCGAGCCTGCAACGAAAAGCGGATTACACGGTCGTGATGAATAGCCAATACCCCAACCCAAGACCCCTACGGGTGCGGCAAACTACCCGCCAAGTACCCGAAGCGAAGCAACCTCCCTCAACGCTGTGAGTAGGTCACTCGGCACTTCGAGATACCCGGTAGTTTATGCACCCCCTCCATGGGTCTATCCTAGGAGCAAAAACAGTAAAAAGAATTATACAATGACGGCTACAACCCCGACCCGGTTGTGGTCTTACAAATAATATTACATCAATTTACAAATTTATTACATGAATGAAAGAAAAAGAAACTCTCATCTCATATCCACCCCGGCTATTCATCCGCGACAATCCAACGAGTTCATATACACATACTATCAACAACACAGATCATAGATATGTATAACCCCCACTAATCGACGTATAGCGAGTAGCGGACGTTCAATACACATATAACATTACAGATATAACCATTAGCCAAAGTCTACAGAACATCGACCAAAAATACGGATTTTTAAGCCCCAAAAACAAATTTTGCTTTCTGGAAAATCTGGGCAGAAAAGTCACATTGTAAAAATCCCAAAATACCCATCTAAGAAAACTGCAGGAAGCAGATCCCCAAACTGAGCTAAATCAGCCGCGGAACCGCGGCGCTTTAGTCGAGTTGTAGGATCAAATTTCTCCAGTTTTCTAACAAAAGCCTGAGCCGATTTTTAGTGCATGATTTATTAATTTTAGAACAGGTCTGAAAATCGGCAGAAACTTGAAATATCCGCGGTGTTTTGCGGTTTTTCGTCCGGTCGAAATTCTAAATACTTTGCTAACATGCTAGGGTGTGTTTAGTTAGGCTCTGATACCACTGTTAGGTCCACGTTACCTCTCCCGGTACTTTCGGGGTTGCGGAAACGGTAAAACAAAAATTTTTCTAGACTTGGTAACATGGACCGTAAAAGCCGGATCTTTGCTAAACAACACACTAGCATCCTAAATAGAGATTTATCTACTCGGTTAGGGGTTATACCTTAACTTGAACTCCTTCTCTTCTTGTTGTTCTTCTCCTTGCTTGCTCCGATGGTTGATCCGGACTTTGGTCACCTCCGCGGCCTCCTTGAGTCGAAGACGATCCACCCGAGAGATGTACACCGAGCTCCACCTCGAGTCGAGGTAACTAGGGCAAAGAGATTGCTAGTCTAGAAGCCCTAGGTTGTGTAGAAGTGGTAGAGGGATGGTTTTGTCTTTGTGGGATCTTTATCTCTCAACACGTGAGATCAAAAGATGAATCAAGAGGAGGAAGAAGGTGGAGCTAGCAACCATGGTGCATTTCTTTTCTTCTCACTAGAAGAAGGCAAGAGAGAGAGTGAGAAAAGAATTTTGAGCTAAAGAAAATGAACCATGGTTCAATAATCCCAAAACATCATCATTACTAATCCAATCAAGATAAAGTTGATGGCTACTTTGAAATGACCATTATCATAATCCAAAAGAAAATAAAAATGAAAAGAAGAGTGTAGACCTCTCTTGAAGGTCAATGGTCAACACGGTCAACCGGTCAACAAAATCATGAGAGGTCAATGGGGTCAAATGGTCAATACAATTAGCCATCATAAAATTATCACTAAAAGAATTAGTAAATGATGTCCGCGGCTCATAATGGTTTTGACCAAACGAACTGTCAAAACCCTAATAAGGCTGGCACATAACGGTTTTGGCCGAACCAACTGCCAAAACCCTGATGAGGCAGCTCCTCCTTCATTGCTCCGGAAAACTGTGCATACACACCTGCATCCGCATTCCGTAGAATGCGGATGCGCAGAAGACAAAACAAATCCATCCGTGCAATACTAGGATCCAGCTTAAATTAAAGCCCACTAGTATTGCCTGCCCGAATACCACACGCACACAAGTGTACGTAAGTGATCGCAGCCCTGCCGTAAAACCATACGGCCTCTACACGTTTCGCTAAGTGCAGGGAAACTCTCTGTGTGGGAGTCTAAAGACTCGACACTACGCTGGCAGTGGGTTCAACCACAGACCGCAAGCGGCACTAGCTGTACGTAACGGTCCCCAGGTAGATGTCGATAAGAAGGCCGATGAGGTAAACCCATCCGAACTCCTACTGAGCCTGTATGTGACAATCTCCATACAGTCCGGTCTGTTCGTCTGATACATCGCATGGCGGGCCTAGGGGGGCGGTAAACGTCAGTCCCCTAATAGCGGTACAAGTCGTGTCGGAGTGAAGCCCAGAACACCCTGAGATAACACTGGAAACCTACCAGTATATCTCGCTTGCCCTGGCCAGGGACTACTCGTGTAATGGCTCTCCTAGACACAGTGCGATGTCAACCCCCAATACCAGGAGAGACGAATCCTGTCTAACCGTCACTGCCTCCAAGTGCTTCGGGACTGCACCCAACTACTACCTGTTTGCACGACTCAGTAGAGCCGTGGTAGGGTAGTAATCAAAGAACAGTAGGAACACACTCAAGACGAAGTGACAGTGTCGAGTCAGCGGATTAAGCTGTACTCATGTCACCTGGGAACTGATAACTGATGATAGGTATAATACCAACCATCAGTTCCCGATGAGTCCTGTCCAGTGTACACGTAACCTAACGAGCACCCGCATACTATCTCAAGTACGACGTACTGACGGCTGTGGGACAGACCGTCTCCCGTGCTGCGATGAGAAGCGCATAAGCTAGTCTACTCCGGAGTATCGATGCCCTATCTCGATAATCCCACGACTAGGGACGTGTATAAGGATGTGCTTGTGGATTACCCAGCCCCCACTAGTGTGATCGCCATCACAACGCCGGTAATCAAGCAAAGATCCTAAGGACTCTACTAATGCGTATAGGTGATATAATAAAGAAACACACATGTACACATTAAAGCAGAGACAAACCAAGTAGCATACTACTATATTGAGCAAGATTGTCTGTATAACTGTGAATATCCCAAGCTTCCATCAAGTAATATACATACTAGTATGATACAGTAATGGCCTCTAGGGCATATACACTAACATAACCGACAAATATCAAGTGTATCAATGTATCGAATCAACATTTGATTCGGTAACCCGGCTATATCTTATATAACCGTCCAATGATACAAATCGCGAGAATAGAATACAGTATCACATACTGGTATTATTCTCGGTCCCGCACATATCTCATATGCGTTCCTATTTCGTTTCGCTTGAGCCAGGAAACCTCTGTGTAGGACTCTAAAAACTCGTCAATACGCCGGCAGTAGGTGATGATCATATCAAACGCCCACAAGCCGCAAGCGGTCTGCTAAACGTAACGGCCACTCAGGTATTGAGCGATCAGAAGATCAACGAGCAAGCCCGCTCACACTCCTATGAATCCAACCAGTAACACTTACCGTACAGTCCAGTCTGTTCTTCTAATATGTCGCATATCTCGCCTAGGGGTGGTAAACGTCAGACCCCAGTAGCTTGATAAGTCATGCCAAGGTAAGGTCCATAACAAGCGTGAAACTACTGATAACTCTTACCAGTAAATCACTGCAACCCTGGCCAGGGATTTCCGGTTATGGCCAGTCGAGCATAGCGCAACATCAACCCCCAATACCGGGAGAGACGAATCCCCTCCTATCGCTCATTGCCTTCATGTGAATCGGGACTGTACCCAAAAACCGCCTGTTTGCACGACTCAGTAGAGCCGTGGTAGGGTGGAAATCAAAGCACAGTGGGAGACACACAAGACTCTATGACGATCTCGGGTCAACAGACTAAGCTGTACCAGTGTCACCAGAGATCTGCCATCTGACGTGAGGTATAATACCATCTGGGAGTTCTCGGTGAGTCCGTTCAGTATACCCAGTCTCCACTGAGCACCCGCATACCATCTCTGATGTCAAACACCAATGGATATGGGATCATCCATCGCCCATCACATGGGTCGAGAAGATATACGCTAGTCTACTCTAGAATACCGATGCCCCGTCTCGATATTCCCATGACTAGGAACATTGAAGGATGTACTCATGGACTACCCAGGCCCCACTAGTATGATCTACATCATAGTCCTGGAAGTCGAGTACACATCCTAAGGGCTTTATCAACATGTAACAGAGAGACAAAAAGTATACATGTTAAGATAAAGAGCAACCAGATAGCGTACTATCATGTCGAGCAAGAAAGTCCTACCTATATATGTCCTAGCACCCACTACAATATACATCTTATGTACAGTAATGGCCTCTAGGGCATACATATAACTAACAATCTCCCACTTGCACTAGGGCCATCTGTAGCAGTGGTTGCAGTATCTAATACTAAACCATCCCATATAATTCTCTCTCTGGGAAAAAGCCTTTGTGAGTGGATCCGCTGTGTTGTCCTCTGGGTCTACTCTTCTAACCTCGATCACCCTCGAGATCAACTATCTCCATGATCAGGTGATGCTGCCTCAGAATATGTCTGGGTCACTGATGGGACCAGGGTTCCTGGGACAAAGCCACTCTTCCATTGTCACACAATGGTAGGAACTTAGTTCATCTTATGAACCATTATACACCCAAACTGCCTCTTTGGTAGTATCTTTAATAGCGCTGTTTCCGGCCTTTATCATCTAGTTTGCCACGGTATTTAGCTTGGAACTCTTCCAACATACCGTCCCTTCACTGAGGGTAAAGACAATGCCTGTGACTGACATTCAGTCGTTCTTATCACCCTGGAACCTTTCCAGTGATTCTCCCCAGGATCGATTAATACAATCTTACTACAGCTAGTGAGAATCCTAACATCCATTTAGATCCATCTCATAGACCCAAATCCCAGGATTTAGGAGGTATCAACTTTATCATATCTGGAGAATCCTTGTGATAAGAGGAGATTGACCGTGCGTAGCATAGGAAACTCCTTCCCTATCAAGAGTATGTCATCCATGTACTCTATGAGGATCACTACCATACTCCCTACTATCCATTTGTATATACAAGGTTCATCTACCATTTTGATGAAGTCAAACTCTTTGACTACCACATCAAAACAGATGTTCCAACTCCGCGACGCCTGCTTTATTCTGTAAAGTAACTTGCACACGTTTCCGCTGCTCCCACTAATTACGAAGCCCTCTGGCTGTGTTCTTATAGACGTTCTCTTCTAAACCATCATTTTAGAAAAGCAGTCAAGGTACCCAACCACGAGATATCGTAGTCATGGTATGTAGCATTGGCAAGTAAGATCTGGATGGACTTAAGCATAGTCCCTGGAAAAGGTTTCATCATTATCAATGCCTGGTCGATGACGAAAACCTTTAACAAGTCTAGCTTTTAAAGTCTCAACTTTTCCATCTACACCAAGTAATCTTCTCAAGATATACTTGCTCCTGATGGGGATTTAACCCTTCACATATAGCAATCAAAGTCCATACTTTGTTGGTGTACATGGATTCCATCTCAGATCGCTAAGCATCCATCCATTCTTACAGAGTCCCTACTCTTGATGGCCTGCTCGAAACTAGTTGGGTCATCATCTCATGATGCAATCCTCGTTCCCACTGTCATCGAGAAACCAAAGTATCTCTCAGGCGGATGAGGAACCCTGCTAGATCGGCGGAGAGGCTGAGGTTCGTCGGGGACTATTGAATCCTCTGGTTCTGTCAAATCATTGGCTGTAGTTTGTATAGCTTGAACGTTTCCAGTTCTACAGAACTGACCTTGCCTCGATCTTGTCCGGATTTTCTTTTGACATAGGCCGGACAATCCCAAATCTTAACTTACTTAAGAGATAGGGTCTTCCCATACCATATCTTATATGGAGTGGTAGGCACTGATTTGATTCGAACCTAATTCAATAGGTATGCAGCTTCTTAAGTGCATAACCTCCAAAAGAAACAGGTAACTCAGTAGTACTCATCATAGAGCACACCATATCTAATATGGTGCGATTGCTCCGCCCCGATACACCGTTGTGCTGTGGTATATTCAGAGGAGTAATACCGAGAGAGAATCTCATTTCTCTTTAGAATAGTCCAAGAATTCCATGCACAAGTATTCTCCTCCCTGATCTCATCATAGGACATAATACTTATACCTGTATTTTGGTTCTCTACTTCTAACTTATATTCTGTGAACATCTCAAAAGCTTCGGACTTATGTTTCAACAGGAACATGTGACTGAATCTTGAGAGATCATCAGAGAATGTAATGAAGTACAAAGAACCGGTCCTGGCATGTGTAGACAGGGGACCTTACATACATCATCATGTATCAGTCCCAAGAGTTTACTAACTCTTTCTCCGTTTCCAATAAACAGAGCTATGGTCATCTAATCTTTGTGACATGACTGGCAAGTTTCACAAGATGTAAATTCAAACTGATTTAAATATGCATCTAAAATGTAACTTAAGCTAGTCGGGTCACATTGATATGACCTAGTCTACAATGCCTCAAGAAGGATTCGTTCATTTCTAAACTCTTCCTCTTGTGTGTGTTCTGTATACCAGGAACCGTAGTTTGATTTAGAGCGTTAATGCTTTTAGATAACGTGCCTGAACCGATCAACTTTTGAAATGTAGGAAATGTTCAAAACATTATCCAACAATACAAAATTATATCCTTTCTTTACTGATAAAGAGACTGATATGATTTTGTATATCAGGTTCGGTATCTAATAGCATTTGTTCAGAATCAATGTATTGGTAATACAGGGTGACAGTGACCAACAGACTTGGCTGCAACACTTGCACCGTTTTCTGTCTCATGAAACTTATCACCCGTTCTCAGTTCTCTACCTTTCTATAGCCCATGTAACAGATTACATTAACGGGATCCTGATCCGGTATCTAATACCCAGGACGTAGAGGATACTGAGAAATAGTTCTTTATAATGAACACACCCGAAGGAGATGCATCATATGCACTTTCTTCGTTTGGGCGGCATGGGAATCCTGGTATTCCCCTATTTCCTGCTCGGTCTTATAACAATTATAAGTCGGAGCGGGACCAACGTTCCCCAGCTCAGTATAACAAGCGGGTTCGGTCAATACAACCATATTATTATCTTGATTAAGGCGTGATATGGTCGCTACCTGGAGAGAGAGAGAAGAAAACACTCTGCATGCGCTCTTGCAAGGTTAGATTGGTTATATATTTTATCTAATCAGGATAACTCCCACTGTTTTTATCAAATCTTCCTTCAAACCCTAAAAGGAAAGACTAGCCGGGATTAATTACACTCTATAAGTTCGCCAATCTTTCAGCCAGGCCAGTGTCGGTACTTTGAGGGAGGTTCCCCGTGCTTTCGCACGGACCTAATTAAAATAAACCTCGTTTTCCCACGGGCGTAACCCCGTTGACACCTTTCTAGACACCTACTTGATCGGCTAATTGCAAAGTGCAAAACTCTCCCAGGAGTAACAATTACTCGCAGTGGGTATCAGGATCCAACTATCATATAGAAGGTATGCAATCTCATTGCAAATTTCAACACTTGAAACTTCCGGTAAAGGTTTTTACCCCTAGCACTTATGACCTTAACTATGGTCAACAAATCATAAGTACTAGTCAAGTTCTACCCGTCATTTCGTGACTAATTAGACCCACCCACATGACCCTTAACTAAGGTCCACAAAGTTACGCGACTGTCCTAACTAATCGCATCATATGCGGTGTAGGAAGACATCACTTAGCTACCGTACACTGTGCCTTGACTATGGTCAACAATCACAGCACGAATACTAAGTACTCTACTTCCTAAAATGACGGAGGGTTGCGAATGGTTTTTAATAAAACCTTTAACGCTTTGAACTTGATCTCGTTGCGGAATCAAATGGTTTTTAAAAGGAGTGTTTTTGAGGCTTTTCTAGTTTTGCTAAAGGGGTCACTCCCGGTGAAGGGATCGTCGGCCCTTTCCTCATCGAATAAGGTGCAGGATATATCATATATACCACTGTGCAAAGCAAAAACTATAGAAGCAATCAAAAGACAAACCGAGGGTTGTAGCATCTGCCAGTTATTGCTAAAGGGGTCACTCCCGGTGAAGGGATCTCGGCCCTTTCCCTATCGAATAAGGTGCAGAATGTTCTACAAGGAACACCACGATGCAAAGCAAGAACTGCAGCTACCTGTTTTTATTTTTGAAATTCGATTCCACAACATCTTTTAGGTTTATTTTCTTTCATTAATCACATTAATGAATATCCTATCATTTAAGTCCACCTAAACATCACAGATAAATATAACGTACGCTTATGCCATCCGCATTCGCCTCGATGTCCCGTCTGCACCGTTAGGTTAGATAACTAACGCCAGAGCGAGGCAGGGCTAGCGCGGGTGTAAAACATAAGCAGCGTCTATATAATATATCATATATACTATATACAATATCTATCTGAACAAATCACATGATCACATCACAGATAACGCAGCAGAAAATATCATATGAAATATTGGATATACTAGGATGTCCGTGTTTTATTTTGAGCCTGTATAAAACACGGATTCCACGGTCGTGATGAATAGCCAATCCCACACCCTTAGACCCCTACGAGAGCGGCAAGCAACCCTACCAATTCCAGGGTTAGGAGACCCGGACTCGACTCCTCGAGATGGTCTCCTACTGGACCCTTGAACCCGGTACTTGTGCTCCCCTCCTTGGGTCTATCCTAATACGGAAAAGTAAATAATATATATCAACGGTGACATCTTCCGCAACCTGGAAGTGCCTCAATAAAAGAATATTACATACAAGTTTTTACATGAATGAAAATGAAAAACACTCATCTCACATAAAAACCCCCGGCTATTCAAACACGACGATCCAACACAATATATCCAGCAACACATAACATCACATGTCATCAACGTAAGTAAATATGCGCATCCCAATTGTCGTTGACATATAGCAACGAAACCAGCGATATCACATATTACACTTACGGTCACAGAAAAGAAAGTGTAAAACTACAACAGTTGGAATCCGCAAACTCTTTAGACATCGCATGCCTAATCAAATGAATTCCTTAGACATCGCATGCCTAACATTTATAAACCCCGCATTTTAGTCTCAAAATCGAAAACTCTTTTCAATATCAAGTCGGGCAATTCAACAAGATTCCTGGCATCCTGATCGAATGCTCGTCGCAAACTTTAGTAGGCGGCCGCACCCCCGATGCCGTCGACGAAGTGCACCATGGCGGAACACCGCTGACGCGAGCACCCGAACGGATGCTTTCGGCGACGGGGTTCTCCTACAGTCACATGGTCGGGACTATGGGGCGTGGCTATCTATTAAGTTTACCGGCGAGTATCCGCGTATGCTACGTGATTGCGACGGACTTTTTATCGCATCAAAATTCCGTGGCAACCGATCAAGTGAGACTAAACTGCTATGTTTATAACATCCAAATCAGTTATCTCATAACTACTTCTGGATTCCAAATATTGTATCACATTCCAGATAAATAGAAAATGTTAAACTTTCCGATCGAACAATCAAACACCCAAGTTTTCCCGAAACAGCTCAACACATGAAATAAGTTTAAAAACATTCACTTCATGCCACAGTACCAACGGTCCAGCCGTAGAAGGGTCAAGCCAACGCCTCACATGTGGCACGCCGTACTGCCCCAAACCCTAAGGTTCAAAGTGCAGTTCAAGACGGTCACATAATCGAGTTAAGGTTTGTTGTCTTGTAGAGGGTCCATCGCGTTACTTGCACTATTTAGAACGTCTTTAAACCACGGAAAAATCCAACATTTGGAAATTTCCCGACAGGGGAAAAATTGGGTATTTATTGTAGGGTTCCTAGGCACTCTAGTTAGGTTTCACAAGTGATCAAACATGCACAAATAAAATTTTACGGGTGCCTACAAACCCGACTACGGATCGTTTACTAGATATTTAGGCGAAACATGCAAGTAAACGGAAATATATCTAAAGGGAATGGGCTACAACCTTTGTAGATCCGGTCCACCACCTCCTAGGTTCCGTGAAGAAGTCTCTCCGCTGTCCAAAACGGACCCATGACTCTTGCATCGGTATTATCGAAGAATGGGCGAGCTTGATCGTCGGTTCAATGCCGAAGATGATCTACGTCGAGATATCGCAAGAACAAGCTCCAACTTCATCAAGCCGGAAAAACTTGTGAAGGAAACACCCTATACTACTTGGCAAGAGGTAGAGGATGAAGAAATAGGAAGTGGGTAAACTTTAGTTTTGGATTTCTCACTAGATTTGATGACTTGCCATTGATGGTCAAGCTTTTCTTCACTTGAAGGAAGAAGAAGAAGAAGCTCAAATATTATGATAAGAATAATAGAATAGAAAAGAAAAAAATCAATCCTTATCATATTTGAACCATAGTAAAGTGTAGAGAGTTAACCAAGGTTAGTGAGTGGTTAGGGTTTGAGATAAAAACAAAATGGTCACCTTTGGTCAAAGCTTCATGAAGCTTCATTAAGCTTCATGAAAGAATGAAAGCTAACCATTTTGTTTCTTTCTCATTATGCTTATTATAAATACAATAATGAATAAAAAAAATAAATAAAGGAATAAGCAAATAGTAAACCCTAATGATTTCATTAACCAAGGTTTAATTCTTTACACTTAACAAAAAAGACATGTATCATCAAACATGATACAAACTAGTGCACAATATCATATCGCATATGCAATGCGCACATCCGAGCGAGAAAATCCATTTAAAGTGAACCGATACTAGTTAATGCAAAGCAATATATCAAATATATAATTATGTATTAAATCATTAAATCAACACTTGATTTAACGATCCGGTCATATCGTATATAACCGGCTAGTATCCAATGTGTCGGCTTATCGAATCAATCCTTGATTCGATAACTAGGTTATATCGCATATAACCATTCGATACATTGATCGCGAGAATAGAATACGGTATCATATACACGCATTATTCTCGGTCCCGCACATATCTCATATGCGCTCCTATTTCGTTTCGCTTGAGCCAGGAAACCTCTGTGTAGGACTCTAAAGACTCGTCAATACGCCGGCAGCAGATAATGATCATATCAAACATCCGCAAGCCGCAAGCGGTCTGCTAAACGTAACGGCCACCCGGGTATTGAGCGATCAGAAGATCGACGAGCAAGCCTGCTCACACTCCTGCGAATCCGACCAGTAACACTACCGTATAGTCCGGTCTGTTCGTCTGATATGTCGCATATCTCGCCTAGGGGTGGTAAACGTCAGACCCCAATAGCTCGATAAGTCATGCCGACGTAGGGTCCATAACATTCGTGAAACTACTGATAACTCTTACCAGTATATCACTGCAACCCTGGCCAGGGATTTCTTGTTATGGCCAGTCGAGCATAGCACAACATCAACCCCCAATACCGGGAGAGACGAATCCCCTCCTATCGCTCATTGCCTCCATGTGAATCGGGACTGTACCCAAAAACCACCTGTTTGCACAACTCAGTAGAGCCGTGGTAGGGTGGAAATCAAAGCACAGTGGGAGACACACAAGACTCTATGACGATCTCGGGTCAAAAGACTAAGCTGTACCAGTGTCACCAGAGAACTGCCATCTGACGTGAGGTATAATACCATCTGGGAGTTCTCGGCAAGTCCGTTCAGTGTACCCAGTCTCCACTGAGCACCCGCATACCATCTTCGATGTCAAACACCAATGGATATGGGATCATCCATCGCCCATCGCATGGGTCGAGAAGATATGCGCTAGTCTACTCTGGAATATCGATGCCCCGTCTCGATATTCCCTCGACTAGGAACAATTCAAGGATGTACTCATGGACTACCCAGGCCCCACTAGTATGATCTACATCATAGTCCTGGAAGTCGAGTACACATCCTATGGGCTTTATCAACATGTAATCAGAGAGACAGAAAGTATACATGTTAAGACAAAGTGCAACCAGATAGCGTACTATCATGTCGAGCAAGAAAGTCCTACCTATATATGTCCCAGCATCCACTACAATATACATCCAATGTACAGTAATGGCCTCTAGGGCATACATATAACTAACAATCTCCCACTTGCACTAGGGCCATCTGTAGCAGTGGTTGCAGTATCACATACTCAACCATCCCCTAAATTGTCTCTCTTTGGGAAAAGGGCCTTCGTGAGTGGATCCGCCGTGTTGTCCTCTGAGTCTTCTCTCCTAACCTCGATCACCCTGGAGATCAACTATCTCCATGATCAGGTGATGCTTCCTCAGAATTTGTCTGGGCCACTGATGGGACCAGGGTTCCAGGGTCGAAACCACGCTTCCATTGTCATACAATGGCAGGAACCTAGTTCATCTTATGAACCAATATACACCCAAACAGCCTCTTTAGTAGTATCTTTAATAGCGATGTTACCAGCCTTTATCGTCTAGTTTGCCACGGTATCGAGCTTGGAACTCTTCCAACATACCGTCCCTTTATTGAGGGTAAAGACAATGCCCGTGACTGACATTCAGTCGTCTTTATCACCCTAGAACTCTTCCAGTGATTCTCTTCAGGATCGATTGATACCATCTCACTACATCTAGTGAGAATCCTAGCATCCAATTACATCTATTTCATAGATGAAAACTCAGGATTTTAGGAGGTATCACTTTGATCCTATTTGGAGAATCCTAGTGATAATAGGAGATTGACCGATCGTAGTATAGGAAACTCTTTTCCTATCAAGAGTATGTTGTCTACGTACAATACGAAGATGACCACCTTACTCTCTACCACCCTTTTGTATATACAAGGTTCGTCTACCATTTTGATGAAGTCAAACACTTTGACTATCATATCAAAACAGACGTTCCAACTCCGCGATGCCTGCTTCATTATGTAAAGCAACTTGCACACGTTTCTGCTGCTCCCACTGTTTACGAAGACCTCTGGCTGTGTTCTTATAGACGTTCTCTTCTAAATCAGTATTTAGAACAACAGTCATGGCACCCAACCACCAGATATCGTAGTCATGGTATGTAGCCATGGTAAGTAGGATCTGGATAGACTTAAGCATAGCTACTGGAAAAAGGTTTCATCATTATCCACGCCTGGTTAATGAAGAAAACCTTTAACAAGTCTAGCTTTGAAAGTCTCAACTTTTCCATCTACACCAAGTAATCTTCTCAAGATATACTTGCTCCTGATGGGGATTTAACCCTTCAGATATAGCAGCTAAAGTCCATACTTTGCTGGTGTATGTGGATTCCATCTCAGATTGCTAAGCATCCAGCCATTCTTACAGAGTCCCTACTCTCGATGGCCTGCTCGAAACTAGTTGGGTCATCATCTCATGATGCAATCCTTGCTCCCACTGTCATCGAGAAACCGAGGTATCTCTCAGGTGGGTGAGGAACCCTACTAGATCGGCGGAGAGGCTGAGTTTCGTCGGAAAATATTGAATCCTTTGGTTCTACCAAATTATCTGCAGTTTTGTACAGCTGGAACCTTTCCAGTTCTACAGAACTGATCTTACCTCGATCTTGTCCGGATTTTGCTTTTGACATAGGCCGGACAATCCCAAATCTTAACTTGCTTAAGAGATGGGTTCTTCCCATACCATATCTTATATGGAGTGGTAGGCAGTGATTTGATTCGAACCCAATTCAATAGGTATGCAGCCTCTCAAGTGCATAACACCCCAAAAGGAAATAGGTCACTCAGTAATACTCATCATAGAGCACACCATCTCATATGGGGTGTGATTGCTCCGCCCTGATACACCGTTGTGCTGTGGTGTAATCAGAGGAGTAGTACGGAGAGAGAATCTCATTCTCCTTTAGAATGGTCCAGGAATGCCATGCACAAGTATTCTCCTCCCTGAACTCATCATAGGACATAATACTTATACCCGGTTATTGGTTCTCTACTTCTAACTTATATTCTGTGAATACCTCAAAAGGTTCGGACTTATGTTTCAACAGGAACATATGACTGAATCTTGAGAGATTATCAGAGAATATAATGAAGTATAAAGAACCAGTCCTGGCATTTGTAGACAGGAGACTTTACATCATCATGTATCAGTCCCAAGAGTTTACTAACTCTTTCTCTGTTTCTAGTAAACAGAGCTATGGTCATCTAATCTTTGTGACATGACTGGCAAGTTTCATAAGATGTAAATTCAAACTGATTTAAATATGCATCTAAAATGTAACTTCAGCCAGTCGGGTCGCATTGATATGACCTAGTCTGCAATGCCTCAAGAAGAATCCGTTCATTTCTGAACTCTTCCTCTTGTGTGTGTTCCATATACTAAGAACTGTAGTTTGATTTAGAACATCAATGCTTTTAGATAACGCACCTGAACCGATCAACTTTTGATATAGGAAATGTTCAAAACATTATCCAACTATACAAAATTTTATCATTTCTTTACTAATAAAGAGACTGATATGATTTCGTATATCAGGTTCGGCATCTAATAGCATTTGTTCAGAATCAATGTATTGGTAATACAGGGTGACAGTGACCAACAGACTTGGCTGCAACACTTGCCTCGGTTTCTGTCTCATGAAACTTATCACCCGTTCTCAGTTTTTCTACCTTTTTGTAGCCCTATGTAACAGATTACATATCTGGGATCCTGATCCGGTATCATATACCCAGGATGCAGAGGATACTGAGAAACCGTTCTTTGTAATGAACACACCCGAAGGAGATGCATCATATGCACTTTCTTCGTTTGGGCGGCATAGGAATTCTGGTATTCCCCTATTTCCTGCTCTGTCTTATAACAATTATAAGTTGGAGTGGGACCAACGTTCCCCAGCTCAGTATAACAAGCGGGTTCGGTCAATAATCCGTATTATTATCTTGATTAAGGCGTGATATGGTCCCTATCTAGAGAGAGAGAGAAGAAAACACTCAGCGTGCGCTCTTGCAAGAATAGATTGGTTTTTATTTTATCTAATCAGGATGGCTCCCACTGCTTTTTATCAAATCTTCCTTCAAACCCTAAAAGGAAAGACTAGCCGAGATTAATTACACACAACAAGTTCGCCAATCATTCAGCCAGGCCAGTGTCGGTACTTTGAGGGAGGTCCCCCGTGCTTTCGCACGAACCTAATTAATGTAAACCTCGTTTTCCCAGAGGCGTAACCTCGTTAACACCTTTCTAGACACCTACTTGATCGGCTAATTGTAATGTATAAAACTCTCCCAGGAGTAACTCTTACTCGCAGCGGGTATCGGGATCCAACTATCTCATAGAAGGTATGCAATCTCATTGCAAATTTCAACACTTGAAACTCCCGATAATGGTTTTTACCCCTAGCACCTATGACCTTAACTATGGTCAACAAATCATAAGTACTAGTCAAGTTCTACCCGTCATTTCGTGATTAATTAGACCCACCCACATGACCCTTAACTAAGGTCAACAAAGTCACGCGACTGTCCTAACTAATCGCATCATATGCGGTGTAGGAAGACATCACTTAGCTACCGTACACTGTGCCTTGACTATGGTCAACAAACGCAGCACGAATACTAAGTACTCTACTTCCTAAAATGACGGAGGGTTGTGGCTGTAAGTCCACGTTGCGACCCTCGGTTCTTAAGGGGAGGCGGAAACGGTATAAAAGCAAAATTTTAACGCAAGAGGCAACATGGACTAAGCTAGGTCGGGATCTTTACCTAAACTAAAACTAGCATACTAAGCTAAAGATATTTAGCTACTCGGATGAAGATGGTTATACTTAAACTTGAACTCCTTCTCTTCAAGCTCCGATGGTGGTTCGATGGCTCCTTCTCGTTGTCTCCGTACGCCGAAGATAGATCCACCTGAAAGCTCCAACCTTTAGCTCCTTCTTCGTTCTTTGAAGAAACTAGTTCACTTGGTTTGCTAAACCTAGTGAACTAGAATGAGTAGAGATGATTTAGAATGGGATTTTATCTATGGTTCTTGATTCTCAACTCATGAGACAAGAGAACCATAGATCAAGAGAGGGAGCAAGAGGTTGAGGGTGAGAGCAAGAGGAGAGCTCAAGAACAAGAGAGAGAAGGAGCAAGAAAGAATGAGCAACTCTTTTGTCTTTCACCCTCTCATAATCCAAAGTAATGATAACTCATCATATTAACAAAAGTCTTATGTGATGGTTAGAAGCAACCACAACCATATCATTTCATGCACTCATTTTACACAAATGAGCAAGTAAACAAAAGTCTTTGCCATGAAATGATGGCTATGGTTATCATGATGGTCAACTAGTCAAGCCTAGTCAACCGGTCAACAAGTCAACAAAAGTCAACAAGTCACCAAAGTCAACAAGTCAACAAAAGTCAACAAGTCAACAACCATATCACCATAATACTTAATTAATATAATAGTTAATCACATATCATATTCTCATTAGGGTTGAGCATAAAGTCAAATAGTCAACGGTCAACTGTCAACAACCCTAATGAGAATCCGCAGCCTCTGCCTCCCTGTCAATTGTGCATACACACCCGCATCCGCGTTCCGAGGAACACGAATGCAAACTGGATAAATCCAATCCCATAAGGTACACTAGGATCTGGCTTAAACCAAAGCCCGCTAGTGTAAACTGTCCGGACACTGTACGTGCACAAGTGCACGGATGTGACCGAACCCTGTCGCAAAACCATGCGACCTGTCGCAATACCATGCGACCTCTACTCTTTTGCCTAAAGGCGAAAAGCTTTCTGTGTGGGACTCTAAAGACTCGACACTACGCTGGCAGTGGGTTTAACCACAGACCGCAAGCGGCACTAGCTGTGCGTAACGGTCCCCAGGTAATGCCGACAAGAAGACCGACGAGGCGAAACCCATCTGAACTCCTACTGAGCCTGAGTGTGACATTCTCCGTACAGTCCGGTCTGTTCGTCTGATACATCGCATGGCGGGCCTAGGGGGCGGTAAACGTCAGTCCCCTAATAGCGGTACAAGTCGTGCCGGAGTGAAGCCCAATACACCCTGAGATAACACTGGAAACCTACCAGTATATCTCGTTTGCCCTGGCCAGGGACTACTCGTGTAATGGCTCTCCTAGACACAGCGCGATGTCAACCCCCAATACCGGGAGAGACAAATCCTGTCTAACCGTCACTGCCTCCAAGTGCTTCGGGACTGCACCCAACTACCACCTGTTTGCACGACTCCTTTGAGCCGTGGTAGGGTAGTGATCAAAGTACAGTGGGAACAAACCCGAGGCGAAGTGACAGTGTCAAGTCAGCGGACTAAGCTGTACTCATGTCACCTGGGAACTGATAACTGACGATAGGTATAATACCAACTAGTCAGTTCCCGACGAGTCCTGTCCAGTGTACCCGTAACCTAACGAGCACTCGCATACTATCTCAAGTACGACGTACTGACGGCTGTGGGACAGACCGTCTCCCACACTGGGATGAGAAGCGCATGCGCTGGTCTACTCCGGAGTATCGATGCCCTGTCTCGATAGTCCTGCGACCAGGGACCTGAATAAGGATGTGCTTATAGATTACCCAGCCCCCACTAGTGTGACTGCCATCACAACGCTGGTAATCAAGCAAAGATCCTAAGGGCTCCACTAATGCGTATAAGTGATATACTGAAATAAACACAAGTACACATTGAAGTAGAAACAAACCAAGTAGCATACTACTATTTTGAGCAAGATTGTATATACAAGGTGAATATCCCAAGCATCCATTAAGTAATATACAAACTAGTATGATACAGTAATGGCCTCTAGGGCATATACACTAACAATCTCCCACTTGCACTAAGGCCATGTACTGGCGTATCGAAGACCTATCATCTCGATCAGCCGCTCGAACTGAGTCTGGGGCAGGGCCTTGGTGAATGGATCAGCAGTGTTATCTTCTGAAGCGACTCTCCGAACCTCGATCTCCTGGCGATCTACGATCTCCCTGATCAGGTGATACCGCCTCAAGATGTGCCTGGATCTCTGATGGGACCTGGGTTCCTTCGCTAAAGCTATAGCCCCGTTGTTGTCGCAATACAGAGGTATTGGATCAACAATGGACGGAACCACCTGAAGTTCTTTCAAGAACTTCCTCATCCAGACAGCTTCTTTTGCGGCATCAGATGCAGCGATGTATTCCGCTTCCATCGTCGAGTCTGCAACGGTTTCTTGTTTGGAACTCTTCCAACACACCGCCCCTCCATTGAGGGTAAAGACAAAACCCGACATGGACTTGGAATCATCCTTGTCACTCTGGAAGCTGGAGTCAGCAAAGGCCTCGATCTGGAGGTCTTTTCCGCCATACACCAAGAACATCTCCTTAGTCCTTCTCAGGTACTTGAGAATGTTCTTTACCGCTATCCAGTGTTTCTCCCCAGGGTTTGACTGATACCGGCTTACCACACTCAGTGCATAAGCTACATCTGGTCTGGTACACAACATCGCATACATTATAGAGCCTACCGCAGAAGCGTAGGGTATAATAGACATGCGATCCCTCTCCAAATCAGTCTTGGGAGACATCTCTTTAGAGAGGGTGATCCCGTGACAAGCCGGTAGGTTACCGCGCTTGGAATCTTCCATACTGAATCTCTTCAGTATGGTGTCGATGTACCTGGACTGTGAAAGTCCTAATATCCTCTTGGATCTGTCACGGTAGATCCGGATACCCAGAATGTACGAGGCATCACCCAGGTCTTTCATGGAGAACCTGTGTGACAAGAACCCCTTGACAGATTGTAGCATAGGAATGTCATTTCCTATTAAGAGAATGTCATCCACGTATAAAACGAGGAAATACTACAGTTCTCGCTACAAATCTACTATAGATGCATGGTTCATCTGGATTTTTGATAAAGCCAAATTCTTTGACCGTCTCATCAAAGCAGATGTTCCAACTCCGCGATGCCTGCTTTAGTCCATAGATGGACTTAAGCAACTTGCACACCTTTCCGCTGCTCCCACTCTGAATGAAACCCTCTGGCTGGTCCATATAGACACACTCCTCTAAATTTCCATTTAAAAAAGCTGTCTTTACGTCCATTTGCCAGATCTCATAATCGTGGAAGGCAGCAATGGCAAGAAGGATCCGAATGGATTTCAGCATGGCTACTGGAGAAAAGGTTTCGTCGTAGTCCAAGCCAGGTCTTTGACGAAAACCCTTTGCTACGAGCCTAGCTTTATAGGTCTCAACCTGTCCATCTACACCAATCTTCCTTTTGAAGATCCACTTGCATCCTACGGGTTTTACCCCGTCTGGAGCAATGTCCAACGTCCATACCTTGTTGGTGTACATGGACTCCATTTCGGTCCGCATTGCATCCAGCCATTTCACTGAGTCAACGCTCTGAACGGCCTGCTGGAAGCTAGTAGGCTCATCATAATCTATGATGCAATCCTCTCTATCCCCGTCTATAAGAAAACCGTAGTATCTCTCGGGCGGATGAGACTGCCTACTACTCCTGCGGAGTGGCACAGGAATGTCCTGTTCTGTTGAACCCTCTGGTTCCACTAAGCTTTCAGTAACAGTCTGTGGTTCTGGAACTTCTTCCAGTTCTATTGCGTTCCCACTTATCTAGGTTTCTAAAAACTCAGTTTCCAAGAAGTAGGCATGACGAGAAACAAGGACTTTTTGTTCCTCTTCACAGTAGAAGAAATATCCTTTGGAATTCTTTGGATATCCCACAAACTTGCACTGTACTGAGCGTGCCTCGAGCTTGTCCGCATGCTGCTTTTTGACAAAAGCTGGACATCCCCATGTCTTAATATGCTTAAGATAGGGTCTCTTCCCACACCACATCTCATATGGTGTAGTAGGCACGGTCTTAGTAGGTACTCGGTTCAAAAGGTATGCGGCTGATTCTAGCGCATATCCCCAGAATGATCGCGGTAACTCAGCGTTACTCATCATGGACCGCACCATAACCAATAGGGTGCGGTTCCGTCTCTCCGATACACCGTTATGTTGCGGGGTGTATGGAGGAGTAAGCTGAGAGAGAATTCCGTTCTCTTTTAAATAGTCCAGGAACTCGGCACTTAAGTATTCTCCACCTCGATCCGATCTTAGAATCTTAATACTTTTGCCGGTCTGTTTCTCTACTTCATTCTTATACTCCTGGAATTTTCCAAAGGCCTCGGACTTATGTTTCATCAAGAAGACATAACCGTACCTTGAGAAGTCATCCGTAAAAGTAATGAAGTAAGAATGTCCGCTTCGGGCATGTGTAGACATTGGACCGCACACGTCACTGTGTATGAGTCCTAAGAGCTCGCTCGCTCTTACTCCTTGTCCAGTAAACGGAGTCTTTGTCATCTTTCCTTTGAGACAAGATTGACAAGTGGCATACGATTGATATTCGAACGCATTCAAATATCCTTCTGTATGTAACTTAGTCAACCTTCTCTCATTGATGTGACCCAATCTATAATGCCATAAGAAAGTTTGATTCATTTCCGGAGACTTTCTTTTGTGTGTATTCTGGACATTGAAAATCTGTGGTTGGTTTAACACGTATATACCATTACTCAATGTACCTGACCCAATCAGAACTTGATTAAGGTGAATGTTTACAACATTACTTACAAACGCAAATTCATAACCTTCTTTAGAAACTAAAGATACAGAAATGATATTACAAGTTGCGTTGGGTACAAAAAAGCAATTACGCAAAACCAAAACATGTCCATCTGACATTCCCAGGTGATAGTCCCCCACGGCTTTAGCATCCATGATAGCTCCGTTCGCAACTTTGAGGGTCATGTCACCTGCCTTCAAAACCCTACGGTTTCTCAACGCCTGCAAAGAATTACAGATATGAGATCCTGATCCGGTATCCAATACCCAGGAAGTAGAGTTTATTGAAAGACAATTTTCAATAACATACACACCTGAAGCTGAAGCTGCAACCTGCTTCAATTCCTGTGTTCTGGCCTTCCAGGCCCTGCAATCATTCTTCCAGTGTCCTTTCTTATGACAATAGAAGCATTCTTCCTTATCCACAAGCTTCCCCGCTATCTTTGTTGCTTTTGCTTTTCCCTTCGTATCCACTTTACTAACACCGCCCCTTGGTTTGGCGGGGGCCTTCTTCTTCTTTCCCTTGGCTTTCGCCTTGGACCTAGAAGAAGATGATCCTCCTACAAACAAAGTGGATGTATCCCTACCTTTCTGTAGGGTGCCCTCTGCGCTCCTCAGCATGTTGAGGAGCTCTGATAGTTCAACCTCTTTTTCTTGTAGGTTGAAGTTCAGTATAAACTGGGCGTAAGTGGAAGGAAGGGACTGGAGAACTATATCCGTATATAGCTCACTCTCCAATGTGATCCCTAGGTCAGCGAGCTCCTCAATGAAGCCGATCATCTTTAGCACATGCTCGGCTACTGATGATCCGACGGCCATTCTTTGTCGAAAATAACTTTTTCGACGCTTCGTATCTTGCGATACGTGATTGCTCTCCATACAGTTCTTTTGTATGGAGCAATATGGACTCCATGTCCATATTCTCATGCCTCCTCTGATGTTCGTTGTCCATCGAGGCAAGCAGGAGGCACTTGGCCTTCGCGCTATCAATCTCCCAAGTCTTGCGGATTTCCTTATCCGCGACACTGGAAGTTGGACCAGGGACAGGGGGAGCTTTGGTGGTAAGAAGATACCCCAGCTTGTCATAAGTGATTGCTATCGTGACATTCCTGAGCCAATCTTTGTAGTTTGGCCCTGTCAGTTTGTTTTTATCTAGGAGTAACTTAAGTCCAGTCATGTTGATTGGTCGCTGCAATTAGGAGAGAGAAGAAGAAACACTCAGCATGATGCTCTTGCAAGTTTAGAGTGGTTTTTAGTTTGTCTAAACAGGATGGCTCCCACTGTTTCTCGAATCCCTCCTCAAACCATAAAGGAAGAATTAGTCAGGATCAATCCCACCGTACAATACTTGCTTAACCGTTCAGCCAGGCCGGTGTCGGTACTTCGAGGGAGGTTTTCCAACGCTTTCGCGAAGTTCCTTAATTAGAGAACCTCTTTTCCCTGGGGGCGTAGCCCCGCTAACACCTTTCTAGGCACCTACTAGGTTTATAGCATTGATCGTTAAGTGAGAAATTTCCCGAGGAGTAGCATATACTCACAGTAGGATCGGGATCCAAATATCATCGCGTGACGAAACTGAAGGAATCCTACCAGAATCTTCACACTCCAAATGGTATGCAAATCTAGCAAGTTTCAGTACTTATGAAACTCCCGATGTGGAATTTTTTTTTTTTTTGCCCCATGCTCTTATGACCTTGACTTTGGCCAACAAATCATAAGTCACATGTCAAGTTCTGCCCGTCGTTCTCCAGGTTAATTTGAATCCACCCGCACCTACCCTTGACTTTGGCCAACAAGGCAGTACGACTGTTCCAAACCAACGCATCTATCTATGCTGCACATGAATACCCAATAGCTACCAATCACTGTGCCTTGACTTTGGCCAACAAACACTGCTTGAATACTATTGACTATTCATGTGAAACGACGGAGGGCTACGGATGGTTTTGGCAAAACCGTGAACGTAGTGAACTTGATTTAGTCGATGGAACGAGATAGCTTTTAAAAGGAGTGGCTCAAGCTCCGCATTTAAAAGTTGTTTTTGAAAAGAACCGAGTGGTTTTTCGAAAGTGTTCCAACGACTTTAGCTTGGTTTATTATCTTGCATTAGTTCTTTTAATGCGTGATATTCTTGCATTAGTTCTTTTAATGCGTCCCATCATTTAAACCTACCATTGCAGAAAACAACCAAAATATGACGTACGCTTATGCCATTCGCATTCGCCACGGGGCCCCGTCATTACCCGTTAGGTTACTTAACTAACGACAGAGCGGGGGCTGGGCTAGCGCGTCTGTAAAACATAAGCAACGCCTAAATAATATCATATATAGATATACTGCAATGATAAACATTTCAGATCACAGATAAATACATTGGATATACTAGGAATCTGTAATTTGTACGAGCCTGTAACAAAAACAGATTACACGGTCGCGGTGAATAGCCAAAATCCCACCCAAGACCCCTACGGGTGCGGCAAACTACCCGCCAAGTACCCGAAGCGTAGCAACCTCCCTCATCTCCATGAGTAGGCCACTCGACACTTCGGCATACCCGGTAGTTTGTGCACCCCTCCATGGGTCTATCCTAGGAGCAAAAACAGTAAAAAGAAATTATACAATGACGGCTACAACCCCGACCCGGTTGTGCGGCCATACAAATAATTATTACATCAATTTACAAATTTACATGAATTGCAAGAAAAGAAAACTCTCGTCTCACAACCCCGGCTATTCACCCGCGACAATCCAACATATTTATATACACATTCCAGCACATTACAGATCATGTATAACCCCGACCAATCGACTTATAGCGATTGGCCGACGTTCAATACATGCAAACATTACAGATATAACCATCATAGTCAAAGTGCAGCGAAGTTCGGAAAAAAATACGGAATTATAGGACCCCAAAAGGAAATTTCTTTTCTAGAAAATCTGGGCACATATAATACATTCCAAAAATCCCAAAACCAACACAGACACACACTGCACGAAAAACGATGCAGAGAAGACGACAAACCGCGGCGCTTCCGCGGCAAATGCCTACCTCGTGCGGCGGAAGCGCGGCGGTTTGAACGAATTAGGGCAACGTTTTTCTTGGGTGTTCACACAAAACCCTGAGCCGAATTTAGGAGTATAAAGTTTTTCAATTTGACGAGAAAAAATTTCAACAGAAACTCAGGTTTTGTAAAAGTTAGCTTTTTGGATTTTTTTCGGTTCCGAACTTCGTTACACTTTACTACCAAGCTAGTTTAAGTTTAGTTAGGCTCTGATACCACTGTAAGTCCACGTTGCGACCCCCGGTTCTTACGGGGAGGCGGAAACGGTATAAAAGCAAAATTTTAACGCAAGAGGCAACATGGACTAAGCTAGGTCGGGATCTTTACCTAAACTAAAACTAGCATACTAAGCTAAAGATATTTAGCTACTCGGATGAAGATGGTTATACCTAAACTTGAACTCCTTCTCTTCAAGCTCCGATGGTGGTTCGATGGCTCCTTCTCGTTGTCTCCGTACGCCGAAGATAGATCCATCTGAAAGCTCCAACCTTTAGCTCCTTCTTCGTTCTTTGAAGAAACTAGTTCACTTGGTTTGCTAAACCTAGTGAACTAGAATGAGTAGAGATGATTTAGAATGGGATTTTATCTATGGTTCTTGATTCTCAACTCATGAGACAAGAGAACCATAGATCAAGAGAGGGAGCAAGAGGTTGAGGGTGAGAGCAAGAGGAGAGCTCAAGAACAAGAGAGAGAATGAGCAAGAAAGAATGAGCAACTCTTTTGTCTTTCACCCTCTCATAATCCAAAGTAATGATAACTCATCATATTAACAAAAGTCTTATGTGATGGTTAGAAGCAACCACAACCATATCATTTCATGCACTCATTTTACATAAATGAGCAAGTAAACAAAAGTCTTTGCCATGAAATGATGGCTATGGTTATCATGATGGTCAACTAGTCAAGCCTAGTCAACCGGTCAACAAGTCAACAAAAGTCAACAAGTCACCAAAGTCAACAAGTCAACAAAAGTCAACAAGTCAACAACCATATCACCATAATACTTAATTAATATAATAGTTAATCACATATCATATTCTCATTAGGGTTGAGCATAAAGTCAAATAGTCAACGGTCAACTGTCAACAACCCTAATGAGAATCCGCAGCCTCTGCCTCCCTGTCAACTGTGCATACACACCCGCATCCGCGTTCCGAGGAACACGAATGCAAACTGGATAAATCCAATCCCATAAGGTACACTAGGATCTGGCTTAAACCAAAGCCCGCTAGTGTAAACTGTCCGGACACTGTACGTGCACAAGTGCACGGATGTGACCGAACCCTGTCGCAAAACCATGCGACCTGTCGCAATACCATGCGACCTCTACTCTTTTGCCTAAAGGCGAAAAGCTTTCTGTGTGGGACTCTAAAGACTCGACACTACGCTGGCAGTGGGTTTAACCACAGACCGCAAGCGGCACTAGCTGTGCGTAACGGTCCCCAGGTAATGCCGACAAGAAGACCGACGAGGCGAAACCCATCTGAACTCCTACTGAGCCTGAGTGTGACATTCTCCGTACAGTCCGGTCTGTTCGTCTGATACATCGCATGGCGGGCCTAGGGGGCGGTAAACGTCAGTCCCCCAATAGCGGTACAAGTCGTGCCGGAGTGAAGCCCAATACACCCTGAGATAACACTGGAAACCTACCAGTATATCTCGTTTGCCCTGGCCAGGGACTACTCGTGTAATGGCTCTCCTAGACACAGCGCGATGTCAACCCCCAATACCGGAAGAGACGAATCCTGTCTAACCGTCACTGCCTCCAAGTGCTTCGGGACTGCACCCAACTACCACCTGTTTGCACGACTCCTTTGAGCCGTGGTAGGGTAGTGATCAAAATGTTGGAGATAGTGCCCTCAGAGTCAATTATTGGATCACAGGCACGTGATTGCAATGATTGAGGGAGGACCTATCTCGGTGGGACAGTCTTACTCGAGATGATAGTATGCTATCTGGTTTATCTTTATCATCGTGTACTGCTTTAGGTGACCTGACATGTCGCTATTACACGTTGATAGAGCCCTTAGGATTCTTGCTTGACGACCAGCAGTATGATGGCGATCATATACGTGGGAGCTGGGGTCTATAAGCACATCCTTAAAAGGTCCCTAGTCGTGGGAGTTTCGAGACTGGGCATCGATACTCCATTAGTAGACTAGTGTATACAGTCGAGACCCCGACGAGGGACGGTGGCCGGTCTCACAAGCCACTGGTGTCAGTTGGTTCACCTGAGATGTATACAGGTGCTCATTGGGTTATGAGTACACCGGACAGGACTCGCCGGGAACCTGCTAGTTGGGCTTATACCTGACGTCAGATAGCAGTTCCCAGGTGACATGTGTACAGGTTAGTTCATCGACCTGAGGATCGTCATTTGTCTCGTGTGAGTTCCCACTGTGCTTTGATTACTACCCTACCACGGCTCAAAGGAGTCGTGCAAACAGGTTTTAGTTGGGTACAGTCCCGAGCCACATGGAGGCAGTGAGCGGATCTTCAGGGGTTCGTCTCTCCCGGTATTGGGGGTGAGGTCGCGCTGTGTCTAGGAGAGCCATTACGCAAAGCCCTCGGCCGAGGCAGGAGATTTACTGGTAGGTATTCCAGTAGTATCTCAGGGCGTTCTGGGCTACACTCCGACACGACTTGTACCGCTTTTGGGGGTCTGACTTTTACCAACCCCCTAGGCCCGCCATGCGATGCTCATAGACGAACGAACCGGACTGTACGGATATTGTCACTGACAGGCTCAGTAGGGTGTCAGGATGAGTTCGCTCATCGACGTCCCTTTTAGTCAATAGCTGGTGGCCCGTCACGTATTGGCTGATACCTCTGACGTGCTAGTGGTTAAATCCACAGCCATAGTATTGACGAGTCTTTAAAGTCCACCACACTTACAGTTACTCAAGCTTTCGGGCGAAACGCTGTAGAGGCCGTATGGAGATATGGCAGGGTCCGATCAGATACGTGCGGTATTGCACGGATCAGGATCGGACAGTTTTGTACTAGTGGCCGTATAGTTATATGGCAGGGTTTGATCTGATACGTGCGGTATTGCACGGATCAGGATCGAACGGATTTTACTAGCCGGCTTTGGCTTAAGCCGGTCCTAGTCTAGTACAGTGTAGATTTTGTCTCATTGCATTTGTATCCGGTCGGAATACAGATGCGGGTGTGTATGCACAGTATAGGGGTTTTCCTGTAATTTATTACGGGACCAGTTTTCTGGAGTTGCCAGTTTGCATTCCGTTCCGGCCGGTTTTCCTTTGTTCTTTCCCGGCCGGACTTTTCTGATGGAGGGGGTTATTTGCAGTTTTGCAAATAACACTTTGTGGAGGTTTTTCTTGCAAATGATTTATTATGATAACCTTTTTAGATACCATTCTTTTCATGTTTTTTGGTGATTAGAAGTGGATTAGAGTTGATGTGATTTGGTTATGATGATGTTTTGCTTGTGGTTACCCTCCACCTTTTCCTACACTCACCTTCCTTCTAAGGTGATGGTTTGATATTCTTTTCTTCTCTACCTCCACCTTTCTTATGCTTACTAGATGATAAGTTTTTTAAAGAGAGAAAAAATAAAGAGAGAAGAAGAAGAAGAAGAGAGCTTGAGTTTCATTTCTTGATCTCATTCATGCTAGAAAAATGCAAGCACCATTTTTCTAATCTCATTTCCTCCATCATCCACAAATGGCAACAAACCCAAGTGAGACAATCTACTACACATTCTACAGCACTTCTTGGGCATGTCGAGTTGCCGGCTTCATGCTCGAGTTGCCTCGGTATTGAGGCGGGAGCCCGTAAAAGACGAAGGCGATGTGGTGCCCTTTCCGGCAAGGAGGCGACGATGTGGAGCAAAGACTTTCCGCGGGAGATCGGGATGATGAAGAGAAGACCGGAGGACTCGGATCACTCGGTATACTTCTTTTCCCATCTCTTGTTTGCTAGTTAGGATAATGGTAAACGATCCGGGTTTTCTTTGTCCGCGGTAGCGCCGGTTTTCGAGTAAGGAAAATTTTTATTCCGCAATTTGGCCTCGAGTAAGACGGCCGGGGCGCTGCCGTGGCGCAACATGGTATCAGAGCCACGCCATTAACCTTACCTAGCTTCGTTTGATGTGTTTGCGTCTCCGATCGACCAAAATCTCAAAAAACCGTATTTTAGTGTACATCAGTTTTCTGTCGATTTTTTCCGGGCTCGAAAAATTTTTCAGGTGGTTGCAGAATGATGTACAAGGAAATATAAGAGATCTGGTAAAAATTGGAAGCCTGAATCCTACATAGCACCGCGGAAGAGCGGCCAAAGCATTTCTTTGGCCGCGCTTCCGCCGCGGATTAAATTCATCACTGTTCCAATTTTTTCCAGATTGTCTTGAACTTGATTTTGGGGCTTTTGGGATATTAAATTTGGGCCCAGGTTTTCTGTGACTGCTACAGTATTGGTTGGGGGCCCACTTGTTAATTGTTTGATTGATCGGATATTTTAAACACATTAATTCACAGTATTTACATTATATCTGCGACCGTGAATGTCACTCGATCGGTAAATCCGGTCTAACAGCTATAGCCCGGTTAGACGGATTTGCGAACGTGATTTTCACGTTGATGTTCTTTGTTTATGCTGTGTTGTTGCGGATCGGTCGTGGGGGATAGCCTGGATGCAATGCTAGTACAGTTTTATTGTATTATGTACATTTGATATTGCGGGGCGAGCGTCCGACATGTGGACTGCCGTCACTGCCTGTTTGTATTATTCTTTTGGGGCACGACCTGGTTGCGGTCGATGTACCCGGTGTATGTATATTTTACTTTCTGTACTAGGGTTACCCCGCGGAGGGGTGCACGGATAGCCGGGTTCTGGAGGGCAACGGGCCCGCATCTCAGGGCATTGAGACGGAAGGGGCTTCAGTCCAGGATTGGCGGGCTATTCGCCGCACTCGTAGGGGGTACAGGTTGACCCAGGAGGGGTGCCCAAGTTACCGGATTCCGTGAAGTGCTGGGTGGTCCATTCACGGTGCTGAAGGGGGCTGCCTCGCTTCAGGTTTTGGCGGATGACTTGCCGCGCCCGTAGGGGTCTAGGATTTCATTGCACAGGTTATCCACACGACCAGGGGAACGTCGGGTTTCAGCAGCGGCTCTGTGAAACCCGGGGCTTCCAGATATCTGTATTGTTCTGTGATGCTGTACATTTCTGTGATGTTGCATTTTATTCACGCCTTGAGCGAAATACTATATATTGGTATATATATTAGTAGATGTTGTATATGTTTTTCATCCGCGCTAGTCCAGTCCCCGCTCTGTCGTTAGTAAGCTAACCTAACGAGTGATGACGGGACCCAGTGGCGAATGCGGATGGCATATACGTACGTCAGTATATTTTCGTTCTTTTTGGTGTGATCAATTGATGGGAATGCATTGATTCGGATCAATGCAAGATAAACAAACCTAATCTGATGTTGTTGGAACACTTTTCAAAAAGCTGTTATTGCAAGGACGTTCGCTTTTGTTTTGCATCGTGGTATTCATTTGGAATATCCTGCTCCTCAGTCGACGAGGCAAGGGCCGAGATCCCTTCACCGGGAGTGACCCCTTGGACAGAAGTTTGCGTCAGGGCATTAACTTCACTATAGCCGATTACTTTTGCTTTGCATCGTGGTATTCAGTTGGAATATCCTGCACCTCATTCTACGGGGAAAGAGCCGAGATCCCTTCACCGGGAGTGACCTCTTTAGTAAAGGTTATCGTCACTATATTTTATAAAAGGCTATGCAGTTCCTTCAACGATATCAAGTTCATTACGTTAAAGGTTTTTCGCCAAAAACCATTCGTAGCCCTCCGTCATTTCTTATGGGTATTATTTAGTATTCGTGCTGCGTTTGTTGACTCCGTCAAGGCGTAGTGTACGGTAGCTAAGTGGTGCTTGTTTGTTGCATAAGTGGGATTGGTTAGGACAGTCGTGCGGCCTTGTTGACTCCGTCAAGGGCACGTACGGGTGGGTTTAATGCAATCCAGATAATGACGGGTTGAACTTGACTAGGACTCTTTGATTTGTTGACTCCGTCAAGGTCACTTGAGTCCTAGGGGTAAAAATCACATCGGGAGTTTCAAAAGAACTGAAACTTGCCAGGCATGCGCATACCTTCTGGAGTGTGGTGACGTGAGTGGATTCCGTCACGTTATCATGCGATGAGAGTTGGATCCCGATTCCCACTGATGAGTTAGTTTACTCCTCGGGTGACCCCGACTAATTCTTCTTTTAGGTTTGGAGGAGAATTTGAGATACAGTGGGAGGTTTCCAGATTAGACAAAGTGACAACCATTCTGATCTAGGTTAGAGTGCACGCTGAGTGTTTCTTTTCTCTCTCTCTTTGGCAGCGACCATTGACCCGACCCTGGACTATGACTCAGTGACCAAGTTGACCGAACCTTCTTAACACTGGCTTTTTGGATTGTCAGAGTTGCAGACCTCATTGCCACTCCTACTTTTACCCTTTTCTCCAGGACACCCCGTATTACTACGAACGTCCACTTCCATTGGACAAAACCATCGTATGGTTAGATACGAACTCGAAGGACTTCGAGGATGGTTTCTGGTTCTGGAGAAAACGGATAGGATTATTCAGTTGTCTTTTCTTTTCACCTTCTCTCAGGTTGCGAGTATTCCTTGGTTTAGGAGTAGTACACCTATTACGCAAATTGGATAGTCTTCTTCCAAACCTTAGGCTGGTGCCGACCGGTAGGGAATGAAGGAAACCAATTAGCATAACGATGGTGTACAGAAGGTATTAAGTTTAGACAAAGCAAGGGATTAGTAAGAGGGCAAAGTAAATTGCGACTGATATTCACGACCAAACCAAGTATTTCTTCGCCAACCCTAAATCACCTCTGTATTTCTCCAGGACACTCCGTATCACTACGAAGATCCCATTTTATTGGATACTCCATCGTATGGTTATATACGAACTCGAAAGGAACTTGTTCCAGTTCGGGGATGGATTATGGTTCAGGAGAAATAGGAATAAAGTACAATCAGGTGTCTTTTATCTTCACCTTCTCTCGCGTTGCGAGTGCTCCTAGGACTAGGACAGTACATCCATTATGCTTATTGGATAGTCTTCTTCCAAACCATAGGCTGGTGCCGAACGGTAGGGAAGGAAGAAAACCATTTGGCCTAAAGGGGTGTACAGAAGGTAATGACTAAAGACACAGAAAGGGATTTAGAAAGATGGCAAAGAATTATACGGTTACAGTTGTGAATCTGGAAAATGGAAGAGGCATTACTAAGAATACCAGGATACCCCGACGAAACATTTCAATGTTTCAGTTTCACTGTGTACTGTTAATAGAAAACTGATTTCCCGATTAGACACTTACTCCAGGGTATGTATTTACCAGGTTGGATTCTCACATCTGTATGGTTTTATAGATGATGAGTGGGAGTAAGTTATTGGGAATTGGGTGATCATCCTCATTATATCGGGATTCGTTGTAATCGGTGATATTTGAGGAAGTCACCTGGGTTGTTTGCCGGTCGGCAGTTATTTGGTTTTGAATATCCGCGGTTATGCACCAATTTCAAATTGATATATCTGTACGTCTATTTTCATAGAGTGAGATATACCTTTTGATATTATGTCGATGACATTTACCTATATCAGTGGATGGTTAGGTAAGGAGCATTAAACAGCGGTGTAATTCTTCTTAACCATAAGTACAGTTTTCAACCTGCGACGCACAGTGAAAGAGTTGTTAGACTCAGCGGACTTATACAGAGTATTGTATGTTGTCCAGGGTCCATCAGGACAGAGGGGTAGGTCCTCGTACTATATTCGGTTTACTTATGACTTCTCTAGTTCTTAGACATGTGTTTCGTAGAAACACAGGGTCTAAGTTTTGAGGAGTTATAGGTATTTGAATAGAGTAGAGAACCAGCTGTAGCAAGTATCGGGATTCTTCAAAGAGATCGAAGATGTAGATACTTGTGTATGGTATTCAGTTGATAGTAATGATTAAGAGAACTTGCTTCTCTTTCAGGTTACTCATAATTGGAAGCATTCCTAAGTTGAGTAACGCTGATCGGCCTCTCTCCATTTAGTTGACATGCACTGGAGACAGCTGCATGATTTGAATCTGGTTCAATTAAATCAGTGCCTCTGGTTCTATATTGGATATAGAACAGTTCATATCTTAACGATGTTAAGGTACGGGGAGTTGTCCGGCTTATGCTTAAAACCAGACTCCGGATAACTCAAGGCACGTTTCTGTAATGGCTGTTTGTGGGTTGACCCAGGCTATGACGAGGGTTGACTTTCTACCATCTGGCAGATCAATAGAAATATTGTTCTAGACTCGCCACAGTTTTATTAAAAATGGATTTTTTCAAAAACAGCAGTGGGAGTATGGTAGAACTGGAAGTAATTCCAGAACCGCAAACGATTACTGAAGATTTAATAAGGAACCTAAAGATTCAATCTGATTTGACATTCCATTGGCCACTCCGCAGATACGGTGGGTAACTTCAGGCACCCGAGAGGTACTCCGGTAGCCTCAAGGACGGTGACAGGGAAGTTCTTGTTTACCCACACTTGCCATTGTTGTTGTTCCAGGCTGCGAGACCCGGTGGGAGGATGAGTATAGCGTCGTTCTAAACTAGCTTTAGAAGTGCACGTCTATATGACTCTGCCAGAGGGTTGTCGTAGTCAGTGGGAGCAGCGGAAGCATTGGTGGACATCAGGCTTATGTCTATTTATAGACTAAAGCAGATATAGCGGAGTTAGATCATCTGTTTCTGATGTGACAGTCATGGGTTTGACGTCATCAGAATAGGGGATGGATCTGTTGAGCAGGTAGTAGGAAGTGATATTCCTATACTACGATCGGTTATATTTTGGTCGTCACACAGTGTTTTCTCCACATAGGACTTGGATATTATATCAGACATACTGGTTACTAGATCTATGGTTTTAGATCTAGATTTGGGTGGTTTCCCAATCTGGGTACCTTGACAGCATTCTATGAGTATTTAGAATGGACGACTCCTGGCACGGTAGTGCACCTGCAGTTGAAGGAATCACCCTCTCTAAAGGTGTCTTATAGACTAAAGGGGAGAGGGATACTCATGACTGGCAGATCACTTGCTTAGGCAATTGAGTCAATCATGAGATGTCAAGTACCACACCAGATGTTGTTCTTGCACTAGATGCAATAAGTTGATATCGATCCAATCCTGGAGAAACAGTCGGAAGCAGTTTTAGAACATAAGTGAATGTTCTAGGGATATGATAACGGCTGCCTCCTTTAGGAGACGGTTATCACTCCAGGCTTCCAAGGTGACATGGACGACAAGGAGGTTGTCAGAGTTATAGTTTTCCTTCTGAGGAGGGGCAGTATTTTGGACAGGTGGTCCAAGGCAATACTGAGGGAGGCTTGGCGCAGGATACTGATTAAGTTCGGTTGACGATACAGTCTAAGAAGTTTGGATTTGGAGTTCATTTATGAGCTAGGTCCCATCAGACATCCAGACATTCTAAGACAGGTATTGCTCATTTCGGGAGATGGTTTTCTCCGCGAACTTGAGATATAGAGAGACATAGAAAGAAACATCACTGCGGATCCACTCACTGAGGTTATTCCTCGAACGCAATAGTTTCGCAAACGAGCTTTGTGAGACTGACTAGTAGAGGAGTTGGGTGTTCGGTATCACACGGGCTGTGAGTATGCGACATCGCAATAATTAGCCTTGAGTGCAAGTGGGAGATTGTTGGAGATAGTGCCCTCAGAGTCAATTATTGGATCACAGGCACGTGATTGCAATGATTGAGGGAGGACCTATCCCGGTGGGACAGTCTTACTCGAGATGATAGTATGCTATCTGGTTTATCTTTATCATCGTGTACTGCTTTAGGTGACCTGACATGTCGCTATTACACGTTGATAGAGCCCTTAGGATTCTTGCTTGACGACCAGCAGTATGATGGCGATCATATACGTGGGAGCTGGGGTCTATAAGCACATCCTTAAAAGGTCCCTAGTCGTGGGAGTTTCGAGACTGGGCATCGATACTCCATTAGTAGACTAGTGTATACAGTCGAGACCCCGACGAGGGACGGTGGCCGGTCTCACAAGCCACTGGTGTCAGTTGGTTCACCTGAGATGTATACAGGTGCTCATTGGGTTATGAGTACACCGGACAGGACTCGCCGGGAACCTGCTAGTTGGGCTTATACCTGACGTCAGATAGCAGTTCCCAGGTGACATGTGTACAGGTTAGTTCATCGACCTGAGGATCGTCATTTGTCTCGTGTGAGTTCCCACTGTGCTTTGATTACTACCCTACCACGGCTCAAAGGAGTCGTGCAAACAGGTTTTAGTTGGGTACAGTCCCGAGCCACATGGAGGCAGTGAGCGGATCTTCAGGGGTTCGTCTCTCCCGGTATTGGGGGTGAGGTCGCGCTGTGTCTAGGAGAGCCATTACGCAAAGCCCTCGGCCGAGGCAGGAGATTTACTGGTAGGTATTCCAGTAGTATCTCAGGGCGTTCTGGGCTACACTCCGACACGACTTGTACCGCTTTTGGGGGTCTGACTTTTACCAACCCCCTAGGCCCACCATGCGATGCTCATAGACGAACGAACCGGACTGTACGGATATTGTCACTGACAGGCTCAGTAGGGTGTCAGGATGAGTTCGCTCATCGACGTCCCTTTTAGTCAATAGCTGGTGGCCCGTCACGTATTGGCTGATATCTCTGACGTGCTAGTGGTTAAATCCACAGCCATAGTATTGACGAGTCTTTAGAGTCCACCACACTTACAGTTACTCAAGCTTTCGGGCGAAACGCTGTAGAGGCCGTATGGAGATATGGCAGGGTCCGATCAGATACGTGCGGTATTGCACGGATTAGGATCGGACAGTTTTGTACTAGTGGCTGTATAGTTATATGGCAGGGTTTGATCTGATACGTGCGGTATTGCACGGATCAGGATCGAACGGATTTTACTAGCCGGCTTTGGCTTAAGCCGGTCCTAGTCTAGTACAGTGTAGATTTTGTCTCATTGCATTTGTATCCGGTCGGAATACAGATGCGGGTGTGTATGCACAGTATAGGGGTTTTTCTGTAATTTATTACGGGACCAGTTTTCTGGAGTTGCCAGTTTGCATTCCGTTCCGGCCGGTTTTCCTTTGTTCTTTCCCGGCCGGACTTTTCTGATGGAGGGGGTTATTTGCAGTTTTGCAAATAACACTTTGTGGAGGTTTTTCTTGCAAATGATTTATTATGATAACCTTTTTAGATACCATTCTTTTCATGTTTTTTGGTGATTAGAAGTGGATTAGAGTTGATGTGATTTGGTTATGATGATGTTTTGCTTGTGGTTACCCTCCACCTTTTCCTACACTCACCTTCCTTCTAAGGTGATGGTTTGATATTCTTTTCTTCTCTACCTCCACCTTTCTTATGCTTACTAGATGATAAGTTTTTTAAAGAGAGAAAAAAGAAAGAGAGAAGAAGAAGAAGAAGAGAGCTTGAGTTTCATTTCTTGATCTCATTCATGCTAGAAAAATGCAAGCACCATTTTTCTAATCTCATTTCCTCCATCATCCACAAATGGCAACAAACCCAAGTGAGACAATCTACTACACATTCTACAGAACTTCTTGGGCATGTCGAGTTGCCGGCTTCATGCTCGAGTTGCCTCGGTATTGAGGCGGGAGCCCGTAAAAGACGAAGGCGATGTGGTGCCCTTTCCGGCAAGGAGGCGACGATGTGGAGCAAAGACTTTCCGCGGGAGATCGGGATGATGAAGAGAAGACCGGAGGACTCGGATCACTCGGTATACTTCTTTTCCCATCTCTTGTTTGCTAGTTAGGATAATGGTAAACGATCCGGGTTTTCTTTGTCCGCGGTAGCGCCGGTTTCCGAGTAAGGAAAATTTTTATTCCGCAATTTGGCCTCGAGTAAGACGGCCGGGGCGCTGCCGTGGCGCAACACAAAGTACAGTAGGAACACACCCGAGGCGAAGTGACAGTGTCAAGTCAGCGGACTAAGCTGTACTCATGTCACCTGGGAACTGATAACTGATGATAGGTATAATACCAACTAGTCAGTTCCCGACGAGTCCTGTCCAGTGTACCCGTAACCTAACGAGCACTCGCATACTATCTCAAGTACGACGTACTGACGGCTGTGGGACAGACCGTCTCCCACACTGGGATGAGAAGCGCATGCGCTGGTCTACTCCGGAGTATCGATGCCCTGTCTCGATAGTCCTGCGACCAGGGACCTGAATAAGGATGTGCTTATAGATTACCCAGCCCCCACTAGTGTGACTGCCATCACAACGCTGGTAATCAAGCAAAGATCCTAAGGGCTCCACTAATGCGTATAAGTGATATACTGAAATAAACACAAGTACACATTGAAGTAGAAACAAACCAAGTAGCATACTACTATTTTGAGCAAGATTGTATATACAAGGTGAATATCCCAAGCATCCATTAAGTAATATACAAACTAGTATGATACAGTAATGGCCTCTAGGGCATATACACTAACAGTGGCTGGTTTTTGTGAAAACCTTTAACGCTTTGAACTTGATCTCGTTGCGGAATCAAATGGTTTTTAAATGGATTGTTTTGAAGCTTTTCTAGTTTTGCTAAAGGGGTCACTCCCGGTGAAGAGATCGTCGGCCCTTTCCTCGTCGAATGAGGTGCGGGATATATCATATATATCACTGTGCAAAGCGGAAACTATAGAAGAGATCAAAGACAAACCGAGGGTTGTAGCATCTGCCAGTTATTGCTAAAGGAGTCACTCCCGGTGAAGGGATCTCGGTCCTTTCCTCATCGAATAAGGTGCAGGATGTTCTATAATGAACACCGCGATGCAAAGCAAGAACTGTAGCTACCTGTTTTATTTTGAAATTCGATTCCACAACATCAATTAGGTTTATTTTCTTTCATTAATCTCATTAATGAATATCCCATCATTTAATTCCCTAAACATCACAGATAGATATAACGTACGCTTATGCCATCCGCATTCGCCTCGATGTCCCCTCGTGCACCGTTAGGTTAGGTAACTAACGGCAGAGCGGGGCAGGGCTAGCACGGGTGTAAAACATAAGTAACGTCTATATAATATATCATATATACTATAATATCTGTCACAGAACATCAGAACATCGCATGATCACAGATAGAACACAGCAGAAGAAACATATGAAATATTGGATATACTAGGACGTCCGTGTTTTCAATACGAGCCAGTATAAAACACGGATTCCACGGTCGTGATGAATAGCCAATCCCACACCCCTAGACCCCTACGAGAGCGGCAAGCAACCCTACCAATTCTAGGGTTAGGAGACCCGGACTCGACTCCTCGAGTTGGTCTCCCACTGGACCCCAGAACCCGGTTACTTGTGCTCCCCTCCTTGGGTCTATCCTAGTGCAGAAAAGTACATAATATACAAACGGTGACTACTTCCGCGACCTGGAAGTGCCCCAATAAAAGAATATTACATACAAGTTTTTACATGAATGAAAATGAAAAAACACTCATCTCACATAAAAAACCCCGGCTATTCAAACACGACGATCCAATATAACATATCCAGCAACACATAACATCACAAGTCATCAACGTAAGTAAATATGCGCATCCCAATTGTCGTTGACATATAGCAACGAAACCGGCGATATCACACATTACACTTACGGTCACAGAAAAGAAAGTGTAAAACTACAACAGTTGGAATCCGCAACCGCCTCAGACATCGCATGCCTGACAAAATGAATTACTTAGACATCGCATGCCTAACAATTATAAACCCCGCATTTTAGTCTCAAAATCGAAAACACTTTTCAATATCAAGTCGGGTAATTCAACAAGATTCCCGACATCCTGATCGAATGCTCGTCGAAAACTTTAGTAGGCGGCCGCACCCCCGATACCGTCGACGAAGTGCACCAAGGCGGAACACCGCTGCCGCGAGCACCCGAACGGATGCTTTCAGCGACGGGGTTCTCCTACAGTCACTTGGTCGGGGCTATGGGGTGAGGCTGTCTATTAAGTTTACCCGGCGAGTATCCGCGTACGCTACGTGATTGCGACGGACTTTTGATCACATCAAAATTCCGTGGCAACCGATCAAGTGAGACTAAACTGCTATGTTTATAACATTCATTTAGTTATCTCATAACTTATTGTGAATTCCAATTATTGTATCCCATTCCAGATAAACAGAAAATGTTAAACTTTCCGATCGAACAATCGAACACCCAAGTTTTCCTGATACAGATCAACACATGAAATAAGTCTAACAACATTCAGTTCGTACCTCAGTACCAACGGTCCATCCGTAGAAGGGTCAAGCCAACGCCTCACATGTGGCACGCCGTACTGCCCCAAACCCGAAGGTTCAAAGGCCAGTTCAAGACGGTCACATAATCGAGTTAAGGTTTGTGTCTTCTAGAGGGTCCATCGCGTTACTTGCACTACTTAGAACGTCGTTAAACTTATGGAAAATCCAACACTTGGAAATTTCCCGACAGGGGAAAAATTGGGTATTTATATCCGGTCGAACTTTTTAACATATTCTAAAATTTATCCGGAAAGTCACACAGACAAAATTTGATACCCCGATCGAAACACCGAAGCTCCAAAACATTCCAGATTATTCAACACTTGAATAAAATTTTAAAAATATCCAGAGAACTCAGCACAGTTAAATAGGAGTTACTGTGCAAACGTCCCAATAGAAAACGACAAAACGGCCGCGCTTCCGCCGCACGAGCCATGCTAGTGCCGCGGAAGCGCGGCGCTTTTATGGAATTAGGGCTACGAATTGCACAGTTACTCTTAGATTTTCCTGCATGTTTTTCTGAATATTTTTAATGTGGAAAAATGCACTGTTTTGAAAAAAGTACAGAGAGCATATTTGTTTTGGAGTTCCAGGTTCGTTCGGACTTCAAATTCCGTCTGGACTTCGCCTAAGGCTCTAGCCAGGTTCTGATACCACTGTAGGGTTCCTAGGCACTCTAGTTAGGTTTCACAAGTGATCAAACATGCACAAATAAAATTTTACGGGTGCCTACAAACCCGACTACGGATCGTTTACTAGATATTTAGGCGAAATATGCAAGTAAACGGAAATATATCTAAAGGGAATGGGCTACAACCTTTGTAGATCCGGTCCACCACCTCCTAGGTTCCGTGAAGAAGTCTCTCCGCTGTCCAAAATGGACCCATGGCTCTTGCATCGGTATTATCGAAGAATGGGCGAGCTTGATCGTCGGTTCAATACCGAAGATGATCTACGTCGAGATATCACAAGAACAAGCTCCAACTTCATCAAGCCGGAAAAACTTGTGAAGGAAACACCCTATACTACTTGGCAAGAGGTAGAGGATGAAGAAATAGGAAGTGGGTAAACTTTAGTTTTGGATTTCTCACTAGATTTGATGACTTGCCATTGATGGTCAAGCTTTTCTTCACTTGAAGGAAGAAGAAGAAGAAGCTCAAATATTATGATAAGAATAATAGAATAGAAAAGAAAAAATCAATCCTTATCATATTTGAACCATAGTAAAGTGTAGAGAGTTAACCAAGGTTAGTGAGTGGTTAGGGTTTGAGATAAAAACAAAATGGTCACCTTTGGTCAAAGCTTCATGAAGCTTCATTAAGCTTCCTGAAAGAATGAAAGCTAACCATTTTGTTTCTTTCTCATTATGCTTATTATAAATACCATAATGAATAAAACAAATAAATAAAGGAATAAGCAAATAGTAAACCCTAATGATTTCATTAACCAAGTTTAATTCTTTACACTTAACAAAAAAGACATGTATCATCAAACATGATACAAACTAGTGCACAATATCATATCGCATATGCAATGCGCACATCCGAGCGAGAAAATTCATTTAAAGTGAACCGATACTAGTTAATGCAAAGCAATATATCAAATATATAATTATGTATTAAATCATTAAATCAACACTTGATTTAACGATCCGGTCATATCGTATATAACCGGCTAGTATCTAATGTGTCGGCTTATCGAATCAATCCTTGATTCGATAACTAGGTTATATCGCATATAACCATTCGATACATTGATCGCGAGAATAGAATACGGTATCATATACACGCATTATTCTCGGTCCCGCACATATCTCATATGCGCTCCTATTTCGTTTCGCTTGAGCTAGGAAACCTCTGTGTAGGACTCTAAAGACTCGTCAATACGCCGGCAGCAGATGATGATCATATCAAACATCCCCAAGCCGCAAGCGGTCTGCTAAACGTAACGGCCACCCGGGTATTGAGCGATCAGAAGATCGACGAGCAAGCCCGCTCACACTCCTGCGAATCCGACCAGTAACACTACCGTATAGTCCGGTCTGTTCGTCTGATATGTCGCATATCTCGCCTAGGGGTGGTAAACGTCAGACCCCAATAGCTCGATAAGTCATGCCGACGTAGGGTCCATAACATTCGTGAAACTACTGATAACTCTTACCAGTATATCACTGCGACCCTGGCCAGGGATTTCCTGTTATGGCCAGTCGAGCATAGCACAACATCAACCCCCAATACCGGGAGAGACGAATCCCCTCCTATCGCTCATTGCCTCCATGTGAATCGGGACTGTACCCAAAAACCACCTGTTTGCACAACTCAGTAGAGCCGTGGTAGGGTGGAAATCAAAGCACAGTGGGAGACACACAAGACTCTATGACGATCTCGGGTCAACAGACTAAGCTGTACCAGTGTCACCAGAGAACTGCCATCTGACGTGAGGTATAATACCATCTGGGAGTTCTCGGCGAGTCCGTTCAGTGTACCCAGTCTCCACTGAGCACCCGCATACCATCTTCGATGTCAAACACCAATGGATATGGGATCATCCATCGCCCATCGCATGGGGCGAGAAGATATGCGCTAGTCTACTCTGGAATATCGATGCCCCGTCTCGATATTCCCTCGACTAGGAACAATTCAAGGATGTACTCATGGACTACCCAGGCCCCACTAGTATGATCTACATCATAGTCCTGGAAGTCGAGTACACATCCTATGGGCTTTATCAACATGTAATCAGAGAGACAGAAAGTATACATGTTAAGACAATGTGCAACCAGATAGCGTACTATCATGTCGAGCAAGAAAGTCCTACCTATATATGTCCCAGCATCCACTACAATATACATCCAATGTACAGTAATGGCCTCTAGGGCATACATATAACTAACATTTATATCCGGTCGAACTATTCAATATGTTCTAAAATTACCCGGAAGAACACATAGACAAAATTAGACTATCCGATCGATTCTACGAACTCCCAATACAACCCAGAAAACTCAACTCTTGAGTATAGATTAAAAATTTCCAGAGAACAGAGGAAACTGCTACGGGCATAACTGTAGAAACTCGAGGCCATAATAAGTACATACGGCCGCGGAACCGCCGCAAATAGAGGTTAATGCCGCGGTTCCGCGGAGCTACAGTAGAATTAGGGTTTCATTTTCTGCCAATATTCTTAGAATTTCCTGCTCTATTTTCTGCGAATTTTTAATTCACAAAAATCCACAGTTTGAAAAATTGTACAGAGAGGTGTGAAATGTGGGGATTTTGGGTTCGATCGGACTTCTAACGTCGTCTACGCTTCGCCTAAAACTCTAGCTTGGCTCTGATACCACTGTAGGGTTCCTAGGCACACCCATGAGGTTCTACAACTGATCAACCATGTCCAATTTAAATTTTTATATGCCGAGAAACCCTAAACTAGATCGTTAACTAGAGGTAAGGCGAAAAAGACAAGCAAGCAAACTACTTTGCTAACAAGTGAATGGAAATACAACCTTTGTAGATCCGGTCCTCCACCTCTTTAGCTCCGTGATGATGTCCTTCCACTGCGATCATCGGATCCCGGACTCTACCGATGGTTTCGTCGGAGAAATGATCGGGCTAGGTCGTTGACTTCGATGCCGAAGATGATCTACGTCGAGGCAACTCAAACTCAAGCTCCATCTTCACTAGGTCATGAAACTTGTGAAGATAACACACTCTACTACATGGCAAGTGGTAGAGGTTGAAGAAATAGGAAGTGGGTTCACTTTGGAATTGGATTTCTCACTTGGATTCATCACTTGGAAATTTTCAAGTGAGCTTTCTTCTCTTCATGAAGAAGAAGAAGAAGAAGAAGAAAAGAAAATTGAATAAAAATGAATTTCTCAAAAAGAAAATCAAGTGATGGTTATCATTTAGTAACCATGGGTGAGTGTAACTAATGTAGAGAATAAACTAGGGTTTAGTTAAATGGTTAGGTTAAGAATAAAACAAAATGGCTTAGACTTTGTCAAAGATGCTATGAAGCTTCATGAAGCTTCAAGCCAAAGTGAGAAAAGCCACCACCATTTTGTTTTTGTTTCTTGCCAAAAATAAATAAATGAAATAAATAAATAAGGCAAATGAAACCCTAACCATTAACTAAACATGGTGTATAGCACAAACCCAAGTTTGCATGTATCATCAAACATGATACAATCAAGTGCACAAAAATATATCACATATACTACTTGTGCACATCAAGTGAGAAAATCAATCTTAAGTGAACAAATACTAGTTAATGTAAAGTAATATATCAAATATATAATTATACAATAAATCATTAAATCAACACTTGATTTAATGATCCGGTCATATCGCATATAACCGACTAATATCAAGTGTATCAATGTATCGAATTAACATTTGATTCGGTAACCCGGCTATATCTTATATAACCGTCTAATGGTACAAATCGCGAGAATACAATACAGTATCACATACTGGTATTATTCTTGGTCCCGCACATATCTCATATGCGCTCCTATTTCGTTTCGCTTGAGCCAGGAAACCTCTGTGTAGGACTCTAAAGACTCGTCAATACGCCGGCAGCAGGTGATGATCATATCAAACACCCACAAGCCGCAAGCGGTCTGCTTAACGTAACGGCCACCCGGGTATTGAGCGATCAGAAGATCAACGAGCAAGCCCGCTCACACTCCTGTGAATCCAACCAGTAACACTTACCGTACAGTCCGGTCTGTTCGTCTAATATGTCGCATATCTCGCCTAGGGGTGGTAAACGTCAGACCCCAGTAGCTTGATAAGTCATGCCGAGGTAAGGTCCATAACAAGCGTGAAACTACTGATAACTCTTACCAGTAAATCATTGCAACCCTGGCCAGGGATTTCCGGTTATAGCCAGTCGAGCATAGCGCAACATCAATCCCCAATACCGGGAGAGACGAATCCCCTCCTATCGCTCATTGCCTTCATGTGAATCGGGACTGAACCCAAAAACCACCTGTTTGCACGACTCAGTAGAGCCATGGTAGGGTGGAAATCAAAGCACAGTGGGAGACACACAAGACTCTATGACGATCTCAGGTCAACAGACTAAGCTATACCAGTGTCACCGGAGAACTGCCATCTGACGTGAGGTATAATACCATCTGGGAGTTCTCGGCGAGTCCGTTCAGTGTACCCAGTCTCCACTGAGCACCCGCATACCATCTCTGATGTCAAACACCAATGGATATGGGATCATCCATCGCCCATCACATAGGTCGAGAAGATATACGCTAGTCTACTCTGGAATACCGTTGCCCCGTCTCGATATTCCTACGACTAGGAACATTGAAGGATGTACTCATGGACTACCCAGGCACCACTAGTATGATCTACATCATAGTCCTGGAAGTCGAGTACACATCCTAAGGGCTTTATCAACATGTAACAGAGAGACAGAAAGTATACATGTTAAGATAAAGAGCAACCAGATAGCGTACTATCATGTCGAGCAAGAAAGTCCTACCTATATATGTCCCAGCATCCACTACAATATACATCCTATGTACAGTAATGGCCTCTAGAGCATACATATAACTAACAAGGTCCTCCATCCAAAGCTGGTCAGCTTGCTGATCTCTTATCACATGATATCCGGACGACGTCAAACTTTTTGATCGAGTCATCAAGGTCCCGAAATTTCCCGAAGGCTCAACACCTGAGCGCAGTCTAAAAATATCTGGTACATACCACAGCACCTCTGGATCAGCCGTATAAGGGCAAACCCAAGCCTCACTGATGGCACCGCTAAATTGCCACAAACCCTAAGGTTCAAAGCGGTTCCATGGTCATCATGTCGAGTTAGGATTTCATTCTTCTAGAGGGTCCACAGAATTACCTGCATGTTCCTCCGAACACTTTAAACTTGGGAAAATTGTGTCCTGGCACTCGTTCGAACCTTTTAGCTTCGCCAATACCACATGTGAATACCTTTCGCCCGCATGCCAAACAATGCCTCAATGCTCCAGGAAAGGCGATACATCGGCGGTCATCTCTGGATCAGTCTGCTCTAGATCTGAGTATGACTCTCCATACTGGAAATCATCAACTCAACTGGGCCTGCGTCGTCGCATCAATCTGACGAATCACCTTCGTCTCTAAAATCGGGGTAGACTAACTATTATCTGTCGCATTTCTTCCTGGAAACTCCGGCGATCTTAGCTCGTAAGGTTTGGAAGCGACGTCCCATCATCTCAGCAACAGCCGGGTCTCCTGTCTGCACGGTAGGCGACATCAAAATCACTGAGGTATGCTGTACATCAACAGTCCTCCCGCAACTGGCAGCCTCTGTCAATGGCCCGATCATTCGGTGTGAAACTAAGCACTCGCCTCCACAAGAGGCCACAACATAACACTACCTCGAGATGTTCCCGTGTCACAAGAAAACACAATGGTCGGCCTTCGTACCAGACGAGCTCGCCCTGACCGTAACACTAGCAGTAGCTCAAACTGCGCTCAAACTATGGTGACAGGAACCTCAATCGAGTATCGAAGAGAGCAGATCAACGACATGAGAGGAAACGACAGATCCAGAATGGATACATGATCATAAGAAGGAACAACATCAATGAAGGTATGATCACGAAACTAATAGAATCGAGGATCCCAAATGGATGTATAATCATGGATACGAAGAGAATCACTGGTCACAAAAATATGTGTATCCTAAGGTTTCTTAAGTGGAGTATCGTATCGTAAATATGTTGCGGAACATACGTACGGTACGTCACTCTACTCAAGCTACCCACTCCATCAATCAGGGTCATCCTATGAAATGAATGTTCTGGTCTAATACCCCCCCGTTCAAGTCTAAGTTCCGTAAGGTTAAGCCTAGGTTCCGAAATACATACCCGCCCTAGACTCCGCATTGTCAAACATAGACTCGAAACAAGGTTAAACCTAGCGCTCTGATACCAACTTTGTCACGACCCGAAATATTAGCTTATGACCAGCACTTGAATCACGCAACGTCTAAAAGCGTAACGGAATTCAAGTAAGCTGAAACACAGAAATCTAAACCTTTTAAGTAAAATAAAGTAGGTGAGGTTTTGAAATAAGGTATAATGAAATCAAGTTTTCTTAATGCATAGAAAAGGAACATGAATGATGCAAGTGAAATTTACTAGTTTGAAAACATGTTTCCTCTTTTAAAAATTTTGGCAACACCTCCGTCGTATATTTTGATCGAAAACCATAAATACATAATAAGAATAATGGCATCCCCAAGCGGGAGCTAGCTCTTCGACAAACGGCGAATCACAACCACGCAAGACAATATAAATAAGTATACGATGCCCAACGACGAATATCACCACAAGGATAGAAGAAAGCAAGACATAAATATCACAAGTAGCGAAAAACCCCTCGCTCTAAGTCTCGCAACCACAATCCCACTAAGTCTCATTACTTATACAAATCACTAATTTTGATTGATTGATGGAGTTAACTAGATACAATATGAAATATAATACAAGAGTTGGTACGATACAAATGTCCCACCTACCACTGCAAAACACCCAAAAGAAACTGTGCGCCATCGATACCGCTACTGATCCAAGCGGTCAACCTGCAAGAACTGTGGCACAAGGGGGGTGAGTTGCCAACTCGTGAATAGAAATATATCTACAAGTAGAAATCGAATAAACAACGACTCCTAGGTCAACTATATCCAAAGGTAATACTATGATATCTAGGGTGACCGGGTCTTATATGTGCCAACAAAGTAGTCAATACCTATATGCATGCGGATAACATCCAACAGTAATAATCAATGCATGTATGCATGTGGCTCTCGTCCATTCATAATCAAGGTATGTATGTATGTGGATCTCGTCCACCAAAATCAATTTCTATAAGCATGTCTATAACCTCCAATAGTAAAATCAGTGTATGTATATATGTATGTATGTGGCTCCAGTCCACGCGTCAACCACTGACGCAACAACATCATGCATGTAAATATCATAAAAGAGTGTGCATGAAAGTATGAGGATATATATATCAACGGTGTCCCTCCCGACACATCAAATCATGGAACCTGAGTGCCTAGCATCGACACTCGAAAACATCATGAAAACCGTGCCCAGCATCGGCACGTAAATCCTCATATATCGGGCTCCGTCAGTTCGGATCGGCCTACGGGCTCTGTCTACGGAATCGGCCCTCGGCCCCAGCAGTACGGGTTGGCCCGTATCCATCTCGCTACTCCGTTCGGTATCCTCCAGAAAACCACCGAGTCTAAATGCTGTCACCGGTAGGTAGTGCTCCCCTGCCAGGCTCACCGTCTAACATACATGAGTCTTCTTGCCCCGGGGTACCTCACCGGGTCCACCATGTACCCGCAGACGGTGCCTACCGCTCCTCGAATCGGGTTTCACATGCCACTCTCAGAACCGAGAAAACACATGGTGGATGCACTAAATTATCATATCAAGAGAAACCGGGTTTTTAAAACTGTACATGCTTTCTTTTGAAATAGCCACGGTTCTCAAATCCAGAAATCCCATGAAAATAGCATATCTCAATACGTAAAATCATAGAGCATGATGCATGCGACATATAATAGAAATGTTAGCATATCTGTGTATCATGCAACATGGAATAGTGATATGACATATTAAGGGAAAACCGCTCTTTTAAATGATTTTAGTTTTTAAAATATACCTTGCGGTTCCCAATTTTCCAATAAAACCAGTTATCTATGTAGGCATAATACGTATATGCGCAAGTATGAATATATCAATGTATATGTGCACCAATGTGAATATATCAATATATGTGTGCACCAATGTGAATATACAATGTGTATGTGCGTAAGAATAAATATATCAATGTATATGTGCGCAAGTATGAACATATCAATGTATAGGTGCAACAATATGAATATATCAACGTATGTGTGCACCAATGTGAATATACAATGTGTATGTGCGCAAGTATGAATATATCAATGTATATGTGCGCAAGTCTGAATATATCAATGTATATGTGCGCAAGTATGAATATATCAATGTATATGTGCGCAAGTCTGAATATATCAATGTATATGTGCGCAAGTATGAATATATCAATGTATATGTGCACCAATGTGAATATATCAATGTATGTGTGCACCAATGTGAATATACAATGTGTATGTGCTCAAGTATGAATATATCAATGTATATATATGCAAGCATGTTATGCGAAGAGTCATTTCATGATGCAGCAATCCTACTGTGTAGTGACATGGCAATTATCGATGATGAAGTGTATGAGCCTACAATCTGTGTACGTGTAACATACGCATCATCGATAATGGTGCAGGTGTACTATCACAGGTACATGCAATGCAATGATAATATCATGAATGCAGCATAAGGCAAATCATCTACTAAAAACTATAAGGTATACATAACTATCATAGGTCTGAGTCGGTGAATCTATCAATCGGCATCTAGCCTCACAGCATCACGTATGGTATAATCCATCGTACAACATCCTCTAGTCAAGGGTATGGATCAAACATCAAGTCAAACTCATCACGCATGGAAAATCATCGTACGGCGGCATCAAACCAAACGCGATCATATCATCCAATAAGACAAATGAGGATACGACACAATATCACGTACGGCCAATCATCCATGATTCACAACATTCTATATATGTATATATATCTATGTACCTCTGTCCAAGGTCACATCCACAATAATCTCATATCAGAGGACCGGCAGGGTATAAATCATCTCGATCGACTCGCATCCGTATATCATCATATCATCATCATCATCATGTCATCATATCATCATATTAAAATATCATCATATTCGTCTCATATTCCTTCATCGCATTTATATCAAATTGACTTTACATAAACATTCTATCTCTACTAAGTATAAGTATCTAATCTAACAAATACACCCGAACCATACAATCAGATTTTTAAAGAAGTGAATCATAGTTTTGAAAATACGGGTTATGGTGTTTTTAAGAAAAAGATATCATTTGGAAATCCGTAACATCCCTCAAGATGTATATTTGAATGGTACATACGACTCTTTGTTTTAGAAAAGGTATGGTTCGGATGACCCATCTACATCGACTATCTAGTCCTACAGTACCATAAACGGCAATATCGCTAAACGTCATCCTATGATAGTCGTAACATATCGCACTTAACTATCCTCTAGTTTCTAATATGATTTCATAGCTATCTACATTCTAACCCTAGTTTCCTAATCTATGTTTCCTTAACCATATTCTATAAATCAGTATTCCATCAAAACTTTGCGGGGGTGCTATACACCATCCATCCGACTTCCCCGGTAGATACAGATCTACTCACCGTAGTCTTCACTTGTCGAAGTCGTTGCCGCCTCGCTCCATCGTCTCGGAATCCACGCGAAGGTACCTACAACAACAACACATATCACAATGCTTATTAAAATCAGTTCTAAAATCCAAAACGGCACGCACATTGCTTATAGGTTAGAACCTATAACATAGGCGTACAAAATCAACCAACAACCCTTGTTGTCGATGTACAAACATGCGACAACCAAAAACGAATCCAAATATCAAAACTCATCATTTCAAATACGGAAAACATATCCTAAATCATACACAAGTGTTCCCAGATTTTGACTCAGGTCAAATAAAACCAAGCAAACAAGTCTAGGGTGATGTATAAGGTATATATGACCTACTGGATAAACCTAGACTCCCACCCTCACCAAGTGGCCGGCCACATACCATAAAAATCCGGCCTCGCCAGCCCCCTTGGCTCGTATGGGCTTCATTTTGTCATGATGGTCTCCTATGGTCAAAAATTGGTCTCTGGTATTGTTTGGTTGTCTCAGATATTCCCTAGGTTGCTCTAGATACCCTATAGGCACACTAAATGTGACAAAACTGATACGGGTCAATTCTAAAGTTTGTGCATCGGGTTCAGTTCTATGGTTCAGGTCAGGGGAATGTGCCACCAAGGTCATGTAAACACTCACCAATATCCCCAGATTTTACCTATAGTCAATACAGAAAAATCCAGTAGGACCAAACACCCCTAAACATCATCAGATAACCACCCTATAAAATCCAAACCCTAACTCCTCTACCAAGCCGGGGTCGCCGGAATTACCCCAATGGCCGCCGGTCAAAACCGGTGGGAAGGGTTTCGTACTCGATGTGGTCACATAGGGTTACAGGTACAACACTATCTCACTGTTTGTTTTCCTAGTGGATGCTCGGGGTCACAGCAGGTCAGCGACATCACAAAACAACACTAAAACACGATATCATACAAAACTAAACTAAAAGGAAGAAGTTATACCTCATCTAGTGCACTCTAGGTGTCACGACCCGAAGGTACGGAACGTGAACGGCACTTAAATTACAAAGCGTCTAGAGGCGCAACGTAATCTAAGTAAGCCGAAGTCCAGAAATCTAAACCATATAAAAGAAGAAGTAAAGGAAAACATGCAGAAAAACAAGTTTAAAAGCAACATCCAATTTTCTCAAAAATTTCGGCAGAGTCTCTTTTGTAAAAACTGGCCCCAAACGGGTACAAACAAGAATAATATATATACAGCAATAAAAAGGCATCCCCAAGCGGGAGCTAGCTCTACGCCAACAGACGGAAACAACCACACCAAACACAATAATATACAACGCCAAAGAGCGAGGCTCAAAACTCAAAAGAAAACAAATCCACCAGATACTATAATAATACAAGCGTGACTCTAAGGTGGAAATAAATAACTGGTCCTTTAAACTTATCAAGTAATACAAGTTTGGTAGATGGAGCTTACTAGATACTAATGAAATAAATGAAGTACAACGGCGGTCCTGATACAAATGAACCAACCTACCGTGCAAATCACCCTGAATGAAAAGATGTGCCAGCAAGCTGCTAAGAAAACCTGTACATCGAACCTGTAATAAAATTTGGCACAATGGGGGTGAGTTGCCAACTCGTGAGTAGAAGACATCTGCAAAAGGAAATCGAATGCACGGCGCTGTCCTAGGTCATAATAATATACTAATATATCACTACTCATCTAGTAGTGCAGGGTAATAAACTACGCGTAAGAGCAAATGCTCCGTGCTCGTGTCAGTGCCTCAAATAGTAATATGTCGTGTGAATGAGTATGCATGCACCATGAATGTAAAACAATCAACCCTGAAATCTAGATATATCTGTATAAAAAGTCTTTAACTTTCACCATAGTAAATTTTTTATAGAAGTCTGAAACATCATCGATGAAATCCATGAAAATCAGTGTCAAGCATCGACACAAACATGTAAATCTCAAGTCTCAATACCTCATAGTCTCAATATCTCGGGCTCCATCAGTCTGGATCGGCCCATATCATCAAATCTCACGACAACGGTCGGTATCCTCCGGATATCCGCCGCGCCAGACATCACCGGTAGGTAGTCTTCCCCTGCCAGGCTCATCGTCTAAAACTCGATCTTCTTGCCCCGGGGTACCATACCGGGCCCACCATGTACCCGAGACGATTCATCCACTCCTCGAATCGGGTCTCGAAATCCAACAGAAAACATGAAATCTCATGGTGGATGACACATACATCACGAGAAAAGCACAACTTATATTTTAAAAAGAGAGGGAGAAAGAGAGAGAAGTTTTTATATATATTCTTGCGGTTTTCCCAAAAATCCAGAAATCTCATAGAAAATCCAAAATCGCAAAATCATGAATAAGTAAATGGTAAGTGTCGACATAAGCCCTATAATACTGCATGATAATATGAAAATGTGAATGCATGAAATGTCCAAGTAATAAATGCAAAGTCTAGACTAACACCTGAGAGTAATCACAATACTATATCATCTAGCCATTAGCTAATTCTATCATAAAAGATAATATGTTCTAAAGTGTACGTGACATGGCAATTACCGATGATGTGTGTATGAGCCGGCAAATAAGTGTACGTGGGACATGCACATCATTGGTAATGGTGCTGGTGTCCTAACAGGCAGAGCTTCATACTGACTAAAGAAACATATGTATGAACATGCAACTTGATGATTTCAATCTGAATGTAAAGGTAAAATGTGTACTAAACACTCATTTGGAATATACATATCTAACTAAAACTATATGACTCGAGCCTCAACTAGTATCTATCTAACCCCTAAGGAACTAAACTAAAGGAACTAGTCGATAGGAAATAAGAATCCACCTAAGGTCTTAGTCCATATCTGTAATAGTCGGCGATCCAACCTCAATAGCGTCACGTACGTAGTACGGCTTTCTCGAATCAAGAGCGCAGATCAATCATCACATCTATGCCTCGTACGGTAAAATCCATCGTACGGCATCCCAATATCGGGGTACGGGTCAAGTATCACCTACGCACATCATCATTCGTATAATATCATCATCAAATAATGTCATGATCAAAGGTACTATACTGTAATCGTATACATCCCAATATCATCAATCATATATCATTGTCTGCGAACATATACGTCGTCAATTGTTCCTCAGAAATATCATGTCATATATATCATATCTTAATCAGGTCACACATATATCATATCGCAATCATGTCACACATATATCATATCATAACCAAGTCACACATATACCATATCGTAATCAAGTCACAGGTTACGGTCCGGGTTCTATTCTAGAGTCTCGTATATCTCAATGTCATCATCACTTATTATAGTTTATGTATACATATCCATTCTCTCATTTTCCAACGATCCGCTAAGATCATATATGACTGTATAGCCAAGAGATCACGGCATCAAGCCCAATTATATCGTCTTATCCCCATGTATCATATAACATCCTTATATCACATATACATGTTGTGTATATATACACCTACACACATTTTTACTTATATATACACATACACATATACACCAAGCCAAGTTTCTGTGTGTGCGTGTGTGTGTCTACCTGAAACCTACGAATTTCCTCCAAGACATTCCTCCTCTTGTAAAGTCTATCTAAATCAGTCTAGTCTAACCTAAGGTCTTTAATAGGGTCCTACTCGCCAAGAATCTAAGGTCACATCCGACTTCTTAATGACAATAAGCAATATCCCTATTCTACGTTTGCGGGGGTGCTAAACGACATCCACCCGACTTCCACCGTAGATATACATCTACTTACCTGGTCCTTGTCTGCCGAAGACGATGTTGCCCTCCTCTTCTTCCTCGTCCGAAGTCCACGCGAAGGGTACCTATACGCAAACATATATAATATCATAAACTGAATCACGGACAAAACCAAAACGACGCACGAAACGCGCATAGGTTAAAACCTATGACCCGCTCATGCAAAAGAACTAAATATCGCTCGATATCGGCGTACAAACGCCGATTGATCGAGATAATACACCAACAAACAACTCGTAGTTTTAAAACTCATTGCTTACAATATAAAACACGATTTAATTCATCGAAACCATAAAATCGATCAAATCGTCCAATTCCGTAAAACCTTGAAAATGTCAATTTACCGTTTTACTTCAAAACTTGATATTTAAAAGAAAATAATGGTCATAATAATCATTAAATAACATAACTAGATTATAGAAACCATTACCATATTTTTCTCACACAATTTTGTCTTAATTTAAAATTTCTAGTTTGCAAATTAGCCAAAATTAACACTTGTTAAGCAAAAATTCACAATTCCACTACTAAACTTGATTTTGCATATATTAAAGTGCTAAACCACTCCATGAAATCTTAAGAATGAGCTAAATCCCTAATTAGATTTTTAATACTACATTTTAAATTAATTTCTAAAACCTAGTTTACCGAAATAGCATATTTATCACATTATATTAACTAACAATTTGAAACTAATAATTAGATTAGGTCTTTCATTCATTTAACATGTTAATATTCTCATTAAAACCAAAATATAATGATAAAAATCATAATTAGAATTTTAACACACCAATATATATAATTTATAAAAATCTAGTTAGCAAAATTGCTTAATTTAAACAATTTTGAATGTACAAATTATAATACATCAACCATGCTAGATTTTTCCCTTCTAAAAATGTTAAGTTACATATTATAACCCCACTTAATTAATAGAAACCCTAACTTGATTTTAGAAACCCTATCTTGAATTTTAAACTTGCAAATAGAATTAATTAAGAAAATCTAAATATGCTAAATAAAAGTATTTAAGAACAATTAATCATAAGAATAAAAATTATATCTTCAAAGCATGAGATCCAAACATGAAAATATGCTTCCAAAATAATGGTTTCCCACTCCAAATTCCATGCTAAATAGGTCAAAGGAAAATGGTAGAGGTTGAATGTTGATTTTTGAGGTTTATTTTTGGAATTTTTGATGAATTTTGATGATTTTTAATGCAAAAATGATGGGGGGAAAATTTTGGGGCTGCCTATGGAGGTGAGGCCGGCCATGAGGTGAGGAAAAGAGAGGAAGAAGGAATGATGAATAGTGTAGAACATTCTCCAAAGAAATACACCTTTTATGTCTTTTCATAATTTCTTTATTTTATTAACTTTCTTAATTCAATTCATCTTAGAAAACTCTAGAATTTTAAAGACAATTCAAGAAGAGATTAGCATGCTAAAAACCTAATTCTAATATGTCATGGTTCACTTTTGAATAATAAACCCATTGCCAATTGTAATTTACACTAAATTATTGTATGTTTAAAAGCTTATGTTAATATTTAAAATAATTAATTTAGGAAAAATATTTCATTAAACTAAAAATTTATAAGTGACTAAATAAACACCATTTACTAGTAATTATATGATTAAAATAGGTATTTTTAAATTTATAATGAAAAATAATTATTATTAAATTTTACGAAAAATACGTTTTATTTTACCGAAAATCAGAAAATTCACTTAAAGGCTTTTATTTATCTAAATTTTTTAAAATTATTTTTAAAACGTTACAATCTTCCCCCCTTTAAGAAATTTGGTCTCCGAATTTAAATTAAAACTTTCCCTAATTACTAAAACATTCAGCCAAAACACTCAAATCGTCAGGGCTCCGAAATCATCAATACATAACAAAAATCAACTCCGTCAAGCATAACGCAATCATCAGAGTTATGGTGAAAATAGAATATCCAATCCCAATACGAAAACCAACATAATATACATCAAATCTATAACTTATATATAGTGCGCATCGTAGTAAAATCGTCTAAACATCTTAATAAAGAAGCATGCAAAAACCACTTTTTAAAATCGCCGTGCGATGCACGTGTCACGGCATAAGTAGCGGACGTTTATTTTAAAACAATAGCTATACATATATATATATATATATATATATATATATATCTTTTAATTAACCTACACGTCCCGCCTGATTGCTAAACCAAATAGTAATCATTATAAAAACATATTGTTCCAAATGAAATCATTCCCAATCACAGTATAAAAATATCATGTGCGTCTGGTGCGCATGAAAACCGAAACCAAATACAAATGCCTCGAATACGCACAGAACAAAACTGAGTGCAACAGGTGTGCACCAAAATCATCTTTCAAGTGCAATGGGCGTGCACGACAATAATATCAGGTGCATCTAATCTACACAAAACTCCGATTTAGTGCATCTGGTGTGCACAAATTCGCATCAAATGCGCCAAGCGTGCGCAAGAATCTCAATCAAGTGCACATGGTGTACGAAAAACATACACCGAACATAAAAATCGAAATCACGGTACGAAAAAAAATGCATGAAAACTATGTCGAAGCATACGTCAAAATCATTTGCAACCCATATGCACGAAACCAAATCAATATCTCAAAAGGTATAAAACCAAATCGACTGCACTGGGTATGCACAAAACAACATCAATACAACTGACATATGAAACACGAATAGAGTGTACACATAAGAAATACCAATCTTAGAACAAAATCCTCAAAATACAAAAATCCGAACAACGGAAATATGAAATTTAAATCACCAAATCACAATCGTAAAGACTATCGTCAATGTGCGCCTTTCTAATGTCAACTGATTCGGACTCGTCTCCTCATCGCGGTGCTGACTGCGCTGCAAACGGCTATGCTCATATCGAGAGCCTCTCGCGTAATCTATCCCTTCACCTGATATCAGGACTACGTTAAACTTTTCGATCGATTCATCAAAATCCCATAATTCCCCGAGAGCTCAACACTCAAGTAAAGTTTAAAAATATCCAGTACATGCCCCAGCATCTGCGGACCAGCCGTAGAAGGGCAAACCCAAACCTCACTAATGGCACCGCGGAACTGCCGCAAACCCTAAGGTTCAAAGGCGTTCTCGTGGTCATTATGTCGAGTTAGGGTTTCATTCTTCTAGAGGGTCCATAGAAATACTTGCATGTTCTTCCGAATACATTAAACTTGGGAAAATGGGTCTCTGACAATCGTTCGAACCCTTTAACTTCGTCTGGACGACACGTGAATACCCTTCTTCCGCACGCTCAACGATGCTTCAATCCTCAAGAATAAACGATACCCTAATGGTTATCGCATTCGATCCGCACCTCCCTCTGCCCGTGCGACCGGGGTAACAGAAACATCATCCAATATCGACGAAGATAGATCAAAGGAATGGATGAAATACGGTGCAAAGAAATGTAAATCCTAAGGCTTCTTAAGCATAGTAGCGTATCGTAAGTATGCCGCGGATCATACCCACGGTACGTCACTCTACCTAAGTCACCTACTCCATCAACCAAGGGTCATCCTAGACTTATACAATGGTTAAACCTAGCGCTCTGATACAAACTTTTTCACGACCCGAAGGTACGGAACATGACCGGCACTTAAATTACGAAGTGTCTAGAGGCGCAACGTAATCTAAGTAAGCTGAAGCCCAGAAATCTAAACCATATAAAAGAAGAAGTAAAGGAAAACATGTAGAAAAACAAGTTTAAAAGCAACATCCAATTTTCTCAAAAATTTCGGCAGAGACTCCTTTGTAAAAACTGGCCCCAAACGGGTACAAACAAGAATAATATATATACAGCAATAAAAAGGCATCCCCAAGCAGGAGCTAGCTCTACGCCAACAGGCGGAAACAACCAAACCAAGCACAATAATATACAACGCCAAAAGGCGAGGCTCGAAACTCAAAAGAAAACAAATCCACCAGATACCATAATAATACAAGCGTGACTCTAAGGTCGAAATAAAAAATTGGTCCTTTAAACTTATCAAGTAATACAAGTTTGGTTGATGGGGCTTACTAGATACCAATGAAATAAATGAAGTACAACTGCGGTCCTTATACAAATGAACCAACCTACCGTGCAAATCACCCTGAATGAAAAGATGTGCCATCAAGCTGCCAAGGAAACCTGTACATCGAACCTGTAATAAAATTTGGCACAACGGGGGTGAGTTGCCAACTCGTGAGTAGAAGACATCTGCGAAAGGAAAATCGAATGCACGACGCTGTCCTAGGTCATAATAATATACTAATATATCACTACTCATCTAGTAGTGCAGGGTAATAAACTACGCGTAAGCGCAAATGCTCCGTGCTCGTGTCAGTGCCTCAAATAGTAATATGTCTTGTGAATGAGTATGCATGCACCATGAATGTAAAACAATCAACCCTGAAATCTGGATATATCTGTATAAAAAGTCTTTAACTTTCACCATAGTAAAATTTGTAAAGAAGTCTGAAACATCATCGATGAAATCCATGGAAATCAGTGTCAAGCATCGACACAAAACATGTAAATCTCAAGTCTCAATACCTCATAGTCTCAATATCTCGGGCTCCGTCAGTCTGGATCGGCCCATACCATCAAATCTCACGACAACGGTCGGTATCCTCCGGATATCCGCCGCGCCAGACATCACCGGTAGGTAGTCTTCCCCTGCCAAGCTCATCGTCTACAACTCGATCTTCTTGCCCCGGGGTACCTTACCGGGCCCACCATGTACCCGAGACGGTTCATCCACTCCTCGAATCGGGTCTCGAAATCCAACAGAAAATATGAAATCTCATGGTGGACGACACATACATCACGAGAAAACCGCAACTTATATTTTAAAAAGAGAGGGAGAAAGAGAGAGAAGTTTTTATATATATTCTTGCGGTTTTCCCCAAAATCTAGAAATCTCATAGAAATCCAAAATCGCAAAATCATGAGTAAGTAAATGGTAAGTGTCGGCATAAGCCCCATAATACTGCATGATAACATGAAAATGTGAATGCATGAAATTTCTAAGTAATAAATGCAATGTCTAGACTAACACCTGAGAGTAATCACAATACTATATTGATCTAGCCTTTAGCTGATTCTATCATAAAAGATAATATGTTCTAAAGTGTACGTGACATGGCAATTACCGATGATGTGTGTGTGAGCCGGCAAAAAAGTGTACGTGGGACATGCACATGATCGGTAATGATGCTGGTGTCCTAACAGGCAGAGTTTCCTACTGACTAAAGAAACATAAGTATGAACATGCAACTTGATGATTTCAATCTGAATGTAAAGGTAAAATGTGTACTAAACACTCATTTGAAATATACATATCTAACTACAACTATATGACTCGAGCCTCAACTAGTATCTATCTAATCCCCTAAGGAACTAAACTAAAGGAACTAGTCGATAGGAAATAAGAATCCACCTAAGGTCTGAGTCCATATCTGTAATAGTCGGCGATCCAGCCTCAATAGCGTCACGTACGTAGTATGGCTTTATCGAATCAAGAGCACGGATCAATCATCACATCTATGACTCGTACGGTAAAATCCATCGTGCGGCATCCCAATATCGGGGTACGGATCAAGTATCACCTACGTACATCATCATTCGTATAATATCATCATCAAATAATGTCATGATCAAAGGTACTATACGGTAATCGTATACATCCCAATATCATCAATCATATATCATTGTCTGCGAACATATACGTCATCAATTATTCCTCAGAAATATCATGTCATATATCATATCGTAATCAGGTCACACATATATCATATCGTAATCAACTTACACATATATCATATCATAACCAAGTCACACATATACCATATCGTAATCAAGTCACAGGTTACGGTCCGGGTTCTATTCTAGAGTCTCGTATATCTCAATGTCATCATCACCTATTATCGTTTAGGTATACATATCCATTCTCTCATTTTCCAACGATCCAGTAAGATCATAATATGACTGTTTAGCCAAGAGATCACGGCATCAAGCCCAATTATATCGTCTCATCCCCATGTATCATATAACATCCTTATATCACATATACATGTTGTGTATATATGCATCTATACACATTCCTACTTATATTTACACATACACATAGACACCAAGCCAAGTTTCTGTGTGTGCGTGTGTGTTTCTACCTGAAACCTACGAATTTCCTCCAAGAATTCCTCCTCTGTTAAAGTCTAACTAAATCAGTCTAGTCCTATCTAAGGTCTTTAATAGGGTCCAACTCACCAAGAATCTAAGGTCACGTCCGTCTTCCTAATGACAATAAGCAATATCCCTATTCTACGTTTGCGGGAGTGCTAAACGACATCCACCCGACTTCCTCCGTAGATATACATCTACTCACCTGGTCCTTATCTGCCGAAGACGATTTTGCCCTCCTCTTCTTCCTCGTCCGTAATCCACACGAGGGGTACCTATACGCAAACTTATATAATATCGTAAACTGAATCACGGACAAAACCAAAACGACGCATGAAATGCGTATAGGGTAAAACCTATGACCCGCTCATGCAAAAGAACCAATTATCGCTCGACATCGGCGTACAAACGCCGATTGATCGAGATAAAACACCAAAAAACAACATGTAGTTTTAAAACTCGTTACTTATAATATAAAACACGATTTAATTCATCGAAACCCTATAATCGATCAAATCGTCCAATTCCGCAAAACATTGAAAATGTCAATTTACCGTTTTACTTCAAAACGTGATGTTTAAAAGAAAATAATGGTCATAATATTCATTAAATAACATAACTAGAATATATAAACCATTACCATATTTTTCTCACACCATTTTGTCTTAATTTAAAATTTCTAGTTTGCAAATTAGCCAAAATTAACACTTGTTAAGCAAAAATTCATAATTCCACAACTAAACTTGATTTTGCATATATTAAAGTGTTAATCCACTCCATGAAACCTTAAGAATGAGCTAAAGCCCTAATTAGATTTTTAATACTACATTTTAATTTAATTTCTAAAACCTAGTTTACCAAAATAGCATATTTATCACATTATATTAACTAACAATTTGAAACTAATAATTAGATTAGGTCTTTCATTCATTTAACATTTTAATATTCTCATTAAAACCACAATATAATGATAAAAACCTTAATTAGAATTTTAACACACCAATATATATAATTTATAAAAATCTAGTTAGCAAAATTGCTTAATTTAAACAATTTTGAATGCACAAATTATAATACATCAACCATGCTAGATTTTTCCCTTCTAAAAATGTTAAGCTACATATTATAACCCCACTTAATTAATAAAAACCCTAACTTGATTTTAGAAATCCTATCTTGAATTTTAAACTTGCAAATAGAATTAATTAAGAAAATCTAAATATGCTAAATAAAAGCAATTAACAACAATTAATCATAAGAATAAAAATTATACCTTCAAAGCATGAGAACCAAACATGAAAATATGCTTCCAAAATAATGGTTTCCCACTCCAAATTCCATGCTAAATAGGTCAAAGGAAAATGGTAGAGGTTGAATGTTGATTTTTGAGGTTTATTTTTGGAATTTTTGATGAATTTTGATGATTTTTAATGCAAAAATGATGGGGGAAAAATTTTGGGGCTGCCCATGGAGGTGAGGCCGGCCATGAGGTGAGGAAAAGAGAGGAAGAAGGAATGATGAATAGTGTAGAACATTCTCCAAAGAAATACACCTTTTATGTCTTTTCATAATTTCTTTATTTTATTAATTTTCTTAATTCAATTCATCATAGAAAAATCTAGAATTTTAAAGACAATTCAAGAAGAGATTACCATGCTAAAAACCTAATTCTAATATGTCATGGTTCACTTTTGAAAAATAAACCCATTGCAAATTGTAATTTACACTAAATTATTGTATATTTAAAAGCTTATGTTAATATTTAAAATAATTAATTTAGGAAAAATATTTCATTAAACTAAAAATTTATAAGTGACTAAATAAACACCGTTTACTAGTAATTACATGATTAAAATAGGTCTTTTTAAATTTACGATGAAAAATAATTATGATTAAATTTTACGAAAAATACGTTTTATTTTACCGAAAATCAGAAAATTCACTTAAAGGGTTTTATTTATCTAAATTTTTTTTTTAATTATTTTTAAAACGTTACACTAGGAAGCACTAACTTCCCAATGTCGTCAAAATCCTACTTTGCTCGTTTCAACGTTTAGAGGAAGAGATGAGGATTAATTTTTGTGAAGAGAGTGTAGGGTTTTGGGGATTGTTTGGAGATAGATCTAGGGTTTAAGTGAAGGGTTGTGGGGTTGAGGAGATGAAGAGGGAGATGAAAATGGTGGGGGGATTGAAATTGGGCAGCTGCCCCCCACTCTCACTCACTAATATTCACTCTCTCTCCCCCCCCCCAAGGTATACCTAACCCACTCATTATGCCCCCTTTGACTTTTCCCTTTTCTTTTTCTCACCAAAATCACATACACCCAACCACAAATGAAATAACATGCCACAAATGAAACATGTCATGGTGCACTAACCATGAAAACTGTAGAAATACGGATTTGGTTTAATCGCGATTAGCAGTGCACTAATCGGGTTTATCAAAACTGCGTATAAAAACTTTTTTTTTAAAAATTTCCAAATCCGTTAAATATATTTTTAAATGAATAAATCATTTTAATTTCCATTTATTTTACAATTATTGGTATATATTTATACCCTTTTTCGAAAACCCCAATTTCGCAAATCGGCAGTTTTCGGGAAATATATTATTTTAATATTAAATTCCAAAAATAATATTTTATATTTTCTGAAATGTTACAATATACCGGTCTGGATTCTCACATCTGTACGGTATTACAGATGATGAGTAGGAGCAGAACATTGGGAATTAGGTGATTTGATCCTCGATGTCAGAATTCTTTGTAATTGGTGATGTTTGAGGAAATCGCCTGGGTTAGCCTAACGGCAAATAGTTGGTTTTGAATATCCGTTGTTGCGCATCAATTTCAAACTGATATATCTGTATGTTTATTTCATAAAGTGAGATATAACCTTTTTTGAAATTATGTTTACAACATTTACCATTATCAGTTGATGATTAAGTAAGTGCATTCAATAACGGTGTAATTTTTCTTAACCAAAATACAGTTTTCAACTTACGACACACAGATTTTGAGTTAGTAAACTCAAGGGACTTATACAAAGTATTGTATGTTGTCCAGTGTCCATTAGGACAAGGGGTTGGTACTCGTACTATATTCCGAATACCAATAACTTCTCTTATTCTAGACACGCATTTTTGATGAAATGCAAGGTCTAAAATTCTGAGAAGTTCATAGGTATAAGAATAAAGTAGAGAACTATATGTTAGGAGTATCAAGGTTCTTCGAGCTGATCGAAGATGTAGATACTTATGCTAGGTATTCCATAATAGTAATGTTGAGAATATTGTTTCTCAGACATGTTACTAATCTGTGGGTGCGCTCCTTGATGAGTAATGTTGTAAGGGCCCTCTCCTATAAAATGGTTGTTCACCGGAAACAGCTGCATACTATTTGAATCCGGTTTTATCTAAATTAGTGTCTCTGTTTCTATATGGATATAGAATGATTCATATCTTAACGATTTTAAGGTATATGGAGTTGTCTGGCTTATGCTTAAAGCCAGAATCCGGATAAACTCAAGGCATATTTCAGCAATGGCAGTTTGTGGGTTATTTTGGGCATTGTCGAGGGATTAACTTTATTCCATTTTCTTGACTCGTCACATTTTTAGTAAAATAGATTCTTTTTAGAAAACATAAGTGGGAGTAGGGTAGAACTGGATGCGATTCTAGAACCACAAACGGTTATTGAAAATTTAGTTGAACCTACGGATTCAATTCTATTCGACAATCCATTAGCCGCTTCGCAGATTTTGTGGGTAACCTCAGTCACCCAAGAGGTACTTCGGTTTACTCATAGACGATAATATGGAGGTTTGCATCATGGTATAATGACCCAAGCTTGCTATTACTACTGCCTTTGACTATGAGACCTGGCAGGCAGTTGACTATAATATTGTTCTAAATGGACTTTTAGAAGTGCACGTCTATATGACTCTGTCAGAGGGTTGTTGTAGTCAGTGGGAGCAGCGGAAGCATGGTTGGCAGGTTGCTTATGTCTATTTATAGACTAAAGAAGATATAGCGGAGATGGGTCATCTGTTTCGATGTGACAGTCACAGTGTTTGACTTCATCAAAACAACAGATAAACCAAGTAAGAAGGTAGTAGGGAGTACTGTCCAGGGATTTGGATGACATACTCGGGATATGAAGTAAGGTTCCTATATTGTAATCGGTCAATCATTGGATGTCACAAGGCTTTCTTCGCTAAGGATATAGATAATGTTGCTTTTGCATTTAATGTAGTTAGCAAGTATAATCCAATCCTGGAGAAACAATGGGAAGTAGGTTTGAACATAAGAGGGTGTTCTTGGTATATGGTAATGGCAGCCTCCTATAAGAGGCAGTTACCGGTTATGGCTTCCAAGGTGAGCTGGATGACAAAGTGACTGTTAGAGTTATAAGTTTAACCTCTTGTGAGGGGCAGTATGTTGGATAGGGATCCAAGCAGATAATGAGGTAGGCATGACGCAGGATACTGATTAAATTCAGTGTAAGATACAGTCTAAGAACATTGTTGGATTTGATGTTCGTATTATGAACTTAGTCCCATCAGATATCCAAACAAGTTCTAAGACAAGTATCACTCATTTTTTGGGAGATAGTCGTTCTCCGTGAAGTTGAGTTATAGAGGGATAAAGATAGAAACAATGGAGCGGATCCACTCACTAAGACTATTTCTCTAAAATGATTGTTTAATCAAACTCGGTGTACAGAACTGATTAGTAGAGAAATTGGGTATTCTGTAGCACACGGCCAGTTCGTACGTGATGCCGCAAAAATTGGCCATAAATGCAAGTGGGAGATTGTTCGATATAGTGTAAAATTTCAGAAAAATAAAATATTATTTTTGGGAAATTGTATAACTAAAATAATAAATATTATGAATATTTTAATGTGTGGATATTAGTTTGATTATATGCCGATAGTTTGGAAAACATTGGAAAATTAAATTAAATGGTGATTTTTGGAGGGATTTATGTGATTAAGGCAAATTATAAATTTTTATAATTAATTATATACAAGTTTATTTCTGAAATTGATTAATGATCACTAATCATGCATTTATCTTGATTAGGCTTCATGACATGCACTATGTCACATTTTCAAAAAAATACTTGTTACATTTTTATGAACCATGACATTTTGTTTTTTCCTTTATATGTTTATGGGTTGTAATTGTCTTTGGTTTTAAAAGAAAAGAAAAGAAAAAGGAAATAGATTAAAGAAAGTGGTATGGGCAAGAGTGAGAGAGGGTGAGGGGTCAATTGACCATGCCTGTTTGTTCCTCCATTCCATATTCATCTTTGTTTTCCCTCCTCTTTCTTTCATGGCTGCCCTCTCCCTCCACCATCTCTACCCTTTCACAACTCCATCAAAAATACATCAAAACACTTCATCCCCCTTCATTAAAAATGTGTGCAAGCTCAATACAAGCATGGAGAACCGAGAAAGTTGGGATTTTAAAGACTTGGGGAAACTCAAGAAAATTCTTGAGTTGCCAAATGAGGTAATTCTTTCACATTTAGTGTAGTAATTAAGTTTCTATAGCTTCTAGTTTAGTTTAGAATTCATTAAGTGTGGTTTTGTGATCTTGGAAAATTCCAAGGTCAAGTTTAGGGGATTCTTAGGTTGTGATGGTGCAAGTGATGTGTAATTGGTAATTAGAACCCCCTTAGTATTAAAATCCAGAACAAAACAGAGATTTAAACCCAAGACTTGAACTTAGAAACCCCGATATCGGAAGTTTGTGGAAATTGTGATGGTATTTAGAGATCTGCTACGACCCGGGGCACCAGAAAATTTTATAGCGATTACTGTGAGTCGTGCAGGAAACCTAGAAGCTACCCTGAAGACCCCAGACCCAAACCCCTCAACCTGGCCGCCAATTATCTCCTTTTGTCCGTAATTTGCGGCCTGGGTACTTCGGATTAGGTTCGTGCTTGGTCCATAGCTCTAATTTCAGTAAATTAGACCTACCCGATATGCAAAATTGGCTAATTCAACGTAGGGTAAAATCTGGAGGTGTTTTCTTGAGTTGCTTCTTCATTTTGTGACTTCGTTTTAACTTGATTTTTGGTATATGGTTTTGACTCGATAGGTTGACTTTCGTACGTCGATATCGGGAGTTGTTTGATTATTCTTGCATGCGTAGACCATAGGTTTTAACCTATGTGCGTTTCGTGTGACGTTTTTTTTTTTATCCGCAATTTCGGTTTACGATATTATATGTTTATATGTAGGCACATTCACGTGGACTTTGGATGAAGAGGAAGAGAATGGCGACATCGACATCGGCAAGCAAGGATCAATGTGAGTAGATATATATCTACGGGGGAAGTCGGGTGGATGGCGTATAACACCCCCGCAGTTTCGTAGTGTAGTGTACAAATACGTTATATATGTATATAAATATATGTATTGTGACACGTGGATGATTATCAAGGATAGGCTTTAGGTGTTCATGGGTTAGTTTTAGTGTAATTGTAAGATAATGCTTTCAGTGTAATTTCTTAGTCGCGAAACCCTAAGGTAAAAGTTGATACACACACACATGCACACACGTGGTATGTTTTGGTGTATATGATATATGCATATATATGTGTGTGTGTGTGTGTGTGTGTGGATGTGTACTATATATATATATATATATACGTATACACATATGATGAGGATAGTATATGATACTTGAAGATGAGTCGATGTGATTGGGGATGATGCCGTGAGATCGGTGATGCGACTTGGGTCGTATTATGGGATACAACATGATATTATAGCAGATCGTTGAGCGATGTGTTTTCATACACACGCAGATATATATATGTTTGATGGTATCGTAATGTACTAGATTTTAGATCAGTACCCCTAATTCAGAATATGATGATAATGATACCAGATAAATAATGTGTTATATATGACAATCGACCCATACCCAGATTTTGGGATGCCGTACGATGGATTTCTCCGTACGAAGTATAAATATGATGATTGATCCGCACTCTTGACTCGAGGATGTCGTATTATATATTTTACCGTACGTGACGCTATTGAGGCAAGATCACCGACTACTAGATATATCGACTGGGACTTAGGTGGTTTTCCTTACCCTTTGATTAGTCTCTTAGCTTTGTCCTGTAGTTTACTTAGTAGATGTTAGACTGGGCTCGAGTCATACTTATTTCCAAAACTAACGAATCGTGAGTATTTTAAAGACAGGCCAAGGGATACTACGGATTTTTAAAGGATGTACCTTTTCTTAAAAACACCGTAGCCCCTATTTTCTAAAAACAACGATTCGTGCTATTTCAAATGTCAGCACTGTATGACCTGTACGAATGTAAATGTATATTTCCTTATTGTTGCATTTACTATTCACTTTCCATATATTCTTGTTGTTCGCATCGTATTGCTTGCTTATATGTGTTTTCATTAGTTATTATAAACCTTGTTGTCAGGACACCAGCACCATTACCGATGATGCGTATGCTCGACGTACACTTGCTTGCCGGCTCACACACATCATCATCGGTAACTTCCATGTCACGTACACATTAGATAATATTACTTCATTGTACAAATTGCTAGCGGTAGTCTTAATATAGTACTAGCACGCTTGCTTTTATATACTTGTTTAGATATTGCATTTATTCCTGAGATATCTCATGCATGTATACGTTTATTCTGATATGCAATATCGTGGGGTTTGATGCCAGTATTCACTGTTTATTGACATCATTATTTTGAGATTTCGGATTTCTATGAGATTCGATTTGGAGAAACCGCATGGAATTTATAAACTGATTATCATTTCTAGAAATAGAAATTTGCGGTTTTCTCGTGATATGATATGAGATATGTCCACCATGAGTTTTCTCAGCTCTTGAGCAATATCATACACCCGAATCGAGGAGGAGGATGAACCATCTGCGGGTGTATGGTGGACCCGGTGTGGTATCCCGGAGCAAGATGGTCGCAGATGATGGCGTTGTGCCTGACACGGGAACACTACCGAACGGTTATTTATGACGCGGTGGATATCCGGAGTATACCGACGTAGTTGTGAGATTTATGATTTGGAGCAGTCCGGATTGCCGGAGCCCGAGATATTGAGACTTGATGATATGGGCCAGTCCGGATTGCCGGAGCCCGAGATATTGAGATATTGGGATATATATTTTATGTCGATACTTGACACGGATTCTCTGTTGATTTCATTGATGATACTTCGATTTTTAAACAGAAATTTCACTGAGATAAGAAAACCGTTTTCTAATTCAATATGTATCCTGTTTTCATGCGTTCATACATCATATTTATGACATATAGCTACCTGAGGCACTGACACGAGTACTGGATATTATACTTTTGATTAGATGTTTACCCTTTCCATTATTAGATGTTTTAAGATTATATTTTATGAGGATGTTATTGTATGACCTAGGAGAGAGTCATGCATGCGATTTCTTCTCGGTGATGTTTTCTACTCACGAGTTGGCAACTCATCCCCGTTGTGCCACAGTTCTTGCAGGTTTTGTCATACAGGTTTCTTTGGTGGATTTGCTGGCACACTGCTTCTTTCCGGGTGATTACTTTAGTAGGTGGGTTAACTTGCATCGTGACCACCACAGTACTTTTATTTTTTTCAGTTGTATCTAGTAACTCCATCAACCAGACTTGTATTATTTGATAGACTTAGAAGACTAGTTGTATATTCTTTCGACCTTAGAGTCGCGCGATTGTATATTATGTTTTTTCTCTGGTTTTCTTGAGGATGTTGGTTTTTTTCTGAGTTTTTGATCCTCGCCCTTCGGCGTTGTATATTATATTGTTTGCGTGGTTGTGTCCGCCAATTGGCGAAGAGCTAGCTCCCGCTTGGGGATGCCTTTATTCATTATGTATTTATTCATGTGTGTACCCGTTTATGGCCAGTATTTACAAAGGAAACACTGCCAAAATTTTTGGAAAAGACTTGATGTTTTAAAAATACTTACTACGGCTTATTTTGTTCAAGCACTTGCTTTAAAACTAAGTTTTTCCTTCACTCTCTTATCAAGTGGTTTAGATTTCTGGGCTTTTGGCTTATATGAATTAGGTGGGGTCCTATAGACTTCACATGATTCAAGTGCCAGTCACGTGCTATTTCGGGTCGTGACAAAGTTAGTATCAGAGCTCTAAGTTTCACCTTGGTTCGAGTCTATGTTTGACTATGCGGAGTCTAGGGCGTATATCTATATATATATATATATATTCGGAACTTAGGCTAGACCTTACGGAACTTAGACATTGTCGAGGGGGTAATAGACCCGAACTTTCATCGCATAGGTTGACCTTGGTTGATGGAGTAGGTGACTTAAGTAGAGTGACGTACCGTGTATATGTTCCGCGACATACTTACGATACACTACTCCGCTTAAGAAGCCTTAGCATGTATATTTTTTGCACCGTATTATATTCATTTCTATGATCTATCCTCATCGATATCGGTTGGTGGTTTTGTTACCACGGTTGCATAGGCAGAGAGAGAGCGGCGGCTAGAGTTGCGGTCAGCATGAGCTCATCTTGGACGAGGACTGACCAGGGCGTTATTCCGGTGACACACGATTGCGTAGATGTGTCGTTTTATTGTGTTTTTTCGCGCCATCAGCATATGATGGATTACTTTTACTAAAATTTCTCGAGCGTGCAGATCGGCACCAGAGGATTGGGCCACTGCTAGAGACTGGCTAGAATATGATGACTGTCAATACACCATTTATTCTTGATGATTGAGGCATTGTTTAGCGTGCGGACGAATGAGCCAGTTATTGTTGCGACCGAAAAGATATCGCCCCAGATATTTGAAGCTATTGCAGCACGAGTTGTACTTAGAGATATGATAGGAGATCGCTAGTCACCCATGGATGAATGACTTGGAAATGTGGTTCGTTTGCAAACCCCGATACGAGGTCATCAGATTGATTGATTCCAGCTAGAGAATACTTCACGCAGGTATGTTGAGATTCGATAGAAACGATCGAATGTCAGAAACCCATTTTTCCAAGTTTAAGGTATTCGAAAAAACATGCAAGTAATTCTGTGGACCCTCTAGAAGAATGAAACCCTAACTCGACATAATGACCATGGAAACGCTTTTGAACCTTAGGTTTTGCGGCAGTTCCGCGGTGCCATTAATGAGGCTTGGGTTTGCCCTTCTACGGCTGGTCCATAAGTACTGTGGCATGTACTGGATATTATTAAACCGTGCTCAAGTGTTGAGCTCTCAGGGAATTATTGGACTTTGACGAATCGATCGAAAAGTTCGTCGTCGTCCGAATATCATGTGATGGGATACATTACTTAGGAGACTCTAGATAAGAGTATAGTCGTTATAGAGCAGTCCATACAGTTACGAAGAGACAAGTCCGAATCAGTCAACATATGAGAAAAGTGGAGTAAGAGGTTCGTACAAGATTTTGATGAGATGACATCCCACTCCGTTGAAATCAGAGATGTGATACACATGCAGAGGCGTTGAATATGGATATATCTTCCAGAAGGAGTCGTGATGAGTATGCAGCAGTTCTGGAACAAGAAATAGATATAGTAAAGGGTGATAACTTCCGGGCAGTTAAGCAGAAACGAGATTTGGGAGAGACCCCAACAAGATATTTCTGGAAATACTAAACGAGGAGACTTAGACCCAGGATCGGTCGTATTACGCACACCCAGTAGGCTAGAGTTTGGCAGCATCGACGAGACATGTTATGAGTGACCATAATAGTTGGCCAGAGATCTTTAGAGGATGTTCCAGAGCGGATCTGTTTCCGTCATCGTTTCCATATTGGGCTATTGAGTCGAGAAGCTATGTAACTAGCAATTCACAGTGAGGGATGAGAGCCTAAGGTCACAAGGCACCAGACCATGAACAGGAGGTAAGGAGATATCTTGCTCTGCTAGTTTTGGATGCACCGACACCTTCTCGAATATGAAGGAAGGACATATCGACAACAGTGTTTACGATTTGTGATTTGGTGATTTGAATATCACGTATCCGTCATTTTGGATTTTGGTATTTTGGGCAATTTATTTGCATGATTAAGATTTTGTGCACCACAGTTGCACTTGACTTCGAATTGATGTCATTTAAGATGTTTGGTTTTGATTTCATGCCTATGGTATGCATGTGATTTGACTTGTGCCTTCGGTGTAGTTTTCATGTACTTTTAGTACTCTGATTCGATTTTGTTCACGCTGATCCATGTGGTTGTGAGATTTTATACCACGGTATACATGATTTTGATTGAGATGTGTCGTATACCGTCGATTTCGATTGTGATACTCGATATTTGTTTTCGTGCACCTTGTGCACTTGATTTGGATTCTTGCGCATACTTGGCGCGCTTGATGCGATTTTGGCACACACCAGATGCACTAAATCGGGATTCTTCATGCATATCAAATGCACCTGATATTGCTGTCAGGCACACCCGTTGCCCTTGACAGGTGTTTTCGTGCACACCCGTTGCACATAGATTTGGTTTCTCTGCACATGTACAGCACATTCGTTGATTTCGATTTCCGTGCGCACCAGACGCACGTGGCATTCCTATACACATTTTGGGATTGGTTTCTCTTGGAGCCGTATGTTTGATGATATATACTATTTGGTGTAGTAACTGAGCATGACTAATCAGAAGACAGTACCTGAATATGTTTTTGCATGCATCGATGGTTACAGAAGGGATTTCCAGAAAGGAGCTTTAGTCTCAATATTTTCCTGTGTGTCCGAGGTGACACGAACATTTTATAAAGGAAACCCTTCTAAAATTATTTTCAAAAACGGCGGGACGTGTATGTTAAACAAGGGATATATATATATATATATATATATAGTTATTTTTTTACAATAAACGTCCGCTACTTGTGCCGTGATACGCGCATCGCACAACGACTTGAAAAAGGTTGGGCATGCATTTCTTTTCAGATATTTTGACAAGTTTACCACGATGCGTACTATGTACATGTTATAGTTCTGATGTATATCATGTTAGTTTTCGTATTGGATTTTGACATTGGTATCTTCACCATGTCTCCGATGATTGCGTGAAGCTTGACGGAGTTTTGATTTTTGAGTTATACACCCGTTTTTCATGCGCATGCATTGCGCTACGATATGTTTTGTGTATGTATGATTTGCGCTACGAAATGTTTGATGATATATACTATTTGAGGGGTTTGAATTTAAATTCGGGGACCGAATTTATTTAAGGGGGGGAAGACTGTAATATTTCAGAAAAATAAAATATTATTTTTGGGAAATCATATATTTAAAATAATAAACATTATGAATATTTTAAAGTGTGGAGATTAGTTTTAATGATGTGATATGATTATATGCCGATAGTTTGGAAAACATTGGAAAATTAAATTGAATGGTGATTTTTGGAGGGATTTATGCGATTAAGGAAAATTATAAATTTTTATAATTAATTATATACAAGTTTATTTCTAAACTTGATTAATGTTCACTAATCATGCATTTATTTTGATTAGGCTTCATGACATGCACCATGTCACATTTAAAAAAAAATACTTGTTACATTTTTATGAATCATGACATTTTGTTTTTCCTTTATATGATTATGGGTTGTATTTGTTTTTGGTTTTAAAAGAAAAGAAAAGAAAAAGAAAAATGATTAATGAAAGAGGTATTGGCAAGAGAGAAAGAGGGTGAGGGGTCAATTGACCATGCCTCTTTGTGCCTTCATTCCATCTTCATCTTTGTTTTCCTTCCTCTTTCTCTCATGGCTGCCCTCTCCCTTCGCCATCTCTACCCCCTCACAACTCCATCAAAAATACATCAAAACACTTCATCCCCCTTCATTAAAAATGTGTGCAAGCTCACTACAAGCATGGGGAATCAAGAAAGTTGGGATTTTAAAGACTTGGGCTACTCATGAAAATTATTGAGTTGCCAAATGAGGTAATTCTTTCACATTTAGTGTAGTAATTAAGTTTCTATAGCTTCTAGTTTAGTTTAGAATTCATTAAGTGTGGTTTTGTGATCTTTGAAAATTCCAAGGTCAAGTTTTGGTGATGCTTAGGTTGTGATGGTGCAAGTGATTAGAACCCCCTTAGTGTTAAAAAACCAGACCAAATAAGAGATTTAAACCCAAGACTTGAACTTAGAAACCCCGATATCGGAAGTTTGTGGGAATTGTGATGGTATTTAGAGATCTTCTATGACCCGGGGCACCTGAAAATTTTATAGCGATTACTGTGAGTCGTGCAGGCAACCTAGAAGCTACCCTGATGACCTGAGACCCAAACCCCTCAACATGGCAGCCAATTATATCCTTTTGGCTGTAATTTGCACCCTGGGTACTTAAAATTAGGTTCTTGCTTGGTCCATAGCTCCATTTTCAGTAAATTAGACCTACCCTATATGCAAAATTGGCTAATTCAACCTAGGGTTAAATCTGGATGTGTTTTCTTGAGTTGCTGCTTCGTATTGCGACTTCGTTTTAACTTGAGTTTTGGTATATGGGTTTTGACTCGGTTGGTTGACGTTCGTACGTCGATATCGAGAGTTGTTTGATTATTCTTGCATGCGTAGACCATAGATTTTAACCTATGTGTGTTTCGTGTGCCGTTTTTGATTTTATCCGCGATTTCGGTTTACGATATTATATGTTTATATGTAGGCACCTTCACATGGAATTCGGAAGACGAGGAAATGAATGGCGACATCGACTTCGGCAGGCAAGGATCAATGTGAGTAGATATATATCTACGGGGGATGTCGGGTGGATGGCGTACAGCACCACCGCAGTTTCTTAGTGTAGTATACAAATACGTTATATATGTATATAAATATGTATATTGTGACACGTCAATGATTATCAAGGATTGGCTATAGGTGTTCACGGGTTAGTTTTAGTGTAATTGTAAGATAGTGCTTTTAGTGTAATTTCTTAGTCGCGAAACCCTAGGGTAAAAGTTGAAACACACACACACATGCACACACGTGGTTTGTTTTGGTGTATATGATATATGCATATATATATATATATAAATATATATGGATGTGGATGTGTACTATATATATATATATACATATACGTATACACATATGATGAGGATAGTATATGATACTTGGAGATGATTCGATGTGATGGGCATGATGCCGTGAGATCGGTGATGTGACTTGGGTTGTATTATGAGATACGACATGATATTATAGAGGATTACTGAGCGATGTGTTTTCATATACACGCGGATATATATATGTTTGAAGGTATCGTAATGTACTAGACTTTAGATCAGTGCCCCTAATTAAGAATATGATGATAATGACACCACATAAATAATGTGTTATATGTGATAATCGACCCGTACCCCAATTTTGGGATGCCGTACGATGGATTTCTCCGTACAAAGTATAAATATGATGATTGATCCGCACTTTTGACTCGAGGATGTCGTATTATATATTTTACCGTACGTGACGCTATTGAGGCGGGATCACCGACTACAAGATATATCGACTCGGACTTAGGTGGTTTTCCTTACCCTTTAATTAGTCTCTTAACTTTGTCCTGTAGTTTACTTAGTAGATGTTAGACTGGGCTCGAGTCATACTTATTTCCAAAACTAACGAATCGTGAGTATTTTAAAGACAGGCCAAGGGATACTATGGATTTTTCAAAGGATGTACATTTTCTTAAAAACACCGTAGCCCCTATTTTCTAAAAACCACGATTCGTGCTATTTCAAATGTCAGCACTGTATGACCTGTATGAATGTAAATGTATATTTCCTTATTGTTGCATTTACTATTCATTTTCCATATATTCTTGCTGTTCGCATCGCATTGCATGCTTATGTAGGGTTAGCTTAGCACCTTGTGATGGTTTTGGCAAGCATCAATCATGCTACTTTAAAAATTTTAGGGTGCTAAACAAACCAACCAAGTAATCGAACTAGAGAATTAGGGTTAAACAAGATATGTAAACTCTTTACATCTAAGTGAACAAGGAATACAACCTTTGTAGACTGGTCCTTCACTTCAATAGCTTCTTGTAGTAGTCCCTTCGCTGCGATCACGAAATTCCGGACTCTAGAGAGGCTCCTATGAAGAAACGAACAAGCTTGCTTCAAAGTCTTCAAGGCCGAAGATGATCTACGTCGAGAAGACACTAGCTCATGCTATCTCTTCACTAATTGTGTAGATTGGTGAAGCAAACAACCTAAAGTAAATGGCTAATAGTAAAGGCTGATGAAGTAGGAAGTGGGCTCACTTTAGATTTATTTTTCTCACAAGTTTTCGTCACTTTTAGAAAAAGTTAGCAAGCTTTTTCACTAGAGGAAGAAGATGAAGTGATGAAGTGATGAATGAACTCATGAGGTTAGAAATGCAACCATGGTTTGTGTATGTCATCCACTAACCATTGTAGAGACTTAACCATAGCTATGAGTTAAGGGTTGGGTCAAGAAATATCTTAAGCTAGATAAATAAGTGGACTAAGTCAATGTTTTCCACAAGCTTCTCCAAGCTTCAACCATGACTCATTATCCAAGTGTTTCAATTACTTGAAACAAATAAAACCCTAACTTAACCCTAGTATGGTGTTAGTCTCATACATACATGTTGCATGTGTAGCCTAGCATGACACAACAATATATATCACATATATATTTTGTGAAAAAGGAAAACAATACATTTAACATATATCACATATATATCAATGTATCATAAAGTGAGAAAAGAAATCTTAAGTGAGCTAATATTAGTCAATGTAATTTAATATATCAAATATATAATTATACATTAGATTATTAAATCAACTCTTGATTTAATAATCCGGTTATAATACATATAACCGACTAATATCTTATGAATCAACACTTGATCCGATAATCCGGCTATATCACATACACCTGAAAAGTCGAAAATATTGCATTTTTAACACATCAATTTTCCTACTATTTGCAATCATCTAAAGGTGTTCGGAATGAATATAGCACATATTAGTAAATTGACTGTAAAATACTAAATAACATGTGTTATACTTTATAACCGGCACTTTGAGGGAAATTGAGTGTTTATCATTGCATGCATCATCTGTGCATATCGCAACACTTGTCTCGAGAATGTGTGCAGGAAATTCGAGGTAAAAGAGCCGAAACTGTGAAAAGTGCTGATATAAATACATCAAGTCTTTGACCTGAGATCTGGCAGAAATCAAGAAAGAAACATAGGATTCCAGACATCAGATAAAGACCCAAAAAGCAAACAAAGAACATCCCAGAAACTTCATGCAGCAAATAGACCACATGGCCGCGGATCCGCGGCCAAGTTGGCCTATCCGCCGTGGATCCACGGCATAATTGACACGTCAGCACTTCACCATTCTCTACGTGGCTTCTTGTAACAACCCTTGCTTCTAGAAGACTCTCAAAGACCACGTGGCTTCTTCCAGAAGGCTCTGCATAACAAACTCTGTAAGTCAATGTGCAACACCCTACGAGCTGCAGGGAGGCGGAAATATGAAAAACGATCTTGTTTATTAAGCGAACATTGACTAACCGAAGATCTTTGCTAAACGATAATTAACAATAAAAATAGAGTTCTAAGCTACTATGTTAAAAGATTATACCAAACGATTCTAGTCCTTCATCTTTATGATCTCTATGGCCTCCTTGGATCTCCACGTCCTCCTCGGCTTCCATTCCGTGATAGACGATCCACCCGAGAACCCTAATCCAAGCTATAACCTCTAAACTTGAGGTTACTTAGTTTCTCTAGTTGCTAATAAAGGAACGAAGATGATGTAGAGATTGGTTATGGAGTGTTTAGTCTTTCCTAATCCTTGTTCTCAACTCATGAGTGGTAGGATTAGGGTTTGGTGAAGGAGAGAGAGCTTGAGGAGAGAGAAGGTGGAGATGATAATGAGAATAAAAAGCTTCTCACTTGAATATATGATACATAATGAATTATCAAATAATATCAATTAAATGATTTTTCACCATGCTTCATTTATTCAAGAAGAGTGATTCATCATGTGAGACATTAGATCATTAATGATGCATTAATGATGCATTTAATGATATGATGATTCATATGAATGAGTCACTAAAGCAATTAATGAAAATGCCACCTTAACCCCTCATGTCACATCCTTCTAGAAGCTTCTCGGAAATTACGAGAACGCCCCTCGCATCCGTGAAAACACGGAAAAACTTTAGACTGTATAAATCCCAAAACCCGATACTAGAATCTGGTTTAAACCAAAGCCGGCTAGTCAAAACTGCCCGAATGTCGTACGTGCGTTTAAACACGTATGCGTACGAACCTTTGTCGTAAAACCATACGACCTCTATATCTTTTCGCCTGGGTTTGGGAAATCTCTGTGTGGGACTCTAAAGACTCGACTACTACGCTGGCAGTGGGTTTAACCACAGACCGCAAGCGGCACTAGCTGTACGTAACGGTCCCCAGGTAGTTGTCGATAAGAAAGCCGATGAGGTAACCCATCCGAAATCCTACTGAGCCTGTCCGTGACAATATTCGCGCGGTCCGGTCTGTTCGTCTAAGAGTATCGCATGTATGGTCTAGGGAGGTGGTGGACGTCAGACCCCTAATAACCGTACAAGTCGTGTCGGTATGGCTCAAGACCATCCGAGAATCTACTGATCAGTCCATCAGTAATTCTCAATCAGCCCTGGCCAGGGACTTATGGTAATGACCAACCGATCACCGTGCGATATCAACTCCCTATACCGGGAGAGACGAATCCCTAACAGTCACTCACTGCCTCCATATGGCTCGGGACTGTACCCAACTAAAACCTGTTTGCACGACTCCTTTGAGCCGTGGTAGGGTAATAATCAAAGCACAGTGGGAACTCACACGAGACAAATGATGACTTTAAGTCAACGGACTATCTGCACACATGTCACCTGAGAACTGCTATCTGACGTTAGGTATAATACCATCCAGTCAGTTCTCGGCGAGTCCTGTCCGGTGTACTCACATCCAGTGAGCATCTGTATACAATCTTAGGTGCACTCCAGCAATGGCTGCGGGACCAGTCCATCGCCCCTCCTCAGGGTCTAGATATGTATACACTAGTCTACTCCGGAGTATCGATACCCAATCTCGATACTCCTGCGACCAGGGACATCTAAGGGTGTGTCTATTGACTATCCAGCTCCCACTAGTATGACTGCCATCACAATGCCGGTAGTCAGACAAACACCCTATGGGCTTTATCAACATATATATATATATATATATATATATATATATATATAAACACCAAGAAAAATATATCATACGTTAAGATAAAGACAAACCAAATAGCGTACTATCATATCAAGCAAGACTGTCATGTACATACATATAGGGAGGACTTTCTTGCTCGACATGATAGTATGCTATCTGGTTGAACTTTACCTTAACGTGTATACTGATTGTCTCTCTGTTACATGTTGGTAAAGCCCTTAGGATCTGTACTTGACTACCTGGACTATGATGTGGATCATACTAGTGGGGACATGGTAGTCCATAAGTACATCCTTCAAAGTCCCTAGTCGTGGGTGTATCGAGACGGGGCATCGATATGCCAGAGTAGACTAGCGTGTACCTTCTCGACCCATACAGATGGGCGATGGATGATCCCATATCCATCGGTGTTTGACATCAGAGATGATATACGGGTGCTAAGTAGAGACTGGGTACACTGGACGGACTCGCCGAGAACTCCCAGATGGTATTATACCTCACGTCAGATGGCAGTTCTCTGGTGACACTGGTACAGAGTAGTCTGTTGACCCGAGATCGTCATAGAGTCTTGTGTGGTTCCCACTGTGCTTTGATTTCCATCTTACCACGTCCAAGAGGGCGTGCAAAACGGTGGTTTTTGGGTACAGTCCCGAGTCACATGGAGGCAATGAGCGATAGGAGGGGATTCGTCTCTCCCGGTATATGGGGGTTGATGTTGCGCTGTGTTCGATTGGCTATAACAGGAAATCCCTGGCCAGGGTTGCTGAGATTTACTGGTAAGTGTTACCAGTAGTTTCTCGAACAGTTATAGACCTCATATCGACACGACTTATTGAGCTATTGGGGTCTGACGTTTACCACCCCTAGGCGAGATATGCGACATATCAGACGATCAGACCGGACTGTACGGTAGTGTTACTGGTCAGATTCACTGGAGTGTGAGCGGGCTTGCTCGTCGATCTACAGATCGCTCAATACCCGGGTGGCCGTTAAGTTTAGCAGACCGCTTGCGGCTTGTGGATGTTTGATATGATCATCATCCGCTGCCGGCGTATTGACGAGTCTTTAGAGTCCTACACAGAGGTTTCCTGGCTCAAGCAAAACGAAATAGGAGCGCATATGAGATATGTGCGGGACCGAGAATAATACGTGTATGTGATACCGTATTTCATTCTCGCGATGAATGTATCGAATGGTTGTATGCGATATAACCTAGTTATCGATTCAAGCGTTGATTCGATAAGCCGATACATTGTATACTAGTTGGTTGTGTGCGACATGACCGGATCATTGAATCAAGTGTTGATTTAATGATTTAATGCATAATTATATATTTGATATATTACTTTGCGTTAACTAGTATTGGTTCACTTTATATGGATTTTCTCACTTGAATGTGCACATAGTATATGTGATATACATTTGTACATATGCTTGTATCATGTTTGATGATACATGATTGTTTAAGTGTATGTTAAGAATAAACCATGGTTATTTATATGATTAGGGTTTTATTTCCTTTTCTTATTTATTTATCTATTTATTCATTTTGGAAAAGAGAAGAGAAAAGAATGGTGGCTAATTTTGTTCTTTTGTTGAAGCTTCATGAAGCTTTGTTCAAGTCAACCATTCTTATCTCATTCTTAACCCTAACCATTCCCACTAACCATGGTTCATTCTCTACACTAAACTAAGGTTAATATTATGATAAGAATGGATTTTATTTTCTATTCTATTATTCTTATCATAACATTTTCTTCTTCTTCTTCCTTGCTTCAAGTGAGGAAGCTTGAGGTCATCAATGGTGGATTGATGTTTTGAGTGAGAAATCCAATTCTAAAGTTAACCCACTTCCTATTTCTTCATCCTCTACCTCTTGCCAAGTAGTAGAGTGTGTTTCCTTCATAACTTTTCACGGTTTGGTGAAGGTGGAGCTTGATTCATCGATGCCTCGACGTAGATCATCTTCGGCATGGACATCGACGACCTAGCTCACTTTTTCTCCGACGAAGCCGACTCTAGAGCCCGGATTTGATTTGGACAGCGGAGACGACATCGTTGCGGAGCCGTGGAGGTGGAGCACCGGATCTACAAAGGTTGTATTTCCGTATTCCCTTAGTTAATTGTTAACTAGTTCATGTTTCGCCTAGAAATCTAGCCAACGATCCGTACTTTAGGGTTTGTAGGCAACATAATTTTTGAAATTGCCATGGTTGATGGCTTGGGAGACCTCACTAGTGTGCCTAGGAACCCTACAGTGGTATCAGAGCCTAGCTAGAGCCTTAGGCGAAGTCCAGACGCGATTTGAAGTCCGATCGAACCGAAACCCTACCCGGAAAATTGCTCTCTGTCCATTTTTTAAAATCTGGTCTTTTTCCACATTAAAAATGTTCAGAAAAATCAGCAGGTGAATATATGAGGTACTGTGAAATTCGTGCAACTGATTCCTTCATGTTGCCGCGCTTCCGCGGCACGAGCTAGCCTCGTGCGGTGGTTGCGCGGCGGTACGGCCTTTTTATTTAATAATTTTTACACAGTATCTCATAATTATTAGTGCTGGTATTCCTGGGTATTTTTAATATTTATTCCAGAGTTGAATTTTTCTGAGTTGTTTTGGGGATTCGGTGTTTCGATCGGGGTATCAAATTTTTGTCTGTGTGGCTTTCCGGATAAATTTTAGAATATGTTAAAAAGTTCGACCGGATATAAATACCCAACTTTTTCCCTGTCGGGAAATTTCCAAGTGTTGGATTTTTCCGTAGTTTAACGACGTTCTAAGTAGTGCAAGTAATGCGATGGTCCCTCTAGAAGACACAAACCTTAACTCGATTATGTGACCGTCTTGAACTTCCCTTTGAACCTTCGGGTTTGGGGCAGTACGGCGTGCCACATGTGAGGCGTTGGCTTGACCCTTCTACGGCTGGACCGTTGGTACTGAGGCACGAACGGAATGTTGTTATACTTGTTTCATGTGTTGATCAGTTTCGGGAAAACTTGGGTGTTCGATTGTTCGATCGAAAAGTTTAACATTTTCTGTTTATCCGGAATGGGATACAATAATTGGAATTCACAATAAGTTATGTGATAACTAAATGAATGTTATAAACGTAGCAATTTAGTCTCACTTGATCGGTTGCCATGGAATTTTGATGTGATCAAAAGTCCGTCGCAATCACGTAGTGTACGCGGATACTCGCCGGGTAAACTTAATAGACAGCCTCGCTCCATAGCCCCGACCAAGTGACTGTAGGAGAACCCCGTCGCCGAAAGCATCCGTTCGGGTGCTCGCGGTAGCGGTGTTCCGCCTTGGTGCACTTCGTCGACGGTATCGGGGGTGCGGCCGTCTACAGAAGTTTGCGACGAGCATTAGATCAGGATGTCGGGAATCCTGTTGAATTGCCCGACTTGATATTGAAAAGTGTTTTCGATTTTGAGACTAAAATGCGGGGTTTATAATTGTTAGGCATGCGATGTCTAAGTAATTCATTTGGTCAGGCATGCGATGTCTGAGGTGGTTGCGGATTCCAACTGTTGTAGTTTTACACTTTCTTTTCTGTGACCGTAAGTGTAATATGTGATATCGCCGGTTTCGTTGCTATATGCCAACGACAATTGGGATGCGCATATTTACTTACGTTGATGACATGTGATGTTATGTGTTGCTGGATATGTTATATTGGATCGTCGTGTTTGAATGGCCGGGTTTTTTTATGTGAGATGGGTGTTTTTCATTTTCATTCATGTAAAAACTTGTATGTAATATTCTTTTATTGGGGCGCTTCCAGGTTGCGGAAGTTGTCACCGTTTGTATATTATTTACTTTTTCGCACTAGGATAGACCCAAGGAGGAGGGCACAAGTAACCGGGTTCTGGAGTCCAGTGGGAGACCAACTCGAGGAGTCGGGTCCGGGTCTCCTAACTCCAGAATTGGTAGGGTTGCTTGCCGCTCTCGTAGGGGTCTAGGGGTGTGGGTTTGGCTATTCATCACGACCGTGGAATCCGTGTTTTATACTGGCTCGTATTGAAAACACGGACGTCCTAGTATATCCAATATTTCATATGATTCTTCTGCTGCGATATCTGTGATGTGATCATGAGATGTTTCTGTGATGGATATAGTATATAGTATATATGATATATTATATAGACGTTACTTATGTTTTACACCCGCGCTAGCCCTGCCCCGCTCTGCCGTTAGTTACCTAACCTAACGGTGCACGAGGGGACATCGAGGCGAATGCGGATGGCATAAGTGTACGTCATATCTATCTGTGATGTTTAGGTACTTAATTGATGGGACTTCATTAATATGATTAATGAAATAAAAGAAACCTAAGATGTTGTAGAATCGAATTTCAAAATAAAACAGGTAGCTACAGTTCTTGCTTTGCACAGAGGTATATGTGATATATCCTGCACCTTATTCGATGAGGAAAGGACCGAGATCCCTTCACCGGGAGTGACTCCTTTAGCAATAACTGGCAGATGCTACACACTCGGTTTGTCTTTTGATTGCTTTTAAGAGTTTTTGCTTTGCACAGCGATATATGTGATATATCCCGCACCTCATTCGACGAGGAAAGGACCGACGATCCCTTCACCGGGAGTGACTCCTTTAGCAAAACTGGAAAAGCCTCAAAAGCACTCCATTTCAAAATTCATTCGATCCTACGACGATATCAAGTTCATTACGCAATAGGTTTTCAGAAAAACCTGTCGTAGCCCTCCGTCATTTCAGATAAATCCTGTTTAGTATTCGTGCTGCGTTTGTTGACCTTGTCAAGGCGCAGTGTGCGGTAGCTAACCAGTATTTATCTGCTTATGCATATGATGCAGATTGGGTTAGGGTAGTCGTGCGGCCTTGTTGACCTTGTCAAGGGTCGTGCGGGTGGGTTTGATTCAATCAACAAATGACGGGTTGAACTTGACTTGCGGTCTATGGTTTGTTGACCTTGTCAAGGTCATAGATCGTTTGGGGCAAAACATTATCGGGAATTTCAAGTGTTGAAATTTGCAATGAGATTGCATACCTTCTATGAGATAGTTGGATCCCGATACCCGCTGCGAGTAAGTGTTACTCCTGGGAGAGTTTTATACATTACAATTAGCCGATCAAGTAGGTGTCTAGAAAGGTGTCAACGGGGTTACGCCTCTGGGAAAACGAGGTTTACATTAATTAGGTTCGTGCGAAAGCACGGGGGACCTCCCTCAAAGTACCGACACTGGCCTGGCTGAAAGATTGGCGAACTTGTAGTGTATAATTAATCCCGGCTAGTCTTTCCTTTTAGGGTTTGAAGGAAGATTTGATAAAAAGCAGTGGGAGCCATCCTGATTAGATAAAATAATAACCAATCTATTCTTGACAGAGCGCACGCTGAGTGTTTTCTTCTCTCTCTCTCCTGGTAGCGACCATATCACGCCTTAATCAAGATAATAATACGGAATATTGACCGAACCCGCTTGTTATACTGAGCTGGGGAACGTTGGTCCCGCTCCAACTTATAATTGTTATAAGACAGAGCAGGAAATTGGGGATTACCAGAATTCCCGTGCCGCCCAAACGAAGAAAGTGCATGCTGATGCATCATCTTCGGGTGTGTTCGTTACAAAGAACTGTTTCTCAGTATCCTCTGCGTCCTGGGTATGTGATACCAGATCAGGATCCCAGATATGTAATCTGTTACTTAGGGCTACAGAAAGGTAGAGAACTGAGAACGGGTGATAAGTTTCATGAGGCAGAAAACGGGGCAAGTGTTGCAGCCAAGTCTGTCGGTCACTGTCACCCTGTATTCCAAATACATTGATTCTGAACGAATGTTATTAGATACCGAACCTGATATACAAAATCATATCTGTCTCTTTATTAGTAAAGAAACGATAAAATTTTGTATAGATGGATAATGTTTTGAACATTTCCTATATCAAAAGTTGATCGGTTCAGGCACGTTATCTAAAAGCATTAATGTTCTAAATCAAACCATAGTTCTTAGTATACGGAACACACATAAGAGGAAGAGTTCAGAAATGAACGGATCCTTCTTAAGGCATTATAGACTAGGTCATATCAATGTGACCCGACTAGCTAGAGTTACATATAGATGCATATTTAAATCAGTTTGAATTTACATCTTGTGAAACTCGCCAGTCATGTCACAAAGATAAGATGACCACAGCTCTGTTTAATGGAAACAGAGAAAGAGTTAGTGAACTCTTGGGATGATACATGAGGATGTATGCAAGGTCCCCTGTCTACACATGCCAGGACTGGTTCTTTGTACTTCATTACATTCTCTGATAATCTCTCAAGATTCAGACATATGTTCCTGTTGAAACATGAGTCCGAGCCTTTTGAGATATTCACAGAATATAAGCGAGAAGTAGAGAACCAGATATACGGGTATAAGTATTATGTACTTTGATGAGATCAAGGAGGAGAATACTTGAGCACGGAATTCCAGGACTATTCTAAAGGAGAATGAGATTCTCTCTCAGCATTACTCCTCCGCATACACCATAGCACGATGGTATATCGGGGCGGAGCAATCACACCCTATATGATATGGTGTGCTCTATGATGAGTAATACTGAGTTACCTTTTTCCTTTTGGGAGTTATGCACTTGAGAAGCTGCATACCTATTGAATAGGGTTCCAATCAAATCAGTTGCCTACCACTTCATATGTGATATGGAAAGGGAAGAGCCCATGTCTTAAGCTAGTTAAGATTTGGGGTTGTCCGGCCTATGTTTAAAAGCAAAATCCGGACAAGCTCGAGGCAAGATCTGTTATCTACAACTGGAAAGGTTCCAGCTATGCAAACTATAGCAGATGATTTGGTAGAACCAAAGGATTCATTAGATATCAACGAACCTCAGCCTCTCCGCCGATCTAGTAGAGTTCCTCACCCACCTGAGAGATACTTCGGTTTCTCTATGACAGTGGGAGCGAGGATTGCATCATGAGATGATGACCCAACTAGTTTCGAGCTGGCCATCGAGAGTAAGACTCTGTAAGAATGGCTGGATGCTTAGTGATCTGAGATGGAATCCTTATACACCAGCAAAGTATGGACTTTAGCTGCAAGATCTGAAGGGTTAAATCCCCATCAGGAGCAAGTATATCTTGAGAAGATTACTTGGTGTACATGGAAAAGTTGAGACTTTCAAAGATAGACTTGTTAAAGGTTTACATCATTGACCAGGTGTGGATCATGATGAAACTTTTTCTAAGGATCTAAGCTTAAGTCCATCCAGATCCTACTTACCACGGCTACATACCATGACTACGATATCTGGTGGTTGAGTGTCTTGACTGATTTTCTAAATGATATTTTGGAAGAGAGCGTCTATAAGTACACAGCCAGAGGGCTTCGTAGACAGTGGGAGCAGCGGAAACGTGTGCAAGATGCTTTATAGGATAAAGCAGGCATCGCGGAGTTGGAACATCTGTTTTGATGGATTAGTCAAAGAGTTTGACATCATCAAAATGGTAGATGAACCTTGTATAAACAAAAAGGTAGTAGGGAGTATGGTGGTGATCCTCGTAGAGTACGTGGATGACATACTCTTGATAAGAAAGGAGTTTCTTATGCTACGCTCGATCAATCTCCGCTTATCACTAGAATTCTCCATATAGGATCAAAGTGATACCTACTAAATCCTGGATTTTGGATCTATGAGATAGATTTAATTGGATGTTAGGATTCTCACTAGTTGTAGTGAGATGGTATCAATCGACCGTGGGGAGAATCACTGGAATGGTTCCAGGGTGATAATGACGACTGAATGTCAGTCACAGGCATTGTCTTTACCCTCAGTAGAGGGACGGTATGTTGGAAGAGTTCCAAGCTGGATACCGTGACATACTAGACGATAAAGGCAGGATACATCGCTACTTAAGATGCTACCAAAGTGGCTGTCTGGGTGTATATTAGTTCATAAGATGAACTTTGTTCCTTCCATTGTGTGACAATGGAGTTGTGGCTTATGCCAAGGAACGCCGGTCCCATCAGTGATCCAGACTTATTTTAAGGCAGCATCGCCTGATCATGGAGATGGTTGAACTCCAGGGTGATCGAGGTTAGGAGAGTGGACTCAGAGGACAACACAGCGGATCCACTCACAAAGGCCTGTTCCCAGAGAGAGACTTTTATGGGATGGTTGAGTATGAGATACTTCAAACCACTGCTACAGATGGCCCTAGTGCAAGTGGGAGATTGTTAGTTATATGTATGCCCTAGAGGCCATTACTGTACATAGGATGTATATTGTAGTGGATGCTGGGACATATATAGGGAGGACTTTCTTGCTCGACATGATAGTATGCTATCTGGTTGAACTTTACCTTAACGTGTATACTGATTGTCTCTCTGTTACATGTTGGTAAAGCCCTTAGGATCTGTACTTGACTACCTGGACTATGATGCGGATCATACTAGTGGGGACATGGTAGTCCATAAGTACATCCTTCAAAGTCCCTAGTCGTGGGTGTATCGAGACGGGGCATCGATATGCCAGAGTAGACTAGCGTGTACCTTCTCGACCCATACAGATGGGCGATGGATGATCCCATATCCATCGGTGTTTGACATCAGAGATGATATACGGGTGCTCAGTAGAGACTGGGTACACTGGACGGACTCGCCGAGAACTCCCAGATGGTATTATACCTCACGTCAGATGGCAGTTCTCTGGTGACACTGGTACAGAGTAGTCTGTTGACCCGAGATCGTCATAGAGTCTTGTGTGGTTCCCACTGTGCTTTGATTTCCATCTTACCACGTCCAAGAGGGCGTGCAAAACGGTGGTTTTTGGGTACAGTCCCAAGTCACATGGAGGCAATGAGCGATAGGAGGGGATTCGTCTCTCCCGGTATATGGGGGTTGATGTTGCGCTGTGTTCGATTGGCTATAACAGGAAATCCCTGGCCAGGGTTGCTGAGATTTACTGGTAAGTGTTACCAGTAGTTTCTCGAACAGTTATAGACCTCATATCGACACGACTTATTGAGCTATTGGGGTCTGACGTTTACCACCCCTAGGCGAGATATGCGACATATCAGACGATCAGACCGGACTGTACGGTAGTGTTACTGGTCGGATTCACTGGAGTGTGAGCGGGCTTGCTCGTCGATCTTCAGATCGCTCAATACCCGGGTGGCCGTTACGTTTAGCAGACCGCTTGCGGCTTGTGGATGTTTGATATGATCATCATCCGCTGCCGGCGTATTGACGAGTCTTTAGAGTCCTACACAGAGGTTTCCTGGCTCAAGCAAAACGAAATAGGAGCGCATATGAGATATGTGCGGGACCGAGAATAATACGTGTATGTGATACCGTATTTCATTCTCACGATGAATGTATCGAATGGTTGTATGCGATATAACCTAGTTATCGATTCAAGCGTTGATTCGATAAGCCGATACATTGTATACTAGTTGGTTGTGTGCGACATGACCGGATCATTGAATCAAGTGTTGATTTAATGATTTAATGCATAATTATATATTTGATATATTACTTTGCATTAACTAGTATTGGTTCACTTTATATGGATTTTCTCACTTGTAATGTGCACATAGTATATGTGATATACATTTGTACATATGCTTGTATCATGTTTGATGATACATGATTGTTTAAGTGTATGTTAAGAATAAACCATGGTTATTTATATGATTAGGGTTTTATTTCCTTTTCTTATTTATTTATCTATTTATTCATTTTGGAAAAGAGAAGAGAAAAGAATGGTGGCTAATTTTGTTCTTTTGTTGAAGCTTCATGAAGCTTTGTTCAAGTCAACCATTCTTATCTCATTCTTAACCCTAACCATTCCCATTAACCATGGTTCATTCTCTACACTAAACTAAGGTTAATATTATGATAAGAATGGATTTTATTTTCTATTCTATTATTCTTATCATAACATTTTCTTCTTCTTCTTCCTTGCTTCAAGTGAGGAAGCTTGAGGTCATCAATGGTGGATTGATGTTTTGAGTGAGAAATCCAATTCTAAAGTTAACCCACTTCCTATTTCTTCATCCTCCACCTCTTGCCAAGTAGTAGAGTGTGTTTCCTTCACAACTTTTCACGGTTTGGTGAAGGTGGAGCTTGATTCATCGATGCCTCGACGTAGATCATCTTCGGCATGGACATCGACGACCTAGCTCACTTTTTCTCCGACGAAGCCGACTCTAGAGCCCGGATTTGATTTGGACAGCGGAGACGACATCGTTGCGGAGCCGTGGAGGTGGAGCACCGGATCTACAAAGGTTGTATTTCCGTATTCCCTTAGTTAATTGTTAACTAGTTCATGTTTCGCCTAGAAATCTAGCCAACGATCCGTACTTTAGGGTTTGTAGGCAACATAATTTTTGAAATTGCCATGGTTGATGGCTTGGGAGACCTCACTAGTGTGCCTAGGAACCCTACATACATATCCCAAGTATCCTATACAGTGTAGGCCTCTAGGGCATATATATCCAACAAACTCACTCTAGAATATTTCTTGCAACAACCTTCTTCTAGAAGGCTCTTTCCAACAACCTTCTTTTAGAAGGATCTCTCCAACAACCTTCTTCTAGAAGCCTCCTTGTAACAACCTCATTCTAGAATATTCCCTCCAATAAACTTCTTCTAGAAGATTCTTTCTAACAACCTCATTTGGGAGGGAAAATTCAAATGAGGTGGTTCATTTTAGAGGGAAAATTCAAATGAGGTGGTTCATTTTGGAGAGAAAAGTTGTTCATTTTGGAGGGAAAAGTTGTTCATTTTGGAGGGAAATTTGAATTTGAATTGAAAAGGAGAGAGGGTTATAAAAAGATATCTAGATCTGGGGTTTTGGGGGTGGTTCATTTTTAGTGAGCTAGTTAGTTGGTGGTTCATTTTGGAGGGAAAAATTGTAGATCCAAATCAAATTGAGTGACACAATTTGATTGAAATCAAGATCTATCGAGTGCCGATTCATGCAAGAAGCCATCAACCTTTAGAAGCGACGCCGATCTTCAACCGAGCAAGTAATCCAAGCCGATCCACGACTCACGGAGATAATGCGAAGCTAATTCGACGATCGAGTTCATTCCCCAAATTCTTGTAGTTCTTGAGCAAATTGTAACGGAATTGTTGAATAATAAAAGGTGAAATTTCTTTATCTTGCTTATCTTTATATTTGAGCATTATGATGAGTTTTCAATTCTTGATTGATTTCTTTGTTATGATGCTTGAGTAGAAACTCCGCTCGTGGAGGAATCGAAAGAATAGATAGATGATGATGATTACAATCTTGAAACGATTCTTAAGTCCTATGAATTTTGTAACTCTAGTAAGTTGAATCATCGACAACCTAGTTTTGAGTGAGATGCTTTATTGAATGTTTTCGCTCTTAATTAGAGATCAACGATCGGTGATTGAATTTCCTAGAGGCTAGAATTGAATGAAAATCAACGAAAGGACAAGGGATAGATGATGAAACCCTAGTTTCCGCAAGAGATCCCTAATTCTCTTTGATTGTCATCGATCTAGCAACAAATCATCAATGGATAGGAATACGTAATCACAAGTCTTCATCCTCACTATCGATTCAATCGATTCCTATGAGCCTCATTACAAATCTTGATAGTTCATTAGATTTGGTCATCTTCTAGAATTTTATTGATTCTTGATCTTTAGATCTAGTTCTTACTATTGTTGAAACTAAATTTCAAAATTCTTGAATCAATTTTCTTGCAATTCTTCTTTAATATTTTCATTTCGACTCATCTAAAACGAAAGCGAGCAAAACACACATCTCAGTGGAGGATCCGTATTCATTAACGCGCTACATCGACACCGTTAATTGATTACGGTATAAATTTCATTGATTGTGATCTTTACACATTTTCAAAACACGACACACAAAGAATCATTCAATAAATACCCAACCGATATCACATACTCGTATTAATCTCGGTCCCGCACATATCACATATGTGCTGCTACGCCGTTTCGCATGAACCAGGAAACCTCTGTGTAGGACTCTAAAGGCTCGTCAATACGCCGGCAGTAGGTGATGATCATATCAAACACCCACAAGACGCAAGTGGTCTGCTAAACGTAACGGCCACCCGAGTATTGAGCGATCAGAAGATCAACAAGCAAGCCTGCTCATTCTCCAGCGAATCCAATCTGTAACACTACTATACAGTCCGGTCTTTTCGTCTGATATGTCGCATATCAAAGCCTAGGGGTGGTATAACGTCAGACCCCAATAGCCTGATAAGTCATGCCAATGCAAGGTCCATAACGGTTCGAGAAACTACTGGTAACACTTACCAGTAAATCTGAGCAACCCTGGCCAGGGATTTCCTATTATGGCCAATCGAGCATAGCGCAACATCAACTCCCAATACCGGGAGAAACGAAACCCCTCCTATCGCTCATTACCTCCATGTGACTCAGGACTGTAACCAAAAGCCACCGTTTTGCACGATCTCTTGATCGTGGTAAGGTGGAAATTAAAGCACGGTGGGAATCACACAAGACTCTATGAAGATCTCGGGTCTACAGACTAACCTGTACAAGTGTCACCAGAGAACTGCTATCCAACGATAGGTATAATGCCATCTAGGAGTTCTCGGCGAGTCCGTTTAGTTTACCCATTCTCCACTGAGCACCCGTATACCTTCTCTGATGTCAAACACCAATGGATATGGGATCATCCATCGCCCATCATATGGGTCGAGAAGCGTATATGCTAGTCTACTCTGGAGTATCGATGCCCTGTCTCGATACTCCCACGACAAGGAACATTTGAAGGATGTACTTATTGACTACCCTGTCCCCACTAGTATGATCTCCATCATAGTCATGGTAGTCAAGTACTCATCCTAAAGGCTTTTATCAACATGTGATCATAAAACAGTATTTGTTAACATGTTAAGATAAAGTGCAACCAGATAGCATATTATCATGTTGAGAAAGAAAGTCCTCCCTGTATATCTCTAAGCATCCACTACAATATACATCGCATGTACAGTAATGGCCTCTAGGGCATACATATAACTAACAATCTCCCACTTGCACTAAGGCCATCTGTTGTAGTATCTAATACCCAACAATATAGCAGTGGTTGTAGTATCTCATACTTAACCATCCCATAGAAGTCTCTCTAGGGTTAAGGCCTTTGTTAGTGGATTCGATGTGTTATACTTCAGGTCTACTCTCCTTACCTCGATCCTTTGGAAATCAACCATCTCCTTGATCAGGTGATACTTGCCTCAGAATTTGTCTGGAACACTGATGGGACCTGCGTTCCTAGGCCTAAGCCATAACTCCATTGTTGTCTCAATAATATTTATTGGACGCTCAATGGTAGGAACCTTATTCATCTTATGAAGAAGAATTGTCCAGACAGCCACTTTGGTCGTATCGTTGGTAGTAATGTATTCAGCCTTTATCGTCTAGTATGTCACGGTATCTAGCTTGGAACTCTTCCAGCATACCGTCCCTCCACTGAGGGTAAAGACAATGCCTGTGACTGACTCTCAGTCGAACTTATCACTCTGGAACCTGGAACCAAGAACTTTCTTTTAGTGATTCTCAAGTACTTAAGGATGTCCTCCACAGCTATACAGTGATTCTTCCAAGATCCGATTGATTCTTGATCACTACACCTAGTGAGTGATCTAAATCTGGTCCGGTACATAACATCGCACACTTTGATAGAGCCTACTGCCGAAGCATAGGTCATCTCTTGCACGCGAGCTCTCTCCAAATTAGTCTTGGAATACATCTTTTTGGAGAGAGTGATTCCACAGCAAGTGGGCAAACCACCACGCTTAGAATCCTCCATACTAAACCCCTTTAGTATGGTGTTAATGTACCTAGATTTGGGACACTCCCAACATCCACATAGATCTATCACCATAGATTATAATCCACAAGATGTAGCGGGTATCATCCAGATCTTCTATTAAGAATCCCCATGATAAGAGGAGCTTGACCGAGTGTAGCATAGGAAACCATTTACTATCAAGAGTACGTCTTCTACGTACAATACGTGGAAGACAACCTTACTCTCTACAACCTTCTCATATATAAAAGGTTCATCTCCCATTTTGATGAAGTCAAACTCTTTGACTATCACATCAAAACAGATGTTCCAACTGCCTGAACCCGGTTGGGCCATCATCTCATGATGCAATCCTCGCTCCCACTGTCACCGAGAAGACCGTAATATCTCTCATGTGGATGAGGAACCCTATCAGATTCGTAGAGAGGCTGAGGTTCGTTGGAGACTATTGAATCGTTTGGTTTCACCAAATCATCAGCTGTTAGTTTGTGCAGCTGGAACTCTTCCAGTTCTACCTCATGACCACTAATTTCTTCACAAGAAATTCCTTTCCTAAAAAGGTGGCATTCTGAGAAACAAAACACCTTTTGCTCATCAAAGTGGTAGAAGATATACCTTTGCAAATGTTTGGGATATCCAACAAACTTACAGAACTGACCTTGCCTCGAGCTTGTCCGGATTCTGCCTTTCAACATAGGCCGGACAATCACATATCTCAACTCGTTTAAGACATGGTCTCTTCCCATTCCATATCTCATATATAGTGGTAGGCCCTGATTTAGATGGAACCTCATTCAATAGGTATGCAGCTTCTCAAGTGCATAACACCAAAAGGAAACAGGTAACTCAGCAGTACTCATCATCGAGTGCGCCTTATCTCATAGGGTGCGATACCTCCGCCCCGATACACCGTTGTGCTGTGGTGTATACGAAGGAGTAAGCTGAAAGAGAATCATATTCTCCATTAAGAAAATCCAGGAACTCCATGCCCAAGTGTTCTCCTCGTCGATCACATCGTAGGACTAAATACTTCTACCCGTTCGGTTCTTTAATTTCAAAACTTATATTCCTCGAATTTCTCAAAAGTTTCAGACTTGTCTTTCAACAAGAACACATGTCCGAATTTTGAGAGATGATCGATGAATATAATGAAGTATGAAGAACCAACCTTGGCATTTGTAGACATAGGACCGTATACATCATCATGCATCTGTCCTAAGAGTTTACTAACTCTTTCTCTGTTTCTAGTAAATGGAGTATTGGTCATATTACCTTTGAGACAAGACTGGAAAGTATCATAAGATGAAAATTCGAACAGATTCTCATATTCATCCTTATGTGACTTAGCTGGTCAAATCGCATTGATATGACTTAGTCTACAATGCCACAAGAAGAATTCATTCATTTCTGAATTAGTCCTCTTGTCTGTATTCTACATGCTTTGAACTGGGGTTTGATTTAGAAAATATATGCTATCATATAACGTGCCTGATCCAATCAACTCTTGATTCAAGAAAATGTTCTCAAAATTATCTTCCAATACAAAATTATATCCTTCTTTAACTTAATAAAGAATCTGATGTATATCAGGTTCGGTATGTAATAACATTTGTTCAGAATCAATGTATTAATACAAGGCGATATCTGCGAACTGACTTGGCTGCAACAATTGCACCATCCTCTAACACTTAAAGATATATCACCTATTCTCAGTTCTATACCTTTCTGTAGCCCATGTAACATATTACATATGCGGGATCCTGATCCGGTATCACATACCCATGACGTAGAGGATACTGGAAAACAGTTCTCGGTAATAAGGACACCCCAAGAATATGCATCAACATGCACTTTCATCGATTGGGTGGCATGGGAATCCGGATATTCCCCTATTTCCTGCTCGGACTTATAACAATTATAAGATTGAGCGGAACCAACGTTCTCTAGCTTAGTATAATAAGCAGCTTCGGTCAATGCATCCATATTATTATCTTGATTAAGGCATAACATGGTTGCTACCAGGAGAGAGAGAGAAGAAAACACTCTGCGTGCGCTCTTGAAAGATTAGATTAGTTATTATTTTATCTAATCAAGATGGCTCCCACCGTTTTAGTAAAATCTTCCTTCAAACCCTAAAAGGTAAGACTAGTAGGGATTAATTACACCCTATAAGTTCGCAAATCTTTCGGCCAGGCCAGTGTCGGTACTTTGACGGAGGTTCCCCGTGTTTTCGCACGGACCTAGTTAAAATAAATCTCATTTTCCTAGGGGCGTAACCCCGTTAACACCTTACTAGACACCTACTTGATCGACTAATTGTAATGTGTAAAACTCTCCCATGAGTAACTCTTACTCGCGGTGGGTATCGGGATCCAACTATCTCATAGAAGGTATGCAATCTTATTGCAAATTTCAATACTTGAAATTCCCAATAATGTTTTGCCCCTAGCAACTTATGACCTTGGCTAAGGTCAACAAATCATAAGTGCTAGCCAAGTTCAACCCGTCAGTTCTTGATTGAATTAAACCCACTCGGACGACCTTTGACGCAGGCCAACAAAGTCGCATGACTACCCTAGTCTACTCTGGAATATCGATGCCCCGTCTCTATACATCCACGACTAGGGACATTTCAGGATATGCTTATAAACTATTCATGTCCCACTAATATGATCTGCATCATAATCACAGTAGTCAAGAAAGAATCCCGAGGGCTTTATCAATAAGTAAAAGTGAATAAAAGCATGATCAAGTGAACATGTCGATAAAGAGTAACCAGATAGCATACTATCATGTCGAGCAAGAATGTCCTCGGAATATATATACATGTATAATTACATCAACTATCAAATAATGGCCTCTAGGGCATATATATATCCAACATAATCAATGCCTGAATGCATGTGGATCTCATCCACGTGTCAACCAATGACACAACAACATCATGCATGTAAACATCATGAAGCATATGCATGTAAATATGAGAATATAAATCAACGTGTTTCCATCAATGACACATCAAATTATGGAACCTGAGTGTCCAACATTGACGCTCGAAACATTATAAAACACGTGTCCAGCATCGACACGTAAATCCTCATATATCGGGCTCCGTCAGTCCGGAACGGCCCATGGGCTTCGTCTGTCCGTATCGGCCCTCAGGCTCTGGCAGAACGGATCGGCCCATATCCATCTCTCGACTCCGGTCGGTATCCTCCGGATAACCGCCAGGTCCAACCAATCATAGGTAGGTAGTAGTCCCTCTGCCAGGCTAATTGTTTACTGCACAACCATCCATTCTCACCCTGAGGTACCATACCGGGTTCACCTTGAACCCGCAAATGGATTATCCAACACCTCGAATCGGGTTTCACATATCACACATCTCAGAACCGAGAAAACGCATAGTGGATGCACTGAAATATCATATCAAGAGAAACCGGGTTTTTAAAACAATACATACAATCTTTTGAAACATAACCACGGTTCTCAAATCCAGAAATCTCATGAAAACAACATATCTCAATGCGTATAATCGTAAAGCAAGATGTATGTGACATATAACAGAATGTAAGCATATCCGTATATCATGCAACATGGAACAGTGATGTGAGCATGGGCATATCATCATAATGTGAGTATAGCAATATAATAGCATGATGTAGCAATTCTACTGTGTGAGTGACATAGCAATTATCGATGATGAAGTGTGAGAGCCGGCCAATCTGTGTAAGTGTAACATATGCATCATCGATAATGGTGTAGGTGTACTAGCACAGGTATATGTAATGCATCGAGAATGACATGAAGATGGCATAAGGTACATCATACGAGAAATGCTAACAGGTATACGTATCTACAATATATCTGAATAGGTGAATCTATCCATCGGCATCCAGCCTCACAACATCACGTACGGTATAATCCATCGTACGTCATCCTCTAGTCAAGGGTACGGATCAATCATCATACAACTTATCACGTACGGAGGGATTAAACCATTAGGGATCCTATCAACCTATATGACATTCAGGGTACGGACCTAACATCTCGTACGGCATATTACTCATGATTCACAACATTATATATATCTATATGCCTATATCCCAGGTCACATCCATAACAATCTCATATCAGGGGACCGGCAAAGGTATCAATCATCTTTTATCGACTCGCATCCGTATACCGACATATCAATCAAGTCTTCATACATTCTTTTCATCACATTTATATCCCACATCAAGTCATTTACATATATATATATATATATATATATATCCTATCTTATAAATCTCATGTCATGCTACTCTAAATCTCATACTTATCCTCGTGCGCTACCTATCTATATATCGTGATTCACGTATACTTATCATATCCTTATATATGTATCAATCCGAGACATCATTTGTTTCATATCATGTCATACTAAACCTTTAATCACTTCCATAGGTTCCTAGAATTGGTTTCTCTAACCATATCCTATAGTTTTCTAATCTAGGTTTCCTTAACCATATTCTATATATCGGTTTCCATCAAAACTTGCGGGGGTGCTATATGCCATCCACCCGACTTCCCCTGTAGATATAAATCTACTCACCTTGATCCTTTCTTGCCAAAGTCGATGACGCCATACTCCGTCGTCTCAGAATCTACGCGAAAGTACCTACAATCAATACACAACCGCAATTCTTATTAAAATCAAATTCGAAAAACCCATACGGCACAAGGTGTGCTCATAGGTTAGAACCTATAACCTACGCATGCAAAAACAACCAATTATCCCTTGTCGTTGACGTACAATCATCCAACGACCAAATACAACATCAAATACCAAAACCCAAGTTTCAGAATCGGAAAACACAAAAGCAACAACCTAGGAAAACCACTCCCAGATTTCCCCTAGGCCAAACTAAGAAATTTTGCATATAGGGTTGCTCTAGATATAAGATAAGGAATCCATGGACCAAACATTACCCAAATCTACCCGGATCAGGCCACAATTTGCGGCCTGTAGGAATTTATTTGCGGCCAGGACTTGGGATTGGGGTCTCGGGTTTCAGGGGTTGCTTCTACGTGGCCTGCACGTCTCACTGTCAAGGGAACTTAATTTATAGTGATCTCGGGTCATCCCAGATTCTCATATACAATCACAAACTGGCAAATATCGATGTCGGGAAAAATTCTATGTTCTGGTTTTGGGTTCTAGTATCCGGTCTAAGCCAGCAAAATCATCACTAAGGTTTTGTAGACTCCCATTACAGATCATGATTCCACATAAACACCCAAACCCTTCTCTTGAATTTTCCAAACATCACATACCCTAACCAAATCACATTCTAAACTAGACTAGGGTATATGATACTAAAAATAAACTAAATGAAAGAAGATATACCTCATTTGGGCAAATCAAGAAAAACCTTAGCTTTCTAAAGTCTCCAAAATCTAACTTTGATTGGTCCAAAGTGTTGAGGATGAGGTGGGGATCAACTTTAATGAAGAGGGTGTAGGGTTTTGGTGAAGAAATGGAGGTGATTCATGGAGGTGAAGGTAGAGGGAAATGAGGAGGAAGAAGATGAAGGTAATAACGGGGAAGGGAAATGAGTGGCTACCCTCTCTCTCTCTCTTATTCTCACCCTCACCAAACCGAAGCCTCACACTCTCTCTCTCTCCAATAATTGACTTTTTTAACCCCTTTTCTTTTTCTTTTCTTTTCCCCACTCATTAAAACCAAACAAATAACACAAATAAAATGAAACAACACGTAACATGTCATGGTGCACTAGCCATGGAAAACTGTAGAAACACGGATTTGGCTTAATCGCGATTGGTAGTGCACTAATCGATTTTTATTCAAACTGCATATAATTAATTATAAAAATGCCCAATCCAATAAATATATTTTTAAATGAATAAATCATTTTAAATCTCCAATTATTTCACAATTATTGGTATGTATTTATACTATTTTACGAAAACCCCAATTTCGCAAATCGGGTAGTTTTCGCAGAATATATTATTTTAATATTAAATTCCAAAAATAATATTTTATATTTTCTGAAATGTTACACTAGGCATCAATACTCCGGAGTAGACTGGTGTATACTTTTCGAGACCCCGACGAGGGGCGGTGGACGGTCTCACAAGCCATTGGTATTGAGTCACCTATGATAGTATACAGGTGCTTACTGGAGGTGAGTACATATAACATTTCAGAATATAGAAAATATTATTTTCGAATTTAAATAATAAAATAATGAATTTTACGGATATTATACGAATATAGATTTGAGTTTCCGTAAAATGGTATAATTATATACCTCTATTTTAGAAAATAATTGAAATTTAAAATGAATTATTAATTATGAAGGCATTTATTTGATTTGGGCTTTTTATAAATTAGTATATGATTATATCCATATTAGTTGATATTTAACTTAATTAGTGTTTAAGTGTCAAGACATGTTAACAATTTATTTATGAATTATATTTTAGTTTTGTGCTTTTATGTAAAGAAAAGAAAAGAAAAGAAAAGAGAAAAGAGGAAATTGAAAAGAAAAGGATACGAGAGGGGGACAAGGGGACATAGCGTTATGGGTGTGAGTGAGAGAGAGAGAGAGAGAGAGAGAGATGGTTGCCTCCAACCATTTGTTTGCTTCATCCTTCATTCACTTTCATCTCTCTTTCATCTTCTTCTTCCTCTACTTCCTCAACCTCCCTCCATCATCTACCACCACCACAAAACACCCCTAAATCCACCTCAAAACACCATGTAATCTTCTGTCACGACCCGAAATTGGCACGTGATGGCCCTTAAACTACACAACGTCTACAGGCGTAACGCAATTTAAGTAAGCCGAAAACCCAGCAATCTAAACAATCAAAACTAGTAAGAAATAAGAACATTGTTAAAACTTTTGAAATCTCAAACCAAATTCTTTAAAGTCCAACTTTTCTTCCTTTAAAATTTTGGCAGCACCTGCTTTGTAAAACAAGCCCCCAAAAATGGGTACAACATAATATAAGTAAAAGCATCCCAAACGGGAGCAAAATCCACGCCCAACGGCGGAAAACAACCACCACAACAAATATACGACGCCGTAGCGAAGAATGAGACGATATAAATAAAACTGCATAAAAAACCTCCAAGTCATGAAATACAATATCGTCCTCACACCAAGTCTCTATGTCATACATGAAAGTGGTAGATGGAGAGTACAGGATACAACGAATATACAACAAGCAACATCGGAAAATCGCAAAACCCACCTAAGCAAAACAGCACACTGTCAGGCGATGCGGTATCTGCAGCAAAAGATGATACGATGGATGAAAATAGCCCTGCCTCTGACTACTCTGAGGAACACCTGCAAAACACTGTGGCACAACGGGGGTGAGTTGCCAACTCGTGAATAGTAAAAAACATATGCATGCAACAGTCATGAAAGGTACTCTAGCAGGTACAAGTAATACACGAAGCAATGATATGACAATGTATATATGCAACAATCATGAAAGGTACTCTAGCAGGTACAACTAATACATGAAGAAATGCATATAAAATAAAAGTATGTAAATGCAACAGTCATGGAAGGTAATCTAACAGGTACAACTAATACATGAAGCAGTGCATAAACAATAAATGCAGAGTATGGGATAAAACATATCATTCCCACGGAAATCCTGATCTCGTGGTAGGACTAAAATCAATCAAGACAATCCAAATCCCAATTTCCCCAAATCAGCCCCCAAATTGGCTCTCATATCATGTAAGTCTCAATATATCCTGAACGTACAATATCAAGTAAATCTCATATATCCTGAATGTACCACATCAAGTAAGACTCAAATATCCTGAATGTCCAATATCAAGTAAATCTCATATATATCATATATGTCCAACATCAAGTAAATCTCATATATCCTGAATGTCCAACATCAAGTAAATCTAATATATCTAAACTATATTTGCATGAATAAATATGATGAAGTTTATGAATTGATACGGATACATATATATTAGTGTCCCACTCCACTAATATATATATATATATATATATATATATATATAGGAATAAAAATATCATGAAACCAATGTGTCAAGCATCGACAAAAAAATATTGATCTATCAGGTACTGTCACCACGACTGGCTCCCTGATAGGTATGTATCATACGCTATCCCGAAAAACCCGAATGCCCAGCTTCGACCCTCGTCTTTTCACGTATCCATACATACATGACTCCTGTCGGTATCCCCACGATAACCGCCGAGTCATAGGTACTGTCACCGGTAGGTATGCTTCCCCTACTAACTCATCGTCTAGCTCCATGAAATTCTTGCCCCGAGGTACCTCCGGGCCCCACCATGTACCCGCATACGAATCCCTCCTTTCCTCGCGTGGGGTATATATATCAAAACCGATAAAACTCATAGTGGCTGCTGAAATATCATATCAAGAGAAACCGGGTTTTTCAAATAATGCATAATTTCATGAAACTACCACGGTCCTCAAATCCAGAAAATATCATGAAAAATCCATACCTCAATGCGAAAATCCATGAGTATAATATACGCAACATAAAACTGATATGCGAGCATATAAAGGAAAGCCGCTATTTAACCGGAACAAGTTAATATAAATATCATGCGCTTCCTAATTTCTCCAAGTCTATACAACATCAAAATAAAGGTAAACATGTGGCTATAACCAGATATATATATGTAAACATAAATGTATGGTAAGGTATATGTATCTACCTATCAGTAATGATGTAATATACCCTCCAGGTATAAGTGAAGTATGTATGCACGGTATACATGTAGCTATGTCATTATGTGTGTATATACCTATCGCTAATGGTACAATACCCTATAGGTATACAGGTAAGTAGCATGTAAGCATGTCAAGGCATATGTATAAGCATGTAGGTATACAGGTATGCTAGATGTCATAAGCATAAAGGAATATAAATCAATATCTCAATGTCCCTAACCAAACAATATCATATAAGTATGGGTGTTGTGCATGTCATGGCAATTATTGACGGTGTGTGTTGCATATAATCAGTTCTCGTGCAACATAAGCCGTCAGTAATAGTGCAGTGTCCTAAAGGTACTAGTCCAAGCACAACAATAACTAATCAATAATGTGTATGCGCAACTCTATATATGAAATAGAATATGCGACAATAAAATAACATCTCTAGCCCAGACGCATAACACCATGCGGGCGATTCCCCTGTATATGTTAAGTCTACTTACCAACCGTCCTGGGTAAGTAAAGCCAACCACCTGCTTCCCCTTCTTCGCACCGTCCGAAGTCTCCGCCTGCGAACCTATAACATAACAATATAACAGGTATATATTAACAAAAGACCAAAACACGTACAAACTACGTTTTACCGACACACCAACTCCAAACATATTCCCAAGTGTTCGTTTAGTGGCTAACGTGCGTAGCAACACTACGAAACCAACCCAAGAGAAAAACCAGCACGAAGTGCACGGACCGTGTCGAATAACGTATCGCGCGTAGTCGTAACACAAGAAACTAGCTATGTGATCCCAGATTTTGTATACAGAGAAAACCTAACAATCAAACATGACCAAACACACCTAAACCAAAGCAGACACCTACCCACAAAAACTCACACCCTAACTTAACCCCAAAACCGATGTCGCCGGATTTTCCCTTCTCGTTGTCGGCCATGGTCCGAGACGGGGTGTTCGTGCTTGATGTGAAGGCTCTAGCTCTCAGGTACAACACAGCTACATTGTTTGGTTTTCTAGTATACTCTTGGGGTCACAGCAGATCACAGATGTCATATATTGACACTAAAAATACAATATTTGCATAAAAACATAACTTTACGCTATCTAAACTGAAACTATAAGGCTACACAACACTAATAAGACTTAAATAACAGATAGAGATCATTACCTAACCAAAAGAACTCAAAGATCCAAGCTTTCCAAGCTCCTAGGCATCCAAGAGGCAAAACTAGTCCAAAGATATGATTTTTGTGAAGTTTGTGAAGGTTTTTTGAAGAATTGGTGATGGGAAGACAAGTGTTCAGTTTAGAGTTGAGGGAGATGAAGAAATATGAAATGAGATAGAGAAAAAAGAAAGAGTGTGAGGATAAAGAGAGAGGGAGGTGAGTGTAGGGTGAGAGTGAGGTGAGTGCACCTTTTGCGTTAACTTCTTATTAATGCATTCACAGCATGTCACCATGCCACCTCTTCTCTTCCAAAAGAAATATCTCTCTTTCTCTCACACAAACAATTATCTAGAAGATTAAGGCTAGGTTAAAGCAAGGAATTAGATTAAAGCAAAGGATTGGATTAGGGTTAAGTTGTCATGGTCACTAAACTAGATTAGCACAAACAAACCCTCACATTTACGTGCACACGTGTGTGCATGCCCATAAAAAATAATAATAAATTATTAATTAAATGTTATAAAATGTGAGCAACCCGAATTGGTAAACTTTTTACAGTAAACCCGTATTAACGTCTAAACTAACACTAGCCGAAATCTAAGGCGTTACAATCTCCCCCCTTATAAAAATTAGTCCCCGAATTTAAAATTCTCTCTAAGCATACCTTCTAGGAGAAGATTACAAAACTCCCAAATCTCGCTCGCAGCCTTCCCAGTGATTACTACACTATACGGCTACGGCCAAGAAAAACCCTCCACAGATGGCAAAATGCTTGACCGAAGTTTCTCCACGTGCCGAACCGCTAACACAAATGGCTGCCGGTGAACGAAAAGATCGCGTCCAAGCTAAATGGTCTGGTGCTGAATCATGTGAAAATGGTCATGAAGGTATTTGCAAAGTATCGACACAAGGAATACGGGGCGAATACTCAATAATCTGGGCGGAAGTGCCAAATTAAAAGCAACGGAACTAATTCGCTTTAAGGATCTCAAAAGGACCTACAATCCTGGGACAAGCTTTCCAAAACTCAACACATCATTCATCGGAAAATCCTTAGGAATACATGATCTCCCACTGCGAACTCAAGTCTGCGACCACCACAGTCGGCATAAGACCTCTGTCTGCACTGGGTTGCTCTCATCCTGACTTGAATCAACTGGATCATCTCCGAAGTCTCTAGACTAGATGGGGTCCAAAAAAAATCCTATTCTCGCAGAGTCAGAAAAACAGAATGGCGATCGACACGACCTAACAAACAAAACCTAAATGTTGCCAATTGGAGTGTCTCCTGATAACAGCTATCGATGGAGAACCCTATCAATGGCAAGTGATGATCCCAACTGCCAACAAAAGTTAGTACGCACGCACAAGCATATCCTCCAAAGTCTGTATAGACCGTTCTCACAAACTCTCATCCCGCGGATGGAAAAGCGAAGCTAAACCTTAACCAGTACCCAATGCTTCCTGATGCTTCTGCCCAAGACGGCAAGCGAACAGGGTGTCTCCATTGGATACAACAAATGAAGGAACTCCGTGCAAACGCACAAACATAACAAGAACAACTGAGCAAAACCGGACAACAAACACCCGAATAGAGTCACACCCTTTCTACACCTGGGTAGACACCACAACGAAATTCACGGAGATCTGCTCCCATTCCCACTCCGGAACGGTTAAAAGTTGCAACTCTCCATCCGGTCTCAGATGCTCAACCTTAGCTCACAACAAGACAGACACCTTGAAACGAAATCTGAAACTTCACTCTTCAACCCTGCCCACCCGTAACTATCTCACAAGTCACGTCATAAATTGGTGGAACTTGAATGAACACAGAAAGCTGACTGATGTGCCTAGTCTGGGATTTCGCGTCTCTACCCCATAGTATCAGATACACACAACGCGTCCCTAAACCTACCATACCCTGGTCACAAATCAAGGACTCCGAATCTTTACCCAGCTGAGTATGCTCAAGAATCTCAGACAACCGAGCATCGACGGGCTGTACCTTGCGAAAGCGATTAAGGAAAAGTGGTCGGGCGCGGACATGAGCAAGCTATCCCCTCAGTAGAGGCGAACTTAAGCTGTACTCAACGATCGCACAAGAACTGTAAATCTGCAGAAGACTGTCTCTGAACTGCGCCCAACTGGAACAAGCTAGCCCCGGGCCTACGACTCCAGCATCAGCTACCACAATCGCCTTGCCACGGATAACGAGGATCTTACAAACACAATCCTCCACAAGCTCCATTCAACGGCGCTGCCTCAACAATCAAAACCCGCTGCAGGAAGATGTACATTAAGCTCTAGTGGTCTATGAAAATCTAACACGACTCTCCACACAAGTAGTGCCCTCAGATCGTCAATGCACGACCACCGCGGCCATCTACAGATCATGAGTGATATATCCTACTCGTACTTCCCCCAACTGTCGGGAAGCAAAGCGATAACTCTATAGTGCCATATCAACACAAAATCCAGCTCCACTCGCGAAACATCACAGAAAACAACAAAGTCGCCCGAACCAGAGAGCAAAGAAAGAACTCGTGCAGTTGTCAACTGAGTCTCCAAATGCTGAAAACTCCGCACGCATGCCTCAGTCCAAAGAAAAGAAAGACCCTTCCTGGTCAATCCGGTCAACGGTGCAGCGCTACACAAGAAATCCTGCATGAAACGGGGATAAAAAAAAGGCTAAGCCCAAGAGCTGCGGACCTCCGTCTCTGCTACAAGTCTGGGCCAAAGCTGTACGGCCTCGATTTCCCTCGGGTCCGTATGAAAACCGTCTTCCGTAACCACATGACCTTAGGAAGACAAAATAATTAAGCCTGAAGGAACACTCCGAGAATTTAGCAAACCGCTGGGGCTCTCCCAATGTCTGCAATGCAAATCCTCAAGTGTTACACATGTCCTCACGACTCTTGGAAAAGACCAGAATGTCATCAATAACACAACAGTCAACTGGTCGAGGAACGGCCTGAAGAAATCTGGTTCATCACACCCAAGAATGCTGCTAGGGCATTGGTGAGTCCAACGACACCACCAAAACTCGTACTGCCCGTAGCGCGCACAAAAGCAGCCTTCGCAATGTCATCATTCCGAACCCGCAACCAATGATGACCTGATCTCAAACAAACTTATAAAATGTCTCACAGTCTCAAGCAAGTCGAACAAATCATCAAAGCGAGGTAAAGGATACCTATCCGCACCGTAAGCCGGTTCAATTGACGATCAGTCAACAAAACCTCAAACTGCCATCTTCCTCCTTGACGAACAGAGTAGGAGCTCCCAAAAGAGTAACACTCAGACGCACAAGCCCCCCAACAAAAAACTCTACAGCTGATCTTTAAGTTGCCTAAGCTCCGCCGGCTCATCTGGGACAACGTCGGAAAACTCTCGCACGAAAGGAACCCGGTCCAACAAATCCACTGTGGCTCCGGAATCACGAATGAAAGCTAAGAATCCTCGACATCCGTTCTTAAAAGTCGACTAGCGAAAAAGGCTGAATTCAAGCTATGATGGGCGGCACCACTGTCCCCCTGCACAATGAGAACTGACTCGCCGGGAAGACAAAACCTTACTATTTTCTCACGGCAATCCACAGACGCCTAGCACGTAGCTAACCAGTCCGTGCCCAGGAGAATGTCAAATCCAACATCTCTAGAATGATCACAACGACGGACGAATCTTAATCTCCCATCCAATTGGCACACGACTGAAAAACGTGTCGCGCAACAAAAGAATCGCTGACAGAAGTTAACACAGCAAACGGCTGATCTAGCTAACACGACTCTCGGCCCAACCACGGCATAAAGTGTGTAAAACAAATAAGTGCATCAAAAGAACAAACTAATTAAGAATACCTGAAAACTTAGTATTGGACGCCCGCACGTCCCGATGAGTAGAAGCAAACTCTCTTGTCTGTCCTCTACCCGCAACTGGCTGAACACTTCCTCTGCCAACCCGTTCCCTCTGAGCGAACCCTCCGCGTCCATGACCTCTCTGAAAACGACCCTGACGCGTTGTTAGGGAAAAACTCCTGATGTGGTGATGAAGGCCCCCGCAACGAAAACATCCACGCGATGACTGCTGACCCTCCTGGGGATGAGAGCTGAACGACTATCCTCGTCCTAAGCCTCTGCTACTCCCGCGACGGTCATGAAATCTGTCTCGACGACTGAACCTCTGTCTCGGGGCTGACACACCTATACTAGCCCTCTTCGGTCCTCGAACTCCCAAAGTCTCTAGAAGACGTGCCTCGTCAACTAGGGCTGCATCCACTGGTACTGTGTAAGTGACGAAATGCTGTGTACTGACCGCAAGGAACAACTGGGTAACAGGGGTGACAACCTCCTGTCGCTGCGCTCGAATGGCCTCAACCAAAGAACTCATCGTCTGGTGCAAGTCCTGCATCTCTGCCACAAGCCTATCAATACGATCTATCGAAGGCGGATCCATCTGCTCCGATGCAACGAGCGTGCCATCCTGGTCAGTCCTCGTCCCACCCGAGTCAACACTGACCTCGGCCCTCTCTACATTACTCTGAGTCCTCATAGTCATCGGCGGCAAAGGCTAAAAATGAGAAAAGGATTCGATAAGAACACGTGTTAGTTATATATATGCCCTAGAGGCCATTGTTGTACATATGATGTATATTATAGTGGATGCTTGGATATATATATAGAGGACTTTCTTGCTCGACATGATAGTATGCTATTTGGTTTCACTTTGTCTTAATATGTTGACTTGTATTGGTTTACTGTCTAACTCTCACATGTTGATAAAGCCCTTAGGATATGTACTCGACTATTAGGACTATAATGTAGATCATACTGGTAGGGCCAGGGTAGTCCAAGAGTACATCCTATAACTGTTCCTAGTCGAGGGAGTATCGAGACAGGGCATCGATACTCCAGAGTAGACTAGCGTATACGCATCTTTACCCATATGATGGCCGATGGATGATCCCATATCCATCGGTGTTTGACATCAAAGACAGTCTACGGGTGCTCAGTGGAGACTGGGTACACTGAACGGACTCGCCGAGAACTCCTAGATGGTATTATACCAATCTTCAAATAGAAGTTCTCCGGTGATACTGGAACAGGTTAGTCTGTAGACCCGAGATCGTCATAGAGTCTTGTGTGATTCCCACTGTGCTTTGATTTTCACCTTACCACGTCCAAGAGGGCGTGCAAAACGGTGGTTTTTAGGTACAGTCACGAATCACATGGAGGAAATGAGCGATAGGAGGGGTTTCATCTCTCCCGGTATAAGGAGTTGATGTTGCGCTGTGTTCGATTGGCTATAACTGGAAATCCCTGGCCAGGGCTGATATGGAGACATACTGGTAAGTGTTATCAGTAGTTTCTCGACCTGTTATGAACCTCACATCGACACGACTTATCGGTTACTGGGGTCTGACGTTTACCAACCCTAGACTGGATTTGCGACATATCAGACGAAGAGACCGGACTGTACGGTAGGATTACTGATTGGATTCAGAAGAGAATGTACAGACTTGCTTGTTGATCTTCTGATCGCTCAATACCTGGGTGGCTGTTATGTTTAGCTGACCGCTTGCAGCTTGTGGGTGTTTGATATGATCATCACCTACTGCCGACGTATTGACGATTATTTAGAGTCCTACATAGAGGTTTCCTGGCTCAGGCAAAACGGAGTAGGAGCACATATGTGATATGTGCGGGACCGAGAATAATACGATATGAGATACCGTATTCTATTCTCGCGATATGTGATATCGGCCGGGTATATGTGATATAGCCGGGTCATCGGATCAAGTGTTGATTCGATGAAATGGTACATGTTATATTAGTCGGTTATATGCAATATAGCCGGATTTCCGGATCAAGTGTTGATTCGATAATTTAATGTATAATTATATATGAGATATATTACATCATGTTAACTAATATAAGCTTGCTTTATTGATTCATTTTCACACCGGATAATACATTGATGTATATGCGATATATGTTAATTGTATTATTTTCTTGTTACATTAAATATTGTATATGTGATATATAATATTGTAACAAGTTAGGGTTACAAATGCAACATGTTTGTTGGGTTTAAACCTTGTTAGCATTTGGATTAGGGTTAGCATTTGGGTTAGCTTTCTGCATGAGCTTTCATGAAGCTTTGACTTTGTCATTTCTATTTGGAGTTTTGTGGAGTCATGATTGATGTGAAAAAGTGTTTGTAGAATAACCACAATCAATAACGGTGTCGCTTGTAGCTAGCTGAGATGAGTACGGTTCGTCCGCAGGGAAACGTGGAATATTTTATTCTTACTTTAGGCGTGTTGAGAAAGAAAGGAGGAAGAAATAAGAATGGTTGTAGGTTCTACATCTACATTAAACACGGATACAAAATATAGATCTAGATTAATTAAGGATATAAGTTCAATATTAAAAGGGGGATTGTAGGGTTCATTAGGATTTAGTAGTTACGGATGGTTAATTAAAGATTACTCTTTTTATCCTTTAATAGATTTAAAACTAGAACGACAGAGATGCATGTAGATTAGGGTTTCTGGAAGGAAAAGGGTTCCCACTCTTAACCCCTATCTCGACATGGGACTCCGTTCATATCTAGCCTTTACCAAAACAATCATTAATCTAATCTCTAATCGCGGTCAAGACTAACAATAAATTGGTAGCGCGCCCGATTAGGATGTTAATGATTCTTTTAGTAAAGTTTATAAACTTTATAGGACGTAAAAAGAGTTTAAGGATCTTCATCATCCATTAATCTACCATAATCCTATGAATCCTAACAAGCGGAGAATTACTCGCGCATGTTGGGAAAAGAAGATAAAAAGACAGAGAGGGAAAACATAATGTAAAATGCAAAAGAATTAAATAAAACAACTAGCTTTATTAATCAACTTGAACAAGCTACACTTTATTCCTTAGAAAATAATTACAAAAACTTGGTTTGCTTCTCGAACTCTTTCGAAGGAGGTAGATGAACAGTTGATGATCAGCCTGGATGCGTGAGCCGTCGTGGACTTCGTGATCTCTTCGGCTTGATGCCTTCTAACTTTAGCCCTTGGTCCTTTATATAGCCCTCAAAGAAGAAAAACTAGTTACCATATATGGTGACTTCCTAATATGGTGACTTTCCATGCCTGGATTCTGAGTCCCTGTCAGTATTGATTTTATGATTTTGGCAGATTTTTGATCTTGACATCTTGAACATCTTGATCTCTTGGCCTGAGCTAAATCTTGCACAATATCTCTATGAATAATGTTAGTACTATTTATTAAATTAGAGAGAGTATCTTAATCACTATATATATGGTAATAAATGTTTAAGAAACTTGATTAAGAATATTTAATATGCTATGCACTTTATATGGTAATAAATCTTTAAGAAACATGATTAAGAATATTTGATATGCTATGCATCTTTTAATTACTAAAATATTATGCATATATTTTGAAATATTATTCTAACCATTTGAATGATATTATATCTTTTAAGAATTGTGATTAGAATATTTGATATGATATGCATATTTTCAATTACCAAAATATTATATAAATATAAAATGCCTATATTTTCCTTCATAATGTTAATTATAATATAAAAACATATGGTAAATAGTATTTTGCAGATAAATCCAAATATGTTTTATATTTATAATAAACACCTTTAAATATTTAAGAAAAGTAAGGAAAATGTTATATCAAAAGTGCAATATTTTCGACTGAACAAGTCATTAGTTAACCAAACCCAAACCCTTAACCTATGGTTTATTCTCTACAAGGGTTAAGGCAATCATACTTAACCCATGGTTGCAATTATAACCACAACAATAATTTATTATTCATCAAAAAAGAAAAAGCTACATCTTCTTTATCTTCTTGCTCATGCAAAAGCTTTCTAGTTTTTTGAGTTGTGGTGATTATTAGTGAGAAATTGAAAATAAAAGAGAGCTAAATTCCTACTTCATCATCTTCATCTATTCTAGCCACTTATATTAGGGTGTTCACTTCTCTAATAAGTTGTTTAGTGAAGTGTAAGCTTGGGTTACAGATTCTTCAAGCTAGATCATCATAGATCATGATAACTTCAAGCAAGATGCATCAATCACCTCTTGGAGCCTCACGAGAGTCGGAGTTCTTGTTGATCACAGCGAAGGGACCTCAACACGGAGCTTATGAAGTGAAGGAACGGACTACAAAGGTTGTAATCCCTATCTCTTTTACTTATTTGTATGTGATACAAACTCGTTACCCAGGAAATTCTAGCATGATTCTATGTTTGCTTGCTTTGCACCTCTCTAAATTTTAAAGTGGCATGAGTGATGCTACCAAATCCTAGACTAGGTGCAAGGGAAGCCCAACAACACGGAAATCGAATCACAAGGATATGTATCATCAAGGAAGGAATTTCAAGTAATTATTACTTAGGACACTCTAGGCGGAGTACCGCGTGGTGAGTATGCCGCGGACATACACACACTACGTTACTCTGCTTAAGCAACCTACTTCATCATACCAAGGTCATCCTACACTCCGAAAGGTAAAACCTAGCGCTCTGATACCAACATTGTAACGATCCGAAATTGGCACGTGATGGCCCTTAAACTACACAACGTCTACAGGAGTAACGCAATTTAAGTAAGCCGAAAACCCAGCAATCTAAACCATCAAAAGTAGTAAGAAATAAGAACATTGTTAAAACTTTTCAAATCTTAAACCAAATTCTTTAAAGTCCAACTTTTCTTCCTTTAAAATTTTAGCAGCACCTCCTTTGTAATACAAGCCCCTAAAAATGGGTACAACATAATATAAGTAAGAGCATCCCGAACGGGAGCAAAATCCACGCCCAACGGTGGAAAACAACCACCACAACATATATACAACGCCGTAGCGAAGAAATAGACGATATAAATAAAACTGCATAAAATACCTCCAAGTCACAAAATGAAATACAATATCGTCCTCACACTAAGTCTCTAAGTCATACATGAAAGTGGTTGAAGGAGAGTACAGGATACAACGAATATACAACAAGCAACATCGGATAACCGCAAAACTCACCTAAGCAAAACTGCACACTGTCAGGCGAAGCGGTATCCGCAGCAAAAGATGATTCGATAGATGAAAATAGCCCTGCCTCTGACTACTCTGAGGAACACCTGCAAAACACTGTGGCACAACGGGTGCGTGTTGCCAACTCGTGAATAGTAAATAACATTTGCATGTAACAGTCATGAAAGGTACTCTAGCAGGTACAACTAATACACGAAGCATTGATATGACAATGTATATATGCAACAATCATGAAAGGTGCTCTAGCAGGTACAACTAATACATGAAGAAATGCATATAAAATAAAAGTATGTAAATGCAACAGTCATGGAAGGTACTCTAACAGGTACAACTAATACATGAAGCAGTGTATAAACAATAAATGCGGAGTATGGGATAAATCATATCATTCCCACGGAAATCCTGACCTCATGGTAGGACCAAAATCCATGAAGACAATCTAAATCACAATTTCCCCAAATCAGACCCCAAATTGGCTCTCATATCATGTAAGTCTCAATATATCCTGAATGTACAATATCAAGTAAATCTCATATATCCTGAATGTACCACATCAAGTAAGACTCAAATATCCTGAATGTCCAACATCAAGTAATCTTATATATCCTGAATGTCCAACATCAAGTAAATCTCATATGTCCTGAATGTCCAACATCAAGTAAATCTCATATATATCCTGTATGTCCAAAATCAAGTAAATCTCATATATCCTGAATGTCCAACATCAAGTAAATCTCATATATCCAAAGTATATTTGCATGAATAAATATGATGAAGTATATGAATTGATATGAATACAAATATATTAGCGTCCTACTCCACTAATATATATATATAGGAATAAAAATATCATGAAACCAATGTGCCAAGCAACGACACAAAAATACTGATCTATCAGGTGCTGTCACCATGACTAGCTCCCTGATAGGTACGTATCATACGGTATTTCGAAAAACCCGAGTGCCCAGCTTCGACCCTCGTCTTTTCATGTATCCATACGTACATGACTCCCGTCGGTATCCCCACGATAACCGCCGAGTCATAGGTACTGTCACCAGTAGGTATGCTTCCCCTACTAACTCATCATCTAGCTCCACGAAATTCTTGCCCCTGGGTACCTCCGGGCCCCACCATATACCCGCACACGGATCCATCCTTTCCTCGCGTGGGGTATATATATCAAAACCGATAAAACTCATGGTGGCTGCTGAAATATCATATCAAGAGAAACCGGGTTTTTCAAATAATGCATAATTTCAAGAAACTACCACGGCCCCCAAATCCAGAAAACATCATGAAAAATCCATACCTCAATGCGAAAATCCATGAATATAATATACGCAATATAAAACTGAAATGCGAGCATATAAAGGAAAGCCGCTATTTAACTGCAATAAGTTAATATAAATATCATGCGGTTCCTAATTTCTCCACGTCTATATAACATCAAAATAAGGTAAACATGTAGCTATAGCCATATATATTTGTAAACATAAAGGTATAGCACGGTATATGTATCTTCCTATAAGTAATGATGTAATACACCCTCCAAGTATAAGTGAAGTATGTATGCAAGCTATACACGTAGCTATGTCATTATGTGTGTATGTACCTATCGCTAATGGTACATTACCCTATAGGTATACAGGTAACTAGCATGTAAGCATGTCAAGGCATATGTGTAAGCATGTAGGTATACAGGTATGCTAGATGTCATAAGCATAAAGGAATATAAATCAATGTCTCTAACCAAACAATATCATATAAGTATGGGTGTTGTGCGTGTCATGGCAATTATTGACGGTGTGTGTGGCATACAATCAATGTTCGTGCAACATAAGCCGTCGGTAATAGTGCAGTGTCCTAAGAGAACTAGTCCAAGCACAACAATAACTGAGCAATAATATGTATGCGCAACTCTATATATGAATTAGAATATGCGACAATAACATAACATCTCTAGCTCAGACGCATAACGCCATGAGGGCGATCCCCCTGTAGATGTTAAATCTACTTACGAACTGTCCTGGTTATGTAAGGCCAACCACCTTCTTTCCTTTCTTCACAGCGTCCGAAGTCCCCGCCTGCGAACTTATAACATAACAATATAACAGGTATATATTAGCAAATGACCAAAACACCTACAAACTACGTTTTACCGACACACCAACTCCAAAAATACTCCGAAGTGTTCCTTTATTGGCTAACATGCGTAGCAACACTACGAAACCAACCCAAGAGCAAAACCAGCACGAAGTGCACGGACCGTGTCGGATAACGTATCGCGCATGGTCGTAACACAAGAAACTAGTTATATGATCCCAGATTTTGTATACAAAGAAAACATTACAATCAAACAAGACCAAACACACCTAAACCAAAGCAGACACCTACCCACAAAAACCTACACCCTAACTCAACCCCAAAACCGATGTCGCCGGATTTTCCCTTCTCGTCACCGGCCATGGTCCGAGCAGGGGTGTTCGTGCTTGAGGTGAAGGCTCAGGGTCTCAGGTACAACACAGCTACATTGTTTAGTTTTCTAGTAAACTCTCGGGGTCACAGCAGATCACAGATGTCATATAATGACACTAAAAATATGATATTTGCACAAAAACTTAACTTTACGCTATCTAAACTGAAACTATAATACTACACAACACTAATAAGACTTAAATAACAGATAGAGATCATTACCTAACCAAAAGAGCTCAAAGATCCCAGCTTTCCAAGCTCCTAGGCATCCAAGAGGCAAAACTAGTCCAAAGATGTGATTTTTGTGAAGTTTGTGAAGGTTTTGTGAAAAATTAGTGATGGGAAGATAAGTGTTCAGTTTAGAGTTGAGGGAGATGAAGAAATATGAAAAGAGATAGAGAACAAGGAAAGAGTGTGAGGATAAAGAGAGAGGAAGGTGAGTGTAGGGTGAGAGTGAGGTGAGTGCACCCTTTGCATTAACTTCTCATTAATGCATTCATACCATGTCACCATGCCACCTCTTTTCTTCCAAAAGAAATATCTCTCTCTCTCACAAACAACTATCTAGAAGATTAAGGCTAGATTAAAACAAGGAATTAAATTAAAGCGAAGGATTAGATTAGGGTTAAGTTGTCATGTTCACTAAACTAGATTAGCACAAACAAACCCTCACATTTACGTGCACACGTGCGTGCATGCCCATAACAAATAATAATAAATTATTAATTAAATATTATAAAATGTGAGGAATCCGAATTGGTAAACATTTTATAGTAAACCAGCATTAACGTCTAAAGTAACACTAACCGAAATCTAAGGTGTTGTATCTTCACTAAAATTGTTCATAATCTCATCCTAAACCTCATGGTGGGATCAAGTTTTCATTTTGAGATCTTTTGACCATCTTGGAGGTTTCTTCAGTTGCTTTATGAGGTAATAACTATACTTTAAGATATGTTTTTAATTATCCTTACCTTCACAACCGTTTTAGTGCTAAAATGTGCATGTTTTCAAGCCTTGAAAATTCTAAGGTGAGATTTTAGTGAGTAGAACTTATAGTAGGGGGTTTAGTGAGTGTTTAATAGCCTATTAGTGAGAGTATCCTTGGTCTAGATGAGTTTAGAAGTTTCAAAGATTTAGAATTTTCTGATGTCGGTTTTGATTGAGATTTGAGGATCGAAGGAAATCTGGTACTACTTGGGATCTCTGAAAATTTAATAGAGGATACAGAGAGATTTGTAGACCAGTAGAAAGCCACCGTAGAAGCCCGAACCCCTATCTCTTTTCCTTGGCAGCCATTTTATTCGTTTTGACCACAATTTATGGGTCAATTTTAGAATTAGGCTTTTAAATTTGTTCTGTAGCTCACTCATTAGATAACTAAGACTACTATATACGTTAAAAAGTCACAGATCACCTTAACAAAAATCTATAATTGTTTTACTTGGTTTTTGGCAATTTTTTGCGATATATGATACTTGGTTTTTGGAAATTTGTGTTTTGACTCGGTTGTTTGACGTTCGTACGTCGATGTCGGGGAGTATTTTGTTGTTTTAGAACTTATTGAACATATGTTCTAACCTATGTGCGTTTCGCTCGTGATTACAAATCGATTCATTTTTTATGCAATTTTGGTTGTGGATTTGATTGTAGGTATGTTCGCTTGGACTTCCTAGACGACGAAGAAGAACAAGGCATCCGTCGACTTCAATTAGGGAGAGATGATAAAGTGAGTAGATATATATCTACGGGGGAAGTCGAGTTGATGGCGTATAGCACCCCCGCAACCGTAGAATTAGGATACGATATAGATATTAAAATAGTATACTTAATCTATAGGTTTTGCTAGACTAGCATATTCGTATAAGTCTATACCTAATAGAATGATATATCCCTAGTACTATTTCTTATCCTATGAGCTATATTTACTTATGTAAGTATATATTACACACATATGATTACCTTATATGATATAGGTTTACTAATGATATATGGATATGATCCGATATGATGATATGAGTCGATATGATACGATATGATGATATGAGGCGATGTGATACGATACGATACGAGATGATATGTCATGATATGAGATAAGATGATGTACGCGACTATAAATCCGTACTATTGATTTGATGATATTGTACGGTGGATTTTCCGTACTTGATATAATGAGGATGTATCGCCGATGTTTATTTCGACTCAAGAATCTTATTTAAAATTAATAAAGTAGATATTATGATATGTTTAGAGCCATACCTACTTTGAAAACTAACGAACCGTTACACACTTTTAAATGATAACTTCGGACGATACGACTTTTCAATTGGTATCTTCTTCATAAATATCATAGCCCCCTATTTTCTAAAACAACGTTTCGTACTATTTTAAACTATAACTGTATGGCTCAAACGTAGTTACGTATTTTTATACTTGTTCGCTTTACTATTTCTTTATTTCGTTTACGCTTGCATTTCGATTTCTTATTTCTGCATTTGCTCGCGCTTTGATCTTTTACGATGTATATCGCATTTATACTTTAGTTTTACTTGACCTTGTGCTAGGACACATACACCATTACTGATGATTTACATATTGCACGTGCACATACTCATCGGTAATTGCCGTGCCATGTATAAAGATAGAACTCGCTACGCTACCGCATCATACTATAACCTGTTAGCATGATTAGATTCTATTAGTACTTTCTTTACAATGCTATACGACACGCTTATATGAACACATGATTGATAGCAGAACAGGGCTTTGTTATGCGTTCTGCTTTGTTCTATTTGTTCTCTACTTAACCGCAATCAAGGCGGTGTTGCTTTATAGCTAGCCGGTTAAGCACGGGTTATCTGCAGGGAGATGGTTGTATGTCCGTTCTTGTCTTAGACAAGTCAATGAAATTGTATATGTGTATGTTCAAATCTATCCTAAGTGTTCATATTTTATGTTCAAGTAAACTTATTAGGGTTAAGGTTGATTAGTAGAGTTAGGATTAGTCTGGTGCTTATCTTTTGCCATTCTTAAAATGAAATTGGGATAATAGAAAGTAGTGGGGATTAGGAGGACATAGGAATGCGATTTGTGAGTTTAAGCAATATTTCCAACGCTAAATCCATTCCTAGTGCCCCTTGTCTTTCCGCTACGTGCGCTTATTTCCAACCCTAGGCTAAATACCCGCAACCATGTATCCAATTAAGTCACAACTACATGTCACGTTGTAGTGCGCCCAAATGACTTCTTGACTTAGGTCGCGGCTATATGTGACGTATAGCGCACCTAAGTGAGGGGGTTGTGTTTGTTTAGTCTAGGTTCGTTTTAGAATGTTTAGCGAAGAGAAGCACACGGGATTTTTCCATCCCTCATACTAACCTTCCTTAGCCTCTAACAAGTGTGGAAATTATTCACACATTTAAATTGAAAAGAAAACAAGAAAGAAGAAAAGAAAGAAAGGAAAATATGATTTTACAAATAGTAGCAAGCTAACTACTTGGGCCCTCACCTAAGCAAGAGACTCTATAGAGTATCATGGCTTGAGAAAAATACGGATAAGAAGAAAAGAAAAAGAGCAACATATAACAACAACTACTTAACAACAAAAAATAAAGTTACACTAAGATTTAAAATTACAATACAAGAAATAAAAAATACAAGATAAGAAAAACCCTTCATCTTCATTAATTTTCCACTAAAGAGCTCTCCTTATAATTTCATGGAGAATAGATGATGAAGAAGAAGAAGATACAACTAAACTACCATAAATCCTAACAAAGAAAAATACTTCTTGGCTTGGCAACAAACTGGAGTATTTATAGGAAGAGGACTGAAACCCTAGGCCTATATTCTGAGCCTTTACACAATTACAAAACTTTCCCCAAAATACGATCTGGCGATGACTTGACATGGTCGCGGAACCGCCGCCTAAACCTACCTTTGGCCGCGGTCCCGCCGCCGTTTTGGGGAATTGGCGCCTCGTCTTTTCTGTGCTTCCTCATGTTGCTTTTATCTTCTGTTTTACAGGCCCCAAATTGCAAAATGGTTCCAGAATATGTTTAAATTTTCAACAGTCCAAAATGGCATCACTTTTAACTCATTTGACCTTTATCTCCCTCGATCTCCGCGCATCTTTTGAATTTTGTACTGCCCCCCTCGTGCTCTGCGCTTGACCGAGACATGAATGACCTCTGTTATTTGTCTTGTCTTTTGAACTGGTAAGCGGCACTGGACGGGTATAGATGGCCGAAAGTCGGATTTTATCTGTTTTCGGCAGATCTTCTGGATTTTGGTATAACTGTAGAGATTTTGCATGATTTGTGTTATTTTGGACTGAGAACCTGTAACCTGTAAATATATAGCAAACACGGATCAAAAGCACCTGCCTATAAACAAATGAGCAGAAGAATGGGCGGTATTAAATGCAATATTCTGGTGTGAACAAATACCCCCAAATTTATCTTTTGCTCGTCCCGAGCAAAACCATTTATTTTCAAAAAGTCCTAAGCTCACTTCTGTAGGCATCACGGTTGCACTTAGCATGTGCAACAAGCCGTTAAACCTCTAGGTGTCCCTAGTAGGAAGAGTGTTGTCTCATGAGGGTTTTCAACGGATACTACCCAGAAAATCCCGTCAAGCTAGTTTCATAAGATAATGTCGATTCTAATCCTACAGTTTAGCATCTAAGTTAGAAATTCTATCATCCTAAGTTAGAAATATCCATCTCTTATTTTTCACACCTCCTATTTATTCAACCCAAGATCCTATACGTTTTAGCAGTTTAGAAAGATCTCGATTTCTCTTAAGTTACCTTTCTAAAGCGTAGTCACCAATCCGGATTTTTTATCAAGTTTACAGAAAACATAAGTCTTATTCTTTATCCCTATCTTTCCTCCAAATATCGATCGTATACCCCCACGTGTGTGTAAATTTTTCACCCCTACACTTAAGAATTCAATTCAAGCTATAATACCCTTGCCCTAATACCTAATACTACTTCTTTTCATTAAAGATGGACGAATTTTCTCATACATCTTTCATGAGACTATTACTGCTATCTAAGGCACTAACAGCCGATTACTGAATGTGTGAGCTTAAACCGTAAATACCAGTTTCCAGGTCTTGTACTTTATTGTTTTATTTTTCTTTTTTTTCTTTTTCTTTTCCTTTCATGACTGGATATATTTTTCAATGATACTCTTTTGGTGTTTAGATTTAAATAGCGTTTTTTCTTTCATACTAGGCTTTCAGGCAAGAATATTTCTAGGTATCCTCTACTATCCCAAGTTTCAAGGTCCGTATAAGTGCAGTTTATAGGGTATATACTTTTTGAATTTGGTCTCAAGAATAGGAATTTTTTTTCAGACTTATCTTACAATAAAGCTTCCAATACTTTCCCTTCATCTCGACTTAACTCAATAACTAAACTCAAGATTACCAACTTCTAAAAAAACTGCAAGGACGTATATTTACCAAGATTAAACAGAAGGAGGGTTATTGTTAGGGTTTTCAATTTCTTAGCCTAGGATTTAGTTATTTCTAACGTATCAACTAAATTTTTGAAATAAAGATCTAAGTTACCCTACTAGCTAACTTGACGACAAAGTTTTTATAATTTTTGTAATTTTTTCTTTATTTTTGTGGGTTTTTAAATAAGTATTCAAATGCAAAATATACACATCAATGCGAAGATAGAAAGCTAATCGAGCACACCCCCAAGCTTAAAGTTGACAGTGCCCTCACTGTCATGCTACACCAAGAAGGTCAAAATTGTCGGTGCTCCCCTATTTTTTTATACAAAAGAAAAGGCAGACTGTCACGACCCGAAAGTACGGAACATGACCGGCACTTAGATTACGAAGCGTCTAGAGGCGCAACGTAACCTAAGTAAGCCGAAGCCCAGAAATCTAAACCATAAAAAGAAGAAGAAGTAAAGGAAAACATGTAGAAAACAAGTTTAAAAGCAACATCCAATTTTCTCAAAAATTTCGGCAGTGTCTCCTTTGTAAAAACTGGCCCCAAACGGGTACAAACAAGAATAATATATATACAAACAATAAAAAGCATCCCCAAACGGGAGCTAGCTCTGCGCCAAAAGGCGGAAACAACCACATCGATGCACAATAGTATACAACGCCAAAGGGCGAGGCTCAAAACTCATAAGAAAACAAAACCACCAGATATCATAATAATACAAGCGCGACTCTAAGATCGAAATAAACAACTGATCCAGTAACCTATCAAGTAATACAAGTTTGGTTGATAGAGTTTTCTAGATACAAATGAAATAATAAAAGTACAATGGCGGTCTAGATACAAGTGAACCAACCTAGCGTGCAAATCACCCAGAATGAAAAGATATGCCAGCAAGCTGCCAGGAAAACCTGTACATCGAACCTGTAATAAAATTCGGCACAACGGAGGTGAATTGCCAACTCGTGAGTAGAAGATATCTGCAAAAAGAAATCGAATGCTCGACGCTGTCCTAGGTCATAATAATATACTAATATACTACTAGTCATCAAGTAAAGACAGGACAATAAGCTACGTGTAAGTGCAAATGCTCCGTGCTCGTATCAGTGCTTCATATAGAACTATATCATGTGAATGAGTATGCATGCACCATGAATGTGAAATAACCAATCCTGAAATCTAGATATATCTGTATAAGAAATCTTTAACTTTTATCATGGTAAAATGTGTATAGAGATCTGAAATATCAACGATGAAATCCATGGAAATCCGTGTCAAGCATCGACACAAAACATGTAAATCTCAAGTCTCAATACCTCATAATCTCAATGTCGCATAGTCTCAATATCTCGGGCTCCGTCAGTCCGGATCGGCCCATATCATCAAATCTCACGACAACGGTCGGTATCCTCCGGATATCCGCCACGCCAGACATCACCAGTAGGTAGTCCTCCCTGCTCGGCTCATCATCTACAACTCGATCTTCTTGCCCCGGGGTACCATACCGGGCCCACCATGTACCCGAGACGGTTCATCCACTTCTCGAATCGGGTCTCGAAATCCAACAGAAAACATGAAATCTCATGGTGGACGGCACATACATCACGAGAAAACCGCATCATATATTTTAAAAAGAGAGGAGGAGAGAGAGAGAAGTTTTTGTATATCCTTGCGGTTTTTCCAAAAATTCAGAAATCTCATAGAAATCCAAAATCCCAAAATCATGAGTAAGTATATGATAAGTGTCGGCATATGCCCCATAATACTGCATGATAACATGAAAATGTGAATGCATGAGATGTCTAAGTAATAAATGCCATGTCTATACTAACACCAGAGAGTAATCACAATATTATATCGATCTAGTTGCTAGCTGATTGTATCAATAAAAGATAATATGATCTAAAGTGTACGTGACATAGCAATTACCGATGATGATGTGTGTGAGCCGGCAAATAAGTGTGCGTGGAATATGCGCATCATCGGTAATGGTGCTGGTGTCCTAATAGGAAAAGTTTTATTCTGATTATAGAAACATATGAATGAACATGCACCATTATGATTACGGTATGAATGTAAAGACGGATGTGTAATAACCACTCATCTGTGATATACAAATATAACTACAACTATATGACTCGAGCCTAAACTAGTGTCCATCCACCCTCCTAAGGAACTAAACCTAAGAAACTAGTCAATAAGAAATAAGAGTCCACCTAAGTTCTGAATCCATATCTCTAATAGTCGGCGATCCAGCCTCAATAGCGTCACGTACGTAGTACGGCTTCCTCGAATCAAGAGTGTGGATCAATCATCATATCTATGCCTCATACGGTAAAATCCATCGTACGACATCCCAATATCGGGGTACGGATCAAGTATCACCTACGTGTCTCATCATTCGTATAATATCATCATCAACACATGTCAAGATTAAGGTGCTATACTGTAATCGCATACATCAATCATATATCGTTTTCAGCATAAATATACATCGTTAATTTATCCTCAGAAATATCATGTCATATGTATCATATTGTGATTAAGTCACACTTAGATCATATCGTAATCAAGTCACACCTATATGATATCGTAATCAAGTCACACATATATGATATCGAAATCAAGTCACACCTATATGTTGTCGTAATCAAGTCACACCTATATGATATCATATCAGAATTTCAGGCACAGGTTACGGTCCGGTTCTATTTTAGAGTCCCATATATTTTAATATCATCACCACTCTTTATTATTGTTCAAGTATACAAATCCATTATCTCATTTTCTAATGATCCGCTAACATCATAACACGACTGTATAGCCAAGAATCACGGCATCAGCCCAGTTATATTGCTTCATCCCCGTGTATCATATCACATCCTTGTATCACATATACGTATTATGTATATATATATATACCTACACCTAGTCCTATATATATATATATACATACACGTATACACCACGTTGAGTCACAGTGTGTGCGTGTGTGTGTATCTACCTGAAAACTACGAATCTCTTCCAAGGTATTCATCCTCTGGTATGGTCTTTCTAAATCAGTCTAGTCCAACCTAGGGTCATTAGTAGGGTCCTACTCATCAAGAATCTAAGGTCATGTCTGGCTTCCTAATGACAATAAGTACTATTCCTATTTTAAGTTTGTGGGGGTGCTAAACGCCATCCACCCGACTTCCCCCCGTAGATATACATCTACTCACCTGGTCCTTGTCTACCGAAAATGATGTCGCCATCCTCTTCTTCATCGCCCGTAGTCCACGTGAGGGGTACCTATACGCAAACATATATATAGTATCGTAAACTGAATCACGGACAAAACTCAAAACGACGCACGGAACGTGCATTGGTTAAAACCTATGTCCCGCTCATGCAAAAGAACCAAATATCGCTCGATGTCGGCATACAAATGCCGTTTGATCGAGTTAAACATCAGCAAACAACTTGTAGTTTAAAAACTCATTACTTATAATATAAAACATGATTTAATCCATCGAAACCCTAAAAATCGATCAAATCGTCCGATTCCGTAAAACCTGAAAACACCAATTTACCGTTTTACTTCAAAACATGATGTTTAAAAGAAACTAATGGTCATAATATTCATTAATTAGCATAGCTAGACTATATAAACCATCACTATATTTTTAACACCCTAATTTATATTAGTTTAAAAATTCTAGTTTGCAAACTTACCCGATTTCGATACTTTTAACGAAAATTTCACAATATCACATCTAAACTGGATTTTGCATGAATTAATGCATTAAACTACAATTCATGATGATAATGATATGTTGAAACCATAAATTATATTTTAAATTTCATTTATTTAAGAATTCCCAAAATCTAGTTAGCAAAATCGCATTTTTATTAGTATTTTTCAATTATCAATAGAAACTAGTAACCAATTTATGTTTTTCATTCCACCAACAAGTTAATATCCTCATTAAAACCACAATCTTGTATTACAAATATTAATTGGAATTTTATCTCACCAATATATACAATATATAGAAATCTAGTTTGCAAAATGGATTAATTTAAACAATTTTGGATAAACAATTTACAATATATCATCCATACAAGATTTTCCAGTTCTAAAAATGTTAAACTAGTTATTATAACCCTACTTAATTAATAAAAACCATAACTTAATTTTATAAACCCTAACTTGAATTTTAAAACTTGTAGATAGAAATTATTTATTAAATCTAATTATGCTTAAATGAAATATCTAATAAAAATAAATCAAAAGAAGAAGATTTTTACCTCCACAACATGAAATCCAAACATGAAAATAAGCCTCCAAAATGAATGCTTTCCATCTCCAAAATCCATGTAAAGATGAGCAAAGAATAGAGGGTAGGAATTTATTAGGATTTTGTGGATTTTTATTGAATTTTTGATGAATTTTGATGATTTTTAATGCAAAAATGATGGGGGAAAATTTTTGGGGCTGACCATGGAGGTGAGGCCGGCCATGAGGTGAGGAAAAGAGAGGAGAGTGAGAAAAGGTGAAGAAAAGTGTAGAAGGTTTCACAAAAATATCACACAATTATGTCTTTTCATGAATTTATTTAAAAATTCTTTATTTTCTTCACTCCATTTGACCTAGAATGGTCTAGAACCATTGTAAAATTTTGAAAATAAATTTTTCATGAAACACACTTGATTCTAAGATGCAATGGTTCATTTTTTCAAATTTAACCCATTCAAATTTGTAATTTACACTAATTTAGTGTAAAAATAAAGCTTATGTTAATGTTTAAAATAATTAATTTAAGAAAAATATTGAATTAAACTAAAAATTTATAAGTGGCTAAATAAACACCATTTACTAGTAATAACATAATTAAAATAGATATTTTTTAATTTATAGTGAAAAATAATTACGGTTTAGTTTTATGAAAACTACGTTTTACTTTATCGAAAATTATAAAATTCACTTAAACGATTTTATTTATTTAATTAATTATTTAATTATGTTTAAAATGTTACAATCTTCCCCCCTTTAATAAATTCAGTCCCTGAATTTAAATTAAAACTCCCCCCAATTACTAAAACATTCAGCCAAAACACTCAAATCGTCGGGGCTCCGAAATTATCAATACATAACTAAAATCAACTCCGTCAAGCATAACACAATTATCGGAGTTATGGAGAAAATAAAATACCAAAACCCAATACGAAAACCAACATAATATACATCAAAACTACAACTTATATATTGTGCGCATCATAGTAAAATCGTCCAAACATCTGGATAAAGAAGCATGCAAGAACTCCTTTTGAAAATCGCCGTGTGATGCACGTGCCACGGCATAAGTAGCGGACGTTTATTTTTAAAAAAATAGCTATATATATATCTTTTATTTAACATACACGTCCCGCCTGGTTACCAAATCAATAGTAATGATTATAAAAACATACTGATCAAACTGAAATCAATCCTAATCACATCATAAAAATATCATGTGCGTCCGGTGCGCACTGAAATCGAAACCAAATAAAGATGCCACGAATTCACACAAAAACAAAACTGAGTGCAACAGGTGTGCACCAAAAACATCTGTCAAGTGCAACGGGCGTGCACGACTCTAATATCAGGTGCATCTAATCTGCACAAAACCACGATTTAGTGCATCTGATGTTCACAAATCGTATCAGGTGCACCGAATGTGCGCAAGAATCTCAATCTGGTGCACATGGTGCACGAAATCATACACCGAATATCAAAATCGAAATCACAGTACGAAAATGCATGAAAACTAGGTCGAAGCATATGTCAAAATCATGTGTAACCCATATGCACGAAATCAAATCAAAATCTCAAAATGTATAAAACCAAATCGAGTATACTGGGTATGTACAAAACAACATCAATACAACTGATTTATGAAGCACTAATAGAATGTAATGAATGCACACATAAGAAATACCAATCGTAGAACAAAATCCTCAAAATACCAAAAAAAAAAAAATCCAATCAACGGAAATATGAAATTCAAATCACCAAATCACAATCGTAAACACTATCGTCAATGTGTGCCTCTTTCCCCCTTTCCTCTGGTGTCGACTGCTTCGAACTTGTCTCTTCATAGGTGTGCTGACTGCGCTACCAACGGCAATACTCATATCTAAAGTCTCCCACGTAGTCGATCCCTTCACCTGATATCTGTACTACATTAAACTTTTTGATCGATCCATCAAAATCCCATAATTCCCCGAGAGCTCAACACTTAAGTACAGTTTAAAAATATCCGGTACATACCCCAGCATCGATGGTCCAGCCGTAGAAAGGCAAACCCAAGCCTCACTAATGGCACCGCGGAACTGCCGTAAACCCTAAGGTTCAAGGGCGTTCTCGTGGTCATTATGTTAAGTTAGGGTTTCATTCTTCTAGAGGGTGCATCGAAATACCTGCATGTTCTTACGAATACTTTAAACTTAGGAAAATGGGTTTCTGACAATCGTTCGAATCGTTTAACTTCGTTTGGACGGCATGTGAATACCCTTCTCCCGCACGCTAAACAATGCTTCAATCCTCAAGAATAACCGATACCCTAATGGTTATCGCATTTGAGCCGCAGCTCCATCTGCCCGTGCGCCCGTAGTAACAGAAACCACCCTTCGATATCGATGAAGATAGATCAAAGGAACGAATGAAATGAGGTGCAAACAAATGTACATCCTAAAGCTACTTAAGAAGAGTAGCGTATCGTATATATACCGCGGATCATACCCACGGTACGTCACTCTACCTAAGTCGCCTACTCCATCAACCAAGGGTCACCCTAGACATATACAAGCTTAAACCTAGCGCTCTGATACCAACTTTGTCACGACCCGAAATGACGGAACGTGACCGGCACTTAGATTACGAAGCGTCTAGAGGCGCAACGTAACCTAAGTAAGCCGAAGCCCAGAAATCTAAACCATAAAAAGAAGAAGAAGTAAAGGAAAACATGTAGAAAACAAGTTTAAAAGCAACATCCAATTTTCTCAAAAATTTCGGCAGAGTCTCCTTTGTAAAAACTGGCCCCAAACGGGTACAAACAAGAATAATATATATACAAACAATAAAAAACATCCCCAAACGGGAGCTAGCTCTGCGCCAAAAGACGGAAACAACCACATCAATCCACAATAGTATACAACGCCAAAGGGCGAGGCTCAAAACTCAAAAGAAAACAAAACCACCAGATATCATAATAATACAAGCGCGACTCTAAGGTCGAAATAAATAACTGATCCAGTAACCTATCAAGTAATACAAGTTTGGTTGATGGAGTTTTCTAGATACAAATGAAATAATAAAAGTACAATGGCGGTCCAAATACAAGTGAACCAACCTATCGTGCAAATCACCCTGAATGAAAAGATATGCCAGCAAGCTGCCCGGAAAACCTGTACATCGAACCTGTAATCAAATTTGGCACAACGGGGGTGAGTTGCCAACTAGTGAGTAGAAGATATCTGCGAAAAGAAATCGAATGCACGACGCTGTCCTAGGTCATAATAATATACTAATATACTACTAGTCATCAAGTAAAGACAGGATAATAAGCTACATGTAAGTGCAAATGCTCCGTGCTCGTATCAGTGCCTCATATAGAACTATGTCATGTGAATGAGTATGCATGCACCATGAATGTGAAATAACCAATCTTGAAATCTAGATATATCTGTATAAGAAATCTTTAACTTTTATCTTGGTAAAATGTGTATAGAAATCTGAAATATCAACGATGAAATCCATGGAAATCCGTGTCAAGTATCGACACAAAACATGTAAATCTCAAGTCTCAATACCTCATAATCTCAATGTCTCCTAGTCTCAATATCTCGGGCTCCGTCAGTCCGGATCGGCCCATATCATCAAATCTTACGACAACGGTCGGTATCCTCCGGATATCCGCCACGCCAGACATCACCAGTAGGTAGTCCTCCCTGCTAGGCTCATCATCTACAACTCGATCTTCTTGCCCCGGGGTACCATACCGGGCCCACCATGTACCCGAGACGGTTCATCCACTCCTCGAATCGGGTCTCGAAATCGAACAGAAAACATGAAATCTCATGGTGGACGACACATACATCACGAGAAAACCGCATCTTATATTTTAAAAAGAGAGGAGGAGAGAGAGAGAAGTTTTTATATATCTTTGCGGTTTTCCCAAAAATCAACAAATCTCATAGAAATCCAAAATCCCAAAATCATGAGTAAGTATATGATAAGTGTCGGCATATGCCCCATAATACTGCATGATAACATGAAAATGTGAATGCATGAGATGTCTAAGTAATAAATGCCATGTCTATACTAACACCAGAGAGTAATCACAATATTATATCGATCTGGTTGCTAGCTGATTGTATCAATAAAAGATAATATGATCTAAAGTGTACGTGACATAGCAATTACCGATGATGATGTGTGTGAGCCGGCAAATAAGTGTTCGTGGAATATGCGCATCATCGGTTATGGTGCTGGTGTCCTAACAGGCAAAGTTTTATTCTGATTATAGAAACATATGAATGAACAAGCACCATTATGATTATGGTATGAATGTAAATACGGATGTGTAATAACAACTCATCTGTAATATACAAGTATAACTACAACTATATGACTCGAGCCTAAACTAGTATCTATCTACCCTCCTAAGGAACTAAACCTAAGAAACTAGTCAATAAGAAATAAGTGTCCACCTTAGGTCTGAATCCATATCTCTAATAGTCGGCGATCCAGCCTCAATAGCGTCACGTTCATAGTACGGCTTTCTCGAATCAAGAGTGCGGATTAATCATCATATCTATGCCTCGTACGGTAAAATCCATCGTACGGCATCCCAATATCGGGGTACGGGTTAAGTATCACCTATGTATCTCATCATTCGTATAATATCATCATCAACACATGTCAAGATCAAGGTGCTATACTGTAATCGCATATATCAATCATATATCATTGTCAGTATAAATATACATCGTTAATTTATCCTTAGAAATATCATGTTATATGTATCATATTGTGATTAAGTTACACTTAGATCATATCGTAATCAAGTCACACCTATATGATATTGTAATAAGGTCACACATATATGATATCGAAATCAAGTCACACCTATATGATGTCGTAATCAAGTCACACCTATATGATATCATATCAGAATTTCAGGCACAGGTTACGGTCCGGGTTCTATTTTAGAGTCCCATATACTTCAATATCATCACCACCCTTTATTATTGTTCAAGTATAGAAATCCATTATCTCATTTTCTAATGATCCGCTAACATCATAACACGACTGTATAGCCAAGAATCACGGCATCAGCCCAGTTATATTGTTTCATCCCCGTGTATCATATCACATCCTTGTATCATATATACGTATTCTGTATATATATATATATATCTACACCTAGTCCTATATATACATAGACGCTTCGTATTGTGTATATATATATCATATCACATCCTTGTATTAATTTAAGTTTTTCATTCCACCAACAAGTTAATATCCTCATTAAATCCACAATCTAGTGTTACAAACATTAATTGGAATTTTATTTCACCAATATATACAATATATAGAAATCTAGTTTGCAAAATGGATTAATTTAAACAATTTTGGATAAACAATTTACAATATATCATCCATACAAGATTTTCCACTTCTAAAAATGTTAAACTAGTTATTATAACCCTACTTAATTAATAAAAACCATAACTTAATTTTATAAAGTCTAACTTGAATTTTAAAACTTGTAGATAGAAATTATTTATTAAATCTAATTATGCTTAAATGAAACATCTAATAACAATAAATCAAAATAAGAAGATTTATACCTCCACAACATGAAATTCAAACATGAAAATAAGCCTCCAAAATGAATGCTTTCCATCTCCAAAATCCATGTAAAGATGGGCAAAGAATAGAGGGTAGGAATTTATTAGGATTTTGTGGATTTTTTATTGAATTTTTGATGAATTTTGATGATTTTTAATGCAAAAATTATGGGGGGAAAATTTTGGGGATGCCCATGGAGGTGAGGCCGGCCATGAGGTGAGGAAAAGTGAGGAGAGTGAGAAAAGGTGAAGAAAAGTGTAGAAGGTTTCACAAAAATATCACACTATTAAGTCTTTTCTTGAATTTATTTTAAAATTCTTTATTTTCTTCACTCCATTTGACCTAGAATGGTCTAGAACCATTGTAAAATTTTGAAAATAAATTTTGCATGAAACACACTTGATTCTAAGATGCAATGGTTCATTTTTGCAAATTTAACCCATTCAAATTTGTAATTTACACTAATTTAGTGTAAAAATAAAGCTTATGTTAATGTTTAAAATAATTAATTTAAGAAAAATATTTAGTTAAACTAAAAATTTATAAGTGGCTAAATAAACACCATTTACTAGTGATAACATAAATAAAATAGGTATTTTTAAATTTATAGTGAAAAATAATTACGGTTTAGTTTTATGAAAACTACGTTTTACTTTACCGAAAATTAAAAAAATCACTTAAACGATTTTATTTATTTAATTATTTTTAAAATGTTACCCAAACAAAATTTATATACACAAAAAGGTCCCCCCAAACTTAAGTGAAACAGTGTTTCCACTATTTAAGCATTAAAGTTCAGAGTTAGGCGGAGAGAACAGTTTCAATCTATGTAAGGCCTTACACAGGCCGAAAGTTAACACCAACTATTCAAAAATTTTATCATGATAATGCCCGGTCTGCTGAAAGAACGCGTAGAGAAAAGAAAGGAAGAATTCAAGACACCTTGTGTGGATGGAAGCGGGTGTAACGCTTTGAAAATTCGTATAGGTTAATTTCGTGTTAATTAGCGAAAATATGTGTTTTTCGTAAAAACCTAGTTAATGAATATTTTCCATATAAACATGAATATATCTTTCTGAAGATATGAATATGTGTATAATTGCGTTTTATTAGTCAATATTTAAATTATGGTTTACTTTAATTATTCACTTTATTTATTTGCTAATTACTAAACAAATTATCTTAAAAACTTGCACACATCTTGTGTAACCCTATGCTAACAGCTTGTTGATTCATGCTTTAACAACCATGGCAACTTAACCATTTTTGTATGTATCATACTCTTCTTTCTCTCCTCTCATAGTTCTAAAATTCTCTCTTAAAAGAAAATGAATAAGAAAAAGAAATTGAGGCATGAGAGGTGATTGTTAGCGATTCTGCGTGTTCAAGTTTTAGTTTAAAATACCGCAATCAAGACGGTTTCGCTTGTGGCTAGCCGGTTGAGTACGGGTCGTCCGCAGGGAGATGGGAGTCTTTTTCAATGTGTTTTAACGAGTTAAGTCCGGTTTTTTTTCCAGATTTTGTTGTGGTTATCTAAGTGTTGAGTTGATATTTAAAGAGAGCTTGTTAGGGTTAGGATTAGGTTAGTTTGAGTTAGGAGTCTCCACATCTTTCGTTGCCCCTCTTAATATCGGTGTTACGGTAATCGGAAACAACGGGGATTAGCACGACTAGGAAGGAACTTGCGAGTATAAGCTAGGCTTTCCAACGCATAAGTCCTTCCTTTTGGTGCTTGTCCGTCCGTTCTTGGCTCTTAGCCATAACCACCGGTTAATTCAACCACAACCGGTCTCACTACGGAATCACCGCTATCATGTAGGATAGGGTGCTGTAAGGAGCGGATTGTGGTTCAATTAACGGGAGTCGAATTAAGCTGTTGGGCAATGAAAGAGTGAGAGAGATTTCCTTCTCTCAAACTTCCCTTATCCTACCCTAACAAGTATGAACTACTCATACATCATGATACGGAAAAATAAAACAAAACAAAAGAGGAAGATAGAAAGAAAGAGATTAGAAGATAACGACTAGCTATTTGCGACCTCACCTTGGCGAGGATCGAGCTTAAGAATCATGGTCGTATTAAGGATAAGGAAAAAGAGAGAAGAAAGAAACAACAAGAAATAACAACAACTAGTTAACGAAATTAAAATTACAACAATTATAGAAAAAGCAAGACAAGCATGATAATAAAATGATCTTCTTTATTCACCATTCTTCACTCACAAAGCTCACTACAAGTTTAATGGTGAAGAGATGAGAAGAAGAAGAACATGTAATCTAAATCCTAAAAAAAGAATACAAGATTATGGACCCTTTCCTTCACAATGTTCTGGGCTATTTATAGGCCGAAAAATGAAAACCTAGGGTAACAAGCAGAACCAACATGGAATGACCAAAATACCCCGGAAGTTTGATGATCTGCCGCCACCATACGGCAGCGGATCCGAGGCCTAAGCATGCTTAGGCCTCGTTTCCGCGGCCATATAGATGAGTTGGGGGCTCTGTCTTTTTGTGCTTCCCTGGTATTCAGTGTACATAATTCTGGTATATGTATTTTCTCAATTTGGCTCCACGATTTTTCCAGAATTTCTGTTGAGGGAAAGGTGGACTTTTTGTCAAGATTTGGCATGATTGCCTCGAGCTCCGCGTAGATTTCTTGGATCTTGTGCTGCCCTTGAGCCTTGTGCATGAAAGTGACAATCGATTTGCCATTTTGTCTTCCTAAACTGGTATCAGGCAACATACGAATGAAGAGCGGAGACCGTGTTTTATCTGTGGTTGGCAGGAACCCGGATTTTGTCGTGTTTTCCATGAATTTCACCGTTTTAGAACCGAGAACCTGTATCCTGCAATTGACTAGCAAACACGGCTCAAGAGTATCTACCGAAATGCAATGTGATAAAAATTGGGCGGTATGAAAATGCAAAAATCTGATATGAACAAATACCCCCAAACTTATCATTTGCTCGTCCCGAGCAAAGCCAATTTATTCACAAAAAATTTCCTAACCTCACTTTCGCAGGGAACGCGATTGCACTGAGCATGTGCAACAAGCCGTTAAACCTCTAGGTGTCCCTAGTAGGAGGAGTGTTGTCTCCTGAGGGTTTTCAGCAGATACTACCCACAAAATCCGGTCAAGTTGGTTTTGTAAAATAACTAAGATTCAAACCCTAAAGTTTTGTTTTTAGAAAATAACAATTCTATAATCCTAAGTCTAGACCATCGGACCTTTATTTTTCACACCTCGCTTCTTATTTAACTACAGATTTTATATGTCTTTACGTGCTGTGCAAATAGTGTCGTTAAGTTCCCGAAAGATCGAATATAGTCATCATGTCATACAATAAAGCCCAGATAACAATTTTAAAAGGATCACATAAGTTTTATAAAGAGTTAAGCATTTTTCAAGTTTCGTTTTCCAGTAAGGTTTCAACTTCAGAATTTCAATCTTCCTTAACAGGAAACTAAGTCGTATTCTTCACTCCACCTTTTTCTTGTTTTCATTTCATACACACCTCTGTGAACGTGCAATAGTCTTTATCACAGAATAAAACCTTCATATCTCCGCTAAATTTTTTTATAAAAGCCTGTCTTTTATCAAGATTATTCTCACACAAAGAACCGTTAGGAATTTTAACTCGGAGAGAACACTTGCTTGACTTTGTTTTAAACAGGACTTTCTAGGCTTCTTAGCGAGCTTTGGGCCAATGCACCCAAACCAGTTGGTTTTAGGGCATTAGGTGTAGAAACACTCCGGCGGACTTAATTACTCAAGTTACCTAGGTCCAAAAACAAAAGACAGTTTGGCGTGAAAATCAGATGATTTAATGCGAACGGAGATATAACCGGCAGTTCAATTATTTTTTTTTTGTGGATAAAAGACGTGTTTAGTGGGTTCGGTGTGTAATCATTCCAATCAAGTTTCAGATGGGTTATTTTTCAGACTTAGTTCCAATTACGGCATCAATAACATTCCTTCATATTCGCTTTACTTCATAAACTATTCTTGACATTACTTATTTCAGAACAAACCTATTTGATCCTCAGAAAATCATTTATCTGTTTAAAAGTTTTTAAACATAAAAGACTTGTCATCTAATTCCCAAAAACTCACGACACGTGTAGTGTGATGTAAAGACGTATATCAGCTATAGTTAACTTCAAAGGAGTGTTATCTTTCAGGTTTTCAAAATCTAAACATAAGATTTAGTTATTCTTATTTTTTCAAACAAAACCGTCGAAATGTTGAATCAGAGTTCTTCCACAAGCTAACTTGACAAAAAAGTTTTTATATTTTTTAGAAAATTTTCAGATTTTTATGGATTTTATGGATTTTAATATGCAGATGCAAAATATACACATGAATGCGAAGGTAAGAAATGCGTACCGAGCGTACCCCCAAACTTAAACTGGACAGTGTCCTCACTGTCATTGCATGAAGAGATCATTTGAAGGTTCAAAATTGTCGGTTAGCGATAAATTTTTTATTTTTTTTTGTTTTTGTTTTTAAAGAAAAGAAAAAGAATATACACAAATATATACAAAATGGTTTATACATACCCCCAAACTTATTTGGAACAGTGTCTACTGTTCTTGGCTGGATAACCGAAGTTTGGAGGTAGGCAGAGGAAGATCAGGCAGGGTAAACCGGCTCCTGTAGGAACAGGAGCTCCTCTGTTGGTTCGGCGCTAAGGTACGGTTTGCATCGGTGTCCATTTACTTTGAAAAGAGAACCGTCCTTTGGATTTTCCAAATCCACAGCGCCCTGCGGATACACATTCCGCACAAAATACGGCCCTTTCCATCGAGATCTGAGCTTTCCTGGATGGAAGTGAAGTCGGGTGTCGTAAAGCAGTACCTGCTGACCAGGGACGAAGGTTTTGCGCAAAAGGTGTTTATCGTGAAACACCTTCGTTCGGTTCTTAACAACAACCGCGTTATCGTAAGCCTCATCCCTAAGCTCGTTCAGTTCGTTCAACTGCAGCTTCCGATGGCTGCCCGCATCCTCAAGAGACAGATTCAGCTCCTTTATGGCCCAAAATGCACGATGCTCTATTTCGACAGGTAGGTGGCAGGCTTTTCCGTACACAAGCCGATAGGGAGACATGCCAAGGTCGGTCTTATAAGCGGTTCGAAATGCCCAAAGGGCATCAGTGAGTTTCAGCGACCAATCCTTACGGTTCTTGGAAACCGTCTTCTCCAGTATCTGCTTGATTTGCCGATTTGAAACTTCGGCCTGCCCGCAGGTTTGGGGGTGGTAGGGCGTAGAGAGCTTATGATTAATGGAATACTTCCGCATCAAGGCCTTGAAAGTCCTGTTGCAGAAATGACTTCCATTGTCGCTAATGATCGCACGGGGGTGCCCAAACTGGGAGAAAATGTTTTCTTTAAGGAACCAAACAACAACCTTGTTGTCGTTAGTCCGGCTGGGCACAGCCTCGACCCATTTAGAGACGTAATCAACAGCTAGAAGGATGTACAAGTTCCCGAAAGAGCTGGGAAACGGCCCCATGAAATCTATCCCCCAAACATCGAAAATCTCCACAACCAAGATCAGTTGGAGCGGCATCTCGTTCCTCCGGGATATCCGGCCCATGTGTTGGCACCGGGAGCAAGTCTTGCAATAGTCATGAGCGTCTTTGAAGAGTTGTGGCCAGTAGAAACCACATTGCAAGATCTTCTCAGCTGTCTTTCTGGGCCCAAAATGCCCGCCACATGCTTGGTCGTGGCAAAACGACAGCACACTCTTGAATTCCTCATCAGGGACACACCGACGAATAATCTGGTCGGGACAGTACTTGAACAAGTAGGGTTCGTCCCAGTAAAAGTGTTTTACTTGGGATAAGAAGCGAAGTCTGTCCTGACTTGACCATTCGGTCGGTAGTAATCCCGTGGCCAAATAGTTCACAATATCCGCGAACCAGGGTTCGCACGATACTGTCAAGAGCTGTTCATCCGGGAAAACGTCGTTGATCGGAATTGGAAGCGAAGGCGAAGAAGGAAGTCGTGAGAGATGGTCGGCAACCACGTTTTCACATCCTCGTTTGTCCTTAATGACAAGGTCAAACTCTTGAAGCAAGAGGATCCAACGTATTAACCGAGATTTTGCATCTTTCTTCGCAAAAAGATGGCGCAGAGCAGAATGGTCAGTATAGACAATGACTGGAGAGCCGATGAGGTAGGGCCTGAACTTTTCTAAAGCAAATACAACAGCTAAGAATTCCTTCTCAGTTGTTGTATAGTTAAGTTGGGCGTCGTTCAGGGTTCGGCTCGCGTAATAGATTACGTGCGGCATTTTGTTGATGTGTTGTCCAAGGACAGCACCAATGGCAAAGTCGGATGCATCGCACATAATCTCGAATGGGTGCGTCCAGTCAAGTGAAGAAAGAACGGGAGCAGAAGTGAGTGAGCTTTTCAATGACTCGAATGCAGTCACACAGCTCGAGTTGAAGTCAAATGGCGTGTCCTTGGCCAGCAAAAGAGTCAAGGGTCTAGCAATCTTGCTAAAGTCCTTGATGAACCGTCTATAGAAACCGGCATGGCCAAGGAAGGCTCGGATATCTTTGACGCATCGGGGAGGAGGCAGATTGGAAATGACCTCAATCTTTGCTTTATCAACCTCTATGCCATTTTGCGAGATGATATGTCCTAAGACAATACATTCGCGCACCATGAAGTGGCATTTCTCCCAGTTCAAAGTGAGATTCTTGTCCTTACATCGGGTAAGGACAGCGTCAAGATGCAGCAAACACTCGTTGAAGGAATCGCCGAAGATGGAGAAGTCATCCATGAAATTCTCCAGAAATTCTTCCACCGTGTCTGAGAAAATTCCCATCATACACCGCTGGAAGGTAGTGGGCGCATTGCATAACCCAAAGGGAATGCGACGATATGCAAACGTGCCGAAAGGACAAGTGAATGTGGTCTTGTCCTGGTCTTTTTCGGCGATGGGAATTTGATTATAGCCGGAGTAGCTATCAAGAAAGCAGTAGTACTCGTGTCCGGCCAATCGTTCAAGCATCTGGTTAATGAAAGGTAGCGGAAAGTGGTCTTTCCGCATTGCGGCGTTGAGTTTTCTGTAATCAATGCAAACTCGCCACCCAGTTTGGGTGCGAGTAGGGATTAACTCGTTCGCCTCGTTGGTTATGACCGTGATGCCCGACTTCTTGGGGACAACATGAATGGGCCTAACCCACTGGCTATCAGAGATAGGGTAAATGATACCACTATCTAGACATTTTATGATCTCCTTCTTCACAGCCTCCTTCATGACTGGATTAAGACGTCTTTGTGGATCCCGGGCTGGTTTGGCATCATCCATCAGATGAATGTGATGCTCAACGATCAGGGGACTAATCCCCTTGATGTCCGCCATAGACAAGCCAAAAGCTTGCCTGTTGCTGTGCAAGACCGCGAGAAGGGCTTTCTCTTGCTCGGGAGCTAGAGAAGCCGAAATGATGACAGGAAGGGTCTCGTTCTCACCTAAGTAAGCATACTTAAGGTGAGACGGCAACGACTTGAGTTCGAGCGTTGGAGGTGAAACGATGGAAGGCAAGACTGGTGCAAAGGTCTCGAACTCAAAGGACTCCAGCAAAGGTTCAAAACGAGTGTAGGCAACCGAGTTGGATGGTTCAGGTAACTCATCCGGAAAGTCGAAGGATTCAAACTCGGGTTGTGCGCGGCTAAGATCGTTCGAGAACGTGAAACACTCATAGTCGTTGTCGGGCGCAGAAACAGCAGCAGGTTCGAAGAGAAACGCACTAGTGGCGTCAAGATTATCGTGATCAAACAGAAACTCCTCGAATTCACACTCTTCTGGGGTGATCTCCTGGATCGAGCAGACGTCCAGTATATGAGCATTAGGTTCGGCGGGCTGATTCCCCAACCTAAAAATGTTGAGTTCAATCGTCATATTTCCAAAAGAGAGGTTCATCGAACCATTGCGACAATTGATCACAACATTTGAGGTTGCGAGAAATGGGCGACCGAGTATCACTGGAATTTGATTCCGGGGGTTAGCTACAGGCTGTGTCTAATACAATGAAGTCAACGGGGAATATGAAGTCCCCGATTTTGATTAACACATCCTCTAGCTCACCCCTAGGATGGGTGATCGATCGGTCGGCCATTTGGAGAGTGCAGTGCGTGGGTTTCAGCTCTCCGACGCCTAATTGCTCGTATACTGAATACGGAAGTAGGTTAACACTGGCACCAAGATCTAATAGTGCACGGTTGATGTTCTTATCCCCAATAGTAATTGAAATCGTAGGACAGCCAGGGTCCTTCCGTTTTTGTGGTAAAGATTGGGTAAGGGCATCACTCACAGCACTAGCCAAGAATACTTTCTTGGGTACCTAAGACTTCCTCTTTTTCGTGCACAAGTCCTTTATGATTTTCGTGTAGGATGGGACTTGTTGGACAGCATCTAAAAGAGGAATGTTAATGTTAACCTGCTTTAATAACTCTAAAATCTTCTCCATTTGAGGATTTTGTTTATTAGACCTCAACCGGTTTAGAAATGGAACATTTTGAAAATTGGTTTAGTCTAATGCTGGAGGAGGAGATTGTGGAGTTGGAACGGATCCCAGAATAGGTGTCTTCGTGGAGTGAGAAGTGGGTCCGTTCAGAGCAGAAGAAGAGGGAGGGGAGCCTTGTGAAGAACGGAGAATAGGCTCAGAAGAAGAAGAAGAAGAAGGAGAAGAAGAAGAAGTAGCGGCCGGGGTGTCATCGTTTTTCCGTTTGCTAATGTTGTTTTGCAGCATCCTTCCCGATCTCAGTGTGGTCACGGTACTCACATTATGGTTCTGTTGTTCAAGAGCAACATGTGCATTATGTGGGTGACCGGGATTTGGAAGTGGCTGGGACGGGAGCTTCCCCTTCTCTCGCTCGCTTAAGGCCGCGTTCAGCTGTGCAATCTGGGCCTCGATGGTCTTGATGCTTTGCCCGTGTGCGGCAGTGTGTTGCATTAAGGATTGAATGGAAGACTGGATGTTGGCGGTGGATTGAGTCGATTGTTTAACGAACGCCTCCAGACTTCGCTCGAGCGAGGAAACCTTATCGTTGTTTGACGGAACAAAGTTATTTGGTGGAAAAGAATTGTTGGGTGCAAAGTTGTTCGTCGGATTTTGGAAAGGTTGGGGTTGGAAGGGCTGCTGATATTGATGTTGAGTTTGTTGTTGCGCTTGTTGTTGCGGCGGAGGGGCCCTTTGGAAATTGTTGCCCTGGAATTGATTCTGATTCTGATTCCAGGCGAAATTGGGGTGGTTCCTCCAACCGGGATTGTAGGTGGAAGAGTATGGATCATTCCTCGGTCTTTGCTGGAAGGCAGCATTAACCTGATCCTGTCCTTGCGCGGGTTGATTGTAAGGACACTCTTCGGTCAAGTGGGAAGGATCGGAACAACAAGCGCAAATGGTACGAAGGGGGAGAATAGGGGCAGGAGCAGAAAATTTGCTCTCTATCGCTTCAAGCTTTCTTGTTATTGCAGCCATTTCAGCTTTCATAGCAATAGAGACATCAAGTTGGTGGATTCCTACCCTAGACTGACCGGTAGAAGTGGAGGTAGAAGAAGAAGAAGTCGGTCTGGTGCTCTCCCATTGTAGCGTTTGCTCCGCAAGGTCGTCAAAGAATTGCCACGCTTCCTCGTCAGATTTCGATAGGAAGTGGCCCTGACAGATGGTTTCCAACAACTGCTTCGTTGCTGGGTTCAGTCCCTCGTATAAGGTTTGGCAAAGTTGCCATTTCTCTATACCATGGTGAGGACACTGAACAAGAAGGTCTTTGTATCGGTCAAAGCACTTCCAGAAGGGTTCAGAAAGAAGCTGGGAGAATTGGTTGATTTCATTTCGAATCCTTGCGGTTTTATGATTCGGATAGAATTTTTTTAGAAACGCTTTAACAAACTCGTCCCAGCTGGTGATTGAGTGGGAAGCGGTGCTATACAGCCATTTTTCAGCAAGATCGCATAGAGTGAACGGAATGACCCGTAGACGTATAGCATCGTCCGACAGCTGGGTGGTTTTCATCATGGCACCGACGTTTTGAAATTTGTTGATGAAGATATAGGCATCTTCAGATTCAAGCCCATGAAAACGTGGAAGCATGTTGATGAAGTGGGGCTTAATTTCAAAGTTGTCCCCATTGGCCGGAGGAAGAGAAAGGCAGGTGGAAAGTGCAGAACGGGTGGGATAGAAACGATCCTGGAGCGCGATTCGCTGCGGCGCTACAACAGGCGGTGGTGGTGGGATATTGGTCTCCGTAGGAGGTGGAGCCAATCCAGGGGTGGTCAAAGAGATGTTCGGATTAAATCCCGACATCGCGGAAGAAGAGGTTGGTGAAGGTGAAGGTGAAGATGTATGAACAGAATTCCGGTCAACGTCGGAGTTGGCCGGTAAAGGAAGGGGTGAAAGAGGAGTGGACGGAGTATCGACTTCGGAGTCGATCGCGTAGTCGGTAGCGACTAACGTAACGCGGACTAGACGGGCGCTAGTGTCCCGAGTCCAAGCGGACATACACTAAACGAGTTTAGTATAGTCAAAGCGGAGAAGGTGAGGGTAAGAAAACGTCAATGGAGAAAGGTGATGGGTGGTGGGTAAAAAATGGATTTGGCGACAAAGGGCAAGTTTTTATAAAAGTTTTTTCTTTTTTTTTCTTTTTTTTTTGTTTTGTTTTTAGAAAGAGATTTACAGAAGTATGTACGGATATACGGCTTAAGTAATCACAAACAAGATATGCACAATCACACCTAGATCTAGGGTAACCTAGGTTTACTAGACCTGCTCCTGAACTTGATTGTCGAAGTTAAACAGTGTCGAGAAACGGGCTTAAAAATACACTGATCACGAGGCCAGGTAAGTGCAGAGATAAGGGGAGGTTGTCCAACGCTTTCGCGAAGTTCCTTAATTAAATAACCCTTTCTCTTTCGGCGGTTGCACCTTTAACACATTCCTAGACACCCCGTAAACAATATACCGTTAAGCGAGGTTCTAAACACGATTTATCTTCTCCTAATGAGCGCGAAGTCCTTAGGGCTGAAGTCTAGTATTTTTTAATTTACAATGGACAATGCATATGCTTTTGTGATTTTTGGGGTCCTGGGAAGGGTGATGAAATCCCCACCCACTCTGGATTGGTTTCAAACCCCTTAAGTCCGTATTAAAGAATGCAAAGCGGTAACAAATCAACTGCAAACAATTTTTATTTTGCGGCGCAAAGAATCCTGCACAAGAACAGTTTATTGGAAGGGGGAGAAGAATTTGCGCAAAGAAATCTGCAGAAAACACAATTTATTGGAGTCCAGAGGAGTGGAGAAGGAGAGAGAGAAGTACCCAAATTTTGGACCACTGAAGCCAACAAATGGCCGCGGTTCCGCGGCCAAACAGGTGCTAAGGCCGCGGTTCCGCGGCTGTATGGAGGGATCGGGCTTCCAAACTTTTTGGGTGTGCTGCTGTGGTTGTCCTCTGCTTGTCTGGATTTGTGGATTTTTTATTTGCTCACTGTATCTGCTCCAGATTTTTACAGTAGACCGTTTGCTTCGTTTTGATCCGTCGCGGTGTAGCCGCGAAATGTGGGTCTATCTTCCCACGTCTTTGGCACTGTACTTGAACTCCGTATTATCCGACGTCTTTGGCGTCGATCTTGAACTTCGTATTTTCCTGCACACTTGCACAAAAGCTAATCAAAAAAACAACAAGATGGTTTTTTTTACAATGTATATTTTTTTTCTTTTGTTTTTTGGTTATATTCACAAGTTAACCCGAAATTACACAAGGAAATAAACTACCGTCTCCCCGGCAACGGCGCCATTTGATTGTTAGCGATTCTGCGTGTTCAAGTTTTAGTTTAAAATACCGCAATCAAGACGGTTTCGCTTGTGGCTAGCCGGTTGAGTACGGGTCGTCCGCAGGGAGATAGGAGTCTTTTTCAATGTGTTTTAACGAGTTAAGTCCGGTTTTTTTTTCAGATTTTGTTGTGGTTATCTAAGTGTTGAGTTGATATTTAAAGAGAGCTTGTTAGGGTTAGGATTAGGTTAGTTTGAGTTAGGAGTCTCCACATCTTTCGTTGCCCCTCTTAATATCGGTGTTACGGTAATCGGCAACAACGGGGATTAGCACGACTAGGAAGGAACTTGCGAGTATAAGCTAGGCTTTCCAACGCATAAGTCCTTCCTTTTGGTGCTTGTCCGTCCGTTCTTGGCTCTTAGCCATAACCTCCGGTTAATTCAACCACAACCGGTCTCACTACGGAATCACCGCTATCATGTAGGATAGGGTGCCGTAAGGAGCGGATTGTGGTTCAATTAACGGGAGTCGAATTAAGCTGTTGGGCAAGGAAAGAGTGAGAGAGATTTCCTTCTCTCAAACTTCCCTTATCCTACCCTAACAAGTAAGAACTGCTCACACATCATGATACGGAAAAATAAAACAAAACAAAAGAGAAAGATAGAAAGAAAAAGATTAGAAGATAACGACTAGCTATTTGCGACCTCACCTTGGCGAGGATCGAGCTTAAGCATCATGGTCGTATTAAGGATAAAGAAAAAGAGAGAAGAAATAAACAACAAGAAATAACAACAACTAGTTAACGAAATTAAAATTACAGCAATTATAGAAAAAGCAAGACAAGCATGATAATAAAATGATCTTCTTTATTCACCATTCTTCACTCACAAAGCTAACTACAAGTTTAATGGAGAAGAGATGAGCAGAAGAAGAACATGTAATCTAAATCCTAAAAAAAGAATACAAGATTATGGACCCTTTCCTTCATAAAGTTCTGGGCTATTTATAGGCCGAAAAATGAAAACCTAGGGCAACAAGCAGAACCAACATGGAATGACCAAAATACCCCCGAAGTTTGATGATCTGCCGCCACCATACGGCCGCGGATCCGCGGCCTAAGCATGCTTAGGCCGCGTTTCCGCGGCCATATAGATGAGTTGGGGGCTCTGTCTTTTTGTGCTTCCCTGGTCTTCAGTGTACATAATTCTGGTATATGTATTTTCTCAATTTGGCTCCGCGATTTTTCCAGAATTTCTGTTGAGGGAAAGGTGGACTTTTTGTCAAGATTTGGCATGATTGCCTCGAGCTCCGCGTAGATTTCTTGGATCTTGTGCTGACCTTGAGCCTTGTGCATGAAAGTGACAATCGATTTGCCATTTTGTCTTCCTAAACTGGTATCAGGCAACATACGGATGAAGAGCGGAGACCGTGTTTTATCTGTGGTTGGCAGGAATCCGTATTTTGTCGTGTTTTCCATGAATTTCACCGTTTTAGAACCGAGAACCTGTATCCTGCAATTGACTAGCAAACACGGCTCAAGAGTATCTACCGAAATGCAATGTGATAAAAATTGGGCGGTATGAAAATGCAAAAATCTGATATGAACAAATACCCCCAAACTTATCATTTGCTCGTCCCGAGCAAAACCAATTTATTCACAAAAAATTTCCTGACCTCACTTTCGCAGGGAACGCGATTGCACTGAGCATGTGCAACAAGCCGTTAAACCTCTAGGTGTCCCTAGTAGGAGGAGTGTTGTCTCTTGAGGGTTTCAGCAGATACTACCCACAAAATCCGGTCAAGTTGGTTTTGTAAAATAACTAAGATTCAAACCCTAAAGTTTTGTTTTTAGAAAATAACAATTCTATAATCCTAAGTCTAGACCATCGAACCTTTATTTTTCACACCTCGCTTCTTGTTTAACTACAGATTTTATATGTCTTTACGTGCAGTGCAAATAGTGTCGTTAAGTTCCCGAAAGATCGAATATAGTCATCATGTCACACAATAAAGCCCAGATAACAATTTTAAAAGGATCACATAAGTTTTATAAAGAGTTAAGCATTTTTCAAGTTTCGTTTTCCAGTAAGGTTTCAACTTCAGAATTTCAATCTTCCTTAACAGGAAACTAAGTCGTATTCTTCACTCCACCTTTTTCTTGTTTTCATTTCATACACACCTCTGTGAACGTGCAATAGTCTTTATCACAGAATAAAACCTTCATATCTCCGCTAATTTTTTTTATAAAAGCCTGTCTTTTATCAAGATTATTCTCACACAAAGAACCGTTAGGAATTTTAACTCGGAGAGAACACTTGCTTGACTTTGTTTTAAACTGGACTTTCTAGGCTTCTTAGCGAGCTTTGGGCCAATGCACCCAAACCAGTTGGTTTTAGGGCATTAGGTGTAGAAACACCCCGGCGGACTTAATTACTCAAGTTACCTAGGTTCAAAAACAAAAGACAGTTTGGCGTGAAAATCAGATGATTTAATGCGAACGGAGATATAACCGGCTGTTCAATTATTTTTTTTTTGGATAAAAGACGTGTTTAGTGGGTTCGGTGTGTAATCATTCCAATCAAGTTTCAGATGGGTTATTTTTCAGACTTAGTTCCAATTACGGCATCAATAAAATTCCTTCATATTCGCTTTACTTCATAAACTATTCTTGACATTACTTATTTCAGAACAAACCTATTTGATCCTCAGAAAATCATTTATCTGTTTAAAAGTTTTTAAACATAAAAGACTTGTCATCTAATTCCCAAAAACTCACGACACGTGTAGTGTGATGTAAAGACGTATATCAGCTATAGTTAACTTCAAAGGAGTGTTATCTTTCAGGTTTTCAAAATCTAAACATAAGATTTAGTTATTCTTATTTTTTCAAACAAAACCGTCGAAATGTTGAATCAGAGTTCTTCCACAAGCTAACTTGACAAAAAAGTTTTTATATTTTTTAGAAAATTTTTAGATTTTTATGGATTTTATGGATTTTAATATGCAGATGCAAAATATACACATGAATGCGAAGGTAAGAAATGCGTACCGAGCGTACCCCCAAACTTAAACTGGACAGTGTCCTCACTGTCATTGCATGAAGAGATCATTTGAAGGTTCAAAATTGTCGGTTAGCGATAAATTTTTTATTTTTTTTTGTTTTTGTTTTTAAAGAAAAGAAAAAGAATATACACAAATATATACAAAATGGTTTATACATACCCCCAAACTTATTTGGAACAGTGTCTACTGTTCTTGGCTGGATAACCGAAGTTTGGAGGTAGGCAGAGGAAGATCAGGCAGGGTAAACCGGCTCCTGTAGGAACAGGAGCTCCTCTGTTGGTTCGGCGCTAAGGTACGGTTTGCATCGGTGTCCATTTACTTTGAAAAGAGAACCGTCCTTTGGATTTTCCAAATCCACAGCGTCCTGCGGATACACATTCCGCACAAAATACGGCCCTTTCCATCGAGATCTGAGCTTTCCTAGATGGAAGTGAAGTCGGGTGTCGTAAAGCAGTACCTGCTGACCAGGGACGAAGGTTTTGCGCAAAAGGTGTTTATCGTGAAACACCTTCGTTCGGTTCTTAACAACAACCGCGTTATCGTAAGCCTCATCCCTAAGCTCGTTCAGTTCGTTCAACTGCAGCTTCCGATGGCTGCCCGCATCCTCAAGAGACAGATTCAGCTCCTTTATCGCCCAAAATGCGTGATGCTCTATTTCGACAGGTAGGTGGCAGGCTTTTCCGTACACAAGCCGATAGGGAGACATGCCAAGGTCGGTCTTATAAGCGGTTCGAAATGCCCAAAGGGCATCAGTGAGTTTCAGCGACCAATCCTTACGGTTCTTGGAAACCGTCTTCTCCAGTATCTGCTTGATTTGCCGATTTGAAACTTCGGCCTGCCTGCAGGTTTGGGGGTGGTAGGGCGTAGAGAGCTTATGATTAATTGAATACTTCCGCATCAAGGCCTCGAAAGTCCTGTTGCAGAAATGACTTCCATTGTCGCTAATGATCACACGGGGGTGCCCAAACAGGGAGAAAATGTTTTCTTTAAGGAACCAAACAACAACCTTGTTGTCGTTAGTCCGGCTGGGCACAGCCTCGACCCATTTAGAGATGTAATCAACAGCTAGAAGGATGTACAAGTTCCCGAAAGAGCTGGGAAACGGCCCCATGAAATCTATCCCCCAAACATCGAAAATCTCCACAACCAAGATCAGTTGGAGCGGCATCTCGTTCCTCCGGGATATCCGGCCCATGTGTTGGCACCGGGAGCAAGTCTTGCAATAGTCATGAGCGTCTTTGAAGAGTTGTGGCCAGTAGAAACCACATTGCAAGATCTTCTCAGCTGTCTTTCTGGGCCCAAAATGCCCGCCACATGCTTGGTCGTGGCAAAACGACAGAACACTCTTGAATTCCTCATCAGGGACACACCGACGAATAATCTGGTCGGGACAGTACTTGAACAAGTAGGGTTCGTCCCAGTAAAAGTGTTTTACTTGGGATAAGAAGCGAAGTCTGTCCTGACTTGACCATTCGGTCGGTAGTAATCCCGTGGCCAAATAGTTCACAATATCTGCGAACCAGGGTTCGCACGATACTGTCAAGAGCTGTTCATCCGGGAAAACGTCGTTGATCGGAATTGGAAGCGAAGGCGAAGAAGGAAGTCGTGAGAGATGGTCGGCAACCACGTTTTCAAATCCTCGTTTGTCCTTAATGACAAGGTCAAACTCTTGAAGCAAGAGGATCCAACGTATTAACCGAGATTTTGCATCTTTCTTCGCAAAAAGATGGCGCAGAGCAGAATGGTCAGTATAGACAATGACTGGAGAGCCGATGAGGTAGGGCCTGAACTTTTCTAAAGCAAATACAACAGCTAAGAATTCCTTCTCAGTTGTTGTATAGTTAAGTTGGGCGTCGTTCAGGGTTCGGCTCGCGTAATAGATTACGTGCGGCATTTTGTTGATGTGTTGTCCAAGGACAGCACCAATGGCAAAGTCGGATGCATCGCACATAATCTCGAATGGGTGCATCCAGTTAAGTGAAGAAAGAACGGGAGCAGAAGTGAGTGAGCTTTTCAATGACTCGAATGCAGTCACACAGCTCGAGTTGAAGTCAAATGGCGTGTCCTTGGCCAGCAAAAGAGTCAAGGGTCTAGCAATCTTGCTAAAGTCCTTGATGAACCGTCTATAGAAACCGGCATGGCCAAGGAAGGCTCGGATATCTCTGACGCATCGGGGAGGAGGCAGATTGGAAATGACCTCAATCTTTCCTTTATCAACCTCTATGCCATTTTGCGAGATGATATGTCCTAAGACAAACCTTCGCGCACCATGAAGTGGCATTTCTCCCAGTTCAAAGTGAGATTCTTGTCCTTACATCAGGTAAGGACAGCGTCAAGATGCAGCAAACACTCGTTGAAGGAATCGCCGAAGATGGAGAAGTCATCCATGAAAATCTCCAGAAATTTTTCCACCATGTCTGAGAAAATTCCCATCATACACCGCTGGAAGGTAGCGGACGCATTGCATAACCCAAAGGGCATGCGATGATATGCAAACGTGCCGAAAGGACAAGTGAATGTGGTCTTGTCCTGGTCTTTTTCGGTGATGGGAATTTGATTATAGCAGGAGTAGCCATCAAGAAAGAAGTAGTACTCGTGTCCGGCCAATTGTTCAAGCATCTGGTCAATGAAAGGTAGCGGAAAGTGGTCTTTCCGCGTTGCGGCGTTGAGTTTTCTGTAATCAATGCAAACTCGCCACCCAGTTTGGGTGCGAGTAGGGATTAACTCGTTCGCCTCGTTGGTTATGACCGTGATGCCCGACTTCTTGGGGACAACATGAATGGGGTTAACCCACTGGCTATCAGAGATAGGGTAAATGATACCACTATCTAGACATTTTACGATCTCCTTCTTCACAGCCTCCTTCTTGACTGGATTAAGACGTCTTTGTGGATCCCGGGCTGGTTTGGCATCATCCATCAGATGAATGTGATGCTCAACGTTCAGGGGATTAATCCCCTTAATGTTTTAATACGGTTTTTAAACTAGTTTTGTGATACTGTAAATCTGCTATTACCATAGTAGTTTTTAAAACAAACTAGCATATAAAGTAGACCATACTTTGTGCTAGAAGTGTTGTGTAGAAATCCAGACCTGTTTCACCCTACTTGACCTGCTGAGAACCCCATTATTTCCGATCTGGCCGGCCCCCCTATGGATCTAAGTGTTGAAATTTTGTAGGTAGTTGTCTGTAGGTATTTCAGGAGGTTTGGTCTTGCTAGTTTGTCTTGTTTCTGCTCAAGGTAAAATCTGGGACCAATTATCTATATTTTTAGTGTTAAGTCTACGCGATACATGCGATTTGAACCATGGTCCGGTGTATTTGTGAGTCAGACAGATCGTGTTGGAATTGAGCAATGTTACTCGGGTCTTGTGCACCAAGTGTGCACGTACTCTAACTCGTGGCGTTAATTCTTATGTATCGTTCTGCCTTCGTGTTTTTGTTGGGTTACGGCAGCGCCCCGGCCATCAAACCGTGGCCAAATGCGGAACAAAAATTTACTAAACTGGCGCTACCATTACCCAATGCCCGGATCTACCTTAAACCCTAAACTAGCAAGCATTATAAAGAAGTTAGAATGGTTATACCGAGTTGATCCGTGTCCATCGGTCTTCATTCCAAGCTCCTAGTGATTCCTTGATCGAATTTGGTTGCCGGTATTCCTCCATCTACGATGATCCACCTGAGGGAAACGACGCAAGCTTCAGCCTCGACAAACGAGGCAACCGAAGCTCCAAGGTTGCTAGCAATGGGCAGTGGAGGTGTAGGAATGTGTCACAATAATTTTTCTCACATCACCATGCTCAATAGAGCAACTCAAAAAGATGAAGGAGGTGAGAAAAGATAAGCATGAGCAACTAAAGAAATTGCTAACTGTTTTGTGTGTGAGAGTGAGAGTGTAGCAATGAAGTGAAGAAATCAAGTGAAGAAATATGAAATGAGCCAAGCCCATCATCTAGTGGCTACCTCCTCTCTCTCACTCATAAAAATATCACTTATCCTTTTTGCAATAAACAAATCAAGACCATGCCTCTCTACATGCTCAAGTCCATGCTCATGCCACCTCACCCCTCCACTTCATTTCCTTATTTGATTTTCTAAAAGGAAAATCCAACAATGTGGTTGCTATCTTTTAGAATCCATTGCGTATAAATACAGAATGCAACCTGGTACACGTATCGAAATACATATACGCGTATTCGTATAAAAATACGAATAGCCAAGAGAGAAAATGAATAGTGAACAATAATACTAGAATACACATATATAAATACATATATATATATATATATATATATATGTATATGTATAAATTATTAAATCAAAACCCGATTTAATAATCCGGCTTAATACTAAGCCACTAGTATTATCAACTGTCCGATTAAAGTCTGTGCAACATGTACACATATTTAATCGGACACTTGTATGCACCAACATACGTCATCTACACCATAGCGCCTGAACCGTGAAAACCCTTTGTGTGGGACTCTAAAGACTCATCAATACGCTGGCAGTGGATTTAACCACATGCACGTTAGCGGCACTAGCTGTACGTAACGGCTACCGAGGTATTGAGCGAATGGGAGGCCGATGAGCAAACTCATCCTGAACCCCTACCGAGCCGGACAGTGACAATATCCTTACAATCCGGTCTGTTCTTCTAAGAGTATCGCATATCGAGTCTACGGGGGTGGATAAAGTCAGACCCCTAATAACGCGATATTTAGTATCGGAATGAAGCCCATCACCACCTGAGAAGCTACCGATCCTAGATTGGTAATTCTCGTCCACCATGACCATAGATTTCTGGTGATGACCACCCGTGCACAACGCGACATCAACCCCCAATACCGTGAGAGACGAATCCCCGACGATCCGATCGCTGCCTCTATGTGGCTCGGGACTGTACCCAACAAAAACCTGTTTGCATTTCTCCTTTGAGCCGTGGTAGGGTAGTAATCAAAGCACGGTGGGAACTCACATGAGATAAATGACGATCTAAGGTCGACAGACTAACCTGTACACATGTCACCTGGGAACTGTTATCTGACAATAGGTATAATACCAATTATCACGTTCCTGGCGAGTCTGTCCAGTGTACTCATAACCCAATGAATACCTATATACTATCTTAGGTGAACAAGCTAACACCAATGGCTTGTGAGACCTGGCCACTGCCCCTTGTCGGGGTCTCGATCAGTATACACTAGTCTACAATGGAGCATCGATGCCCAGTCTCAATACTCCCATGACCAGGGACATTTAAGGATGTGCTTATAGACCCCCAGCTCCCACGTATACGATCGCTATCATTATGCTGGTAGTCAAGCATAAATCATACTGGCTCTATCAACATGTACATGATGATAAAGACAAACCAAATAGTATACTATCATCTCGAGTAAGACTGTTCTACCGGTATAGGTCCTCCTTCAATCATCATAATCACCCGCCCGCGACTATGATAATTGCCTTGAGGGCACTATAGCCAACAATCTCCCACTTGGACTTAAGGCCAATTATTGCAGTGTCGCATACTCACAGACCGTGCGATACCGAACACCCAACTTCTCTACTAATCAGTTTCGCAAAGCCCATTTGTGAAACTATTGCGTTCGAGAAATAGCCTCAGTGAGCGGATCTGCTACAATGTTTCTGTCTATATCTCTCTATATCTCAACTTCGCGGAGAAAAGCTATCACCCGAAATGAGCAATACCTGTCTTAGAATATGTCTGGATATCTGATGGGACCCAGTTCACAAATGAACTCCAAATCCAACAAACTTCATAGACTGTATCATCCACTGAATTTAATCAGTATCTTGCGCCATACCTTTCCTCAGTATCCGCTTGGACCACTGTCCAACATACTGTCCCTCAAAAGAGGAAAAAACTATAACTTTGACAGTCACACTGTCATCCAGGTCACCTTGGAAGCCTGAAATGATAATCGTCTCCCGAAGGAGGCTGCTGTAATCATTTCCCAAGAACATCCATTTATGTTCAATAAACAGCTTCCCAATGTTTCTCCAGGATTGGATTAATATATATGCTTATTGCACTTAGTGCAAAAACATCTGGTGTGGTACTTGACATTTCATGATTAACTCAATTGCCTAAGCAAGTGATATGCTAATCATGCAAATCCCTCTCCCTTTTAGTCTGCAAGACACCTTTAGAGAGAGCGACTCCATCACCTGCAGGTACACCACCTTGCCAGGAGTCGTCCATTCTAAAACCCCTTTAGAATAATGTCAAAGTACCCGGATTGGGATACTTCCCAAATCTAGATCTAAAACCAAAAATCTAGTAACCAGAAACCCTGATATTATATCCATATTCAATGTAGAGAAACAAATTTGTGACAACCACAGTATAACCGATCGTAGTATAGGAATATCTCTTTCTATCAAGTGCATGTCATCCTAATACCTGGACATCACTCTCTACTACCTTCTTAGCAGATCCATCTCCTATTCTGATGAAGTCAAAGCCTATGATTGTCACATTAAAAATAGATTATCTATTTCCGCTATAATTGCTTTAGTATATAAATAGACATAAGGTACTTGCCCACTATGCTTCCGCTGCTCCCACTGACTACAACAGCCCTCTGGCAGAGTCATATACACGTGCACTTCTAAAGCTAGTTTAGAACGACGCTATACTCATCCTCCTGCCGGGTCTTATAGTCTAGAACAACAGCAATGGCAAATCGGGGTAAACAAGAACCTCCATTTCCTCGTTACTGAGAAGATCGAAGTACCTCTCGGGTGCCTGAGGTTACCCACCAAATCTGCGGAATGGCTAATGGAATGTCGAAACTAATTGAATCCTTAGGTTCTATTAAATCTTCAGTGATCGTTTTTGGTTCTAGAATCACTTCCTATTCTACCATACTCGCACTTTTGTTTTTCTCATAAAAACCATTGTACTAAACCTGTGGAGAGTCAAGAGCAATATAAATATTGATCTTCCTGATGGTAGAAAGTGTTGGAGATAGTGCCCTCAGAGTCAATTATTGGATCACAGGCACGTGATTGCAATGATTGAGGGAGGACCTATCCCAGTAAGACAGTCTTACTCAAGATGATAGTATGCTATCTGGTTTATCTTTATCATTGTGTACTGCTTTAGGTGACCTGACAGGTCGCTATTACACGTTGATAGAGCCCCTAGGATTCTTGCTTGATTGCCAGCAGTATGAGGGCGATCATATACGTGGGAGCTGGTAGTCTATAAGTGTAGGGTTCCTAGGCACACTAATGAGGTCTCACAACAGATCAAACATGCCCAATTCAAATTTTTTCATGTGCGTACAAACCCTAATACGGATCGTTAACTAGATGATAAGGCGATGCAAGCAGGTAAACAACTTTATTGCTAAAGGAAAGTGATTACAACCTTTGTAGATCCGGTCCTCTACTTCCTTGGCTCCGTGATGACGTCCTTCCACTGCAACCATCAGAATCCTAGACTCTCGCGGTGGTTTCATCGGAGAAATGATCGGGCTAGGTCATCGACTTCGATGCCGAAGATGATCTACGTCGAGGCAACTCAAGATCAAGCTCCAACTTCACCAAGTCATGAAACTTGTGAAGAAAACACCCTATACTACATGGCAAGTGGTAGAGGATGAAGAAATAAGAAGTGGGTTCACCTTGGATTTGGATTTCTCACTCTTTTTCTCATTTCACCATTGAAGCTAGCAAGCTTTTTGAAGCTTGATGAAGATGATGAAGATGAAACAATAAAAGGATTAAGTTATAAAGAAAATCCCATTCATTCTTATCATAATGCAACCTTGGTTTGAAAGGTTCCTAGGCACTCTCAAGAGGTCTCATAAGGCATCAACCATGCCAATTTCAAACATTAGAGGTGCCGAGAAACCCTAATACGGATCGTTGGCTAGAAGTTTAGGCGACAAAGCAACTAGTTAACTACTTTAACTAAGAGTACGGAAATACAACCTTTGTAGATCCGGTCCTCCACCTCCACGGCTCCGTGATGATGTCCTCTCCGCTGTTCAAATGAAATCCCGGGCTCTAGCGTCGGCTTCATCGGAGAAATGGGCGGGCAAGGTCGTCGGCTTCGTGCCGAAGATGATCTACGTCGAGGCATCACAAGATCAAGCTCCCACTTCACCAAGTCATGAAACTTGTGAAGAAAACACACTCTACTACTTGGCAAGAGGTAGAGGATGAAGAAATAGGAGGTGGGTTCACTTTAGAATTGGATTTCTCACTCATTTCATCAAGTTGCCATTGATGGAGGCATGCTTTCTTCAAGTGAAGAAGAAGAAGAAGAAGATGAATATTATGATATGTTTTTATGAAAAAGAAAAGAAAATCAATCTTTATCATAATACAACCATGGTCAAGTGTAGAGAATAAACTAGGGTTAAATGGAGTGGTTAGGGTTAAGCATGAGACAAAATGGTCACTTTGGTCAAAGGTTCAAGAAGCTTCAACTAGAAAACAAACTAAGCCACCACTTTCCCTTTATGCTTATCATTTTCAAAATGAATAACTAAATAAGATAAATCAAAAAGAAAACAAAACCCTAACCATTCATATAACTATGGTTTAGTCTTTACACAAACCCAAGTTAGCATGCATCATCAAACATGATATAAACTTGTGTACAAATGTATATCACATATACAATGTGCACAAACCAAGTGAGAAAATCCATTTAAAGTGAACCGATACTAGTTAATGTAAAGTAATATATCAAATATATAATTATACATTAAATCATTAAATCAACATTTGATTTAACGATCCGGTCATATCGCATATGACCGACTAATATCCAATGTATCGGCTTATCGAATCAACCCTCGATTCGATAACTAGGTTATATCGCATATAACCATTCGATACATTCATTGCGAGAATAGAATACGGTATCACATACACGCATTATTCTCGGTCCCGCACATATCTCATATGCGCTCCTATTTCGTTTCGCTTGAGCCAGGAAAGCTCTGTGTAGGACTCTAAAGACTCGTCAATACGTCGGCAGCAGGTGATGATCATATCAAACACCCACAAGCCGCAAGCGGTCTGGTAAACGTAACGGCCACCCGGGTATTAAGCGATCAGAAGATCGACGAGCAAGCCCGCTCACACTCCTGTGAATCCAACCAGTAACACTTACCGTACAGTCCGGTCTCATCGTCTGATATGTCGCATATCTCGCCTAGTGGTGGTAAACGTCAGACCCCAATAGCTCGATAAGTCGTGTCGATATGAGGTCTATAACAATTCGAGAAACTACTGGTAACACTTACCAGTAAATCTCAGCAACCCTGGCCAGGGATTTCCGGTTATAGCCAATCGAACACAGCGCAACATCAACTCCCTATACCGGGAGAGACGAATCCCCTCCTATCGCTCATTGCCTCCATGTGACTCGGGACTGTACCCAAAAACCACCGTTTTGCACGCCCTCTTGGACGTGGTAAGGTGGAAATCAAAGCACAGTGGGAACCACACAAGACTCTATGACGATCTCGGGTCAACAGACTACTCTGTACCAGTGTCACCAGAGAACTGCCATCTGACGTAAGGTATAATACCATCTGGGAGTTCTCGGCGAGTCCGTCCAGTGTACCCAGTCTCCACTGAGCACCCGTATATCATTTCCGATGTCAAACACTAATGGATATGGGATCATCCATCGCCCATCTGTATGGGTCGAGAAGGTATACGCTAGTCTACTCTGGTATAGCGATGCCCCGTCTCGATACACCCACGACTAGGGACTTTGAAGGATGTACTTATGGACTACCATGTCCCCACTAGTATGATCCGCATCATAGTCCAGGTAGTCAAGTACACATCCTAAGGGCTTTACCAACATGTAACAGAGAGACAATCAGTATACACGTTAAGGTAAAGAGCAACCAGATAGCATACTATCATGTCGAGCAAGAAAGTCCTCCCTATATATGTCCCAGCATCCACTACAATATACATCCTATGTACAGTAATGGCCTCTAGGGCATACATATAACTAATAATCTCCCACTTGCACTAGGCCATCTGTAGCAGTGGTTGCAGTATCTCATACTCAACCATCCCATAAAAATCTCTCTTTGGGAATAGGCCTTCGTGAGTGGATCCGCCGTGTTGTCCTCTGAGTCTACTCTCCTAACCTCAATCACCCTGGAGATCAACCATCTCCATGATCAGGTTATACTGCCTTAGAATATGTCTGGATCACTGATGGGACGGGCGATCCTTGGCATAAGCCACAACTCCATTGTCACACAATGGGAGGAACTAAGTTCATCTCATGAACAAATATACATCCAGACTTCCTCTTTGGTAGCATCTCAAGTAGCGATGTATCCTGCCTTTATCGTCTAGTATGCCACGGTATTTAGCTTGGAACCCTTCCAACATACCGTCCCTTTACTTAGGGTAAAGACAATGCCTGTGACTGACATTCATTCGTCTTATCACCCTGGAACCCTTCCAGTGATTCTCCCCAGGATCAACTGATACCATCTCACTACAACTAGTGAGTGTCCTAATATCCATTTAGATCTATCTCATAGATCCAAAATCCAGGATTTAGGAGGTATCGCTTTTGATCCTATATGGAGAATCATTGTGATAAGCGGAGATTGACCGAGCATAGCATAGGAAACTCCTTTCCTATCAAGAGCATGCCATCCACGTACTCTACGAGGATCGTCACTATACTCCCTACTACCTTTTTGTTTATACATGGTTCATCTACTATTTTGATGATGTCAAACTCTTTGACTAACTCATCAAAACAGATGATCCAACTCCGCGATACCTGCTTTATCCTATAAAGCATCTTGTACACGTTTCCGCTGCTCCCACTGTCTACGAAGCCCTCTGGCTGTGTACTTATAGACGTTCTCTTCTAAAACATCATTTAGAAAAGCAGTCATGGCACCCAACCGCCAGATATCGTAGTCATGGTATGTAGCCGTGGCAAGTAGGATCTGGATAGACTTAAGCATAGCCACTTGAAAAGGTTTCATCATTATCCACGCCTGGTCGATGACGAAAAGCTTTAACAAGTCTAGCTTTGAAAGTCTCAACTTTTCCATCTACACCAAATAATCTTCTCAAGATATACTTGCTCCTGATGAGGATTTAACCCTTCAGATAAAGCAACCAAAGTCCATACTTTGTTGGTGTATAAGGATTCCATCTCAGATCGCTAAGCATCCAGCCATTCATACAGAGTCTCACTCCTGATGGCTAGGTCGAAACTAGTTAGGTCATCATCTCATGATGCAATCCTCGCTCCCACTGTTATAGAGAAACAGAAGTATCTCTCAGGTGGGTGAGGAACCCTACTAGATCGGCGGAGAGGCTGAGGTTCATCGGTTTCTATTGAATCCTTTGGTTCTACCAAATCATTTGGTGTAGTTTGCATAGCTGGAACCTTTCCAGTTCTACATAACTGACCTTGCCTCGAGCTTGTCCAGATTTTGCTTTTAGACATAGGCCGGACAACCCCAAATCTTAACTATCTTAAGATATGGGCTCTTCCCTTTCCATATCACATATGAAGTGGTAGGCAACTGATTTGATCGGAACCCTATTCAATAGGTATGCAACTTCATAAGTGCATAACTCCCAAAAGGAAATAGGTAACTCAGTAGTACTCACCATAGAGCACACCTTATCATATAGGGTGTGATTGCTCCGCCCCGATATACTATCGTGCTATGGTGTATACGGAGGAGTAATGCTGAGAGAGAATCTCATTCTCCTTTAGAATAGTCCAGGAATTCCGTACTCAAGTATTCTCCTCCCTGATCACATCAAAGGACATAATACTTTTACCCGTATTTTGGTTCTCTACTTCTAACTTATATTCTGTGAATATCTCAAAAGGTTCGGACTTGTGTTTCAACAGGAACATAGGTCTGAAACTCGAAAGATCATCAGAGAATGTAATGAAGTATAAAGAACCAGTTCTGGCATGTGTAGACAAGGGACCTTACATACATCATCATGTATCAATCCCAAGAGTTTACTAACTCTTTCTCTGTTTCCAGTAAACGGAGCTATGGTCATCTTATCTTTGTGACATGACTGGCAAGTTTCACAAGATGTAAATTCAAACTGATTTAAATATGCATCTATGTGCAACTTAGCTAGTCGGGTCGCATTGATATGACCTAGTCTACAATACCTCAAGAAGGATCCATTCATTTCTGAACTCTTCCTCTTATATGTGTTCCGTATACTAATAACTGTAGTTTGATTTAGAACATCAATGCTATTAGATAACGTGCCTGAACCGATCAACTTTTGATATAGAAAATGTTCAAAACATTATCCAACAATACAAAATTTTATCATTTCTTTACTGTTAAAGAGACTGATATGATTTTGTATATCAGGTTCGGTATCTAATAACATTCGTTCAGAATCAATGTATTGGTAATACAGGGTGACAGTGACCAACAGACTTGGCTGCAACTCTTGCCCCGTTTTCTGCCTCATGAAACTTATCACCCGTTCTCAGTTCTCTACCTATCTGTAGCCTTATGTAACAGATTACATATCTGGGATCCTGATCCGGTATCATATACCCAGGATGCGGAGGATACTGAGAAACAGTTCTTTGTAACGAACACACCCGAAGATGATGCATCAGCATGCACTCTCTTCGTTTGGGCGGCATGGGAAATCTGGTATTCCCCAATTTCCTGCTCTGTCTTATAACAATTATAAGTTGGAGCGGGACCAACGTTCCCCATCTCAGTATAAGAAGCGGGTTCGGTCAATATCCGTATTATTATCTTGATTAAGGCGTGATATGGTCGCTACCTGGAGAGAGAGCGAAGAAAACACTCAGCGTGCGCTCTTTCAAGAATAGATTGGTTATTATTTTATCTAATCAGGATGGCTCCCACTGCTTTTTATCAAATCTTCCTTCAAACCCTAAAAGGAAAGACTAGCCGGGATTAATTACACACTACAAGTTCGCCAATCTTTCAGCCAGGCCAGTGTCGGTACTTTGAGGGAGGTCCCCCGTGCTTTCGCACGAACCTAATTAATGTAAACCTCGTTTTCCCAGAGGCTTAACCTCATTAACACCTTTCTAGACACCTACTTGATCGGCTAATCGTAATGTGTAAAACTCTCCCAGGAGTAACAATTACTCGCAGCGGGTATCGGGATCCAACTATCTCATAGAAGGTATGCAATCTCATTGCAAATTTCAACACTTGAAATTCCCGATAATTTTGCCCCTAGCGTCCTATGACCTTGACGCAGGCCAACAAACCATAGTGCGCTAGTCAAGTTCAACCCGTCATTTCCTGATTGAATTAAACCCACCCGCACGACTCTTGACGCAGGCCAACAAAGTCGCACGACTACCCTAATCCAATTTGCATCATATGCATAAGCAGATAAATACTAGTTAGCTACCGCACACTACGCCTTGACGCAGGCCAACAAACGTAGCACGAATACTAACTACCACTTATCTGAAATGACGGAGAGCTACGACAGGTTTTCTGAAAACCTATTGCGTAATGAACTTGATATCGTTGTAGAATCAAATGATTTTAAAATGGAGTGCTTTTGAGGCTTTTCTAGTTTTGCTAAAGGAGTCACTCCCGGTGAAGGGATCGTCGGTCCTTTCCTCGTCGAATGAAGTGCGGGATATATCATATATATCACTGTGCAAAGCAAAAACTCTTAAAAGCAATCAAAAAACAAACCGAGTGTGTAGCATCTGCCAGTTATTGCTAAAGGAGTCACTCCCGGTGAAGGGATCTCGGTCCTTTCCTTATCGAATAAGGTGCATGATATATCACATATACCTCTGTGCAAAGCAAGAACTGTAGCTACCTGTTTTATTTTTGAAATTCGATTCTACAACATCTTAGGTTTCTTTTCTTTCATTAATCACATCAATGAAGTCCCATCATTTAAGTACCTAAACATCATAGATAAATACGACGTACACTTATGCCATCCGCATTCGCCTCGATGTTCCCTCGTGCACCGTTAGGTTAGGTAACTAACGGCAGAGCGGGGCAGGGCTAGCGCGAGTGCAAAACATAAGTAACGTCTATATAATATATCATATATACTATATACAGTATCCATCACAGAACATATCACATGATCACATCACAGATATCGCAGCAGAAGAAACATATAAAACATTGGATATACTAGGACGTCCGTGTTTTCAATACGAGCCAGTATAAAACATGGATTCCACGGTCGTGATGAATAGCCAAACCCACACCCCTAGACACCTACGAGAGCGGCAAGCAACCCTACCAATTCTAGAGTTAGGAGACCCGGACTCGACTCCTCGAGTTGGTCTCCCACTGGACCCTAGAACCCGGTTACTTGTGCCCTCCTCCTTGGGTCTATCCTAGTGCGGAAAAATAAATAATATACAAAGGGTGACAACTTCCGCAACCTGGAAGTGCCCCAATAAAAGAATATTACATACAAGTTTTTACATGAATGAAAATGAAAAACACTCATCTCACATAAAAACCCCCGGCTATTCAAACACGACGATCCAATATAACATATCCAGCAACACATAACATCACATGTCATCAACGTAAGTAAATATGCGCATCCCAATTGTCGTTGACATATAGCAACGAAACCGGCGATATCACATATTACACTTACGGTCACAGAAAAGAAAATGTAAAACTACAACAGTTGGAATCCGCAACCACCTCAGACATCGCATGCCTGACCAAATGAATTTCTTAGACATCGCATGCCTAACAATTATAAACCCCGCATTTTAGTCTCAAAATCGAAAACACTTTTCAATATCAAGTCGGGCAATTCAACAAGATTCCTGACATCCTGATCGCATGCTCGTCGCAAACTTCAGTAGGCGGCCGCACCCCCGACACCGTCGACGAAGTGCACCAAGGCGGAACACCGCCACCGCGAGCACCCGAACGGATGCTTTCGGCGACGGGGTTCTCCTACAGTCACTTGGTCGGGGCTATGGAGTGAGGCTGTCTATTAAGTTTACCCGGCGAGTATCCGCGTACACTACGTGATTGCGACGGACTTTTGATCACATCAAAATTCCGTGGCAACCGATCAAGTGAGACTAAACTGCTATGTTTATAACATTCATTCAGTTATCTTATAACTTATTGTGAATTTCAATTATTGTATCACATTCCGAATAAAATAGAAAATGTTAAACTTTCCGATCGAACATCCAAACACCCAAGTTTTCCCGATACAGTCCAACACATGAAATAAGTCTAACAACATTCAGTTCGTGCCTCAGTACCAACGGTCCAGCCGTAGAAGGGTCAAGCCAACGCCTCACATGTGGCACGCCGTACTGCCCCAAACCCGAAGGTTCAAAGGGCAGTTCAAGACGGTCACATAATCGAGTTAAGGTTTGTTGTCTTCTAGAGGGTCCATCGCGTTACCTGCACTACTTAGAACGTCGTTAAACTACGGAAAAATCCAACACTTGGAAATTTCCCTACAGGGGAAAAGTTGGGTATTTATATCCGGTCGAACTTTTTAACATATTCAAAAATTATCCGGAAAGCCACATAGACAAAATCTGATACTCCGATCGAAACACTGAATCCCCAAAACAACCCCAGAAAATTCAACTCTTGAATTAAAATTAAAAATTCCCAAAAAACTCAGCATAATAAAATAGGAGTTACTGTGCAAACAGTGAATGATGATCTCATCAACTTGCCGCGGAACCGCCGCATAAGCTAGGCTTATACCGCGGTTCCGCCGCTCCTTAGAGGGATCATGAGAAAATTTTTGCTCCGTAATTCTTAGATTTCCCTGCTGTATTTTTTAAGCATTTTTAATGTGGAAAAATCCCAGTTTTTAGAAAAATTCCAGAGAGCATGAAATTTTAGGGTTTCGATGTTCATCCGGGTTTCAAACGACGTCTACGCGTCGCCTAAGGCTCTAGCTAGGCTCTGATACCAGTGAAAGGTTCCTAGGCACTCTCAAGAGGTCTCATAAGGCATCAACCATGCCAATTTCAAACATTAGAGGTGCCGAGAAACCCTAATACGGATCGTTGGCTAGAAGTTTAGGCGACAAAGCAACTAGTTAACTACTTTAACTAAGAGTACGGAAATACAACCTTTGTAGATCCGGTCCTCCACCTCCACGGCTCCGTGATGAAGTCCTCTCCGCTGTCCAAATGAAATCCCGGGCTCTAGCGTCGGCTTCATCAGAGAAATGGGCGGGCAAGGTCGTCGGCTTCGTGCCGAAGATGATCTACGTCGAGGCATCACAAGATCAAGCTCCCACTTCACCAAGTCATGAAACTTGTGAAGAAAACACACTCTACTACTTGGCAAGAGGTAGAGGATGAAGAAATAGGAGGTGGGTTCACTTTAGAATTGGATTTCTCACTCATTTCATCAAGTTGCCATTGATGGAGGCATGCTTTCTTCAAGTGAAGAAGAAGAAGAAGAAGATGAATATTATGATATGTTTTTATGAAAAAGAAAAGAAAATCAATCTTTATCATAATACAACCATTGTCAAGTGTAGAGAATAAACTAGGGTTAAATGGAGTGGTTAGGGTTAAGCATGAGACAAAATGGTCACTTTGGTCAAAGGTTCAAGAAGCTTCAACTAGAAAACAAACTAAGCCACCATTTTCCCTTTATGCTTATCATTTTCAAAATGAATAACTAAATAAGATAAATCAAAAAGAAAACAAAACCCTAACCATTCATATAACCATGGTTTAGTCTTTACACAAACCCAAGTTAGCATGCATCATCAAACATGATACAAACTTGTGTACAAAAGTATATCACATATACAATGTGCACAAACCAAGTGAGAAAATCCATTTAAAGTGAACCGATACTAGTTAATGCAAAGTAATATATCAAATATATAATTATACATTAAATCATTAAATCAACATTTGATTTAACGATCCGGTCATATCGCATATGACCGACTAATATCCAATGTATCGGCTTATCGAATCAACCCTCGATCCGATAACTAGGTTATATCGCATATAACCATTCGATACATTCATCGCGAGAATAGAATACGGTATCACATACACGCATTATTCTCGGTCCCGCACATATCTCATATGCGCTCCTATTTCGTTTCGCTTGAGCCAGAAAACCTCTGTGTAGGACTCTAAAGACTCGTCAATACGCCGGCAGCAGGTGATGATCATATCAAACACCCACAAGCCGCAAGCGGTCTGCTAAACGTAACGGCCACCCGGGTGTTGGGCGATCAGAAGATCGACGAGCAAGCCCGCTCACACTCCTGTGAATCCAACCAGTAACACTTACCGTACAGTCCGGTCTCGTCGTCTGATATGTCGCATATCTTGCCTAGGGGTGGTAAACGTCAGACCCCAATAGCTCGATAAGTCGTATCGATATGAGGTCTATAACAATTCGAGAAACTACTGGTGACACTTACCAGTAAATCTCAGCAACCCTGGCCAGGGATTTCCGGTTATAGCCAATCGAACACAGCGCAACATCAACTCCCTATACCGGGAGAGACGAATCCCCTCCTATCGCTCATTGCCTCCATGTGACTCGGGACTGTACCCAAAAACCACCGTTTTGCACGCCCTCTTGGACATGGTAAGGTGGAAATCAAAGCACAGTGGGAACCACACAAGACTCTATGACGATCTCGGGTCAACAGACTACTCTGTACCAGTGTCACCAGAGAACTGCCATCTGACGTAAGGTATAATACCATCTGGGAGTTCTCGGCGAGTCCGTCCAGTGTACCCAGTCTCCACTGAGCACCCGTATATCATCTCCGATGTCAAACACCAAGGGATATGGGATCATCCATCACCCATCTGTATGGGTCGAGAAGGTATACGCTAGTCTACTCTGGTATATCGATGCCCCTTCTCGATACACCCACGACTAGGGACTTTGAAGGATGTACTTATGGACTACCATGTCCCCACTAGTATGTGTTGGAGATAGTGCCCTCAGAGTCAATTATTGGATCACAGGCACGTGATTGCAAGGATTGAGGGAGGACCTATCCCGGGACGACAGTCTTACTCGAGATGATAGTTTGCTATCTGGTTTACCTTTATCATCGTGTACTGCTTTAGGTGACCTGACAGGTCTCTATTGCACGTTGATAGAGCCCCTAGGATTCTTGCTTGACCACCAGCAGTATGAGGGCGATCATATAAGTGGGAGCTAAGGGTCTACAAGCACATCCTTAAAAGGACCCTAGTCGTGGGAGATTCGAGACAGGGCATCGATTCTCCAGAGTAGACTAGTGTATACAGTCGAGACCCCGACGAGGGGCGGTGGCCGGTCTCACAAGCCATTGGTGTCAGTTGGATCACCTAAGATGTATACAGGTGCTCATTGGGTTATGAGAACACCGGACAGGACTCGCCGGGAACATGCTAGTTGGTCTTATACCTGACGTCAGATAGCAGTTCCCAGGTGACATGTGTACAGGTTAGTTCATCGACCTGGGGATCGTCATTTGTCTCGTGTGAGTTCCCACTGTACTTTGATTACTACCCTACCACGGCTCAAAGGAGTCGTGCAAACAGGTTTTAGTTGGGTACAGTCCCGAGCCACATGGAGGCAGTGAGCGGATCTTCGGGGGTTCGTCTCTCCCGGTATTGGGGGTGAGGTCGCGCTGTGTCTAGGAGAGCCATTACACGAAGTCCTTGGCCAAGGCAGGAGATTTACTGGTAGGTATTCCAGTAGTATCTCAGGGTGTTCTGGGCTACACTCCGACACGACTTGTACCGCTTTTGGGGGTCTGACTTTTACCCACCCCCTAGGCCCGACATGCGATGCTCATAGACGAACGGACCGGACTGTACGGATATTGTCACTGACAGGCTCAGTAGGGTGTCAGGATGAGTTCGCTCATCGACGTCCCTTTTAGTCAATAGCTGGTGGCCCGTTACGTATTGGCTTATACCTCTGACGGGCTAGTGGTTAAATCCACAGCCATTGTATTGACGAGTCTTTAGAGTCCGCCACACTTTCAGTTACTCAAGTTTCGGGCGAAACGCTGTAGAGGCCGTATGGAGATATGGCAGGGTCCGATCAGATACATGTGGTATTGCACAGATCAGGATCGGACGGTTAGTACTAGTAGCCGTATAGGTATATGGCAGGGTTCGATCAGATACGTGCGGTATTGCACGGATCAGGATCGAACGGATATTACTAGCCGGCTTTGGTTTAAGCCGGTCCTAGTTTAGTACAGTGTAGATTTTGTCTCTTTGCATTTGTATCCGGACCGAATACAGATGCGGGTGTGTATGCACAGTATCGGGGTTTTCCTGTAATTTATTACGGGACCAGTTTTCTGGAGTTGCCAGTTTGCATTCCGTTCCGGCCGGTTTTCCTTTGCTTTTTCCCGGCCGGACTTTTCCGATGGAGGGGGTTATTTGCAATTGTGCAAATAACTTTTGTGGAGGGGGTTTCTTGTAAAAGATTGATTATGATAGCATCATTATCTTTTCCACCATGCTTTTGCTTTTATTGTGACATGAAAGGGTATGGTTTGAAAAAGGTGAAGCATGGTGTATGTTTGTATGTGGTCACCCCTTTTGGATCTCCTACAATAACCTTCCTTCATGTGTTTTGTTTTTGGCTCCACCACCATTTCCTACATGAATTGGCCGGCCACATTTTGGTGGGGGTGTGGAAAATTGGTTCATTTTTGTATGAGGAAACTTCATGATCTCATTCTTGCCTTGTACACAAAACCTTCTCACCTCTCCAAAGTTCTTCTTGATTCCTCCATCAAAGGCAACTCCAATACCCCATTGAGACAAAGCGTATTCTACACTACACTTCCTACAGCAAATCTTGGACGCGTCGATTCGCCAGCTTCGCGCCCCAGTTGCCTCGGTATTGAGGTGGGAGCCCGTAAAAGCTACAGGCGATGTGGTGCCCTTTCCGACGAGGAGGAGACGGACGGAGATCCCGCGAGGAGATCGGAGTGGATATGAAGACCGGAGGACTCGGATCAGTCGGTACATCTCTTCCCTTTCTTGTTTGTAGCTTAGACTTGTTAATGGTTACGATCCGGAGTTTAGTGCGCGGTGGTGCCGGTTTGCAAAGTCCGCAAAATTAAAGTTTATCACCGCTTCCGCATTCCGGCGTCGGATTGACGGCCGGGGCGCCGCCGTGCACTTACAGTGGTATTAGAGCCTCGCCATTAACTTCGTCTAGCTTTGTTTAATGTGTTTTACGTTTCCGATCGAACAAAATCCCGAAAACGCGTATTTCAAGCACATCAGTTTCTGTCGAATTTTTTTTGAGTCCAAAAATTTTTCAGGTTGTCTCAGAGTGATGTGCAGGGAATTAGAAGCATACTGTACAAATTTGGTACCATGAACCCACCATTCCACCACGGAAGGGCGGCCAAAACACTACTTTGGCCGCGCTTCCGCTGCAAGTTTCACTGTTCATTTCCCCAAAGTTTTGCAGAATGTTCCTGAGTTGAAAATGTACTTTCTGGAATATTAAAGTTGGGCCAATTATTTCTGTGAGTGCTACAGTTTTCTTTGGGGCCCACATGTTAATTGTTTGATCAATCGGAAAATTTTAAAACACATTTTTCACAGTATTTACATTATATCTGCGACCGTGAATGTCACTCGATCGGTAAATCCGGTCTAACTGCTATAGCCCGGTTAGACGGATTTGCGAACGTGACCTTCACGTTGATGTTCTATGTATTTGCTGTGTTGTTGCGGATCGGTCGTGGGGGATAGCCTGGATGCAATGCTAGTACAGTTTTGTTGTATCATGTACATTTGATATTGCGGGGCGAGCGTCCGACATGTGGACTGCCGTCACTGCTGTTGGGGTAAAAATTTACACCCCGGTTGACCAAGTCAAAATCCAAGTCAACCCCAAGCCAAGTGGGCCCAAGCCCAGACCCAGTGGGCCCATGCCCGGGTCGAGCCCGAACATGGAGCGGCCGGCCTCCCCCCATGCCAAGATAAAAATTTTGTAATAAATAATTTTGTTGTATTTCTTTTATTTTATTTTCGGATAAATGTAAGAAAAATAGGCATAAAGCCAAATTTTTGTAAAGCCCATGGCTTATGTGCAAAAAGAAATGGCACATGAGCCATGGGATAGGCAAAATGCCATTTTGTGAAGCCCAAGGGGCTATGTGCGAAGTGTATAGCCTATAAAGGCAAAAGATAATGAAAATATCTCAGAACTTTTTCTCTCTCCAAAAAAAAGTCTCAGAGCTGAGCTCTTTCTTCCATCTTCAAGGTTCCAAAACCTTCTTCTTTCTCTTGAATTAAATCAAGAGTTTTACTCTTCCTTTTTCAAAACAAATTAGTTTTTCACCACAAAACCCATAAAGGGGAACTTAGATCTATCATTAGATCTGAAAAAGAAGAGATTTTGAGATTTCACATCTCTTGATCTTCAAGATCCAGCAAGCAACAGGAGGAAGAAGAACATCGTTCACTAAACCCAGAAAAAAAAAAACACAAACTCAGGAGTCCAACTCCTCTCTGATTTCTCTTCTGAGAAATTTGTCTTAGCAGCGCGCAGCGTAAGTGCGCAAAGCGCCCGCGTGCCGACACGTGGCGCGCGCGCGCTTGCGCACCTGCGCGCTTGCGCAAGGGCGCAAAGCGCCCTCGTGCCGACACGTGGCGCGCGCGCGCTTGCGCACCTGCGCGCTTGCGCAAGTGCGCAAAGCGCCCGCGTGCCGACAAGTGGCGCGCTTGCGCACCTGCGCGCTTGCGCAAAGCGCCCGCGTGCCGACACGTGGCGCGCGCGCTTGCGCACCTGCGCGCTTGCGCAAGTGCGCAAAGCGCCCTCGTGCCGACACGTGGCGCGCGCGCGCTTGCGCACCTGCGCGCTTGCGCACGTGCGTAAAGCGCCCGCGTGCCGACACGTGGCGCGCTTGCGCACCTGCGCGCAGCGCTCATGCGCAAAGCGCCCGCGTGCCGACACGTGGCGCGCTTGCGCCTGAGCGCACAGCACCTAAGCGCACAGCGCCCAAGGTGCTGCCCCACGCATCCTTTGGATGCCATTTTCCCCTTTATCTATATATACATGTATATATATACATATGTATACAAATGTACACATACACATACTCCGCAACATTCTCCCCCTAAAAAAAAATTTCGGGCCGGGGCGCTGCCCCGAACCCCGCAAGGGGGCTGCTAGCCCCCTTGACCCCCAGCCCGCTATCCGGGTAGCGGGACCCCCGTAAAAACTCTGCATGGCTCCCGATATATCCAAAACCCCCCTTTCAAAACAAAACACACGCACATTGAGTTCGCATGACCAGTTTAACCCATTAATCGGAGGTTCCCTCGCCCCAAAGGCGAGGGGTAATTAACGGCAGCTTAGTCCGCGGCTGCCGGAGATTCGGATCCCCACAATCATTAAACCCTGGCCTACCCTGGGCAGGGGGAATCTGTAGTACGCCTGACAAGCGTGCGCGTATTCCCATCTCAATGGGGTGACGAAAAACACCCTACAACTGCCTGTTTGTATTATTCTTTTGGGGCACGACCTGGTTGCGGTCGATGTACCCGGTGTATGTATATTTTACTTTCTGTACTAGGGTTACGCCGCGGAGGGGTGCACGGATAGCCGGGTTCTAGAGGGCAACGGGCCCGCATCTCAGGGCATTGAGACGGAGGGGCTTCAGTCTGGAATTGGCGGGTTATTCGCCTCACTCGTAGGGGGTACAGGTTGACCCAGGAGGGGTGCCCAAGTTGCCGGATTCCGTGAAGTGCTGGGTGGTCCATTCACGGAGCTGAAGGGGGCTGCCTCGCTTCAGGTTTTGGCGGGTAACTTGCCGCGCCCGTAGGGGTCTAGGTTTTCATTGCACAGGCTATCCACACGACCAGGGGAACGTCGGGTTTCAGTAGTGGCTCTGTGAAACCCGGGGATCCCAGATATCTGTATTGTTCTGTGATGCTGTACATTTCTGTGATGTTGCATTTTATTCACGCCTTGAGCGAAATACTATATATTGGTATATATATTAGTAGATGTTGTATATGTTTTTCATCCGCGCTAGTCCAGTCCCCGCTCTGCCGTTAGTTAGCTAACCTAACGGGTGATGACGGGACCCAGTGGCGAATGCGGATGGCATATACGTACGTCAGTATATTTTCGTTCTTTGTGGTGTGATCAATTGATGGGACTGCGTTGATTCGGATCAATGCAAGTTAAACAAACCTATTCTGATGTTGTTGGAACACTTTTTCAAAAAGCTGTTATTGCAAGGACGTTCACTTTTGTTTTGCATCGTGGTATTCATTTAGAATATCCTGCTCCTCAGTCGACGAGGCAAGGGCCGAGATCCCTTCACCGGGAGTGACCCCTTGGACAGAAGTTTGCGTCAGGGCATTAACTTCACTATAGCCGATTACTTTTGCTTTGCACAGTGATATTCGGTTATGAATATCCAGCACCCCATTCTACGGGGAAAGAGCCGAGATCCCTTCACCGGGAGTGACCTCTTTAGTAAAAGTTTTCGTCACTATATTTTCTAAAAAGCTATCCGTTCCTTCAACGATATCAAGTTCATTACGTTAAAGGTTTTCTCCAGAAACCATTCGTAGCCCTCCGTCGTTTTCATATGGGTAGTCAATAGTATTCAAGCTGTGTATGTTGGCCAAAGTCAAGGCACAGTGTTTGGTAGCTGTTGGTTATTCATATGCAGCATAGATAGATGCGTTGGTTTGGGACAGCCGTACTGCCATTTTGGCCAAAGTCAAGGGTATGTACGGGTGGACTCAAATTAACCTGGAGAATGACGGGTTGAACTTGACATGTGACTTATGATATGTTGGCCAAAGTCAAGGTCATAAGAGCATGGGGTAAAAATCACATCGGGAGTTTCAAAAGAACTGAAACTTGCCAGGTATGCGCATACCTTCTGGAGTGTGATACCGTGAGCGGATTCCGTCACGTTATCATGCGATGATAGTTGGATCCCGATTCCCACTGATGAGTTGGTTTACTCCTCGGGTGACCCCGACTAATTCTTCTTTCAGGTTTGGAGGAGAATTTGAGGTACAGTGGGAGGTTTCCAGATTAGATAAATTGGTAACCATTCTGATCTAGGTTAGAGTGCACGCTGAGTGTTTCTTTTCTCTCTCTCTGGCAGCGACCATTGACCCGACCCTAAGACTATGACTCAGTGACCAAGTTGACCGAACCTTCTTAACACAGGCTTTTGGATTGTCAGAGTTGCAGACCTCATTGCCACTCCTACTTTTACCCTTTTCTCCAGGACACCCCGTATTACTACGAACGTCCACTTCCATTGGACAAAACCATCGTATGGTTAGATACGAACTCGAAGGAATTTATTCGAGGATGGTTTCCGGTTCTGGAGAAAACGGATAGTATTATTCAGTTGTCTTTTCTTTTCACCCTCTCTCAGGTTGCGAGTACTCCTTAGTTTAGGAGTAGTACACCTATTATGCAAATTGGATAGTCTTCTTCCAAACCATAGGCTGGTGCCGACCGGTAGGGAATGAAGAAAACCAGTTAGCCTAAACGGTGTACAGAAGGTATTAAGATTAAGACAAAGCAAGGGATTAGTAAGAGGGCAAAGTAAATTGCGACTGATATTCACGACCAAACCAAGTTTTTCTTCGCCAATCCTAAATCACCTTTGAATTTCTCCAGGACACTCCGTATCACTACGAAGATCCACAGTTTATTGGATACTCCATCGTATGGTTATATACGAACTCGAAAGGAACTTGTTCCAGTTCGGGGATGGATTCTGGTCCAGGAGAAATAGGAATAAGGTTTATTCGGTTGTCTTTTATCTTCACCTTCTCTCGCATTGCGAGTGCTCCTAGGACTAGGACAGTACACCCATTATGCTTATTGGATAGTCTTCTTCCAAACCATAGGCTGGTGCCGAACGGTAGGGAAGGAAGAAAACCAATTGGCCTAAAGGGTGTGCAGAAGGTAATGACTAAAGACATATAAAGGGATTTGGAGAGGTGGCAAAGAACTATACGGTTATAGTTGTGAATCTGCATAATGGTAGAGGCATTACTAGGAATACCAGGATACCCAATCGAAACATTTTAATGTTTCAGTTTCACTGTGTACTGTTAAAGGAAAACTGATTTCCCGATTAGACACTTGCTCCAGGGTATGTATTTACCAGGTATGATTCTCACATCTGTATGGTTTTACAGATGATGAGTGGGAGTAAATTATTGGGAATTAGGTGACCATCCTCATTATATCGGGATTCTTTGTAATTGGTGATATTTGAGGAAGCCACCTGGGTTGTTTGCCGGTCGTCAAATATTTGGTTTTGAATATCCGTTGTTGTGCACCAATTTCAAATTGATATATCTATACGTCTATTTTCATAGAGTGAGATATACCTTTTGATATTAGGTCGATGACATTTACCTATATCAGTGGATGGTTAGGTAAGGAGCATCAAACAGCGGTGTAATTCTTCTTAACCATAAGTACAGTTTTCAACCTACGACGCACAGTGAAAGAGTTGTTAGACTCAGCGGACTTATACAGAGTATTGTATGTTGTCCAGTGTCCATTAGGACAGAGGGGGTGGTTCTCGTACTATATTCTGTTTACTTTTAACTTCTCTAGTTCTTAGACATGTGTTTCGTAGAAACACAGGGTCTAAGTTTTGAGGAGTTATAGGTATTTGAATAGAGTAGAGAACCAGGTGTAGCAAGTATCGGGATTCTTCAAAGTGATCGAAGATGTAGATACTTGTGTATGGTATTCAGTTGATAGTAATGATAAAGAGAAATTGCTTCTCTTTCAGGTTACTCACAATTGGAAGCATTCCTATGTTGAGTAATGCTGATCGGCCTCCTTCCATTTAGTTGACATGCACTGGAGATAGCTGCATGATTTGAATCTGGTTCAATTAAATCAGTGCCTCTGGTTCTATATTGGATATAGTACAGTTCATATCTTAACATAGTTAAGGTACGGGGAGTTGTCCGGCTTATGATTAAAACCAGACTCTGGATAACTCAAGGCACGTTTCTGTAATGGCTGTTTGTGGGTTGACCCAGGCTATGACGAGGGTTGACTTTCTACCATAAGAAAGATCAATAGTGATATTGTTCTTGACTCGCCACAGTTTTAAAAAGAAATGGTTATTTTTCAGAAAACAGTAGTGGGAGTATGGTAGAACTGGAAGTGATTCCAGAACCGCAAACGATTACTGAAGATTTGATAAGGAACCTAAAGATTCAATCTGATTTGACATTCCATTGGCCACTCCGCAGATAAGGTGGGTAACTTCAGGCACCCGAGAGGTACTCCGGTAGCCTCAAGGACGGTGACAGGAAAGTTCTTGTTTACCCACACTTGCCATTGCTGTTGTTCCAGGCTGCGAGACCCGGTAGGAGGATGAGTATAGCGTCGTTCTAAACTAGCTTTAGAAGTGCACATCTATATGACTCTGCCAGAGGGTTGTCGTAGTCAGTGGGAGCAGCGGAAACATTGGTGGACATCAGGCTTATGTCTATTTATAGACTAAAGCAGATATAGCGGAGATAGATCATCTATTTCTGATGTGACAGTCATAGGTTTGACGTCATCAGAATAGGGGATGGATCTGTTGAGAAGGTAGTAGGAAGTGATATTCCTATACTACGATCGGTTATACTTTGGTCGTCACACAGTGGTTTCTCCACATAGGACTTGGATATAATATCAGACATACTGGTTACTAGATCTATAGTTTTAGATCTGGATTTGGGTGGTTTCCCAATCAGGGTACTTTGACAGCATTCTAAGAGTATTTAGAATGGACGACTCCTGGCATGGTAGTGTACCTGCAGGTAATGGAGTCACCCTCTCTAAAGGTGTCTTATAGACTAAAGTAGAGAGGGATGTGCATGATTGGCAGATCACTTGCTTAGACAATTGAGTCAATCATGAGATGTCAAGTACCACACCAGATGTTGTTCTTGCACTAGATGCAATAAGTTGATATTGTTCCAATCTTGGAGAAACAGTCGGAAACAGTTTTAGAACATAAGAGGATGTTCTAGGGATATGATAACGACAGCCTCATTTGGGAGACAGTTATCATTCCAGGCTTCCAAGGTGACCTGGACGACAAGGAGGTTGTCAGAGTTATAGTTTTCCCTCTGACGAGGGGCAGTATTTTGGACAGGTGATCCAAGGCAATACTGGGGGAGGCATGGCGCAGGATACTGATTAAGTTCAGTTGACGATATAGTCTAAGAAGTTTGGATTTGGAGTTCATTTATGAGCTCGGCCCCATCAGACATCCAGACATTCTAAGACGGGTATTGCTCATTTCGGGAGATGGCTTTCTCCGCAAACTTGAGATATAGAGAGACATAGAAAGAAACTTCAGAGCGGATCCACTCGCTGAGGCTATTCCTCGAACGTAATAGTTTCGCAAACAGGCTTTGTGCGACTGACTAGTAGAGGAGTTGGGTGTTCGGTATCACACGGGCTGTGAGTATGCGACATCGCAATAATTAGCCTTGAGTGCAAGTGGGAGATTGTTGGAGATAGTGCCCTCAGAGTCAATTATTGGATCACAGGCACGTGATTGCAATGATTGAGGGAGGACCTATCCCGGGACGACAGTCTTACTCGAGATGATAGTTTGCTATCTGGTTTACCTTTATCATCGTGTACTGCTTTAGGTGACCTGACAGGTCGCTATTGCACGTTGATAGAGCCCCTAGGATTCTTGCTTGACCACCAGCAGTATGAGGGCGATCATATAAGTGGGAGCTAAGGGTCTACAAGCACATCCTTAAAAGGTCCCTAGTCGTGGGAGATTCGAGACAGGGCATCGATTCTCCAGAGTAGACTAGTGTATACAGTCGAGACCCCGACGAGGGGCGGTGGCCGGTCTCACAAGCCATTGGTGTCAGTTGGATCACCTAAGATGTATACAGGTGCTCATTGGGTTATGAGTACACCGGACAGGACTCGCCGGGAACATGCTAGTTGGTCTTATACCTGACGTCAGATAGCAGTTCCCAGGTGACATGTGTACAGGTTAGTTCATCGACCTGGGGATCGTCATTTGTCTCGTGTGAGTTCCCACTGTACTTTGATTACTACCCTACCACGGCTCAAAGGAGTCGTGCAAACAGGTTTTAGTTGGGTACAGTCCCGAGCCACATGGAGGCAGTGAACGGATCTTCGGGGGTTCGTCTCTCCCGGTATTGGGGGTGAGGTCGCGCTGTGTCTAGGAGAGCCATTACACGAAGTCCTTGGCCAAGGCAGGAGATTTACTGGTAGGTATTCCAGTAGTATCTCAGGGTGTTCTGGGCTACACTCCGACACGACTTGTACCGCTTTTGGGGGTCTGACTTTTACCCACCCCCTAGGCCCGACATGCGATGCTCATAAACGAACGGACCGGACTGTACGGATATTGTCACTGACAGGCTCAGTAGGGTGTCAGGATGAGTTCGCTCATCGACGTCCCTTTTAGTCAATAGCTGGTGGCCCGTTACGTATTGGCTTATACCTCTGACGGGCTAGTGGTTAAATCCACAGCCATTGTATTGACGAGTCTTTAGAGTCCGCCACACTTTCAGTTACTCAAGTTTCGGGCGAAACGCTGTAGAGGCCGTATGGAGATATGGCAGGGTCCGATCAGATACGTGCGGTATTGCACAGATCAGGATCGGACGGTTAGTACTAGTAGCCGTATAAGTATATGGCAGGGTTCGATCAGATACGTGCGGTATTGCACGGATCAGGATCGAACGGATATTACTAGCCGGCTTTGGTTTAAGCCGGTCCTAGTTTAGTACAGTGTAGATTTTGTCTCTTTGCATTTGTATCCGGACCGAATACAGATGCGGGTGTGTATGCACAGTATCGGGGTTTTCCTGTAATTTATTACGGGACCAGTTTTCTGGAGTTGCCAGTTTGCATTCCGTTCCGGCCGGTTTTCCTTTGCTTTTTCCCGGCCGGACTTTTCCGATGGAGGGGCTTATTTGCAATTGTGCAAATAACTTTTATGGAGGGGGTTTCTTGTAAAAGATTGATTATGATAGCATCATTATCTTTTCCACCATGCTTTTGCTTTTATTGTGACATGAAAGGGTATGGTTTGAAAAAGGTGAAGCATGGTGTATGTTTGTATGTGGTCACCCCTTTTGGATCTCCTACAATAACCTTCCTTCATGTGTTTTGTTTTTGGCTCCACCACCATTTCCTACATGAATTGGCCGGCCACATTTTGGTGGGGGTGTGGAAAATTGATTCATTTTTGTATGAGGAAACTTCATGATCTCATTCTTGCCTTGTACACAAAACCTTCTCACCTCTCCAAAGTTCTTCGTGATTCCTCCATCAAAGGCAACTCCAATACCCCATTGAGACAAAGCGTATTCTACACTACACTTCCTACAGCAAATCTTGGACGCGTCGATTCGCCAGCTTCGCGCCCGAGTTGCCTCGGTATTGAGGTGGGAGCCCGTAAAAGCTACAGGCGATGTGGTGCCCTTTCCGACGAGGAGGAGACGGACGGAGATCCCGCGAGGAGATCGGAGTGGAGATGAAGACCGGAGGACTCGGATCAATCGGTACATCTCTTCCCTTTCTTGTTTGTAGCTTAGACTTGTTAATGGTTACGATCCGGAGTTTAGTGCGCGGTGGTGCCGGTTTGCAAAGTCCGCAAAATTAAAGTTTATCACCGCTTCCGCATTCCGGCGTCGGATTGACGGCCGGGGCGCCGCCGTGCACTTACAGTATGATCCGCATCATAGTCCAGGTAGTCAAGTACACATCCTAAGGGCTTTACCAACATGTAACAGAGAGACAATCAGTATACACGTTAAGGTAAAGAGCAACCAGATAGCATACTATCATGTCGAGCAAGAAAGTCCTCCCTATATATGTCCCAGCATCCACTACAATATACATCCTATGTACAGTAATGGCCTCTAGGGCATACATATAACAAACATGGTTAAGTGTAGAGAATGAACTACGGTTAGTTGAATGGTTAGGTTTAGGAGATGAAGACAAAATGGTCACTTAGTCAAAGATGCATGAAGCATCAAGAAAGTTCTACTATAAAAGCAACCATTTTGTTTTTCCTTTTTCTTTTAACTAAAATAAATAGATAAATAAATAAAGCAATGGAAACCCTAACCATTAACTAAACATAGTGTATAGCATACACACACTTAAGGTTGCATGTATCATCAAACATGATACAAACAAGTGTACAAAAATATACCACATATACAATGTGCACTTCAAGTGAGAAAATCCATTTAAAGTGAAAAATATTAGTCAATGTAAAGTAATATATCTAATATATAATTATACATTAAATCATTAAATCAATACTTGATTTAACGATCCGGTCATATCGCATATAACCGACTAATATCAATAGTAACAACTTATCGAATCAACACTTGATCCGATAACCCGGCTATAACGCATATAACCGATCAATGTCACAAATCGCGAGAATCGAATACAGTATCACATACTGGTAATATTCTCGGTCCCGCACATATCTCATATGCGCTCATATTTCATTTCGCTTGAGCCAGGAAACCTCTGTGTAGGACTCTAAAGACTCGTCAATACACCGGCAGCAGGTGATGATCATATCAAACACCCACAAGCCGCAAGCGGTCTGCTAAACGTAACGGCCACCCGGGTATTGAGCTATCAGAAGATCGACGAGCAAGCCCGCTCACACTCCTGTGAATCCAACTAGTAACACTTACCGTACAGTCCGGTCTGTTCGTCTGATATGTTACATATCTCGCCCAGGGGTGGTAAATGTTAGACCCCAGTAGCTTGATAAGTCATGCCGACGTAAGGTCCATAACAATCGTGAAACTACTGATAACTCTTACCAGTATATCACAGCAACCCTGGCCAGGGATTTCCAGTTATGGCCAGTCGAGCATAGCGCAACATCAACCCCCAATACCGGGAGAGACGAATCCCCTCCTATCGCTCATTGCCTCCATGTGAATCGGGACTGTACCAAAAAACCACCTGTTTGCATGACTCAGTAGAGCCGTGGTAGGGTGGAAATCAAAGCACAGTGGGAGACACACAAGACTCTATGAAAATCTCGGGTCAACAGACTAAGCTGTACCAGTGTCACCAGAGAACTGCCATCTGACGTGAGGTATAATACCATCTGGGAGTTCTCGGCGAGTCCGTTCAGTGTACCCAGTCTCCACTGAGCACCCGCATACCATCTCTGATGTCAAACACCAATGGATATGGGATCATCCATCGCCCATCACATGGGTCGAGAAGATATACGCTAGTCTACTCTGGAATATCGATGCCCCGTCTCGATATTCCCACGACTAGGAACAATGAAGGATGTACTCATTGACTACCCAGGTCCCACTAGTATGATCTTCATCATATTCCTGGAAGTCGAGTACACATCCTAAGGGCTTTATCAACATGTAACAGAGAGACAGAAAGTATACATGTTAAGATAAAGAGCAACTAGATAGCATTCTATCATGTCGAGCAAGAAAGTCCTACCTATATATGTCCCAGCATCCACTACAATATACATCCAATGTACAGTAATGGCCTCTAGGGCATACATATAACTAACAATCTCCCACTTGCACTAGGGCCATCTGTAGCAGTGGTCGTAGTATCTAATACTCAACCATCCCATATAAGTCTCTCTCTTGGAAAAAGCCTTTGTGAGTGGATCCGCCGTGTTGTCCTCTGAGTCTACTCTCCTAACCTCGATCACCCTGGAGATCAACTATCTCCATGATCAGGTGATGCTGCCTCAGAATATGTCTGGGTCACTGATGGGATCATGGTTCCTTGGCCAAAGCCACACTTTCATTGTCACACAATGGTGGGAACCTAGTTCATCACTGAACCAATATACACCCAAACTTCCTCTTTGGTAGTATCTTTAATAGCGATGTTACCAGCCTTTATCGTCTAGTTTGCCACGGTGTCTAGCTTGGAACTCTTCCAACATACCGTCCCTCCACTGAGGGTAAAGACAATGCATGCGACTGACATTCAGTCGTCCTTATCTCCCTGGAACCTTTCCAGTGATTCTTCCCAGGATCAACTGATACCATCTCACTACAACTAGTGAGAATCCTAACATCCATTTAGATCTATCTCATAGATCCAAAACCCAGTATTTAGAAGGTATCACTTTGATCCTATATGGAGAATCTATGTGATAAGAGGAGATCGACCGATCCTAGCATAGGAAACTCCTTTCCTATCAAGAGTATGTCATCCACGTACTCTACGATGATCATTACCATACTCCATACTACCCTTTTGTACATACAAGGTTCATCTACCATTTTGATGAAGTCAAACTCTTTGACTACCACATCAAAACAGATGTTTCCAACTCCGCGATGCCTGCTTTATCCTGTAAAGCAACTTGCACAAGTTTCCGCTGCTCCCACTGTTTACGAAGCCCTCTGGCTGTGTTCTTATAGACGTTCCCTTCTAAATCATTATTTAAAAAAGCAGTCATGGCACCCAACCACCAGATATCGTAGTCATGGTATGTAGCAATAGTAAGTAGGATCTGGATGGACTTAAGCATAGTCCCTGGAAAAGGTTTCATTATTATCCACGCTTGGTTGATGACGAAAACCTTTAACAAGTCTAGCTTTGAAAGTCTCAACTTTTCCATCTATACCAAGTAATCTTCTCAAGATATACTTGCTCCTGATGGGGATTTAACCCTTCAGATATCGCAACCAAAGTCCATACTTTGTTGATGTATATGGATTCCATCTCAAATCGCTAAGCATCCATGCATTCTTACAGAGTCCCTACTCTCGATGACCTGCTCGAATCTAGTTGGGTCATCATCTCATGATGCAATCCTCGCTCCCACTGTCATCGAGAAACCGAAGTATCTCTCAGGCAGGTGAGGAACCCTACCAGATCGGCGTAGAGGCTGAGGTTCGTCGGGGATTATTGAATCCTTTGGTTCTGTCAAATCATCAGCTGCAGTTTGTATAGCTGGAACCTTTCCAGTTCTACAGAACTGACCTTGCCTTGATCTTGTCCGGATTTTGCTTTTGACATAGGCCAGACAATCCCAAATCTTAACTTATTTAAGAGATAGTCTCTTCCCATACCATATCTTATATGGAGTGGTAGGCACTGATTTGATTCGAATCCAATTCAATAGGTATGCAACTTCTCAAGTGCACAACCCCCAAAAGGAAATAGGTAACTCAGTAGTACTCATCATAGAGCATACCATATCTAATATGGTGCGGTTGCTCCGCCCCGATACACCGTTGTGCTGTGGTATATTCAGAGGAGTAATACGGAGAGAGAATCTCATTCTCCTTTAGAACAATCCAGGAATTCTATGCACAAGTATTCTCCTCCCTGATCACATCAAAGGACATAATACTTATACCCGTATTGGTTCCCTACGTCTAGCTTATATTCTGTGAATATCTCAAAAGGTTCGGACTTGTGTTTCAACAGGAACATATGTCTGAATCTTGAGAGATCATCAGAGAACGTAATGAAGTATAAACAACCGGTCCTGGCATGTGTAAACAGGAGACCTTACATACATCATCATGTATCAGTCCTAAGAGTTCACTAACTCTTTCTCTGTTTCTAATAAACAGAGCTATGGTCATCTTATCTTCGTGACATGACTGGCAAGTTTCACAAGATGTAAATTCAAACTGATTTAAATATGCATCTAGAATGTAACTTAAGCTAGTCGGGTCACATTGATATGACCTAGTCTCCAATGCCTCAAGAAGGATTCGTTCATATCTGAACTCTTCCTCTTGTATGTGTTCTGTATACGAGGAACTATAGTTTGATTTAGAACATTAATGCTTTTAGATAACGTGCCTGAACCGATCAAATTTTGATATAGGAAATGTTGAAAACATTCCAACAATACAAAATTTTATCATTTCTTTACTAATAAAAAGACTGATTTGATTTTGTATATCAGGTTCGGTATCTAATAGCATTTGTTCAGAATCAATGTATTGGTAATACAGGGTGACAGTGACCAACAGACTTGGCTGCAACACTTTCCCCGTTTTCTGTCTCATGAAACTTATCACCCGTTCTTAGTTTTCTACCTTTATGTAGCCCTATGTAACAGATTACATATGTGGGATCCTGATCCGGTATCAAATACCCAGGATGCAGAGGATACTGAGAAACAGTTCTTTGCAATGAACATACCCGAAGGAGATGCATCATATGCACTTTCTTCGTTTGGGCAGCATAGGAATTCTGGTATTCCCCTATATCCTGCTCGGTCTTATAACAATTATAAGTTGGAGCGGGACCAACGTTCCCCAGCTCAGTATAACAAGCGGGTTCGGTCAATACATCAATATTATTATCTTGATTAAGGCGTGATATGGTCTCTGCCTAGAGAGAGAGAGAAGAAAAAACTCTGCGTGCGCTCTTACAAGATTAGATTGGTTATATATTTTACCTAATTAGGATGGCTCCCACTGTTTTTATCAAATCTTCCTTCAAACCCTAAAAGGAAAGACTGGCCGGGATTAATTACACTCTACAAGTTCTCCAATTTTTCAGCCAGGCCAGTGTCGGTACTTTGAGGGAGGTTCCCCGTGCTTTCGCACGAACCTAATTACAGTAAACCTCGTTTTCCCAGAGGCGTAACCCCGTTGACACCTTTCTAGACACCTACTTGATCGGCTAATTGCAAAGTGCAAAACTCTCCCAGGAGTAACAATTACTCACAGTGGGTATCGGGATCCAACTATCACATAGAAGGTATGCAATCTCATTGCAAATTTCAACACTTGAAACTCCCCATAAAGATTTTTACCCCTAGCACTTATGACCTTAACTATGGTCAACAAATTATAAGTACTAGTCAAGTTCTACCCGTCATTTCATGATTAATTAGACCCACCCACATGACCCTTAACTAAGATCAACAAAGTCACGCGACTGTCCTAACTAATCGCATCATATGCGGTGTAGGAAGACATCACTTAGCTACCGTACACTGTGCCTTGACTATGGTCAACAAACACAGCACGAATACTAAGTACTCTACTTCCTAAAATGACGGAGGGTTGCGAATGGTTTTTATGAAAACCTTTAACGCTTTGAACTTGATCTCGTTGCGGAATCAAATGGTTTTTAAATGGAATGTTTTTGAAGCTTTTCTAGTTTTGCTAAAGGGGTCACTCCCGGTGAAGGGATCGTCGGCCCTTTCCTCGTCGAATGACGTGCGGGATATATCATATATATCACTGTGCAAAGCGGAAACTATAGAAGTGATCAAAAGACAAACCGAGGGTTGTAGCATCTGCCAGTTATTGCTAAAGGAGTCACTCCCGGTGAAGGGATCTCGGTCCTTTCCTCATCGAATAAGGTGCGGGATGTTCTATAAGGAACACCGCGATGCAAAACAAGAACTGTAGCTACCTGTTTTATTTTTGAAATTCGATTCCACAACATCAATTAGGTTTATTTTCTTTCATTAATCTCATTAATGAATATCCCATCATTTAAGTCCACCTAAACATCATAGATAAATATAACGTACGCTTATGCCATCCGCATTCGCCTCGATGTCCCGTCTGCACCGTTAGGTTAGGTAACTAACGCCAGAGCGAGGCAGGGCTAGCGCGGGTATAAAACATAAGCAACGTCTATATAATATATCATATATACAATATATAATATCTATCTGAACATATCACATGATCACATCACAGATAACGCAGTAGAAAGTATCATATGAAATATTGGATATAATACGACGTCCGTGTTTTCAATACGAGCCAGTATAAAAAACGGATTCCACGGTCGTGATGAATAGCCAATCCCACACCCCTAGACCCCTATGAGAGCGGCAAGCAACCCTACCAATTCTAGGGTTAGGAGACCCGGACTCGACTCCTCGAGATGGTCTCCCACTAGACCTTAGAACCCGGTTACTTGTGCTCCCCTCCTTGGGTCTGTCCTAGTGCGGAAAAGTAAATAATATACAAAAGGTGAAATCTTCCGCAACCTGGAAGTGCCCCAATAAAAGAATATTATATACAAGTTTTTACATGAATGAAAATGAAAAACACTCATCTCACATAAAAAACCCCCGGCTATTCGAAGACGACCATCCAATATAACATATCCAGCAACACATAACATCACATGTCATCAACGTAAGTAAATATGCGCATCCCAATTGTCGTTGACATATAGCAACGAAACCGGCGATATCACATATTACACTTACGGTCGCAGAAAAGAAAGTGTAAAACTACAACAGTTGGAATCCGCAACCTTTTTAGACATCGCATGCCTAATCAAATGAAATACTTAGACATCGCATGCCTAACAGTTATAAACCCCGCATTTTAGTCTCATTATCGAAAACTCTTTTCAATATCAAGTCGGGCAATTCAACAAGATTCCCGACATCCTGATCGAATGCTCGTCGCAAACTTTAGTAGGCAGCCGCACCCCTGATACCGTCGACGAAGTGCACCAAGGCGGAACACCGCTGTCGCGAGCACCCAAACGGATGCTTTCGGCAACGGGGTTCTCCTACAGTCACTTGGTCGGGGCTATGGAGTGAGGCTGTCTATTAAGTTTACCTGGCGAGTATCCGCGTACACTACGTGATTGCGACGGACTTTTGATCGCATCAAAATTCCTTGGCAACCGATCAAGTGAGACTAAACCACTAGATTTATGACATTCATTCAGTTATCTCATAACTACTTGTGAATTCCAATTATTGTATCACATTCCGGATAAGATAGAAAATGATTAACTTTCCGATCGAACAATCGAACACCCAAGTTTTCCCGAAACAGCTCAACACATGAAATAAGTTCAAAGACATTCACTTCATGCCTCAGTACCAACGGTCCAGCCGTAGAAAGGTCAAGCCAAAGCCTCACATGTGGCACGCCGTACTGCCCCAAACCCTAAGGTTCAAAGGGCAGTTCAAGACGGTCACATAATCGAGTTAAGGTTTGTTGTCTTCAAAAGAGACCATCACGTTACTTGCACTACTTAGAACGTCATTAAACTACGGAAAATTCCAACAATTGAAAATTTCCCGGCAGGGGAAAAAGTGGGTATTTATATCCGGTCGAACTTTTTAACACGCTCTAAAAATACCCGGAAAAAACAAAGACAAAATTAGGCAATCCGATCGAATCTTTGAACTCCCAATACAACCCAGAAAACTCAACTCTTGAGTAAGATTTAAAAATTCCCAGAAAATACAGCACCAAAATATAGGAATTACTGTGCAAAAATCAATTGAAGAAGCGACTAAGTGGCCGCGGCACCGCCGCATTAGCCATGCTAATGCCGCGGTTCCGCCGCGCTTTGATTGAATCAGGCGCACGGGCTTCACAGTAATTCTTAGAAACGCCTGCTGATTTTTCTTCATATTTGTAATTCACCAAAATCCCCGATTTCAAAAATGTACAGAGAAGGAATTTGCATTAGGGTTTCGGTTCGATCGGATTTCTAACTCCGTCTACGCATCGCCTAAGGCTCTAGCTAGGCTCTGATACCACTGTAGGGTTCCTAGGCACACTAATGAGGTCTCACAACAGATCAAACATCCCAATTCAAATCTTTTCATGTGCCTACAAACCCTAATACGGATCGTTAACTAGATGATAAGGCGATGTAAGCAAGTAAACAACTTTATTGCTAAAGGAAAGTGACTACAACCTTTGTAGATCCGGTCCTCCACTTCCTTGGCTCCGAGATGACGTCCCTCCGCTGCAACCATCGGAATCCTAGACTCTCGCGGTGGTTTCATCGGAGAAATGATCGGGCTAGGTCGTCGTCTTCGATGCCGAAGATGATCTACGTCGAGGAAACTCAAGATCAAGCTCCAACTTCACCAAGTCATGAAACTTGTGACAAAAATACCCTATACTACATGGCAAGTGGTAGAGGATGAAGAAATAGGAAGTGGGTTCATTTTGGATTTGGATTTCTCACTCTTTTTCTCATTTCACCATTGAAGCTAGCAAGCTTTTTGAAGCTTGATGAAGATGATGAAGATGAAAGAATAAAAAGGATTAAGTTAAAAAGAAAATCCCAATCATTCTTATCATAATGCAACCTTGGTTAAGTGTAGAGAATGAACTAGGGTTGGTTGAATGGTTAGGTTTAGGAGATGAAGACAAAATGGTCACTTAGTCAAAAATGCATGAAGCATCAAGAAAGTTCTAGTATAAAAGCAACCATTTTGTTTTTCCTTTTTCTTTTAACTAAAATAAATAGATAAATAAATAAAGCAATGGAAACCCTAACCATTAAATAAACATAGTGTATATCATACACACACCCAAGGTTGCATGTATCATCAAACATGATACAAACAAGTGTACAAACATATATCACATATACAATGTGCACTTCAAGTGAGAAAATCCATTTAAAGTGAACAATATTAGTCGACGTAAAGTAATATATCTAATATATAATTAAACATTAAATCATTAAATCAATACTTGATTTAACGATCCGGTCATATCGCATATAACCGACTATTATCAATAGTAACAACTTATCGAATCAACACTTTATCCGATAACCCGGCTATAACGCATATAACCTATTAATGTCACAAATCGCGAGAATCGAATACAGTATCACATACTGGTATTATTCTCGGTCCCGCACATATCTCATATGCGCTCCTATTTCATTTCGCTTGAGCCAGGAAACCTCTGTGTTGGACTCTAAAGACTCGTCAGTACGCCGGCAGCAGGTGATGATCATATCAAACACCCACAAGCCGCAAGCGGTTTGCTAAACGTAACGGCCACCTTTGAATTGAGCGATCAGAAGATCGACGAGCAAGCCCGCTCAAACTCCTGTGAATCCAACCAGTAACACTTACCGTACAGTCCGGTCTGTTCGTCTGATATGTTGCATATCTCGCCTAGGGGTGGTAAACGTCAGACCCCATTAGCTTGATAAGTCATGCCGACGTAACAATCGTGAAACTACTGATAACTCTTACCAGTATATCACAGCAACCCTGGCCAGGGATTTCCAGTTATGGCCAGTCGAGCATAGCGCAACATCAACCCTCAATACCGGGAGAGACGAATCCCTTCCTATCGCTCATTGCCTCCATGTGAATCGGGACTGTACCCAAAAACCACCTGTTTGCACGACTCAGTAGAGCCGTGGTAGGGTGGAAATCAAAGCACAGTGGGAGACACACAGGACTCTATGACAATCTCGGGTCAACAGACTAAGCTGTACCAGTGTCACCAGAGAACTACCATCTGACGTGAGGTATAATACCATCTGGGAGTTCTCGGCGAGTCCGTTCAGTGTACCCAGTCTCCACTGAGCACCCGATTACCATCTCTGATGTCAAACACCAATGGATATGGGATCATCCATCACCCATCACATGGGTCGAGAAGATATACGCTAGTCTACTCTGGAATATCGATACCCCGTCTCGATATTCCCACGACTAGGAACAATGAAGGATGTACTCATTGACTACCCAGGCCCCACTAGTATGATCTTCATCATAGTCCTGGAAGTCGAGTACACAACCTAAGGGCTTTATCAACATGTAACAGAGAGACATAAAGTATACATGTTAAGATAAAGAGCAACCAGCTAGCATACTATCTTGTCGAGCAAGAAAGTCCCACCTATATATGTCCCAGCATCCACTACAATGTACAGTAATGGCCTCTAGGGCATACATATAACTAACAATAAGCACATCCTTAAAAGGTCCCTAGTCATGGGAGTTTCGAGACAGGGCATCGATACTCCAGAGTAGACTAGTGTATACTGTCGAGACCCCGACGAGGTGCGGTGGCCGGTCTCACAAGCCACTGGTGTCAGTTGGTTCATCTAAGATTATACATGTGCTCATTGGGTTATGAGTACACCGGACAGGACTCGCCGGGAACATGCTAGTTGGTCTTATACCTGATGTCAGATAGCAGTTCCCTGGTTTCATGTGTACATGTTAGTTCATCGACCTGAGTATCGTCATTTGTCTCGTGTGAGTTCCCACTGTACTTTGATTACTACCCTACCGCGCTCAAGGAGGCGTGCAAACAGGTTTTAGTTGGGTACAGTCCCGAGCCACATGGAGGCAGTGAGCGGATCTTCAGGGGTTCATCTCTCCCGGTATTTGGGGTGAGGTCGCGCTGTGTCTACGAGAGCCATTACATGAAGTCCTTAGCCAAGGCAAGAGATTTACTGGTAGGTATTCCAGTAGTATCTCAGGGTGTTCTGGGCTACACTCCGACACGACTTGTACCGCTTTTGGGGGTCTGACTTTTACCAAACCCTTAGGCCCGCCATGCGATGCTCATAGACGAACGTACCGGACTGTACGGATATTGTCACTGACAGGCTCAGTAGGGTGTCAGGATGAGTTCGCTCATCGACGTCCCTTTTGGTCAATACCTGGTAGCCCGTTACGTATGGCTAATACTTCTGACGTGCTAGTGGTTAAATCCACAACCAAGATGTTGACGAGTCTTTAGAGTCCCCCACAGACAGTTGCTCAAGTTTCGGCGAAACGCTGTAGAGGCCGTACGGAGATATGGCAGGGTTCGATCAGATACGTGCAGTATTGCACGGATCAAGATCGGACGAATAATACTAGCGAGCTTTGGTTTAAGCCGGATCCTAGTATTGTACAGTGTAGATTTGTCTCATTGCATTTGTATTTCGGTCGGAATACAAATGCGGGTATGTATATACAGTAGCGGGGTTTTCCTGTAATTTATTACGAGATCAGTTTTCCGAAGTTTCCAGTTTGCTTTCCGTTTCGGCCATTTTTCTTTGTATCTTTCATTGGCTGAAGATTGGTGGAGGAGGGCTTATTTGCATTTGTGCAAATAAGCATTTTGGAGGATTGTCTTTGCATATTGTTGCATCATTATGGTGCACTTTCATTGACTCCATGACTTCATGATTGCCTGACTTTGGGTATGATGATTAGTTGATGGAGTATTGGTTTTGGTTGATGATCATTGCTTATCATCATCACCCTTTCTCTCTCTCTTGCATGATGTTGTGGTTCACTCTCTTTGATTTGGAATAGTCTCTCCATGGATTCTCTCCTCTTGTAGAGGCCGACCACTAAGAGGGAGGGGGCTGTCCCAATTTGGAGTGGGGGGTTTTCATCTCTTTATGCTTGGAAAAAATCCCCAAGTTCATCTGAAAATGCTATCACTTCATTACCTCCACCAATACATGGCAACTTCAACCCCTAGAGACATATAGAGTCACTACACTTATTCTACAGCAAATCTTGGGCACGTCGACTCGCCAATTTCGTGCCCGAGTTGCCTTGGTTCAGAGGTGGGAGCCCGTAAAAGTAGCCGGCGACGTGGTGCTCTTCCGGCGAGGAGGTGGAGACCGGACATTCCGCGAGAGATCGGGACGACGACGAGAAGACCGAAGGACACGGATCGCTCGGTATATCTCTCTACCCCCATCTTTTAGTTAGCTAGATTTAGTTTAATGGCCTGATCTGGGATTTTTATGTGCGGTGGTGCCGGTTCAAAAGTTTAAGTAAATCATCGCTTCCGCATTTTGGCCTCGGATTGACGGCCGGGGTGCCGCCGTGCAGTTACAGTGGTATCAAAGCCAGGCCATTAACCTAGTCTTGCTTTGTCTAACGTGTTTACATTTTCGATCGAACAAAAAAATTCCAAAATCCGCGTTTTCAATGCATCAGGTTTCTGTCGAAATATTTTTAGCTCGAAATTTTTTTCAGTATGTTGCAGAAGTACCTGCAGGAAGTTTTAAGAATTCTGTAGAAAAATGGTGGCGGGACATTGTAGAATCACCGCGGAACCGCGGCCAAAACCCCCTTGGGGCCGCAATTCCGCCGCAGTACAGTGCCCTCACTGCACCAATTATGTACAGAGCTCTTTAAATAAGGAAATTGGGGTTTTGGAATATTCTTTTTGGGTCCAGAATTTCTTTAAGTGCTACAGTAGTGCTTGGGGGCCCACTTAGGAAAATTTGATCGATCGAAAATTTTAAACACATTAGTTCACAGTATTTACATTATATCTGCGACCGTGAATGTCACTTGATCGGTAAATCCTGTCTAACTGCTATAGCCCGGTTAGACGGATTTGCGAACGTGACATTCACGTTGATGTTCTGTGTTGTGCTGTGATATTGCGGATTGTCGTGGTGGATAGCCTGGATTCAATGCTAGTACAGTTTTGATTGTATTATGTACATTTGATATTGCGGGGCGAGCGTCCGACATGTGGACTGCCGTCACTGCCTGTTTGTATATTATTCTTTTGGAGCACGACCAGGGTGAGGTCGATGTACCCGTTGTATGTATATTTTACTTTCTGTACTAGGATTACCCCGCAGAGGGGTGCACAGGTAGCCGGGTTCTAGAGGGCAACGGGCCCGCATCTCATGGCGTTGAGACGGAGGGGGCTTCACTCTAGAATTGGCAGGCTATTCGCCGCACCCGTAGGGGGTACAGGTTGACCCAGGAGGGGTGCCCAAGTTACCGGATTCCGTGAAGTGCTGGGTGGTCCATTCACGTTGCTGAAGGGGGCTGCCTCGCTTCAGGTTTCGGCGGGTAACTTGCCGCTCCCGTAGGGGTCTAGGATTTCATTGCACAGGCTATCCACACGACCAGGGAATGTTGGGTTTAAGTAGCGGCTCTGTGAAGCCCGGGGATCCCAGATATCTGTATTGTTCTGTGATGCTTATTGCATTTCTGTGATGTTGCATTTTATCACGGCTTGAGCAAAATATTATATATTGATATATATACTAGTAGATGTTGTATATGTTTTGCATCCGCGCTAGTCCAGTCCCCGCTCTGTCGTTAGTTAACTAACCTAACGGGTAATGACGGGACCCAGTGGCGAATGCGGATGGCATATACGTACATCATTATTTTCGTTCTTTGTGGTGTGATCAATTGATGGGACTGCGTTGATTCGGATCAATGCAAGTTAAAAACAAACCTATTCTGATGTTGTTGGAACAATTTTTCAAAAAGCTGTTATTGCAAGGACGTTCTATTTTGTTTTGCATCGTGGTATTCAGTTGTAATATCCTTCTCCTCAGTCGACGGGGCAAGGGCCGAGATCCCTTCACCGGGAGTGACCCCTTGGACAGAAGTTTGCGTCAGGGCAATAACTTCACTATAGTCGTTTACTTTTGCTTTGCATCGTGGTATTCAGTTGGAATATCCTGCACCTCATTCTACGGGGAAAGAGCCGAGATCCCTTCACCGGGAGTGACCTCTTTAGTAAAGGTTTTCGTCACTATATTTTTATAAAAGCTATCCAGTTCCTTCAACGATATCAAGTTCATTACGTCAAAGGTTTTCACCAGAAACCATTCCTAGCCCTCCGTCGTTTCATATGGATAGTCAATAAGTATTCAAGCTGTGTATGTTGGCCAAAGTCAAGGCACAGTGATTGGTAGCTATTGGGTATTCATATGCAGCATAGATAGATGCGTTGGTTTGGGGCAGTCGTACTACTATTTTGGCCAAAGTCAAGGGTATGTACGGGTGGGCTCAAATTAACCTGGAGAATGACGGGTATAACTTGACATGTGACTTATGATATGTTGGCCAAAGTCAAGGTCATAAGAGCATGGGGTAAAAATCACATTGGGAGTTTCTAAAGAAACTGAAACTTGCCAGATATGCGCATACCTTCTGGAGTGTGATAACGTGAGCGGATTCCGTCACATTATCATGCGATGATAGTTGGATCCCGATTCCTACTGATGAGTTGGTTTACTCCACGGGTGATCCCGACTAATTCTTCTTTCAGGTTTGGAGGAGAATTTGACGTTACAGTTGGAGGTTTCCTGATTAGATAAATTGGTAACCATTCTGATCTAGGTTAGAGTGCACGCTGAGTGTTTCTTTTCTCTCTCTCTTTGGCAGCGACCATTGACCCTGCAGGGTTCCTAGGCACTCTTGTGAGGTCTCCCAAGCCATCAACCATGGCATTTTCAAAAATTATGGTGGCTACAAACCCTAAACTACGGATCGATTGCTAGATGTCTAGGCGAACAAGAACTAGTTAACACTTAACTATTGGGAAAACGGAAATACAACCTTTGTAGATCCGGTCCTCCACCTCCACGGCTCCGCAACGAGGTCGTCTCCGCTGTCCAAATCATATCCGGGCTCTAGAGTCGGCTTCGTCGGAGAATGGGCAAGCTAGGTCGTCGATGTCCATGCCGAAGATGATCTACGTCGAAGCATCGCAAGATCAAGCTCTCACTTCACCAAGTCATGAAACTTGTGAAGAAAACACACTCTACTACTTGGCAAGAGGTAGAGGATGAAGAAATAGGAGTTGGGTTAACTTTAGAATTGGATTTCTCACTCATTTCCATCAATCACCATTGATGGACCTTGCTTTTCTTCACTTGAAGCCAAGGAAGAAGAAGAAGAAAGCTTATGATAAGATAATAGAAAAAGAAAAGAAAATGAATTCTTATCATAATGTTAACTTGAGTTAAGTGTAGAGAATGAATCATGGTTAGTGGGAATGGTTAGGGTTAAGGATGAGATAAGAATGGTTGACTTGATCAAAGATTCATGAAGCTTCAACTAAACTCCAAAATAAGCCACCATTCTTTTCTCCTCTTTTCCAAAATGAATAAACAAATAAATAAATGAAATAAATAAATAGATAAATAAAGGAAATGAAACCCTAACCATTCTTTTAACCATGGTTTAAATCTTTGCACTTAACCAAGTAAACATGTATCATCAAACATGATACAATCAAATGCACAAAATCATATCGCATATGTAATGCGCACATTCGAGTGAGAAAATCCTTTTTAAGTAAACCGATACTAGTTGATGCAAAGTAATATATCAAATATATAAATATGCATTAAATCATTAAATCACCACTTGATTCAATGATCCGGTTATGTGGCACACAACCGACTAGTATACAATATATCGGCTTATCGAATCAACGCTTGAATCGATAACTAGGTTATATCGCATACAACCATTCGATACATTTATCGCGAGAATAGAATACGGTATCACATACACGCATTATTCTCGGTCCCGCACATATCTCATATGCGCTCCTATTTCGTTTCGCTTGAGCCAGGAAACTTCTGTGTAGGACTCTAAAGACTCGTCAATACGCCGGTAGCGGATGATGATCATATCAAACATCCACAAGCCGCAAGCGGTCTGCTAAACGTAACGGCCACCCGGTTATTGAGCGATCTGAAGATCGACGAGCAAGCCCGCTCACACTCCAGTGAATCCGACCAGTAACACTACCGTACAGTCCGGTCTGATCGTCTGATATGTCGCATATCTCGCCGAGGGGTGGTAAACGTCAGACCCCAATAGCTCAATAAGTCGTGTCGATATGAGGTCTATAACTGTTCGAGAAACTACTGGTAACACTTACCAGTAAATCTCAGCAACCCTGGCCAGGGATTTCCTGTTATAGCCAATCTAACACAGCGCAACATCAACCCCCTATACCGGGAGAGACGAATCCCCTCCTATCGCTCATTGCCTCCATGTGACTCGGGACTGTACCCAAAAACCACCGTTTTGCACGCCCTCTTGGACGTGGTAAGATGGAAATCAAAGCACAGTGGGAACCACACAAGACTCTATGACGATCTCGGGTCAACAGACTACTCTGTACCAGTGTCACCAGAGAACTGCCATCTGACGTGAGGTATAATACCATCTGGGAGTTCTCGGCGAGTCCGTCCAGTGTACCCAGTCTCTACTGAGCACCCGTATATCTCCTCTGATGTCAAACACCGATGGATATGGGATCATCCATCGCCCATCTATATGGGTCGAGAAGGTACACGCTAGTCTACTCTGGTATATCGATGCCCCGTCTCGATACACCCACGACTAGGGACTTTGAAGGATGTACTTATGGACTACCATGTCCCCACTAGTATGATCCGCATCATAGTCCAGGTAGTCAAGTACAGATCCTAAGGGCTTTACCAACATGTAACAGAGAGACAATCAGCATACACGTTAAGGTAAAGGGTAACCAGATAGCATACTATCATGTCGAGCAAGAAAGTCCTCCCTATATATGTCCCAGCATCCACTACAATATACATCCTATGTACAGTAATGGCCTCTAGGACATACATATAACTAACAATCTCCCACTTGCACTAGGGCCATCTGTAGCAGTGGTTTGAAGTATCTCATACTCAACCATCCCATAAAAGTCTCTCTCTGGGAACAGGCCTTTGTGAGTGGATCCGATGTGTTGTCCTCTGAGTCTACTCTCCTTGCCTCGATCACCCTGGAGATCAACTATCTCCATGATCAGGTGATGCGGCCTCAGAATATGTCTGGATCACTGATGGGACGGACGTTCCTTGGCATAAGCCACAACTCCATTGTCACACAATGGGAGGAACATAGTTCATCTCATGAACCAATATACACCCAAACAGGTTCTAGGGTAGCATCTTAAGTAGCGATGTATCCAGCCTTTATCGTCTAGTATGTCACGGTATCTAGCTTGGAATTCTTCCAACATACCGTCCCTTTACTGAGGGTAAAGACAATGCCTGCGACTGACATTCAGTCGTCCTTATCACCCTGGAACCCTTCCAGTGATTCTCCCCAGGATCGGTTGATACCGTCTCACTACATCTAGTGAGAATCCGAACATCCATTTAGATCTATCTCATAGATCCAAAATCCAGGAGTTAGTAGGTATTATCATGATCCTATATGGAGAATCTTTGTGATAAGTGGAGATTGATCGAGCGTAGCATAAGAAACTCCTTTCTTATCGAAAGTATGTCATTCACGTACTCTACGAGGATCGTCACCATACTCCCTACTACCTTCTTGTTTATACAAGGTTCATCTTTCATTTTGATGATGTCAACTTCTTTGACTAATCCATCAAAACAGATGTTCCAACTCCGCGATGCCTGCTTTAATCCTATAAAGCATCTTGCACACGTTTCCGCTGCTCCCACTGTCTACGAAGCCCTCTGGCTGTGTACTTATAGACGCTCTCTTCTAAATCATCATTTAGAAAAGCAGTCAAGATACCCAACCACCAGATATCGCAGTCATGGTATGTAGCCGTGACAAGTAGGATCTGGATGGACTTAAGCATAGCTACTGTAAAAGGTTTCATCGTTATCCACGCCTGGTCGATGACGAAAACCTTTAACAATTCTAGCTTTGAAAGTCTCAACTTTTCCATGTACACCAAGTAATCTTCTCAAGATATACTTGCTCCTGATGGGGATTTAACCCTTCAGATTTAGCAACCAAAGTCCATATTTTGTTGGTGTATAAGGATTCCATCTCAGATCGCTAAACATCCAGCCATTCTTACAGAGTCTTACTCCTGATGGCCAGCTCGAAACTAGTTGGGTCATCATCTCATGATGTAATCCTCGCTCCCACTGTCATAGAGAAACCGAAGTATCTCTCAGGTGGGTGAGGAACCCTACTAGATCGGCGGAGAGGCTGAGGTTCATTGGAATCTACTGAATTCCTTGGTTGTACCAAATCATGCTGTAGTTTGTATAGCTGGAACACTTCCAGTTCTACATAACAGGCCTTGCCTCGAGCTTGTCCGGATTATGCTTTTAGACATAGGCCGGACAACCCCAAATCTTAACTAGATTAAGATATGGGCTCTTCCCTTTCCATATCAAATATGAAGTGGTAGGCAACTGATTTGATTAGAACCCTATTCAATCGGTATGCAGCTTCTCAAGTGCATAACTCCCAAAAGGAAAAAGGTAACTCAGTATTACTCATCATAGAGCACACCATATCAAATAGGGTGTATCTGCTCCGCCCTGATATACCATCGTGCTATGGTGTATACGGAGGAGTAATGCTGAGAAAGAATCTCATTCTCCTTTAGAATAGTCCTGGAATTCCGTGCTCAAGTATTCTCCTCCTTGATCTCATCAAAGGACATAATACTTATACCCGTATTTCGGTTTTCTACTTCTAACTTATATTCTGTGAATATCTCAAAAGGTTCGGACTTGTGTTTCAACAGGAACATATGACTGAATCTTGAGAGATTATCAGAGAATATAACGAAGTATAAAGAACCAGTCCTGGCATATGTAGACAGGGGACCTACATACATCAACATGTATCATCCCAAGAGTTTAGTAACTCTTTCTCTGTTTCCAATAAACAGAGCTGAGGTCATCTTATCTTTGTGACATGACTGGCGAGTTTCACAAGATGCAAATTCAAACTAATTTAAATATGCATCTAAATGTAACTCTAGCCAATCGGGTCGCATTGATCTGACCTAGTCTACAATACCTTAAGAAGGATCCGTTCATTTCTGAACTCTTCCTCTTATGTGTGTTCCATATACTAAGAACTGTAGTTTGATTTAGAACATCAACGCTTTTAGATAACGTGCCTGATCCGATCAACTTTTGATATAGGAAATGTTCAAAACATTATCCAACAATACAAAATTTTATCATTTCTTTACAGATAAAGAGACTGATATGATTTTGTATATCAGGTTCGGTATCTAATAACATTCGTTCAGAATCAATGTATTGGTAATACAGGGTGACAGTGACCAACAGACTTGGCTGCAACATTTGCCCCGTTTTCTGCCTCATGAAACTTATCACCCGTTCTCAGTTCTCTACCTTTCTGTAGCCCTATGTAACATATTACATATCTGGGATCCTGATCTGGTATCACATACCCAGGACGTAAAGGATACTGAGAAACAGTTCTCTGTAATGAACACACCCGAAGATGATGCATCAGCATGCACTCTCTTTGTTTGGGCGGCACGGGAAATCTGGTATTCCCCAATTTCCTGCTCTGTCTTATAACAATTATAAGTTGGAGCGGGACCAACGTTCCCCAGCTCAGTATAACAAGCGGGTTCGGTCAATATTCCGTATTATTATCTTGATTAAGGCGTGATATGGTCGCTACCAGGAGAGAGAGAGAAGAAAACACTCAGCGTGCGCTCTGTCAAGAATAGATTGGTTATTATTTTATCTAATCAGGATGGCTCCCACTGCTTTTTATCAAATCTTCCTTCAAACCCTAAAAGGAAAGACTAGCCGGGATTAATTACACACTACAAGTTCGCCAATCTTTCAGCCAGGCCAGTGTCGGTACTTTGAGGGAGGTGCCCCGTGCTTTCGCACGGACCTAATTAATGTAAACCTCGTTTTCCCAGAGGCGTAACCCCGTTAATACCTTTCTAGACACCTACTTGATTGGCTAATTGTAATGTATAAAACTCTCCCAGGAGTAACTCTTACTCGCAGCGGGTATCGGGATCCAACTATCTCATAGAAGGTATGCAATCTCATTGCAAATCTCAACACTTGAAATTCCCGATAATGTTTTGCCACTAGCAGCTATATGACCTTAACATAGTCAACAAATCATAAGTGCTAGTCAAGTTCAACCCGTCATTTCCCGATTGAATTAAACCCACCCGCACGACCCTTAACATAGTCAACAAAGTCGCACGACTACCCTAATCCAATCGCATCATATGCTAATACAGATAACCAATAGTTAGCTACCGCACACTACGCCTTAACATAGTCAACAAACGTAGCACGAATACTAACTAGTACTTATCTGAAATGACGGAGGGCTACGACAGGTTTTTCTGAAAACCTATTGCGTAATGAACTTGATATCGTTGCAGGATCGAATGAATTTTGAAATGGAGTGCTTTTGAGGCTTTTCCAGTTTTGCTAAAGGAGTCATTCACGGTGAAGGGATCGTCGGTCCTTTCCTCGTCGAATGAGGTGCGGGATATATCACATATATCGCTGTGCAAAGCAAAAACTCTTAAAAGCAATCAAAAGACAAACCGAGTGTGTAGCATCTGCCAGTTATTGCTAAAGGAGTCACTCCCGGTGAAGGGATCTCGGTCCTTTCCTCATCGAATAAGGTGCAGGATATATCACATATACCACTATGCAAAGCAAGAACTGTAGCTACCTGTTTTATTTTGAAATTCGATTCTACAACATCTTTGGTTTCTTTTATTTCATTAATCACATTAATGAAGTCCCATCTTTTATGTACCTAAACATCACAGATAGATATGACGTACACTTATGCCATCCGCATTCGCCTCGATGTCCCCTCGTGCACCGTTAGGTTAGGTAACTAACGGCAGAGCAGGGCAGGGCTAGCACGGGTGTAAAACATAAGTAACGTCTATATAATATATCATATATACTATATAAAGTATCTATCAAAGAACATCACATGATAGCATCACAGATATCGCAGCAGAAGAATCATATGAAATATTGGATATACTAGGACGTCCGTGTTTTCAATACGAGCCAGTATAAAACACGGATTCCGCGGTCGTGTTGAATAGCCAAACCCACACCCCTAGACCCCTACGAGAGCGACAAGCAACCCTACCAATTCTAGAGTTAGGAGACCCGGACTCGACTCCTCGAGTTGGTCTCCCACTGGACTCCAGAACCCGGTTACTTGTGCCCTCCTCCTTGGGTCTATCCTAGTGCGGAAAAGTAAATAATATACAACAGGTGACAACTCCCGCAACCTTGAAGCGCCCTAATAAAAGAATATTACATACAAGTTTTTACATGAATGAAAATGAAAAACACTCATCTCACATAAAAAAAACCCCGGCTATTCAAACACGACGATCCAATATAACATATCCAGCAACACATAACATCACATGTCATCAACGTAAGTAAATATGTCCATCCCAATTGTCGTTGACATATAGCAACGAAACCGGCGATATCACATATTACACTTACGGTCACAGAAAAGAAAGTGTAAAACTACAACAGTTGGAATCCGCAACCTCCTCAGATATCGCATGCCTGACCAAATGAATTACTTAGACATCGCATGCCTAATAATTATAAACCCCGCATTTTAGTCTCAAAATCGAAAACTCTTTAAGTCGGGCAATTCAACAAGATTCCCGAAAAACTGATCGAATGCTCGTCGCAAACTTCAGTAGACGGCTGCACCCCCGATACCGTCGACGAAGTGCACCAAGGCGGAACACCGCTACCGCGAGCACCCGAACGGATGCTTTCGGCGACGGGGTTCTCCTACAGTCACTTGGTCGGGGCTATGGGGTGAGGCTGTCTATTAAGTTTACCCGGCGAGTATCCGCGTACGCTACGTGATTGCGACGGACTTTTGATCACATCAAAATTCCGTGGCAACCGATCAAGTGAGACTAAACTGCTACGTTTATAACATTCATTTCGTTATCTCATAACTAATTGTGAATTCCAATTATTGTATCACATTCCGGATAAATAGAAAATGTTAAACTTTTCGATCAAACAATCGAACACCCAAGTTTTCCCGATACAGATCAACACATGAAATAAGTCTAACAACATTCAGTTCGTACCTCAGTACCAACGGTCCAGCCGTAGAAGGGTCAAACCAACGCCTCACATGTGGCACGCCGTACTGCCCCAAACCCGAAGGTTCAAAGGGCAGTTCAAGATGGTCACATAATCGAGTTAAGGTTTGTGTCTTCTAGAGGGACCATCGCGTTACTTGCACAACTTAGAACGTCGTTAAACTACGGAAAAATCCAACACTTGGAAATTTCCCGACAGGGGAAAAATTGGGTATTTATATCCGGTCGAACTTTTTAACATATCCTAAAATTTATCCGGAAAGCCACACAGACAAAATTTGATAATCCGATCGAACTCATGAAAACCCAAAACAACCCCTGAAAACTCAACTGTATAATAAATATTAAAATATCCCAGGAAAATCAGCACAGCAAAAGAGGCAATACTGCAGAAAATTTTACGCGCAAAACGACAATATGGCCGTGCTTCCGCCGCACGAGCCATTCTCGTGCCGCGGAAGCGCGGCGCAATGATGGAATCAGGCTGACGAATTTTGCAGTTTCCCTTAGAATCTCCTGCTGATTTTACTGAATATTTTTAATATAGAAAAATCCCTGTTTTTAAAAAATGGACAGAGAGCAATATCGGTTCGGGGTTTCGGGTTCGTTCGGACTTCAAATTCCGTCTGGACTTCGCCTAAGGCTCTAGCGAGGCTCTGATACCACTGCAGGGTTCCTAGGCACTTTTGTGAGGTCTCCCAAGCCATCAACCATGGCATTTTCAAAAACTATGGTGCCTACAAACCCTAAACTACGGATCGATTGCTAGATGTCTAGGCGAACAAGAACTAGTTAACACTTAACTATTGGGAAAACGGAAATACAACCTTTGTAGATCCGGTCCTCCACCTCCACGGCTCCGCAACGAGGTCGTCTCCGCTGTCCAAATCAAATCCGGGCTCTAGAGTCGGCTTCGTCGGAGAATGGGCAAGCTAGGTCGTCGATGTCCATGCCGAAGATGATCTACGTCGAAGCATCGCAAGATCAAGCTCTCACTTCACCAAGTCATGAAACTTGTGAAGAAAACACACTCTACTACTTGGCAAGAGGTAGAGGATGAAGAAATAGGAGTTGGGTTAACTTTAGAATTGGATTTCTCACTCATTTCCATCAATCACCATTGATGGACCTTGCTTTTCTTCACTTGAAGCCAAGGAAGAAGAAGAAGAAAGCTTATGATAAGATAATAGAAAAAGAAAAGAAAATGAATTCTTATCATAATGTTAACTTGAGTTAAGTGTAGAGAATGAATCATGGTTAGTGGGAATGGTTAGGGTTAAGGATGAGATAAGAATGGTTGACTTGATCAAAGATTCATGAAGCTTCAACTAAACTCCAAAATAAGCCACCATTCTTTTCTCCTCTTTTCCAAAATGAATAAACAAATAAATAAATGAAATAAATAAATAGATAAATAAAGGAAATGAAACCCTAACCATTCTTTTAACCATGGTTTAAATCTTTGCACTTAACCAAGTAAACATGTATCATCAAACATGATACAATCAAATGCACAAAATCATATCGCATATGTAATCCACACATTCGAGTGAGAAAATCCATCTTAAGTAAACCGATACTAGTTAATGCAAAGTAATATATCAAATATATAAATATGCATTAAATCATTAAATCACCACTTGATTCAATGATCCGGTTATGTCGTACACAACCGACTAGTATACAATATATCGGCTTATCGAATCAATGCTTGAATCGATAACTAGGTTATATCGCATACAACCATTCGATACATTTATCGCGAGAATAGAATACGGTATCACATACACGCATTATTCTCGGTCCCGCACATATCTCATATGCGCTCTTATTTCGTTTCGCTTGAGCCAGGAAACCTCTGTGTAGGACTCTAAAGACTCGTCAATACGCCGGCAGCGGATGATGATCATATCAAACATCCACAAGCCGCAAGCGGTCTGCTAAACGTAACGGCCACCCCGGTATTGAGCGATCTGAAGATCGACGAGCAAGCCTGCTCACACTCCAGTGAATCCGACCAGTAACACTACCGTACAGTCCGGTCTGATCGTCTGATATGTCGCATATCTCGCCTAGGGGTGGTAAACGTCAGACCCCAATAGCTCAATAAGTCGTGTCGATATGAGGTCTATAACTGTTCGAGAAACTTCTGGTAACACTTACCAGTAAATCTCAGCAACCCTGGCCAGGGATTTCCTGTTATAGCCAATCGAACACAGCGCAACATCAACCCCCTATACCGGGAGAGACGAATCCCCTCCTATCGCTCATTGCCTCCATGTGACTCGGGACTGTACCCAAAAACCACCGTTTTGCACGCCCTCTTGGACGTGGTAAGATGGAAATCAAAGCACTGTGGGAACCACACAAGACTCTATGACGATCTCGGGTCAACAGACTACTCTGTACCAGTGTCACCAGAGAACTGCCATCTGACGTGAGGTATAATACCATCTGGGAGTTCTCGGCGAGTCCGTCCAGTGTACCCAGTCTCTACTGAGCACCCGTATATCTCCTCTGATGTCAAACACCGATGGATATGGGATCATCCATCGCCCATCTATATGGGTCGAGAAGGTACACGCTAGTCTACTCTGGTATATCGATGCCCCGTCTCGATACACCCACGACTAGGGACTTTGAAGGATGTACTTATGGACTAACATGTCCCCACTAGTATGATCCGCATCATAGACCAGGTAGTCAAGTACAGATCCTAAGGGCTTTACCAACATGTAACAGAGAGACAATCAGCATACACGTTAAGGTAAAGGGTAACCAGATAGCATACTATCATGTCGAGCAAGAAAGTCCTCCCTATATATGTCCCAGCATCCACTACAATATACATCCTATGTACAGTAATGGCCTCTAGGGCATACATATAACTAACAGACCCGACCCTAGACTATGACTCAGTGACCAAGTTAATCAAACCTTCTTAAACACTGGCTTTTGGATTGTCAGAGTTGCAAACCTCATTGCCACTCCTACTTTTACCCTTTTCTCCAGGACACCCCGTATTACTACGAACGTCCACTTTCATTGGATAAAACCATCGTATGGTTATATACGAACTCGAAAGAATTTATTCGAGGATGGTTTCCGGTTCTGGAGAAAACGAATAGGACTATTCAGTTGTCTTTTCCTTTTACCTTCTCTCAGGTTACGAGTACTCCTTGGTTTAGGAGATAGTACACCTATTGCGCAAATTGGATAGTCTTCTTCCAAACCTTAGGCTGGTGCCGAACGGTGGGGAATGAAGAAAACCAATTAGCATAACGATGGTGTACACAAGGTATTAAGTAAAGACATATCAAGGGATTAGAAGGAGGGCAAAGTAAATTGCGAATGCTATTCACGACCAAACCAAGTATTTCATTACCACTCCCACATCACCTTTGTATTTCTCCAGGACACTCCGTATCAATACGAAGATCCACAGTTTATTGGATATTCCATCGTATGGTCATATACGAACTCGAAAGGAACTTGTTCCAGTTCGGGGATGGATTCTGGTTCAGGAGAAATAGGAATAAGGTTTATTCTGTTGCCTTTTATCTTCACATTCTCTCGCATTGCGAGTGCTCCTAGGATTAGGACAGTACACCCATTAGGCTTATTGGATAGTCTTCCTCCAAACCATAGGCTGGTGCCGAACGGTAGGGAAGGAAGAAAACCATTTGGCCTAAAGGGGTGTGCAGAAGGTAATGACTAAAGACATATGAAGGGATGTGGAGAGATGGCATAGAAATATACGGTTATAGTTGTGAATCTGATAATGGAAGAGGCATTACTAGGAATACCCGGATACCCCATCGAAACATTTTAATGTTTCAGTTTCACTGTGTACTGTTAAAAGAAAACTGATTTCCCAATTAGACACTTGCTCCAGGGTATGTATTTACTAGGTATGATTCTCACATCTGTATAGATTTACAGATGATGAGTGGGAGTAAGTTATTGGGAATTGGGTGATCATCCTCATTATATCGGGATTCGTTGTAATCGGTGATATTTGAGGAAGTCACCTGGGTTGTTTGTCGGACGGCAAATATTTGGTTTTGAATATCCGCAGTTATGCACCAATTTCAAATTGATATATCTGTACGTCTATTTTTATAGAGTGAGATATACCTTTTTGAAATTATGTCTATGACATTTACCTATATCAGTGGATGGTTAGGTAAGGAGCATTAAACAGCGGTGTAATTCTTCTTAACCAAAGGTACAGTTTTCAACCTACGACACACAGGGATTGAGTTATTAGACTCAAGAGACTTATACAGAGTATTGTATGTTGTCCAGTGTCCATTAGGACAGAGGGGTTGGTCCTCGTACTATATTCGGTTTACTTATGACTTCTCTAGTTCTTAGACAAATGTTTCGTAGAAACGCAAGGTCTGAATTTTGAGAAGTTATGGGTATAAGAGTAAAGTAGAAAACCAGGTATTGCAAGTATTAGGATTCTTCAAGGTGATCGAAGATGTAGATACTTGTGTAGGGTATTCAGTTGATAGTAATGGTTAAGAGAACTTGCTTCTCTTTCAGGTTGCTCATAATTGGAAGCGTTCCCAAGTTGAGTAACGTTGATCGTCCTCCTTCCATTTAGTTAACATGCACTGGAGACAGCTGCATGATTTGAATCTGGTTCAATTAAATCTGTGCCTCTGGTCCTATATTGGATATAGAACAGTTCGTATCTTAACGATGTTAAGGTACGGGGAGTTGTCCGGCTTATGCTTAAAACCAGACTCTGGATAACTCAAGGCACGTTTCTGTAATGGCTATTTGTGGGTTGACCCAGGCTATGACGAGGGTTGACTTTCTACCATCTGGAAGATCAATAGTGATATTGTTCTTAACTCGCAACAGTTTTAATAAAAATGGATTTTTTCAGAAAACAGTAGTGGGAGTATGGTAGAACTGGATGTGATTCCAGAACCGCAAACGATTACTGAAGATTTGATAAGAACCTAAAGATTCAATCTTGTTTGACATTCCATTGGCCACTCCGCAGATATGGTGGGTAACCTCAGGCACTCGAGAGGTGCTCCGGTAGCCTCAAGGATGGTGACAGGGAGGTTCTTGTTTACCCAGACTTTCCATTGCTGTTGTTCGAGACTGTGAGACCCGGCAGGAGGATGAGTATAGCGTCGTTCTAAACTAGCTTTAGAAGTGTACGCCTATATGACTCTGCCAGAGGATTGTCGTAGTCAGTGGGAGCAGCGGAAGCATTGGTGGACAAGTGGCTTATGTCTATTCATAGACTAAAGCAGATATAGCGGAGATAGATCATCTATTTCTGATGTGACAGTCATAGGTTTGACCTCATCAGAATAGGGGATGGATCTGTTAAGAAGCTAGTAGGGTGTGATGTCCTGGTATATTGGATGACATACACAGAGTAGGAAAAGAAATTCCTATACTACAATCAGTTATACTATGGTTGTCACACAGTGGTTTCTCCACATGGGACTTGGATATAATATCAAAACATTCTGGTTACTGGATCTATGGTTTTAGATCTGGATTTGGGTAGTTTCCCAATCAGGATACTTAGACAGCATTCTGAAAGTGTTTTAGAATGGACGACTCCAGGCACGGTAGTGTACCTGTAAGTGATGGAGTCACCCTCTCTAAAGGTGTCTTACAGACTAAAGTGGAGAGGGATGTGCATGATTGGCAGATCACTTGCTTAGGCAATTGAGTCAATCATGAGATGTCAAGTACCACACCAGATGTTGTTTTTGCAGTAGATGCAAGAAGTTGACATTAATCCAATCCTGGAGAAACAATCGGAAGCAGTTTTAGAACATAAGTGGATATTCTAGGGATACGATAACGAAAGCCTCATTCGGGAGACAGTTATCATTCCAGGCTTCCAAGGTGACCTAGATGACAGAGAGGTTGTCAGAGTTATAGTTTTCCTTCTGACGAGGGGCAGTATTTTGGACAGGTGGTCCAAGGGGATACTGAGGGAGGCATGGCGCAGGATACTGATTAAATTCAGTTGACGATACAGTCTAAGAAGTTTGGATTTGGAGTTCATTTATGAGCTAGGTCCCATCAGACATCTAGACACATTCTAAGACAGGTATTGCTCATTTCGGGAGATGGGTTTCTCCGCGAACTTAAGATTAAGAGAGATATAGAAAGAAATATCAAGGAGGATCCACTCACTGAGGCTATTCCTCGAATGCAAAAGTTTCGCAAACGAGCTTTGTGAGACTGACTAGTAGGGGAGTTGGGTGTTCGGTATCACACGGGCTGTGAGTATGCGACATCGCAATAATTAGCCTTGAGTGCAAGTGGTAGATTGTTGGAGATAGTGCCCTCAGAGTCAATTATTGGATCACAGGAACGTGATTGCAATGATTGAGGGAGGACCTATCCCAGTAAGACAGTCTTACTCAAGATGATAGTATGCTATCTGGTTTATCTTTATCATCGTGTACTGCTTTAGGTGACCTGACAGGTCGCTATTACACGTTGATAGAGCCTCTAGGATTCTTGCTTGACTGCCAGTAGTATGAGGGCGATCATATACGTGGGAGCTGGTAGTCTATAAGCACATCCTTAAAAGGTCCCTAGTCGTGGGTGTTTCGAGACAGAGCATCGATACTCAAGAGTAGACTAGTGTATACAGTCGAGACCCCGACGAGGGGCGGTGGCCGGTCTCACAAGCTACTGGTGTCAGTTGGTTCACCTAAGATGTATACAGGTGCTCATTGGGTTATGAGTACACCGGACAGGACTCGCTGGAAACATGCTAGTTGGTCTTATACCTGACGTCAGATAGCAGTTCCCTGGAGACATGTGTACAGGTTAGTTCATCGACCTGAGGATCGTCATTTGTCTCGTGTGAGTTCCCACTGTACTTTGATTACTACCCTACCACGCTCAAAGGAGACGTGCAAACAGGTTTTAGTTGGGTACAGTCCCGAGCCACATGGAGGCAGTAAGCGGATCTTCAGGGGTTCGTCTCTCCCGGTATTGGGGGTGAGGTCGCGCTGTGTCTACGAGAGCCATTACACGAAGTCCTTGGCCAAGGCAAGAGATTTACTGGTAGGTATTCCAGTAGTATCTCAGGGTGTTCTGGGCTACACTCCGACACGACTTGTACCGCTTTTGGGGGTCTGACTTTTACCAACCCCCTAGGCCCGCCATGCGATGCTCATAGACGAACGGACCTGACTGTACGGATATTGTCACAGACAGGCTCAGTAGGGTGTCAGGATGAGTTCGCTCATCGACGTCCCTTTTGGTCAATACCTGGTAGCCCGTTACGTATGGCTAATACCTCCGACGTGCTAGTGGTTAAATCCACAACCAAGGTGTTGACGAGTCTTTAGAGTCCCCACAGACAGTTGCTCAAGTTTCGGGCGAAACGCTGTAGAGGCCGTATGGATATATGGCAGGGTTCGATCAGATACGTGCAGTATTGCACGGATCATGATCGGACGAATAATACTAGCGGGCTTTGGTTTAAGCCGGATCCTAGTATTGTACAGTGTAGATTTGTCTCATTGCATTTGTATTTCGGTCGGAATACAAATGCGGGTATGTATATACAGTAGCGGGATTTTCCTGTAATTTATTACGGGATCAGTTTTCCGAAGTTGCCAGTTTGCTTTCCGTTTCGGCCATTTTTCTTTGTATCTTTCATTGGCTGAAGATTGGTGGAGGAGGGCTTATTTGAATTTGAGCAAATAAGCATTTTGGAGGGTTGTCTTTGCATATTGTTACATCATGATGGTGCACTTTCATTGACTCCATGACTTCATGATTGCTTGACTTTGGGTATGATGATTAGTTGATGGAGTATTGGTTTTGGTTGATGATTATTGCTTATCATCATCACTCTTTCTCTCTCTTGCATGATGTTGTGGTTCACTCTCTTTGATTTGGAATAGACTCTCCATGGATTCTCTCCTCTTATAGAGGCCGGCCACTAAGAGGGAAGGGGCTGTCCCAATTTGGAGTGGGGGTTTTTCATCTCTTTATGCTTGGAAAAAATCCCCAAGTTCATCTAAATATGCTATCACTTCATTATCTCCACCAATACATGGCAACTTCAACCCCTAGAGACATATAGAGTCACTACACTTATTCTACAGCAAATCTTGGACACGTTGACTCGCCAACTTCGTGCCCGAGTTGCCTCGGTCCAGTGGTGGGAGCCCGTAAAAGAAGCCGGCGACGTGGTGCCCTTCCGGCGAGGAGGTGGAGACCGGACATTCCGCGGGAGATCGGGACGACGACGAGAAGACCAAAGGACACGGATCGCTCGGTATATCTCTCTACCCCCATCTTTTAGTTAGCTAGATTTAGTTTAATGGCCCGATGCGGGATTTTTGTGTGTGGTGGTGCCGGTTCAAAAGTTTAAGTAAATCATCGCTTCCGCATTTTGGCCTCGGATTGACGGCCGGGGCGCCGCCGTGCACTTACAGAAAGTTAAACCTCGTCAAAGCCCGGGATAATCCACAAACAGCCATTACTGAAACGTACCTTGAGTTTATCCGGATTCTGGTTTTAAGCATCAGCCAGATAACTCCCTATACCTTAACATAGTTAAGATATAAATTGATTCTATATATGTCCAATAGAGAAACAAAAAAATTAATTTAATTGGAACCAGATTCAAAATCATGCAGCTGTCTCCAGTGCATATCAACCAAATGGAAGGAGGCCATTCAGCATTACTCAACTAGGAGTGCATCCATATATGAGTAACCCGAAAGAGAAGCAAGTTCTCAAAACCATTACTATCAACGAAATACCAAACACAAGTATCTACATATTCGACTACCTCAAAGAATTCTAATACTTCGGACAAATAGTTCTCTACTTTTTTTTTATACCTATAACTTCTCAAAATCTGAACCTTGTATTCAACAAAATACTTGTCTAGAACTAGAGAAGTTATGAGTAAACAGAATATAGTACGAGTACCAACCCCATTGTCCTAATGGACACTGGACAATATACAATACTTTGTATAAGTCCCCTGAGTTCAATAACTCAAACCATGTACGTCGTAAATAGAAAAATTGTACCATGGTTTAGAAGAATTACACCGCTGTTGAAGGCACCTTACCTAATCACCAACTGATATAGGTAAATGTCACAGACATAATACCAAAAAGTTATATCTCACTTTATAAAATAAATGTACAGATATATCAGTTTGAAATCAGTGCATAATAACGGATATTCAAAACCAAATATTTGCCATCCGGCAAAGTCCAGATGATTTCCTCAAATATCATCAATTACAACGAATTTCGATATAATGAGGATCTAATACCCAATTCCCAATATCTTACTCCCACTCACCATCTGTAATAATATACAAATGTGAGAAACTGATCTGGTAAATACATACCCTGGAGTTAGATTCCAATTGGGAAAACAGTTTTCAATCAATATCGCACAGTGAAACTGAAACATGAAAATGTTTCAAGAAAGGGGTTAACTGGTATTCCTAGTAACGCCTCTTCCACTATCCTGATTCATGACAATAACAATATACTTACTTGCCCTAACTCCAATCCCTTTATTATGTCTTTACTTATTACCTTCTGTACATCTTCTTTAGGCTAATTGGTTTTCTTCCTTCCCTACCCTTCGGGACTAGCCTAAAGTTTGGAAGAAGACTATCCAATAAGCGCAATAGGTGTACTCTCCTAATCCTTAGAGCCATCGCAACCTGAGAGAAATTAAAGGGAAAAGATATATGAATAATTCTATTCTATTTCTCCTGAACCGGAAACCATCCTCGAATCTGGAACGAATTCCTTAGAGTTCTTATGTAACTATACGATGGCATATCAAATAGAAGTGGATATCCGTAGTGATACGGAGTGTTCTGGAGAAACCCACAGTGGATGTGGGAGTGACAGGGGTATACACGGTTTTGTCGTGAATGATAGCAGTCGCAATTTTCTTTGTCGTTATTCTAATCCCTTTAGGCTTATTGGTTTTCTTTGTTATTACCTTATGCACACCATACTTAGGCTTATTGGTTTTCTTTCTTCCCCACCTTTCGGCACCTGCCTATTGTTTGGAAGACGACTATCCAATAAGCTTAATAGGTGTACCCTCTCTTAATCCTAGGAGCCCTCATAATCTGAGAGAAGGTAAAGTGAAAAGACAACTGAATAATCTTATTCAATCTCTCCAGAACCAGAATCCATCCTCAAATCTAGAACAAGTTCCTTCGAGTTTGTATGTAACTATACGATGGATTTATCCAATGGAAGTGGATGTTCGTAGTGATATGGGGTGTTCTGGAGAAATGCAAAGGTGATATAGAATTGGTAATGATGTATGCGACACCGTGACATTCCAAAAGCCAAAGTGTTTTAAGAAGGTTCGGTTAACTTGGTTCATGAGTTTTAGTCAAGGGTCAGGTCATGGTCGCTACCAAAGAGAGAGAGAAAAGAAACACTCAGCGTGTACTATAACCTAGATCGGAATAGTTAATCACTTTATCTAATCTAGATGGCTCCCACTGTTTTCTCAAATTCTCCTCCAAACCCAAAAGGAGAATTAGTCGGAATCACCCGAGGAGTAATCCTACTCATCAGTGGGAATCGGGATCCAACTATCATCGCATGATAACTTGATGGAAGCCACTCAAGTTACCACACTCCAGAAAGTAAGCGCAAGCCTGGAAAGTTTCCTGTATGTTTGAAACTCCCGATGTGTGTTTTTACCCGAAGCGGTTTATGACCTTGACTTTGGCCAACAAATCATAACTCGCAAGTCAAGTTCTACCCGTCAATGTCCTGATTGATTTAGACCCACCCGTACACACCCTTTACTTTGTCCAACAAAGTGGTACGACTGTCCTAAACCGATGCATATCTATGCAACGGACATGCAACACACAGCTACCGCACACGATGCCTTGACTTTGGCCAACAAACACCTCATGAATACTATGTGCTACTTATCCGAAATGACGGAGGGTTACGTCTGGGTTTTAGCGAAAAACATTTAACGTAATGAACTTGATATCGTTGAAGGAATCCAAATGATTTTACAAAAGTATAGTGGTGAAAACTTTTGCCAAACAGGCCACTCCCGGTGAAGGGATCTCGGCTCTTTCCTCATAGAATGAGATACAGGATATTCCAAACTGAATACCATGATGCAAAGCAAAAGGAAATGACTATAGTGAAGTTATTACGTTGACGAAAACTTTTACTCAAGGGATCACTCCCGATGAAGGGTCCTCGGCCCTTGCCTCGTCGAATGAGGTGCAGGATATTCCCAATCGAATACCACTGTACGAAGCAAAAGAGAACGTCTGTAATGTCAGTTTTTAAAAACTTGGTTCCAACAACATCATATATAGGTTTGTTTTATCCTTGCATTGATCAAAATCAACACAGTCCCATCAATTAATCACACCAGAAAAGAACGAAAATAAAATGTACGTATTTGCCATCCGCATTCGCCACTGGGTCCCGTCATCACCCGTTAGGTTACTTAACTAACGACAGAGCGGGGACTGGACTAGCGCGGGTGCAAAACATATACAACATCTACTAGTATATATATAAATATATATAGCAATCGTCCCAGGCATGATATAAAGCAACCTTACAGAGGCATCACAGAAGCAACACAGAATGGTGGATAATCCAGGAGCCCTGGGTTTCACTTATGCCGCAAATGAGACCCGACATTCCCTGTCATATGGATAGCCTGTGCAATAAAACCTAGAATCCTACGAGCGCGGAAAGTTACCTGCCAAAACCAGAAGTTAGGCAACCCCCTTCAACAATGTGAATGGGCCACCCAGCACTTCACGGAATACGGTTACTTGAGCACCCCTCTGTGGGTCAACCTATAACCCCTACGAGTGCGGCGAATAGCCCGCCAATTCTAGAGTAAGGTCCCCTCCGTCTCAAGCCATGATATGCGGACCCGTTTACCTCTAGAACCCGGCTATTCGTGCACTCCACCGGGGGTAATCCTAGTACAGAAAATAAAATAATATATAACGGTGTCATCGACCTCAACCCGGTCGTGCCCCAAACGAATAATATACAAACTAGCAGTGATGGCAGTCCACATGTCGGACGCTCTCCCTGCAATATCAAATGTAGAAATGAAACTAAACTGTACTAACATTGCACCCAAGCTATCCACCACGACGATCCAACCAACATCACAACACAACACAGGACATCAACGTGAATGTCATGTTCGCAAACCCGTCTAAAAGAACATATAGCAATTAGACGAGTTGTACCGATCTAATGACATTCACGGTCGCAGATAGTAATGCATGTACTGATAAACATTTAAACAGAGTTAAAATATCGACTTCGAAACACCCCGAATTGCCCCAGAACAACAGATAACATAATATCCAAAATGGGCAAAACAAACAATACCACTGCACCAATTTTCCAGAGACCAAACAACACCCAAAATACGAAGCCCAAACTCATGAAAATGACCGGCCTCCTCGGTTTTAGGGGCAATGTGCTCGGTCCAATTTGGGAGAAATGGGTTCGTATTTGGGGTATGTTCTATTTGTCACTTAAGAAGTCTTCTGCGGTTGTTTGTAATTTTGTTTTGAAGACTTTAAAAATCGACAGAGAATGGAATCAGCAGTGCCCTGTTATAGGGTTGTTTCGATTTTGTTACTTTAACATTGTCTAAACAAGCTAGTAAGGGGTTTAAAGGCTGGCTCTGATACCATGTTGGGTTACGGCAGCGCTTCGGCCATCAAACCGTGGGTAAATGCGGAACAAAAATTTACTAAACTGGCGCTACCATTACCCGATGCCCGGATCTACCTTAAACCTTAAACTAGCAAGCTTTATAAAGAAGTTATAATGGTTATACCGAGTTGATCCGTGTCCTTCGGTCTACATTCCAAGACCCTAGTGATTCCTTGATCGAATTTGGTTGCCGGTCTTCCTCCATCTACGATGATCCACCTGAGGGAAACGGTGCAAGCTTTAGCCTCGACAAACGAGGCAACCGACACTCCAAGGTTGCTAGCAATGGAGAGTAGAGGTGTAGGAATGTGTCACTATAATTTTTCTCTCATCACCATGCTCAATAGAGCAACTCAAGAAGATGAAGGAGGTGAGGAAACATAGGCATGAGCAGCTAAAGAAATTGCTAAGTGTTTTGTGAGTGAGAGTGAGAGTGTAGCTATGAAGTGAAGAAATCAAGTGGAGAAATATGAAATGATCCAAGCCTATCATCTAGTGGATGGCTCCTCTCACTCACTCACAAAAATATCTTTTTTCCTTTTTGCAGTAAACAAATCAAGACCATGCCTCTCTACATGCTCAAGTCCATGCTCATGCCACCTCACCCCTCCACTTCATTACTTTATTTGATTTTCTAAAAAGAAAATCCAATAATGTGGTGTCTATCTTCTAGAAGCCATTCCGTATAAATACGGAATGCAACCCGGTACACGTATCGAAATATATATACGCGTATTCGTAAAAAAATACGAATAGCCAAGAGTGAATAACAGAGAACTGTCACGACCCGAAATATTAGCTCGTGACCAGCACTTGAATCACGCAACGTCTAAAGGCGTAACTGAATTCAAGTAAGCTAAAACCTAGAAATCTAAACCTTTTAACAAAAATAAAGGAGGTGAAGTTTTGAAATAAAGGTATAATGAAATCGAGTTTTCTTAATGCATAGAAAAGGAACATGAATGATGCAAGTGAAATTTACTAGTTTGAAAACATGTTTCGTCTTTTAAAAATTTTGGCAGCACCTCCTTTGTATATTTTGATCCAAAACCACAAATACAAAATAATGATAAAGGCATCACCAAGCGGGAGCTAGCTCTTCGCCAAACGGCGGATCACAACCACGCAATACAGTAAAAATAAGAATACGACGTCCAACGGCGAAATTCACCACAAAAGATAAAGAAATGAGCATGACATAACCCCAAAAGTGAATATAAAACCCATCGCTCAAATCTCGCAACTACAAGTCTCACTAAGTCTCATTACTTATACAATTTACAAATTTTGATTGATGGAGTTAACTAGATACAATATGAAATGTAGATACAAGTGTGGGAATGATACAAATGTCCCACCTACCAATGCAAAACACCCGAATGCAATTATGTGCCAGCGAAGCCGCTACTGATCCAAGTGGTCGACCTGCAAGAACTGTGGCATAACAGGGTTGAGTTGCCAACTCGCGAGTAGAAAAATATCAACATATAGAAATCGAATAAACAACGACTCGTAGGTCAACTATATCATAAAGGTAATACTATGATATCTAGGGTGACCGGGTCTGTATATGTGCCAACAAGGTAGTCAATACCTATATGCATGTGGATAATATCCAACAGTAATAATCAATGCATGTATGCATGTGGATCTCATCCACCCATGTAATCAATGTCTGTATGCACGTAAGTATCATAAAAGAGTATGCATGAAAGTATGAGGATATATATATCAACGGTATCTCTCACGACACATCAAAATCATGGAATCTGAGTGCCTAGCATCGACACTCGAAAACATCAAAAAAAACCGTGCCCAGCATCGGCACGTAAATCCTCATATATAGGGCTCCATCAGTCCGGATCGGCTTACGGGCTCCGTCAGTCCGGATCGGCCCATATCATCTCTCGACTCCGGTCGGTATCCTCCGGATATCCGCCAAGCCCAAATACTATCACCGGTAGGTAGTAGTCCCTCTTCCAGGCTCACCGTCTACTACACAGCGATCCGTTCTCGCCCCGGGGTATCATACCGGGTCCACCATGTACCCGCAATCGGCCTCATCCGCCTCCTCGAATCGGGTTTCATATGTCGCTTTCAGAACGGAGAAAACACATGGTGGACGCATTGAAATATTATATCAAGAGAAACCGGGTTTTTTAAACAACACATAATCTCTTTTAAAATGTTCACGGTTCTTAAATCCAGAAATCTCATGAAAACAGCATATCTCAATGCGTAAAATCATAGAGCATGATGTATGGGACATATAATAGAAATGTAAGCATATCCGTATATCATGCAACATGGAAAAGTGATATGACATGTTAAGGGAAAACCGCTCTTTTAAATGATTCCAGTTTTTAAAATATATCATGTTGTTCCCAATTTTCCAATAAAACCAGTTATCTATGTAGACACAATATGTAAATGCGCAAGTATTGAGTCACCAATGTGTAAATGTGCCAATATGGGTATGCAATGTGCATATGCGCAAGTATGGATGTATCAATGTGTATATATGCAAGCATGTTATGCGAAGAGTCATATTATGATGCAGCAATCCTACGGTGTAGTGACATGGCAATTATCGATGATGAAGTGTGTGAGCCGGAAAATCTGTGTAGGTGTAACATAGGCACCATCGATAATGGTGTAAGTATACTAACACTGGTACATGCAATGCAATGATAATATCATGAATGCAACACAAGGTAAATCATCGGCTAAAAGCTAAAAGCTATAAGGTATACGTAACTATCATATGTCCAAGTCGGTGAATCTATCAATCGGCATCTTGCCTCACAGCATCACGTACGGTATAAGCCATCGTACGATATCCTCTAGTCAAGGGTATGGATCAAACATCAAGTCAAACTCATCACGCACGGAAAATCATCATACGGCGGCATCAAACCAATAGGGATCCTATCATCCTATAAGACAAATGAGGGTACGGCCTAATTGTAGGGTTCCTAGGCACTCCCAAGAGGTCTCACAAGGCATCAAGCATGCCAATTTCAAATTTTACGGGTGCCGAGAAACCCTAATACGGATCGTTAACTAGATATTTAGGCGAAACAAGCAACTAGTTAACAAGATAACTAAAAGAACGGAAATACAACATTTATAGATCCGGTTCTCCACCTCCATAGCTTCGCAATGAAGTCTCCTCGCTTTCCAAATGGAAACCCGGGCTCTAGCGTCGGCTTCATCGGAGAAATGGGCGGGCAAGGTCGTCGGCTTCGTGCCGAAGATGATCTACGTCGAGGCATCACAAGATCAAGCTCCCACTTCACCAAGTCATGAAACATGTGAAGAAAACACCCTATACTACTTGGCAAGAGGTAGAGGATGAAGAAATAGGAAGTGGGTTCACTTTAGAAATGGATTTCTCACTCATTTGCTCAAGTTGCCATTGAATTAGAAAGCTTTTCTTTCTTGCTCATGAAGAAAAAGATGAAAGAAAATGAATATGATAAGTTAATTAGAATCCAAAAGAAAAATGAATACTTATCATATTCAAACGATGGTTATGTGTAGAGAATGAATCATGGTTAAGTGGAATGGTTAGGGTTAAGCATGAGACAAAATGGTGACTTAGTCAAAGCTTCATGAAGCTTCAAAATCAAACAAAGTTAGCCACCATTTTCTATTTATGCTTTTCATTTTCCAAAAAGAATAAATAAATAAATAAATGAATAAGAAAATGAAAACCCTAACCAATATACAACCATGGTTTAATCTTTACACAAACCCTAGTGAGCATGTATTATCAAACATGATACAAACTTGTGTACAAAAGTATATCACATATACAATGTGCACAATCCAAGTGAGAAAATCCATTTAAAGTGAACCAATACTAGTTAATGCAAAGTAATATATCTAATATATAATTATGCATTAAATCAGTAAATCAACACTTGATTCAATGATCCGGTCATATCGCATATAACCGACTAGTATCCAATGTATCGGCTTATCGAATCAACCCTCGATTCGATATCTAGGTTATATCGCATATAACCATTCGATACATTCATCGCGAGAATAGAATACGGTATCACATACACGCATTATTCTTGATCCCGCACATATCTCATATGCGCTCCTATTTCGTTTCGCTTGAGCCAGGAAACCTCTGTGTAGGACTCTAAAAACTCGTCAATACGCTGGCAGCAGGTGATGATCATATCAAACACCCAGAAGCCGCAAGCGGTCTGCTAAACGTAACGGCCACCCGGGTATTGAGCGATCAGAAGATCGACGAGCAAGCCCGCTCACACTCCTGTGAATCCAACCAGTAACACTTACCGCACAGTCCGGTCTGATCGTCTGATATGTCGCATATCTCGCCTAGGGGTGGTAAACGTCAGACCCCAATAGCTCGATAAGTCGTGTCGATATGAGGTCTATAACAGTTCGAGAAACTACTGGTAACACATACCTGTAAATCTCAGCAACCCTGGCCAGGGATTTCCGGTTATAGCCAATCGAACACAGCGCAACATCAACTCCCTATACCAGGAGAGACGAATCCCCTCCTATCGCTCATTGCCTCCATGTGACTCGGGACTGTACCCAAAAACCACCGTTTTGCACGCCCTCTTGGACGTGGTAAGATGGAAATCAAAGCACGGTGGGAACCACACAAGAATCTATGACGATCTCGGGTCAACAGACTACTCTGTACCAGTGTCACCAGAGAACTGCCATCTGACGTAAGGTATAATACCATCTGGGAGTTCTCGGCGAGTCCGTCCAGTGTACCCAGTCTCTACTGAGCACCCATACATCATCTTCGATGTCAAGCACCAATGGATATGGGATCATCCATCGCCCATCTGTATGGGTCGAGAAGGTATACGCTAGTCTACTCTAGTATATCGATGCCCCGTCTCGATACACCCACGACTAGGGACCTTGAAGGATGTACTTGTGGACTACCATGTCCCTACTAGTATGATCCGCATCATAGTCCAGGTAGTCAAGTACACATCCTAAGGGCTTTACCAACATGTAACAGAGAGACAATCAGTATACACGTTAAGGTAAAGATCAACCAGATAGCATACTATCATGTCGAGCAAGAAAGTCCTCCCTTTATATGTCCAAGCATCCACTACAATATACATCCAATGTACAGTAATGGCCTCTAGGGCATACATATAACTAACAATCTCCCACTTGCACTAGGGCCATCTGATAGCAGTGGTTGTAGTATCTCATACTCAACCATCCCATAAAAGTCTCTCTCTGGGAAAAGGCCTTCGTGAGTGGATCCGCCGTGTTGTCCTCTGAGTCAACTCTCCTTACCTTGATCACCCTGGAGATCAACCATCTCCATGATCAGGTGATACTGCCTTAGAATATGTCTGGATCACCGATGGGACGGACGTTCCTTGGCATAAGCCACAACTCCATTGTCACACAATGGGAGGAACATAGTTCATCTCATGAACCAATATATACCCAAACATCCTCTTTCGTAGCATCTTAAGTAGCGATGTATCCAGCCTTTATCGTCTAGTATGTCACGGTATCTAGCTTGGAACTCTTCCAACATACCGTCCCTTTACTGAGGGTAAAGACAATGCCTGTGACTGACACTCAGTCGTCATTATCACCCTGGAACACTTCTAGTGATTCTTCCCAGGATCAATTGATACCATCTCACTACAGCTAGTGAGTATTCTAACATCCATTTAGATCTATCTCATAGGTCCAAAACCCAGGATTTAGTAGGTATCACTTTGATCCTATGTGGAGAATCATTGTGATAAGCGGAGATTGATCGAGCGTAGCATAGGAAACTCTTTCCCTATCAAGAGTATGTCATCCACGTACTCTACGAGGATCATCACCATACTCCCTACTACCTTTTTGTATATACAAGGTTCATCTACCATTTTGATGATGTCAAACTCTTTGACTAATTCATCAAAACAGATGTTCCAACTCCGCGATGCCTGCTTTATCTTATAAAGCATCTTGCAAACGTTTCCGCTGCTCCCACTGTCTACGAGGCCCTCTGGCTGTGTACTTATAGACTCCCTCTTCTAAAACATCATTTAGAAAAGCTGTCATGACACCCAACCACCAGATATCGTAGTCATGGTATGTAGCCATGGCAAGTAGAATCTGGATGGACTTAAGCATAGATACTGGAAAAAAGGTTTCATCATTATCCACGCCTGGTCAATGACGAAAACCTTTAACAAGTCTTGCTTTGAAAGTCTCAACTTTTCCACCTACACCAAGAAATCTTCTCAAGATATACTTGCTCCTGATGGGGATTTAACCCTTCAGATATAGCAACCAAAGTCCATACTTTGTTGGTGTATAAGGATTCCATCTCAGATCGATAAACATCCAGCCATTCTTATAGAGTCTTACTCTCGATGGCCAGCTCGAAGCTAGTTGGGTCATCATCTCATGATGCAATCCTCGCTCCCACTGTCATAGAGAAACCAAAGTATCTCTCAGGTGGGTGAGAAACCCTACTAGATCGGCGGAGAGGCTGAGGTTCGTTGGTAACTATTGAATCCTTTGGTTCTTTCAAATCATCTGCTGTAGTTTGTATAGCTGGAACCTTTCCAGTTTTACATTACAGACCTTGCCTCGAGCTTGTCCGGATTTTGCTTTTAGACATAGGCCAGACAACCCCAAATCTTAACTAGCTTAAGACATGGGATCTTCCCTTTCCATATCACATATGAAGTGGTAGGCACTGATTTGATTCGAACCCAATTCAATAGGTATGCAGCTTCTCAAGTGCATAACTTGCAAAAAGGAAATAGGTAACTCAGTAGTACTCATCATAGAGCACACCTTATTATATAGGGTGTGATTGCTCCGCCCCGATATACCATCATGTTATGGTGTATACGGAGGAGTAATGCTGAGAGAGAATCTCATTCTCCTTTAGAATAGTCCAGGATTTCCGTGCTTAAGTATTCTCCTCCTTGATCTCATCAAAGGACATAATACTTATACCCGTATTGGTTCTCTACTTCTAACTTATATTTTGTGAATATCTCAAAAGGTTCAGACTTGTGTTTCAACAGGAACATATGTCTTAATCTTGAGAGATCATCAGAGAATGTAATGAAGTACAAAGAACCGGTCTTGGCATGTGTAGACAGGGGACCTTACATACATCAACATGTATCAATCCCAAGAGTTCACTAACTCTTTCTCTGTTTCCAATAAACAGAGCTGTGTTCATCTTATCTCTGTGACATGACTGGCAAGTTTCACAAGATGTAAATTCAAACTCATTTAAATATGCATCTTTATGTAACTTCAGCTAGTCGGCTCATATTGATATGACCTAGTCTACAATGCCTCAAGAAGGATTCGTTCATTTCTGAACTCTTCCTCTTGTGTGTGTTCCGTATACTAAAGAACTGTAGTTTGATTTAGAACATCAACGCTTTAGATAACGTGCCTGAACCGATCAACTTTTGATATAGGAAATGTTCAAAACATTATCCAACAATACAAAATTATATCCTTTCTTTACTAATAAAGAGACTGATATGACTTTGTATATCAGGTTCGGTATCTAATAACATTCGTTCAGAATCAATGTATTTGGAATACAGGGTGACAGTGACCAACAGACTTGGCTACAACTCTTGCCCCGTTTTCTGTCTCATGAAACTTATCACCCATTCTCAGTTCTCTACCTTTCTGTAGCTATATGTAACAGATTACATATCTGGGTTCCTGATCTGGTATCACATACCCAGGACGTAAAGGATACTGAGAAACAGTTCTCTGTAATGAACACACCCGAAGATGATGCATCATCATGCACTCTCCTCGTTTGGGCGGCACGGGAATTCTGGTAATCCCCAATTTCCTGCTCTGTCTTATAACAATTATAAGTTGGAGCGGGACCAATGTTCCCCAGCTCAGTATAACAAGCGGGTTCGGTCAATAATCCGTATTATTATCTTGATTAAGGCGTGACATGGTCGCTACCAGGAGAGAGAGAGAAGAAAACACTCAGCGTGCGCTCTTGCAAGAATAGATTGGTTATTATTTTATCTAATCAGGGTGGCTCCCACTGCTTTTTATCAAATCTTCCTTCAAACCCTAAAAGGAAAGACTAGCCGAGATTAATTACACACTACAAATTCGCCAATCTTTCAGCCAGGCCAGTGTCGGTACTTTGAGGGAGGTCCCCCGTGCTTTCGCACGAACCTAATTAATGTAAACCTCGTTTTCCCAGAGGCGTAACCCCGTTGACACCTTTCTAGACACCTACTTGATCAGCTAATTGTAATGTATAAAACTCTCCCAGGAGTAACACTTACTCGCAGCGGGTATCGGGATCCAACTATCTCATAGAAGGTATGCAATCTCATTGCAAATTTCAACACTTGAAATTCCCGATAATTTTGCCCCTAGCGTCCTATGACCTTGACGCAGGCCAACAAACCATAGTGCGCTAGTCAAGTTCAACCCGTCATTTCCTGATTGAATTAAACCCACCCGCACGACCCTTGACGCAGGCCAACAAAGTCGCACGACTACCCTAATCCAATCTGCATCATATGCATAAGCAGATAAATACTAGTTAGCTACCGCACACTACGCCTTTACGCAGGCCAACAAACGTAGCACGAATACTAACTACCACTTATCTGAAATGACGGAGGGCTACGAGAGGTTTTTCTGAAAACCTATTGCGTAATAAACTTGATATCGTTGTAGAATCAAATGATTTTAAAATTGAGTGCTTTTGAGGCTTTTCTAGTTTTGCTAAAGGAGTCACTCCCGGTGAAGGGATCGTCGGTCCTTTCCTCGTCGAATGAGGTGCGGGATATATCGTATATATCACTGTGCAAAGCAAAAACTCTTAAAAGCAATCAAAAGACAAACCGAGTGTGTAGCATCTGCCAGTTATTGCTAAAGGAGTCACTCCCGGTGAAGGGATCTCGGTCCTTTCCTTATCGAATAAGGTGCAGGATATATCATATATACCGCTGTGCAAAGCAAGAACTATAGCTACCTGTTTTTATTTTGAAATTCGATTCTACAACATCTTAGGTTTCTTTTATTTCATTAATCATATTAATGAAGTCCCATCATTTAAGTACCTAAACATCACAGATAAATACGACATACACTTATGCCATCCGCATTCGCCTCGATGTCCCCTCATGCACCGTTAGGTTAGGTAACTAACGGCAGAGCGGGGCAGGGCTAGCGCGGGTGTAAAATATAAGTAACGTCTATATAATATATCATATATACTATATACAGTATCCATCACAGAACATATCACATGATCACATCACAGATATCGCAGCAGAAGAATCATATGAAATATTGGATATACTAGGACGTCCGTGTTTTCAATACGAGCCTGTATAAAACACGGATTCCACGGTCGCGATGAATAGCCAAACCCACACCCCAAGACCCCTACGAGAGCGGCAAGCAACCCTACCAATTCTAGAGTTAGGAGACCCGGACTCGACTCCTTGAGTTGGTCTCCCACTGGACTCCAGAACCCGGTTACTTGTGCCCTCCTCCTTGGGTCTATCTTAGTGCGGAAAAGTAAATAATATACAAACGGTGACAACTTCCGCAACCTGGAAGTGTCCCAATAAAAGAATATTACATACAAGTTTTTACATGAATGAAAATGAAAAACACTCATCTCACATAAAAACCCCCGGCTATTCAATCACGACGATCCAATATAACATATCCAGCAACACATAACATCATATGTCATCAACGTAGGTAAATATGCCCATCCCAATTGTCGTTGACATATAGCAACAAAACCGGCGATATCACATGTTACACTTACGGTCACAGAAAAGAAAGTGTAAAACTACAACAGTTGGAATCCGCAACATCCTCAGACATCGCATGCCTGACTAAATGAATTCCTTAGACATCGCATGCCTAACAATTATAAACCCCGCATTTTAGTCTCATCATCGAAAACTATTTTCAATATCAAGTCGGGCAATTCAACAAGATTCCCGACATCCTGATCGAATGCTCATCGCAAACTTTAATAGGCGGCCGCACCCCCGACGCCGTCGACGAAGTGCACCATGGCAGAACACCGCTGCCGCGAGCACCCGAACGGATGCTTTCGGCGACGGGGTTCTCCTACAGTCACTTGGTCGGGGCTACGGAGTGAGGCTGTCTATTAAGTTTATCCGGCAAGTATCCGCGTACGCTACGTGATTGCGACGGACTTTTGATCACATCAAAATTCCGTGGCAACCGATCAAGTGAGACTAAACCGCTAGATTTATAACATTCATTCAGTTATCTCATAACTACTTGTGAATTCCAATTATTGTATCACATTCCGGATAAACAGAAAATGTTAAACTTTCCGATCGAACAGTCAAACACCCAAGTTTTTCCGAAACAGATCAACACATGAAATAAGTCTAAAAACATTCAGTTTGTGCCTCAGTACCAACGGTCCATCCGTAGAAGGGTCAAGCCAACGCCTCACATGTGGCACGCTGTACTGCCCCAAACCCGAAGATTCAAAGGGCAGTTCAAGACGGTCACATAATCGAGTTAAGGTTTGTTGTCTTCTAGAGGGACCATCGCGTTACTTGCACTACTTAGAACGTCTTTAAACCTCGGAAAAATCCAACACTTGGAAATTTTCCGGCAGGGGAAAGATTGGGTATTTATATCCGGTCGAACTTTTTAACATATTCCAAAATTATCCGGAAAAACACATAGACGAAATTTGATAATCCGATCGAATCTTCGATTCCCAATACTACTCCAGAATACTCAACTCTTGAGTCATAATAAAAATACCCAGAAAATATAGCATTCAAATATAAGAATTACTGTGCAGAAATCAAGAGGAGAAGGGACAAGATGGCCGCGGAACCGCCGCATTAGCATGCTAATGCCGCGGTTCCGCCGTACATTTGTGGAATCATGAGATCGTACTTCACTGTAATTCTTAGAAATTCCTGCTTATTTTTCTGCATATTTTTAATTCACAAAAAACCAAATTTTCAGAAAATTTCCAGAGAGCATCGTGGAATTTAGGGTTTCGGTTCGATCGGGTTTCAAACGTCGTCTAGACTTCGCCTAAGGCTCTAGCTAGGCTCTGATACCACTGTAGGGTTCCTAGGCACTCCCAAGAGGTCTCAGAAGGCATCAAGCATGCCAATTTCAAATTTTACGGGTGCCGAGAAACCTTAATACGGATCGTTAACTAGATATTTAGGCGAAACAAGCAACTAGTTAACAAGATAACTAAATGAACGGAAATACAACCTTTGTAGATCCGGTTCTCCACCTCCATAGCTCCGCAATGAAGTCTCCTCGCTTTCCAAATGGAAACCCGGGCTCTAGAGTCGGCTTCATCGGAGAAATGGGCGGGCAAGGTCGTCGGCTTCGTGCCGAAGATGATCTATGTCGAGGCATCACAAGATCAAGCTCCCACTTCACCTAGTCATGAAACTTGTGAAGAAAACACCCTATAATACTTGGCAAGAGGCAGAGGATGAAGAAATAGGAAGTGGGTTCACTTTAGAAATGGATTTCTCACTCATTTGCTCAAGTAGCCATTGAAGTAGAAAGCTTTTCTTTCTTGCTCATGAAGAAGAAGAAGAAAGAAAATGAATATGATAAGTTAATTAGAATCCAAAAGAAAAATGAATACTTATCATATTCAAACCATGGTTATGTGTAGAGAATGAATCATGGTTAAGTGGAATGGTTAGGGTTAAGCATGAGACAAATGGTGACTTAGTCAAAGCTTCATGAAGCTTCAAAATCAAACAAAGTTAGTCACCATTTTCTCTTTATGCTTTTCATTTTCCAAAAAGAATAAATAAATAAATAAATGAATAAGAAAATGAAAACCCTAACCAATATACAACCATGGTTTAATCTTTACACAAACCCTAGTGAGCATGTATTATCAAACATGATACAAACTTGTGTACAAAAGTATATCACATATACAATGTGCACAATCCAAGTGAGAAAATCCATTTAAAGTGAACCAATACTAGTTAATGCAAAGTAATATATCAAATATATAATTATGCATTAAATCATTAAATCAACACTTGATTCAATGATCCGGTCATATCGCATATAACCGACTAGTATCCAATGTATCGGCTTATCGAATCAACCCTCGATTCGATAACTAGGTTATATCGCATATAACCATTCGAAACATTCATCGCGAGAATAGAATACGGTATCACATACACGCATTATTCTTGATCCCGCACATATCTCATATGCGCTCCTATTTCGTTTCGCTTGAGCCAGGAAACCTCTGTGTAGGACTCTAAAGACTCGTCAATACGCCGGCAGCAGGTGATGATCATATCAAACACCCACAAGCTGCAAGCGGTCTGCTAAACGTAACGGCCACCCGGGTATTGAGCGATCAGAAGATCGACGAGCCCGCTCACACTCCTGTGAATCCAACCAGTAACACTTACCGTACAGTCCGGTCTAATCGTCTGATATGTCGCATATCTCGCCTAGGGGTGGTAAACGTCAGACCCCAATAGCTCGATAAGTCGTGTCGATATGAGGTCTATAACAGTTCGAGAAACTACTGGTAACACTTACCAGTAAATCTCAGCAACCCTGGCCAGGGATTTCCGGTTATAGCCAATCGAACACAGCGCAACATCAACTCCCTATACCGGGAGAGACGAATCCCCTCCTATCGCTCATTGCCTCCATGTGACTCGGGACTGTACCCAAAAACCACCGTTTTGCACGCCCTCTTAGACGTGGTAAGATGGAAATCAAAGCACAGTGGGAACCACACAAGACTCTATGACGATCTCGGGTCAACAGACTACTCTGTACCAGTGTCACCAGAGAACTGCCATCTGACGTAAGGTATAATACCATCTGGGAGTTCTCGGCGAGTCCGTCCAGTGTACCCAGTCTCTACTGAGCACCCGTACATCATCTCTGATGTCAAGCACCAATGGATATGGGATCATCCATCGCCCATCTGTATGGGTCGAGAAGGTATACGCTAGTCTACTCTGGTATATCGATGCCCCGTCTCGATACACCCACGACTAGGGACCTTGAAGGATGTACTTGTGGACTACCATGTCCCCACTAGTATGATCCGCATCATAGTCCAGGTAGTTAAGTACACATCCTAAGGGCTTTACCAACATGTAACAGAGAGACAATCAGTATACACGTTAAGGTAAAGATCAACCATATAGCATACTATCATGTCGAGTAAGAAAGTCCTCCCTATATATGTCCAAGCATCCACTACAATATACATCCAATGTACAGTAATGGCCTCTAGGGCATACATATAACTAACAATAATATCACGTACGGCCTATAATTCATGATTCACAACATTCTATATATGTATATATATATATATGTACCTATGTCCCAGGTCACATCCGCAATAATCTCATATCAGGGCACCTGCAGGGTACAAATCATCTCGATCTACTCGTATCCGTATACCAACATATCATCAGATCATCATATTATCATATCCGTCTTATATTCATTCATCGCATTTATATCTCACATCAATTCGAGTTTACATAAACATTCTATTTATACTATAAGTATAAGTATCTAATTTAACATACACACCCGAACCATACAACCAGATTTTTAAAAGAAGCGAATCGTAGTTTTGAAAATAGGGGTTACATTGTTTTTAAGGAAAAGAAATCATTTTAAAATCCGTAACATCCCTCAAGGTATATATTTAAAAGATGCATAAGATTCTTCGGTTTAGAAAAAAGGTATGGTTCGGATGACGCATCTATATCGACTATCTGGTCCTACAGTACCCTAAACGGCAATATCGACAAATGTCGTTCTCGTATTCCGTAATCCTATAATAGTCGTAACATATCACTTCTAACTATCCTCTAGTTTCTAATATGGTTTCATAGCTATCTTCATTCTAACACGAGTTTCCTAATCTGGGTTTCCTTAACCATATTCTATAAACCAGTTTTCCATCAAAACATTGCGGGGGTGCTATAAGCCATCCACCCGGCTTCCCCCGTGGATATAGATCCACTCACCTTGGTTCTTGTTCACCGAAGTCGATGACGCCACGCTCCGTCACCTCAGAATCCACGCGAAGGTACCTACAATAATCAACAGTCGCAATACGTATTAAATTCAAGGCGGAAAAACCAAAACGGCACGCGCATTGCTCATAGGTTAGAACCTATAGCTTACGCGTACAAAATCATCCAAACAACCCTTGTTGTTGATGTACGAACATTCAACAACCAAACAAAAATCCAAATGTCAAGAAATTGCATTTCAAAATACGGAAAACATAGCCTAAAACACACCAAAGTGCTCCCAGATTTCACCCTAGGCCAAATTGGTCAATTCTGCATATGGGGTTGTTCTAGATATCTGATAAGGAGGCTATGGTCCAAAAATCACACAAAAACACCCCTACATGGCCGCAATTTGGGGCCAAATGTAATAAATCTGTGGCCTAGAAGAGTGGGTTTGGGCTCGGGTCTCTGTGGTATCTTCCTGGGTGCCTGCATGTGTCACTGTGTTTGAAAAATTATTTTTAGTGGTCTCGGGTCATCCCAGATTCCATAATACTACCTCAAACTGCAATTTAACTGTTGTCGGAATGTTCCAAGTTCCTGTTTGGGTTCCATTCTCTATTCTAGGTCAGTAAAACACCACTAAGGTCTGTAGACAGCCACTACACATCACCAATTTCAAACAAACACTCAAAACCCTTTGATAGGGTTTCCAAAAGCTCACTAAACACCACAATTTCACCTCTAAACTTGCATAAAAGGTAAAGTGAATGAAATACTATGCTAAGGGTGATGAAATTACCTCACTTGGGCAACTCAAGAAAAACCTTAGCTCCTCAAGGTTGTCAAAATCTCAATTTTCTTGGTTCATTGCAAAGAGGGTGAGGAGGTGATCATTTTTTTGTGAAGGGGTATAGGATTTTGGTAAGGTTTTTGGGGTGGATCAAGAGGGTAGAAGATGGAGGGAGATGAGGAAGAAGAAGAAGGAGAAAATGGAGGAGGGACAAATGGGCAACACTCTCTCCTTCTCTCTCACTTTCTCACTCCCATTCTCTCTCCTAGCATGCTTATCTCATCATTATGTCCCCTTTTGACTTTCTCCTCAATCATTTCTCTATTCTTTTCTTTTCTTTTTGCACCCAAAAGCCCAACCCTAACATAAAACAGACAAATGAAATAACATGTAATATGTCAAGGTGCACTAACCATGAAAACTGTAGAAACACGGATTTGGCTTAATCTGGATTTGCAGTACACCAATTTGGATTTTATCGAAACTGCATATTATAAATTTTAAAAATGCCAAATCCTAAAAATATTTTTTTTAAATGAATAAATCATTTTAATTTCTGTTTATTTCACAATTATTGGTATATATTTATACCCTTTTTCGAAAACCCCAATTTCGCAAATCGGACAGTTTTCGGGAAATATATTATTTTAATATTAAATTCCAAAAATAATATTTTATATTTTCTGAAATGTTACAATCTTCCCCCCTTAAATAAATTCGATCCCCGAATTTAAATTTAAACCCCCAAATCTAAAACATTTCAATAATCAGCTCAAAACAACGGGGCTCCAAAATCATGGAAAACGCAGAAATAACACAATGCGCCATGTGCGCATGAAAACAAGTACAAAACTCAGAATCAAACTCCGTCAAGCGTCATGCAAATTATTGGATTTGCACGCATATCCTCGGAGTTACAATAGAGATGCAGATCTCGAAATCCACTACTGAAATCCAATATACACAAGTCAAATACTATAATACGTGTATAGTACGCATCTTTGAAAAATCCAAAATCTGAATAAAATACATGCAAAATCTTTTATAAATCGCCGCGGGAATGCGTAACTCACGGCATAACTGATGAACGCTCATTTTAAAATAGTAATATATGTCCATACATGTTTTCTTAAATACACGTTTCGTCGCTTTCAAATATCCCAAAAGGTTTTCCTTTATAAACGTTCGTGTCGCTCACGGACACATAGGAAATAGCGAGACTATAGCTCCTTTGAAAACCTCTTGGTAAGCTTTTAATGCACGCAAAGTACTCAGGTACTGTCCTCGGATCAGTCCTGTTCGGCTACTATATACTATATATAGTACCTATCATGAAAACAAGGTGCTCAAAAGTAAAATCAGCCTCAAAAGGCATATCCGACAATCACTTGCGTCTTGTGCGCACAGAAATCAAATCCAAACACAGGTGCCACAATATGCACAAAAGCCCAAAACTACGTGCAACGGCTGTTCACGAAAGCATCTGTCCAGTGCAACGGGTGTGCACGACAACAATATCGGGTGCAGCTGATATGCACAAGAATCCAATCAGGTGCACACGGTGCACAAAACAAATATCGACTATCAAAATCGAATCGACGGTATACAATACATTTCAATCCAAATCCAAATCAGGTATACCGTGGTATATAATCTCATAATCATGTGCATCCATGTGCACAAAATCAAATCAAATACTAAAAGTGCATGAAAACTATGCCGAAAGCATAAATCAAATCATATGCATGCCTAGGTATGAAATCACAATAAATATCGCAAATTTCATCAAAATGAAGTCAGGTGCAACTATGCTGCACAAAATACGTATCAATGCACTGCAAGCACATATAAGCTATACCGAGTGCAAAAATCAAATCACCCGTATGAAATTCACGAAATCATAAACACATGATACGAAGGTACAAAATCGACATCAAATGCAGTAGATATGCACAAATCGCAAATCAACCCAACGGTGTTTAAAATATATATCAAGTGCGACAACTATGCGCAAAATGTAAATACCCAGTAGGTGCAACCATGGTGCATGAAATCAATATCAGGAAACTCGTCATCAAAACTCAAATCCAAGCGATATAAGCATGAATCTCAGATCACAAACGCAAATTGCAAAAGTGACATCGAGGTACACTTCCTACAATGTCGAAAAATAACGGGGCGCCTAAAACTGGCAGGGCCAGAACATCCGTTTGCCACCTGCTCACGGTCTGGCGGCTTCTGTCTCTGGGTCTTCATTTCTCTGTGGACTACCAATCCCGTAATCCATCGGCTCATCGGACCTGTCAGGTGTGCTTACGAGAATGATTCCGCTCTAGCACTTCTCTGGTCATCTCTCGGTCAATCATCATGACCACTCATAAAGCAGCACGTTACTGTCGTCGGCCTCTGGTCCTCTGAAGACACGTGACACATCTGATCCTGGGTGCAAATCTCATTGCAGCAGTGTCCTGGAAGGAATCCTGCTCAGGGTCTCTTCCGATCTTGCCTATGCCGAACTGTACGGAGGCCGGTACTCTTACATAATCTTTTCTCATTTTCTGGACATCTGCGTGTTCCGCACACATTTCCTCGGGAACTGGCCGTATCCCAGCGCCTCTGTATGCATATCAGATCTCTAATCTCGATCGGGAGTAACAACAGCTCGTCTGCGTCTCGTACGAACCTCTGGTTCCAATTATCTTTATCGTCGTCCACTATGACGTCACGCCATGCTATCTGCGCACTGCAACTGTTCTCGGCTACGGTCAATCCGAAGTCTCTCACACGGGGTCGAAATTGCGCACTCTGTATCTTCATCACTCTATGGAAGATATGTGGCCGAACACGTCCTCGGGAACTCGTCCCAACCATCAGAGGAATACTCAATACTCGTCCGTTCTCGATCAACTCATAACGCATCAGTGTGAGGTCCTCTATACGAAGCCGGTCAGCTTGCTGATATCTTATCACATGATATCCGGACGACGTCAAACTTTTCGATCAAGTCATCAAGGTCCCAAAGTTTCCCAAAAGCTCAACACCTGAGCACAGTCTAAAAATATCTGGTACATACCACAGTATCTCTGGACCAGCCGTAGAAGGGCAAACCCAAGCCTCGCTGATGGCACCGCTAAACTGCTACAAACCCTAAGGTTCAAAGCGGTTCCATGGTCATCATGTCGAGTTAGGGTTTCATTCTTCTAAAGGGTCCACAGAATTACCTACATGTTCCTCCGAACACTTTAAACTTGGAAAAAATGGGTTTCTGACACTCGCTCGAACTTTAACATCGCCTATCCGACATGCGAATACCCTTCGTCCGCACGCTAAAAAATGCCTCAATCCTCTAAGAAATGCGATACATCGGCGGTCATCTCTGGATCGGCCTGCTCTAGATCTGAGTAAAACCCTCCACATTGGAAATCTTCAACTCAACTGGGCCGGCGTCGGCGCATCAATCTGACGAATCACCTTCGTCTTTTAAACCTTTTTGATGCGCCGCTTTACCCTGGAAGGAAAATGAGCTTTGCTCTTCTGGGCCCCGGGCGCTCCCGTGGTTCGCGAGAAGCGGGGTAGAATAGCTACCATCTGTCGCATTTCTGCCTGGAAGCTCCGGCGATCTTAGCTCGTAAGCTCTGGAAGCGACATCCCATCATCTCCGCAACAGCTGCGTCACCTGTCTGCACGGTAGGCGACATCAAAATCTCTAAGGTATGCAGTACATCAACAGTCCCCTCGCGACTGGCAGCTCTAACAATGGCCCGATCGTCCGGTGTAAAACCAAGCATTCGCCTCCACAAGAGGCCACAACATAACACTACATCGAGACGTTCCCATATCACCAGAAAACATAATGGTCAGCTATCATACCGGACGAGCTCGACCTGACCGCAACCTTAGCAGCAGCTCAAACTGCGCTCAACCCATGGTGACCGGAACCTAAATCGAGTACCGAAGAAAGCAGATCAACGGCATGAGAGGAAACGACAAATCAAGAATGGATACATGATCATAAGAAGGAACAACATCAATGAGAGTATGATCATGGAACAAATAAAATCATGGGTCTCAAATGGATGTATAATCATGGATACGAAGAGAATCACTGGTCTCAAAAATATACAAATCCTAAGGTTTCTTAAGTGGAGTATCGTATCGTAAATATTCCGCGGAACATACGTATGGTACGTCACTCTAATTAATCTACCTACTCCATCAATCAGGGTCAGCCTATGAAACGAAAGTTTGGGTCTAATACCCATTCCCCCGTTCATGTCTAAGTTCCGTAAGATCAAGCCTAGGTTCCGAAATACGTACACGCCCTAGACTCCGCATAGTCAAACATAGACTCGAACAAAGGTTAAACCTAACGCTCTGATACCAACTTTGTCAAGACTCGAAATATTAGCTCGTGACCAGCACTTGAATCACGCAACGTCTAAAGGCGCAACGGAATTCAAGTAAGCTGAAACCCAGAAATCTAAACCTTTTATGAAAAATAAAGGAGGTGAAGTTTCAAATAAAGGTATAATGAAATCAAGTTTTCTTAATGCATAGAAAAGAAACATGAATGGTGCAAGTGAAATTTACTAGTTTGAAAACATGTTTCGTCTTTTAAAAATTTTGGCAGCACCTCCTTTGTATATTTTGATCCAAAACCACAAATACATAATAATGATAAAGGCATCCCCAAGCGGGAGCTAGCTCTTCGCCAAACGGCGGATCACAACCACGCAATACAGTAAAAATAAGTATACGACGCCCAACGGCGAAGTTCACCACAAAAGATAAAGAAATGAGCAAGGCATAACCCTAAAAGTGAATATAAAACCCATCGCTCAAATCTCGCAACTACAAGTCTCACTAAGTCTAATTATTTATACAATTTACGAATTTTGATTGATGGAGTTAACTAGATACAATATGAAATGTAGATCCAAGAATGGGAATGATACAAATGTCCCAACTACCAATGCAAAACACCCGAATGCAACTGTGGGCTAGCGAAGCCCCTACAGATCCAAGCGGTCGACCTGCAAGAATTGTGGCACAACGGGGGTGAGTTGCCAACTCGTGAGTAGAAAAATATCAACAGATAGAAATCGAATAAACAACGACTCGTAGGTCAACTATATCATAAAGGTAATACTATGATATCTAGGGTGACCGGGTCTGTATATGTGCCAACAAGGTAGTCAATACCTTTATGCATGTGGATAATTTCCAACAGTAATAATCAATGCATGTATGCATGTGGATCTCGTCCACCTATATAATCAATGTCTGTATGCACGTAAGTATCATAAAAGAGTATGCATGAAAGTATGAGGATATATATATCAACTGTGTCCCTCTCGACACATCAAAATCGTGGAACCAGAGTGCCTAGCATCAACACTCGAAAACATCATGAAAACCGTGTCCAGTATCGGCACGTAAATCCTCATATATCGGGCTCCATCGGTCCGGATCGGCCCACGGGCTCCGTCAGTCCGGATCGGCCCATATCACTCTTGACTCCGGTCGGTATCCTCGGGATATCCGCCGAGCCCAAATACTATCACCGGTAGGTAGTAGTCTCTCTGCCAGTCTCACTGTCTATTGCACAGCGATCCGTTCTCGCCCTGGGGTACCATACCGTGTCCACCATGTACCCGCAATCGGCCTCATCCGCCTCTTCGAATCGGGTTTCACATGTCGCTCTCAGAACCGAAAAAACACATGGTGGACGCACTGAAATATCATATCAAGAGAAACCGGGTTTTTAAAATAACACATAATCTCTTTTAAAATGTCCACGGTTATCAATTCCAGAAATCTCATGAAAACATCATATCTCAATGCGTAAAATCATATAGCATGATGTATGCGACAAATAATAGAAATATAAGCATATCCGTATTGTAAGCCCGCGGGGGCGCCCCGGCCGTCGATCCGACGCCGGAAACGCGGAAACAAAAACTTTGCAAAAACTTACAACCGGCACCACCGCGGACTTTTCACCTGGATCGGGCCATTAACCTAGCTAACTAGCAAACTAGAAAAGAGTAGAGAAGTTATACCAAGCGATCCGTGTCCTTCGGTCTTCATCTCCACTCCGATCTCCCACGGAATCTCCGTCCATCATCGTCTCGTCGTAAAGGGCACCACGTAGCCGGAATCTTTTACGGGCTCCCGCCTCATGACCGAGGCAACTCGGGCGCGAAGTTGGCTAGCCGACGCGTCCAAGACTTGCTATAGAATAGTGTAGTAGCCATGCCTCTTTTGGGGTTTATGAGGTTGCCATTTATGGAGGAATTTAGCACAAGAATTTTCATGGATGGAAGCTAAGAAAAATGAGCATGCCATGGAGAAAGGAGCTCGGCCAAAGTAATTTGTGCTCACTGGAAATGGAATGAAGCAAACTCTATCATGAGCTCTGCCAAAAGAAAAACAATCAGCCCCTTTTCTTTTGTGCTCACTAATTAAGCTCATTATTCCTTAAGAAATTAATCCACACTCACAAATTAAACACACCCAAATAAACATGTCCCCTGCACACCAATTAACACAATCATCTCTCTCCCTCACTCTAGTGGCCGGCCCCTCTTCAAAAAGAATGGTGGTGGAAAAAGAAATCTTATCATCATCTTAAAAGGCTTGATTAATAATGGATAAATAAAATGGTATAATTATCAATAGAAAAAGGTCACACCAAAATCAAGCTCAAACCCTTTCACTAACCATCACAATAAATGCAAGGATATGGACAAGAATGGAATCTCATGATGAAGAGACTACAATTATGCAAGAAACCCCTCCACTAAATGTTATTTGCAAATGTGCAAATAACACCCTCCAACGGAAAGTCCGGCCGTGAAGGAAAAAGAGAAAACCGGCCGGAACGGAATGCAAACTGGCAACCCCAGAAAACCGATCCTGTAATAAATTACAGGAAAACCCCGCTACTGCAAATACATGCCCGCATTTGTATTCCCACTGAATACAAATGCAAAGAGACAAAATCTACACTATCTAATACTAGGATCCGGCTTAAGCCATAGCCGGCTAGTAAAAACCGTCCGATCACGATCCGTGCAATACCGCACGTATGTGATCGAACCCTGCCATATCTCCATACGGCCTCTACAGCGTTTCTCCCGAAACCTGAGTAACTGAGTGTGCTGGACTCTAAAGACTCGTCAATACTATGGCTGTGGATTTAACCACTAGCACGTCAGAGGTATAAGCCAATACGTAACGGGCTACCAGGTATTGACTAAAAGGGGACGTCGATGAGCGAACTCATCCTGACACCCTACTGAGCCTGTCAGTGACAATATCCGTACAGTCCGGTCCGTTCGTCTATGAGCATCGCATGGCGGGCCTAGGGGGTTGGTAAAAGTCAGACCCCCAAAAGCGGTACAAGTCGTGTCGGAGTGCAGCCCAGAACACCCTGAGATACTACTGGAATACCTACCAGCAAATCTCCTACCTTGGCCAAGGACTTTTCATGTTCTGGCTCTCCTAGACACAGCGCGACCTCACCCCCAATACCGGGAGAGACGAACCCCTCAAAATCCGCTCACTGCCTCCATGTGGCTCGGGACTGTACCCAACTAAAACCTGTTTGCACGACTCCTTTGAGCCGTGGTAGGGTAGTAATCAAAGTACATTGGGAACTCACACGAGACAAATGACGATCCCCAGGTCGATGAACTAACCTGTACACATGTCACCAGGGAACTGCTATCTGACGTCAGGTATAAGACCAACTAGCAGGTTCCCGGCGAGTCCTGTCCGGTGTACTCATAACCCAATGAGCACCTGTATACATCTTAGGTGAACCTACTGACACCAGTGGCTTATGAGACCGGCCACCGCCCCTCGTCGGGGTCTCGACTGTATACACTAGTCTACTCTGGAGTATCGATGCCCTGTCTCGAAACTCCCACGACTAGGGACCATTTAAGGATGTGCTTATAGACTACCAGCTCCCACGTATATGATCGCCCTCATACTGCAGGTAGTCAAGCAAGAATCCTAGGGGCTCTATCAACGTGTAATAGCGACTCGTAAAGTCACCTAAAGCAGTACACGATGATAAAGATAAACCAGATAGCATACTATCATCTCGAGTAAGACTGTCCTACTGGGATAGGTCCTCCCCTCAATCATTGCAATCACGTGCCTGTGATCCAGTAATTGACTCTGAGGGCACTATCTCCAACAATCTCCCACTTGCACTCAAGGCTAATTATTGCGATGTCGCATACTCACAGCCCGTGTGTACCGAACACCCAACTCCTCTACTAGTCAGTCTCACAAAGCTCGTTTGCGAAACTATTGCGTTCGAGGAATAGCCTCAGTGAGTGGATCCGCTGTGATGTTTCTTTCTATGTCTCTCTTTATCTCAAGTTCGTGGAGAAAGACATCTCCCGAAATGAGCAATACCTGTCTTAGAATGTCTGGATGTCTGATAGGACCTAGCTCATAAATGAACTCCAAATCCAAACTTCTTGGACTGTATCGTCAACTGAACTCAATCAGTATCCTGCGCCATGCCTTCCCTCAGTATCCTCCTGGACCACCTGTCCAAAATACTGCCCCTCGTCAGAGGGAAAACTATAACTCTGACAGCCACTCTGCCATCCAGGTCACCTTGGAAGCCTGGAATGATAACCGTCTCCTAAAGGAGGCTGCCGTTATCAATTCCATAGAACATCAACTTATGTTCTAAAGCTGCTTCCGATTGTTTCTTCAGAATTGGATTAATATCCAAGTCCCATGTGGAGAAACTACTGTGTGACAACCAAAGTATAACCGACCGTAGTATAGGAATATCACTTCCTACTCTGTGTATGTCATCAAATACCAGGACATCACACCCTACTACCTTCTTAATAGATCCATCCCCTATTCTGATGAAGTCAAACCTATGACTGTCACATCAGAAATAGATGATCTATCTCCGCTATATCGGCTTTAGTCTATAAATAGACATAAGCCTGATGTCCACTAATGCTTCCGCTGCTCCCACTGACTCCAACAACCCTCTGGAAGAGTCATATAGACGTGCACTTCTAAAGCCAGTTTAGAACGACGCTATACTCATCTTCCTGCCGGGTCTCACAGTCTGGAACAACAGCAATGGCAAGTCTGGGTAAACAAGAACCTCTCTGCCACCGTCCTTGAGCATACCGAAGTACCTCTCAAGTGCCTGAGGTTACCCACCTTATCTGCGGAGTGGCCAATGGAATGTCAATCCATATTGAATCTTTAGGTTCCTTATCAAATCTTCAGTAATCGTTTGCGGTTCTGGAATCACTTCCAGTTCTACCATACTCCCACTACTGTTTTCTGAAAAAATCCATTTTTGATAAAAATGTGGCGAGTCAAGAACAATATCACTATTGATCTTCCAGATGGTAGAAAATCAACCCTCGTCATAGCCTGGGTCAACCCACAAACAGCCATTACAGAAACGTGCCTTGAGTTATCCAGAGTCTGGTTTTAATCATAAGCCGGATAACTCCCCATACCTTAACAATGTTAAGATATGAACTGTACTATATCCAATATAGAACTAGATGCACTGATTTGATTGAACCAGATTCAAATCATGCAGCTGTCTCCAGTGCATGTCAAGTAAATGGAAGGAGGACGATCAGCGTTACTCAACTTAGGAGTACTTCCAATTATGAGTAACCTGAAAGAGAAGCAAGTTCTCTTAACCATTACTATCAACTAAATACCATTCACAAGTATCTACATCTTCGATCACCTTGAAGAATCCCGATACTTGCAACACATGGTTCTCTACTTTACTCTTATACCTATAACTCCTCAAAACTTAGACCCTGTGTTTCTACGAAACACATGTCTAAGAACTAGAGAAGTTAAAAGTAAACAGAATATAGTACGAGGACCAACCCCTCTGTCCTAATGGACACTGGACAATATACAATACTCTGTATAAGTCCGCTGAGTCTAACAACTCATTCACTGTGTATCGTAGGTTGAAAACTGTACTTATGGTTAAGAAGAATTACACCGCTGTTCAATGCTCCTTACCTAACCATCCACTGGTATAGGTAAATGTCATAGACATAATTTCAAAAAGGTATGTCTCACTCTATAAAAATAGACGTACAGATATATCAATTTGAAATTGGTGCACAACAACGGATATTCAAAACCAAATATTTGCCGACCGGCAAACAGCCCAGGTGACTTCCTCAAATATCACCAATTACAACGAATCCTGATATAATGAGGATGGTCACCTAATTCCCAACAACTTACTCCCACTCATCATCTGTAAAACAATACAGATGTGAGAATCCAACCTGGTAAATACATACCCTGGATCAAGTGTCTGATTGGGAAATCAGTTTTCTTTTAACAGTACAAAGTGAAACTGAAACATTGAAATGTTTCTATGGGGTATCCTGGTATTCCTAGTAATGCCTCTTCCATTATCCAGATTCACAACTATAACCGTATAATTATTTGCCACCTCTATAAATCCCTTTTTATGTCTTTAGTCATTACCTTCTGTATACCCTTTTAGGCCAAATGGTTTTCTTCTTTCCCTACCGTTCGGCACCAGCCTATGGTTTGGAAGAAGACTATCCAATAAGCATAAAGGGTGTACTGTCCTAATCCTAGGAGCACTCGCAACGCGAGAGAAGGTGAAGATAGAAGACACCTGAATGTACTTTATTCCTATTTCTCCTGAACCAGGATCCATCCCCGAACTGGAACAAGTTCCTTTCGAGTTCGTATATAACCATACGATGGATTATCCAGTAAACTGGGATCTTCGTAGTGATACGGAGTGTCCTGGAGAAATACAAAGGTGATTTAGGATTGGCGAAGAAATACTTGGTTTGGTCATGAATAGTAGTAGCAATTTACTTTGCCCTCTTACTAATCCCTTTCTTTGTCTGAACTTAATACCTTCTGTAGACCGTTTAGGCTAACTGGTTTTCTTCATTCCCTACCGGTCGGCACCAGCCTATGGTTTGGAAGAAGACTATCCAATTTGCGTAATAGGTGTGCTACTCTTAAACCAAGGAGTACTCGCAACCTGAGAGAAGGTGAAAAGAAAAGACAACTGAATAGTCCTATCCGTTTTCTCCAGAACCAGAAACCATCCTCGAAGTCCTTCGAGTTCGTATATAACCATACGATGGTTTTGTCCAATGGAAGTGGACGTTCGTAGTAATACGGGGTGTCCCGGAGAAAAGGGTAAAAGTAGGAGTGGCAATGAGGTTTGCAACTCTGACAATCCAAAAGCCAGTGTTAAGAAGGTTCGGTCAACTTGGTCACTGAGTCATAGTCTAGGGTCGGGTCAATGGTCGCTACCAAAGAGAGAGAGAAAAGAAACACTCAGCGTGCATTCTAACCTAGATCAGAATGGTTATCACTTTATCTAATCTGGAAACCTCCCACTGTCACTCAAATTCTTCTCCAAACCTGAAAGAAGAATTAGCCGGGATCACCCGAGGAGTAAACCAACTCATCAGTAGGAATCGGGATCCAACTCTCATCGCATGATAACGTGACGGAATCCGCTCACGTTATCACACTCCAGAAGGTATGCGCATATCTGGCAAGTTTCAGTTCTTTTGAAACTCCCGATGTGGATTTTTACCCCATGCTCTTATGACCTTGGCGTGAGGTCAAAATATCATAAGTCACATGTGAAGTTCTACCCATCATTTTCCTGGTTAATTTGAACCCACCCGTACATACCCTTGATGTAGGCCAAAATAGTAGTACGACTGTCCCAAACCAACGCATCTATCTATGCAGCAGATAAATACCCGGCAGCTACCAAACACTATGCCTTGGCGTGAGGTCAAAATACATAGCTTGAATACTACCGGATATTTAACTGAAATGATGGAGGGCTACGAATGGTTTCTGGCGAAAACCTTTAACGTAATGAACTTGATATCGTTGAAGGAACTGATAGCTTTTTAGAAAATATAGTGACGAAAACCTTTGCTAAAGAGGTCACTCCCGGTGAAGGGATCTCGGCTCTTTCCCCGTAGAATGAGGTGCAGGATATTCCTTCTGAATACCACGATGCAAAGCAAAAGTTATCGGCTATAGTGAAGTTATTGCCCTGACGCAAACTTCTGTCCAAGGGGTCACTCCCGGTGAAGGGATCTCGGCCTTTGCCTCGTCGACTGAGGAGCAGGATATTCCAACTGAATACCACTGTGCAAAACAAAAGTGAACTCCTTTGCAATACCAGCTTTTTGAAAAATGTTCCAACAACATCAAAATAGGTTTGTTTTTCTTTCATTGATCCGAATCAACGCAGTCCCATCAATTGATCACACCACAAAGAACGAAAATATACTGACGTACGTATTCGCCACTGGGTCCCGTCATCACTCGTTAGGTTAGCTAACTAACGACAGAGCGGGGACTGGACTAGCGCGGATGCAAAACATATACAACATCTACTAGTATATATATAATATATAATTTTCGCTCAAGGCGTGATAAAAAAAATGCAGCAACACAGAAATGTATAGCAACACAGAACAATACAGATATCTGGGATCCCCGGGTTTCACAGAGTCGCTGAAACCCGACGTTCCCCTGGTCGTGTGGATAGCCTGTGCAATGAAAACCTAGACCCCTACGGGCGCGGCAAGTTACCCGCCAAAACCTGAAGCGAGGCAGCCCCCTTTAGCACCGTGAATGGACCACCCAGCACTTCACGGAATTTGGTAACTTGGGCACCCCTCCTGGGACAACCCTATACCCCCTACGAGTGCGGCGAATAGCCCGCTAATTCTAGAGTGAAGCCCCCTCCGTCTCAATGCCATGAGATGCGGGCTTGTTGCCCTCCAGAACCCGGCTGCCCGTGCACCCCTCCGCGGGGTAATCCTAGTACAGAAAGTAAAATATACATACAACGGGTACATCGACCGCAACCAGGTCGTGCCCCAAAATAATAATACAAGCTGGCAGTGACGGCAGTCCACATGTCGGACGCTCTCCCCGCAATATCAAATATACATATAAAACAGAACTGTACTAACACTGCAACCAGGCTATCCCCCACGACCGATCCGCAACAACACAGCACAATCACAGAACATCAACGTGAATGTCACGTTCGCAAATCCGTCTAAAAGGGCTATAGCAGATAGACTGGATTTACCGATCGAGTGACATTCACGGTCGCAGATATAATGTAAATACTGTGAACTGGCATGTTTAAAATATCCGACCGAACAAATATTATCAAGTGGGCCCCAAGCAGTACTGTAGCACTTACAGAAAATCTGGGCCCAAAGAAAATATCCCAAAACCCCTATTTCCTAACCAGAAGCCTACTGGCAAAATTTTGTGCAGTGAAGACACATTCCCACCGCGGAACCGCGGCCAAACCTGGGCTTTGGCCGCGTTTCCGCGGCCGTACTAAGCGATCACAGTACCAAATTTTACCAGAATTCTTAGGTTTTCATGCTTGTATTTCTACAATGACCTGAAAAAATTTTGGAGCTTGAAAAAATTTCGACAGAAACATGAAGTATGAAAAATACGGTTTTTGGGAACTTTGTTCGATCGAGTTCTAAACGTGCTAGAGCAAGCTAGGCATGGTTAATGGCCTGGCTTTGATACCAATGTAAGCCCGCGGGGGCGCCCCGGCCGTCGATCCGACGCCGGAAACGCGGAAACAAAAACTTTGCAAAAACTTGCAACCGGCACCACCGCGGACTTTTCACCCGGATCGGGCCATTAACCTAGCTAACTAGCAAACTAGAAAAGAGTAGAGAAGTTATACCAAGCGATCCGTGTCCTTCGGTCTTCATCTCCACTCCGATCTCCCACGGAATCTCCGTCCATCATCGTCTCGTCGTAAAGGGCACCACGTAGCCGGAATCTTTTACGGGCTCCCGCCTCATGACCGAGGCAACTAGGGCGCGAAGTTGGCTAGCCGACGCGTCCAAGACTTGCTATAGAATAGTGTAGTAGCCATGCCTCTTTTGGGGTTTATGAGGTTGCCATTTATGGAGGAATTTAGCACAAGAATTTTCATGGATGGAAGCTAAGAAAAATGAGCATGCCATGGAGAAAGGAGCTCGGCCAAAGTAATTTGTGCTCACTGGAAATGGAATGAAGCAAACTCTATCATGAGCTCGGCCAAAAGAAAAACAATCAGCCCCTTTTCTTTTGTGCTCACTAATTAAGCTCATTATTCCTTAAGAAATTAATCCACACTCACAAATTAAACACACCCAAATAAACATGTCCCCTGCACACCAATTAACACAATCATCTCTCTCCCTCACTCTAGTGGCCGGCCCCTCTTCAAAAAGAATGGTGGTGCAAAAAGAAATCTTATCATCATCTTAAAAGGCTTGATTAATAATGGATAAATAAAATGGTATAATTATCAATAGAAAAAGGTCACACCAAAATCAAGCTCAAACCCTTTCACTAACCATCACAATAAATGCAAGGATATGGACAAGAATGGAATCTCATGATGAAGAGGCTACAATTATGCAAGAAACCCCTCCACTAAATGTTATTTGCAAATGTGCAAATAACACCCTCCAACGGAAAGTCCGGCCGTGAAGGAAAAAGAGAAAACCGGCCGGAACGGAATGCAAACTGGCAACCCCAGAAAACCGATCCTGTAATAAATTACAGAAAAAACCCGCTACTGCAAATACATGCCCGCATTTGTATTCCCACTGAACACAAAAGCAAAGAGACAAAATCTACACTATCTAATACTAGGATCCGGCTTAAGCCATAGCCGGCTAGTAAAAACCGTCCGATCACGATCCGTGCAATACCGCACGTATGTGATCGAACCCTGCCATATCTCCATACGGCCTCTACAGCGTTTCGCCCGAAACCTGAGTAACTGAGTGTGGTGGACTCTAAAGACTCGTCAATACTATGGCTGTGGATTTAACCACTAGCACGTCAGAGGTATAAGCCAATACGTAACGGGCTACCAGGTATTGACTAAAAGGGACGTCGATGAGCGAACTCATCCTGACACCCTACTGAGCCTGTCAGTGACAATATCCGTACAGTCCGGTCCGTTCGTCTATGAGCATCGCATGGCGGGCCTTGGGGGTTGGTAAAAGTCAGACCCCCAAAAGCGGTACAAGTCGTGTCGGAGTGCAGCCCAGAACACCCTGAGATACTACTGGAATATCTACCAGCAAATCTCCTACCTTGGCCAAGGACTTTTCATGTTCTGGCTCTCCTAGACACAGCGCGACCTCACCCCCAATACCGGGAGAGACGAACCCCTGAAGATCCGCTCACTGCCTCCATATGGCTCGGGACTGTACCCAACTAAAACCTGTTTGCACGACTCCTTTGAGCCGTGGTAGGGTAGTAATCAAAGTACAGTGGGAACTCACACGAGACAAATGACGATCCCTAGGTCGATGAACTAACCTGTACACATGTCACCAGGGAACTGCTATCTGACGTCTGGTATAAGACCAACTAGCAGGTTCCCGGCGAGTCCTGTCCGGTGTACTCATAACCCAATGAGCACCTGTATACATCTTAGGTGAACCTACTGACACCAGTGGCTTGTGAGACCGGCCACCGCCCCTCGTCGGGGTCTCGACAGTATACACTAGTCTACTCTGGAGTATCGATGCCCTGTCTCGAAACTCCCACGACTAGGGACCATTTAAGGATGTGCTTATAGACTACCAGCTCCCACGTATATGATCGCCCTCATACTGCTGGTAGTCAAGCAAGAATCCTAGGGGCTCTATCAACGTGTAATAGCGACTCGTAAAGTCACCTAAAGCAGTACACGATGATAAAGATAAACGAGATAGCATACTATCATCTCGAGTTAGACTGTCCTACTGGGATAGGTCCTCCCCTCAATCATTGCAATCACGTGCCTGTGATCCAGTAATTGACTCTGAGGGCACTATCTCCAACACGTATATCATGCAATATGGAAAAGTGATATGACATGTTAAGGGAAAACCGCGCTTTTAAATGATTCAAGTTTTTAAAATATAATATGTGGTTCCTAATTTTCCAATAAAACCAGTTATCTATGTTGGCACAATATGTAAGTGCGCAAGTATAGAGGTACCAATGTGTATATGCGCCAATATGGGTATGCAATGAGCATATGTGCAAGTATGGATGTATCAATGTGTATATATGCAAGCATGTTATGCGAAGAGTCATATCATGATGTAGCAATCCTACTGTGTAGTGACATGGCAATTATGGATGATGAAGTATGTGAGCCGGCAAATCTGTGTACGCGTAACATACGCATCATCGATAATGGTGTAAGTGTACTAACACAGGTACATGCAATGCAATTATAATATCATGAATGCAACACAAGGTAAATCATCAGCTAAAAGCTAAAAGGTATAAGGTATACGTAACTATCATATGTCCGAGTCAGTGAATCTATCAATCGGCATCTAACCTCACAGCATCATGTACGGTACAATCCATCGTACGGCATCCTCGAGTCATGGGTATGGATCAAACATCAAGTCAAACTCATCATGCACGGAAAATCATCATGAGGTGGCATCAAGCTAATAGGGATCTTATCATCCTATAAGACAAATGAGGGTACGGCCTAATGTCACGTACGGCCTACCATCCATGATTAACAACATTCTATATATGTATATATATCTATGTACCTATGTCCCAGGTCACATCAGCAATAATCTCATATTAGGGGACAGGCAGTGTATAAATCATCTTAATCGACTCGCATCCGTATACCAACATATCATCAGATCATCATATTATCATATTCGTTTTATATTCTTTCATCGCATTTATATCTCACATCAATTAGAGTTTACATAAACATTCTATCTATACTATAAGTATAAGTATCTAATCTAACATACACACCCAAACCATAAAATCATATTTTTAAAAGAAGCGAATCGTAGTTTTGAAAATAGGGGTTACGATGTTTATAAGGAAAAGATATCATTTGAAAATCCGTAACATCCCTCAAAGTATATATTTAAAAGATACATACGATTCTTCGGTTTAGAAAAAAGTTATGGTTCGGATGACGCATTTACATCGACCATCTAGTCCTACAGTACCCTAAACGGTAATATCGACAAACGTCGTCCTCGAATTCCGTCATCCTATAATAGTCGTAACATATCACTTCTAACTATCCTCTAGTTTCTAATATGGTTTCATAGCTATCTTCATTCTAACCCTATTTTCCTAATCTAGGTTTCCTTAACCATATTCTATAAATCAGTTTTCCATCAAAACTCTGCGGGGGTGCTATACGCCATCCACCCGACTTCCCCCGTGGATATAGATCCACTCTCCTTGGTTCTTGTTCGCCGAAGTCGATGACGCCACGCTCCGTCAGCTCGGAATCCATGCGAAGATACCTACAATAATCAACAGTCGCAATACGTATTAAAATCAAGGCTGAAAAACCAAAACGGCACGTGCATTGCTCTTAGGTTAGAACCTATAGCTTACGCGTACAAAATCAAACAAACAACCCTTGTTGTTGATTTACGAACATCCAACAACCAAATACAAATCCAAATGTCAAGAAATTGCATTTCAAAATACGGAAAATATAGTCTAAAACACACCTAAGTGCTCCCAGATTTCACTCTAGGCCAAATTGCTTAATTCTGCATATGGGGTTGTTCTAGATATCTGATAAGGAGGCTATGGTCCATAAATCACACAAAAACACCCCTACTTGGCCGCAATTTGCGTCCAAATGTAATAAATCTACGGCCTGGAAGAGTGGGTTTGGGCTCGGGTCTCTGTGGTAGCTGTTCATAATAGAATACTGCATTTTATACCGCCCATTCTTATGCTCGTGTGTTTATAGGTAGGTGCTTTTAATCAGTGTTTGCTACATAATTGCAGAATACAGGTTCTCGGCTCTGAACAATGAATATCATGGAAAAGTACGACAAATTCCGGATTACTGCCAACAACAGATAAAACACGGTCTCCGCTCTCTATCCGTGTGTTGCCACATACCAGTTAAGGGACAAGATGGCAAATCAATTGTCATGTCCTCACAAAGCTCTAGGTCAACACAAGATCCAAGAAATCTACGCGGAGCTCGAGGAAATCATGGCAAAAGATCCACATCACATCACATTTTTGTTCTACTAAAATTCTGGAATAATTGTGAAGAGTTTCTGAGAAAATTCATATACCACATAGCAGACAAATAGAAACCAGGAAACCACCCAAAATACGACGACCCAAGTCATCTAGATGGCCGCGGATCCACGGCCAAAGGGGGGTCTAGGCCGCGGATCCGCGGCCATGTGGGCTCCTCACTCTGTCATCTTTTGGGGGTAGTTTGGTACTTTTATTTAGGGGTAGATTGTTGCCCTAGGTTTCCCATTCCCTGCCTATAAATACTCCAGAATTGAGCTAAGCCAAGGGTCATTCTTTTGTTCCTCTTTTGTAGTCTTTTGTATAGTTTTTCTTCTTCTTCTTCATTCTTTTTCCATGAAAATTTTAGTGAGAGCTTTTTGAGTGGGAGATCAATGAAGATGAGGGTTTTGTATCATTCTCTTTTGTTTCTTCTTCCCCTTGAGATTCTTGCTTTCTCTTGATCATTCAACCTCTTCATTGAGCTTGAATGGTTAAGGGTTAGTTATTGATCTCAAGGGTCGTATTCTTTCATGGAATTAGCACTTCATTTCACATGCGTTCTCTACCCTTCCCTTGATCTTGCAACCTCTTGATTGAGCTTGCAAGTTTAAGGGTTAGCTATTGATCACATGCTTGTCTTGAGTCCTAGTTTCTTGTTCTTTTTATCGCTTTTTATTACTTGCTTATTATCTTGCTTTTTTTTCTTGCAATTTTATTCGTGCACTTAATTACTTGTAATCTTTTCTTTTCTTTGTTCTTTTCTTTTTGTTCTCTCTTTTTGGTTCTTTTTGTGAATGAATGTAATTATTATTGTTAAGAAGAAATACGGTATTATAAGTTAACGTTTCTTTGCCCATTTCCTTTTCCCGTATTTTCCATTGAACTCGGCCCAAACGATACGCAAGCGCTCCGTTAGGCACCGTACCGTGACAAGGGAACGGTGATTCCTAACCGCGACCGGTTGCGTTCGGTTTGGCCGGAGGCGAAAGCAAGCAACAAGAACGGAAGGACAAGGGTAAATAAGCCGTATTCCACGAATACCGCGCTTAAATCCCCTAATCCACGTTGTTGCCGATTGCTCTAGCTTCAACTGGTCAAGACTCGGCTCAAAGGTTTTGAGTACGGATTTCTTTAGCTTATAATCTCGTATCTTTTTCTTAACAACTTTATACTTGCAAATATTACACATAGGATAGTCTCGAACAAACATACACAAATTCTTTATTGACTCGTCTAAAACAAGAAAAGACATAGAACCATCTCCCTGTGGATCGACCCGTGCTCAACCGGCTAGCTGCATAGCGACACCGTCTTGATTGCGGTTAACTTTAATTCTTTCAATCAAATGGCGCCGTTGCCGGGGAGACGGTAGCGTATTTTCTTTCTTGTTATTCGGGTTAATATTCTTTTTGTATATATTTATAAAAAAAAATAAAAAATCTTTTTGTTTTTTTTGATAATTCTTGTGGGCAAGTGTGCAGATTTTTGCGTATTTGCAAACTGCAATTGTGGGGAGCAAAGTGTGCATTCAAGGCAAGGGTGATTTACGAAGTACAGTGCCAAAGATCCGGGTAGTTTGACCCGCGCAAGCGAACTTTTCAAGTTTACCGGATTTGATTCAACGGGGGTTTCCTAACCCAAAAACTTAACGGTACGTACTTTCCTAACACCTTCTTCTCAAATCCGACGCTTCCAATATACTATTCTTTGCAGGATTCTTTGCAAGTTCGCTAGCAAACGCCAAAATTGACTAACCCGTATTTGTTGCAGTGCCGTGCTAAAATAAAAAAAAAATTTGATTCTTTATAGAATTTTTATTGAATTGCGCATTGCATCAATTAATACGGACTTAAGGGCAAGCGAACCCCACAATATACGGTAAAGGATTTCATCACCTTTTCCGTGGCCCACAAATCACGAACTTGAGCATAACGTTTACCCGCACAAATTTTAAAAGAAATTAGACTTTAAGCCTTAAGGACTTCGCGCTCACTAGGAGAAGTTAACTGTGTTTAGAACCTCGCTTAACGGTATATTGTTTACGGGGTGTCTAGGAAAGTGTTAACGGCGCAACCGCCAAAAGAGAAAGGGTTATTTAATTAAGGAACTTCGCGAAAGCATTGGAAAACCTCCCCTTATCTCTGCACTTACCTGGCCTCGTGATCAGTGTATCTTGAGCCCGTTTCTCGACACAGTTTTACTTCGACAATCAAGTTCTGGAGCAGGTCTAGTTGACCTAGGTGAACCCTAGAACGATTAGGTGTGTGGTATTTTTGTGTCGTGATTGTTTTTGTCCATATTCTTTTTGTGTGTATATTTCATTCTTCTGTTAATATATAAACTATAAAAAAATATAAAAAAAAATTCCCTTCCTTTTCTCTTCCTTTCTTTCCTTCTCTCTTCATATCATGGGTACCCCACCTCGCAAAACTCTTGCCGAACTTTGGCCGAACATCGAACAACCCCTCCATGCCCAAAATTTCTTTGAAAGATCGGATAGAAGCGTCTAGGACAAACACTTGCATTCCGCAATCCACTTTGTATCAACCTTTTCAACCTCCCGCACCCGCTTATGTTGATACCCCTTTTGCAAGTCGTCCTTTGTCCATCGCTGAACGTATTGAACAATCCCGTAGCCGATCTTTCACTCCTTTCACCACTTCAAATTCTTGGGATCAACAATTTCATTCACCTTTTTATCCAACTGTTGATCCTACCCCTGTCTAACCATTCAATTCCTACCAGTCCTACCCAACTTTTGCACCTTCCCTAGACATTGCTTCTACACAGCCTTTTGGGAATTTTCAGTATCCACACAACATTGAATCTTGTACTGAAACCCCTTCACAACCAATGTCTAGTCTAGAACAGTCATTGGAAGACTTTAGGGTAGCGTCAAGCCAACAGATGATGGATTTGAATGCGTCCATGGCCGCCCTCATGCAACCTAGTGACCTGGTAGCTAGTTTTCAACTAGCTCCAACTTTTTCAATGTATGATGAGGCGGCAGGACAGGCTGTGAATTTGAGTGGAGAGAGTGAGATGTACCCCCTTCCAAATCAAACCTACCCGTCCCAAATTGAATCCCACAACTCCTGTTTTGAAAGTCTATCGAGTATCCCACATGATTTATCAATTGAAGATAGAATGATGAATGAGTTGTGCGACTTCGTAGTGTTTGATTTGCCCGATTGTGAAGGGTCCCTTCCAAGTGAAACCATACCTATTCCTTTTGACCTCTACACCTATATCTTAGAACCAGAATCGATTAATATCCATGCTTTTGATGAGGTGTCAGAGAATTTTGATTTTCACTTGATTGAGGATATTGACGCTGGGGATATTTTGGATGATGAACCCGTAGATTTGGCTGAGTTTGTCTCTTCAAATCATCATCCCGAGTCATTAAATGTTTTTCCCGAACCCCATATGCGTCTGGACTTTGAAGAGAAGAGCATGGATGTGCTAAATTTTGAGGAGAATATTGAGGATAGTTTTGAGGATGAATCAGTTTTGCTTGATGAGTCGGATTTTCCAATTCATCCTGTTCCTTCCACTGACTGTATACACCCTCCTGAACCTTTAACCGATACCCTTCCTCAACCACTTCCCTCCATCCTTTCCATCGTTCCGACCTTGCAAGAACCCGTCTCACTTTCATTTACTGTGTCTGGTTTACCAAGTTCGGCGTACCCATGGTTTCTCACGAATCTTGAGGGATTTGACCCCATTTCTCGACGGGTAAATATATTAGCACAATCGCTTTTTACACATCGCTCATCACAAATTGTGCTAATCTATTTACTCCATTTGCACCCTCAAGTTCGTATTCCACTTCTTTTTCCCTTCCGCCATTCTTCTTCCTCTCATATACCGAGACCGTATCCCGCTTCTCTTCGCATACGGTCTCGCGTATTGTCCCTCTCTTTTCTCTACGCCTTCTTCCACCAACCTGTACATTATAGCGATAAAATCTTTGAATGGTTGGTGCTCACTTTTGGCCTGTGTAAGGCCTTGTATAGCTTGATACTGTTTTCTCTCCCCCCTAATCCTGAATTTCAACGCTTAACAGTGGAAACACTGTTTTACTTAAGTTTGGGGGGGACACCTTTTTTGTATATATTTTTTGGTTTCTTTTTTGTTTTGTATATAATTTGTTTCTTACGGAGCGCCGGCAATTTTGACCCTCTTAGTATAGCCTGACAGTGAGGGCACTGTTAAGTTTAAGTTTGGGGGTGTGATCGGTAAGCTTTCTTCCTTCGCATTCATTTGTATATTTTGCATTTGCATACCATATTAAAAACCCAAAAAAATTGAAAATTTTCCAAAAATATAAAAACTTTGTCATCAAGTTAGGTAATAGGGTAACTTAGATCTTTATTCCGAAAGATTAGTTGATATGATAGAAATAACTAAATTCTAGGCTTAGGAATTAAAAACCCTAAAAATAACCCTCATTCTGTTTAAACTTAGAAAGTATACGTCCTTACAGTTTTTTTGAGAACTAGGTAATCTTGAGTTCAGTTCTTGAGTTAAGTCAAGATAAAGGGAAAGTATTGAAGCTTTACCGGAGGATAAGTCTGAAAAATAGTTTCTTTTCTTGAGTTCAAATTTAGAAAGTATATACCCTACAAACTGCACCTACACGTACCTTGAAACTTGGGATAGTAAAGGATACCTAGAAATACTCTTGCCTGAAAGCCTAGTATGAAAGAAAAAACGGTATTTAAAGCTAAACACCAAAAGAGCATATTGAAAAATATATCCGGTCTTGAAAAAAAAAAAGAAAAAAAGAAAAAGAAAAAGAAAAAATAGAATAAAGTCAAGACCTGGAAACTGCTATTTACGCTTTAAAGTTCACACATTCAGTAATCGGTCGTTAGTGCCTCAAGAAGCATTAATAGTCGTATGAAAGGTGTGTGAGCAAATCCGTCCATCCTTAATGAAAAGAAGTAGTATTAGGTATTAGGGCAAGGATACTATAGCTTGAATTGAATTCTCGAGTGTAGGGGTGCAAATATACACACACGTAGGGGTATACAATCGATGTTTGAATAAAAGAGAGAAATAAAGAATAAGACTTGTGTTTTCTGTAAAGTTGATAAAAATCCCTGATTTAAGACCACACTTTAGAAGGAAAACTCAGGAGATACCAACATCTTTCTAAACTTTTTTGGAACGTATATGATTTAAAGTTAAATAGATAGGAGGTGTGAAGTATTAGGGTTGGATATTTCTAACTTAGGATAATAGAGTTTCTAACGTAAATACTAAACTGTAGGAGTAGAATCAATGTTAACTTATGACACTAACTTGACGGGATTTTGTGGGTGTAATCCGCTGAAAACCCTCAGGAGACAACACTCCTCCTACTAGGGACACCTAGAGGTTTAACGGCTTGCTGCACGCGCTCAGTGCAATCGCGTTCCCTGCGAAAGTGCGGTTATCATTTTATTTTTGTGAATAATTGGTTTTGCTCGGGACGAGCAAAAGTTAAGTTTGGGGGTATTTGTTCATAACAGAATACTGCATTTTATACCGCCCATTCTTATGCTCGTGTGTTTATAGGTAGGTGCTTTTAATCAGTGTTTGCTACATAATTGCAGAATACAGGTTCTCGGCTCTGAACAATGAATATCATGAAAAAGTACGACAAATTCCGGATTACTGCCAACAACAGATAAAACACGGTCTCCGCTCTCTATCCGTGTGTTGCCACATACCAGTTAAGGGACAAGATGGCAAATCAATTGTCATGTCATGGACAAAGCTCTAGGTCAACACAAGATCCAAGAAATCTACGCGGAGCTCGAGGAAATCATGGCAAAAGATCCACATCACATCACATTTTTGTTCTACTAAAATTCTGGAATAATTGTGAAGAGTTTCTGAGAAAATTCATATACCACATAGCAGACAAATAGAAACCAGGAAACCACCCAAAATACGACGACCCAAGTCATCTAGATGGCCGCGGATCCGCGGCCAAAGGGGGGTCTAGGCCGCGGATCCGCAGCCATGTGGGCTCCTCACTCCGTCATCTTTTGGGGGTAGTTTGGTACTTTTATTTAGGGGCAGATTGTTGCCCTAGGTTTCCCATTCCCTACCGATAAATACTCCAGAATTGAGCTAAGCCAAGGGTCATTCTTTTGTTCCTCTTTTGTAGTCTTTTGTATAGTTTTTCTTCTTCTTCTTCATTCTTTTTCCATGAAAATTGTAGTGAGAGCTTTTTGAGTGGGAGATCAATGAAAATGAGGGTTTTGTATCATTCTCTTTTGTTTCTTTTTCCCCTTGAGATTCTTGCTTTCTCTTGATCATTCAACCTCTTCATTGAGCTAGAATGGTTAAGGGTTAGTTATTGATCTCAAGGGTCGTATTCTTTCATGGAATTAGCACTTCATTTCACATGCGTTCTCTACCCTTCCCTTGATCTTGCAACCTCTTGATTGAGCTTGCAAGTTTAATGGTTGGCTATTGATCACATGCTTGTCTTGAGTCCTAGTTTCTTGTTCTTTTTATCGCTTTTTATTACTTGCTTATTATCTTGCTTTTTTTTCTTGCAATTTTATTCGTGCACTTAATTACTTGTAATCTTTTCTTTTCTTTGTTCTTTTCTTTTTGTTGTCTCTTTTTGGTTCTTTTTGTGAATGAATATAATTATTATTGTTAAGAAGAAATACGGTATTATAAGTTAACGTTTCTTTGCCCATTTCCTTTTCCCGTATTTTCCATTGAACTCCGCCCAAACGATACGCAAGCGCTCCGTTAGGCACCATACCCTGACAAGGTAACGGTGATTCCTAACCGTGACCGGTTGCGTTCGGTTTGGCCGGAGGCGAAAGCAAGAGACAAGAACGGAAGGACAAGGGTAAATAAGCCGTATTCCACGAATACCGCGCTTAAATCCCCTAATCCACGTTGTTGCCGATTGCTCTAGCTTCAACTTGTCAAGACTCGGCTCAAAGGTTTTGAGTACGGATTTCTTTAGCTTATAATCCCGTATCTTTTTCTTAACAACTTTATACTTGCAAATATTACACATAGGATAGTCTCGAACAAACATACACAAATTCTTTATTGACTCGTCTAAAACAAGAAAAGACATAGAACTATCTCCCTGTGGATCGACCCGTGCTCAACCGGCTAGCTGCATAGCGACACCGTCTTGATTGCGGTTAACTTTAATTCTTTCAATCAGTAGCTTCCTGGGTGCCTGCATGTGTCACTGTGTTTACAAAATTATTTTGAGTGGTCTCGGGTCATCCCAGATTCCATAATACTACCTCAAACTGTCAATTTAACCGATGTCGGAAAGTTCCAAGTTCGTGTTTGGGTTCCATTATCTATTCAAGGTCAGTAAAACACCACTAAGGTCTGTAAGAAGCCACTACACATCAACAATTTCAAACAAACACTCAAACCCTTTACTAGGGTTTCCTAAAGCTCACTAAACATCACAATTTCACCTCTAAACTTGCATGAAAGGTAAAGTGAATGAAATACTATGCTAAGGGTGATGAAATTAGCACACTTGGGAAACTCAAGAAAAACCCTAGCTCTTCAAGGTTGTCAAAATCTCAATTGTCTTGGTTCATTACGAAGAGGGTGGGGAGGTGATCATTTTTTGGTGAAGGGGTATAGGGTTTCAGTAAGGTTTTTTGGGTGGATCAAGAGGGTAGAAGATGGAGGGAGATGAGGAAGAAGAAGAAGAAAATGGTAGAGGGACAAATGGGCAGCACTCTCTCCCCCTCTCTCACTTTCTCACTCTTATTCTCTCTCCTATCATGCTTATCTTATCATTATGTCCCCTTTTGACTTTCTCCTCAATCATTTCTCTTTTCTTTTCTTTTCTTTTCGCACCCAAAAGCCTCACCTTAACATAGAACACACAAATGAAATAACATGTAACATGTCATGGTGCACTAACCATGAAAACTGTAGAAACACGGGCTTGGCTTAATCGCGATTAGCAATGTACTAATCGGGTTTTTATCGAAACTGCATATTATAAATTTTTAAAATGCCAAATCCTTAAAATATTTTTTTAAATGAATAAATCATTTTAATTTCTATTTATTTCACAATTATTGGTATATATTTATACCCTTTTTCGAAAACCCCAATTTCGCAAATCGGGCAGTTTTCGGGAAATATATTATTTTAATATTAAATTCCAAAAATAATATTTTATATTTTCTATAATTTTACATGAACAATAATACTAGAATACACATATATAAATACATATATCTAAATTATTAAATTAAAACCCGATTTAATAATCCGGCTTAATCCTAAGCCGCTAGTATTATCAACCGTCCGATTAAAGTCTGTGTAACCTGTACACATATTTAATCGAACACCTGTATGCACCAACATATGTCATCTACACCATATCGCCTAAACCGTGAAAACCCTCTGTGTGGGACTCTAAAGACTCGTCAATACGCTGGCAGTGGGTTTAACCATAAGCACGTCAGCGGCACTAGCTATACGTAACGGCTACCCAGGTATTGAGCGAAAGGGAGGCCAACGAGCAAACTCATCCTGAACTCCTGCCGAGCCTGACAGTGACAATATCTATACAGTCCGGTCTGTTCGTCTAAGAGTATCGCATATCGAGTCTAGGGGGTGGATAAAGTCAGACCCCTAATAGCACGATATTTATTGTTGGTATGAAGCCCATCACCACCTAAGAAACTACCGATCCTGGATCGGTAATTCTCATCCACCATGGCCCTGGATTTTTGGTGATGGCCACCCGTGCACAACGCGACATCAACCTCCAATACCGTGAGAGACGAATCCACGACGATCCGATCACTGCCTCCATGTGGCTCGGGACTGTACCCAACTAAAACCTGTTTGCATGAATCCTTTGAGCCGTGGTAGGGTAGTAATCAAAGCACGATGGGAACTCTCACGAGACAAATGACGATCTCAGGTCGATAGACTAACCTGTACACATGTAACCTAGGAACTGTTATCTGACAATAGGTATAATACCAACTAGCACGTTCTCGGCGAGTCCGTCTAGTCTCATAACCTAATGAACAACTATATACTATCTTAGGTGAACAAACTAACACCAATAGATTGTGAGACCTGGCCACCTCCCCTCGTTGGGGTCTCGATCTGTATACACTAGCCTACACTGGAACATCGATGCCCTATCTCGATACTCCCACGACTAGGGACATTTAAGGATGTGCTTATAGACCCCCAGCTCCCTCGTATATGATCGCCATCATAATGCTGGTAGTCAAGCATAAATCGTACGGGCTCTATCAACATGTACATGATGATAAAGACAAACTAGATAGCATATTATGATCTCGAGTAAGACTGTTCTACCGGTATAGGTCCTCCTTCAATCATCATAATCACCTGCCCGCGACTTTGATAATTGCCTTGAGGGCACTATAGCCCACAGTTTTATCGAATGTTTAGCTTCTATATTGATATTTGTACGATTCTAGAATCGGTTGCGGAGACATCGAACACGGCACGGGAAGGAAAAGCGGTGTTTGGATCAGATTAGCTGAGGCGTCCCGGTGAGTAGATGTACACATCTACGGGGGAATTGTCTGGATGGCGCAAGACGCCCGATAGTTAGAATTTCTTTTAGTACTTGCACTTATATGCGTAGTTTCCATTTATTCATCTCGTTGCATCGGATCATCGTTTATATATATGTGTGTGATATCATCTCATAGGACACTTGCACCATTACCATTGGTTTATGCTGCACGGGCACTATTCATGTGAACACATACGCCTTGGTAATTGCCATGCCACGAACACTATATAACTTGTTTAAATCAGAATATAAAACAATTGCATCATATATGATTTGTAAACCTGTACTTGTATATTCAATTCATCAGGATGGATACGTAGGTTTGCTAGTCATATGCATATACCTCATCGCATCATCGTTCATGCATATTTTTCTAGTCACACATAGTATTTCATATTATTGATACCATAGGCATTCATCATCGCCGACATGTGTACATATGGTGATTTTTCTTAAGGATTTCAGTATTATGAGATTTCTTGATTTTTGGTAAAACCGCAAGAATTTTATAAACCTGTTATCATTTTAATAATTTAAGGTGCGGTTTTCTCGTCATATGATGTATATGTCATCCACCATGAGATTTCTCGGTTCTTGAGCAGTATCACACACCCGATTCGAGGAGGAGGATGAACCGTCTGCAGGTTCATGGTGGATCCCGTGCGGTACACCAGGGAAAGATGGTCGCAGATGATGGCGTTGAGCCTGGCATGGGAGCACTACCGACCGGTTATTTGTGACACGGCGGATATTCGGAGGATACCGACGTAGTCGTGAGATTTGATGATATAAGCCAGTCCGGATTGCCGATGCCCGAGATATGGAGATATTGATACATTGAGATGGGCCAGTCCGGATTGCCGGAGCCCGAGATATTCAGATATTGATACATTGAGATGTGCCAGTCCGGATTGCCGGAGCCCGAGATATTGGGACATTCATATTTAGTGTCGATACTTGACACGGATTTCTTTTGATCTCATTGATGATACTACACTTAAATTACAGAAGTTTTACTAAGATAAGAATACAGATTTTCTCGTACTAAACATATTCAGATCTTATGTTGTTTATGCATTCATGTTGCATACATACTAGTGCATCACATCACATTAGTATAGGTAGGTGTTCATGCTATAATTTTGCATTATTATATTCCCCATTCTTATTCATTTTATAAATAAACAGGTGCTTTTGATCCATGTCTACTACATAGTTGCAGGTTACAGGGTCTCGGAACAAAAATAGTGAAATTGATGAAAAGACGATGCAAAAGTGAGACTACGACCGACAAATGGAAGAATCTTGATCAAGCCTACAGTTTGGAGAATAAACGAAGATCAATGGACAATTCCACAAAAAACAAAGGCAGCGCAAGGTTCAAGTCTTCGACACGAAGCGAACGGTAAAATCCACTACATTATTCACTGTGGAAATCTGGAAGAAGACTAGAAGACATTCTGACGAACCAAGTGAAGAAACGAGAAGCAAAATGCAACCAGAATCAACCCAAGCAAACTCAGCTAACAAGACCCCTTTATGGCCGCGGAACCGCGGCCAAACCTGGCTCTTGGCCGCGGATCCACGGCCGTGCGTCGCCCGTGTCGGTGCAAAGATTCTGTGGCAGCTGGCGGCGCGTTGACTAGTCTTTTTAGGGGTAAAATGGTAAATACAGATGTGAATCAATTATAACCCTAGGGTTTTTATGATCTATAAATAGAAGCCCTAAACCTCTTTTTGAGGCATGCCACTTTTTATTTCATCTATTCAGAATTTAAATTCAGTGTAAATGTTTGGAGAGAGCAATCAAATAAAGTAAGATCTTTTATTATCTGCCCTAGTTCTTAATTTTATTTCTGCCTTAGTATAATTTTTATTATCTACCCTAGTTAATTATTTTAGAACATGTTTATCAATTCCCTAATGAGTGAGTAATTCCTCACTTGTTAGGGTTAGCAATAGGGAAGGTTTGAGAGATGAAAATCTCGCACCCCTTTCTTGCCCATCATATATTTTTATAGGACTCCATGCATACATACACAAACCGCTCCCTATGGCACCTTATCTCAGGAGGTAGTGGTGATACTGTAGTTTAAAAGACCGGTTGCGTATGTTTTCCATGAAGTTTAGGGTAAGAATTAAGAAAGGAAGGACAAGAACCTAGAGGAAGAAACCTAGTTTCTTCCCGATGGTACTAATCCCTTTATTAATTATTACCATAACACCTAAATAGATCTAAATTAGGGCATTGAAAGTGGTGGGAAATCTCAAATTTCCAAACTTAACCTAAACCTAACCCTAGAAAGATTTTAATCAAACTCATTTCAGTTTTTAGTGATAATCGATCCAACACCGTTTGGAATTAACTCGTTAGAACAAATTGAGAATACACAAAATCCCTGTGGACCGACCTGTACTCACCGGCTAGCTACCAAGCGACGCCGTTCTTGATTGCTGTAATTAATTCTTTGATCTCAAAATCTATCTTTTCAAAACGCACGCAAAGAATGATCAATCAGTAGGCTGTGACAAAATTGTGTGCATGTTTACGATAGCCTTATTAGATGTTACTTACTATTCACGAGTTGGCAACTCACCCCCGTTGTGCCACAGTATCTTGCAGGTTGACCCGTCAGTGCAGTAGCGGCGGGCGTTCTTCCTCTTTTGGCTTCATTTGCTTGATTTGCAGCATTGCTCGTAGGTGGGTTGCGAGGATAGTGTTATTCCATCATGTACATTATATTGTATCTAGTATACTCCATCTACCCATGTATATTTGACTAGACAGTGAGACTCGCGAGACTTGTATTTTTGGTGTTTGCTGTCGATGCTCACTTGAGCCGACGTGGCTTTTTCTTGTTTCTCGCTTTCAGATGCTTATTGTGCACCTTTGATATACATATTACATGTGGTTGTGATTCCGCCAAGGACGAAGAGCTAGCTCCCGCTTGGGGATGCCTTTATTCATCTTTTATATGTATTTCATGTGTTGTACCCATTTGGGGCCCGGTATTTGCAATAGAGACTCTGCCGAAATTTTCGGGAAAATATGATATTTCTTTAGATGTTTAATACCACTTATTTTGACAAAACCACTTGCTTTAAAACAAGTTTTCCTTCACTCTATTTGTTAAATGGTTTATTTTTCTGTACTTTGGCTTACTTAGATTACGTTGCGCCTTGAGACGTTTTGTAGTTTATGTCCCAGTCATGTTCCGTACCTTCGGGTCGTGACAGCAAGATATGGTCTCTGTTGAGGAGATAAATGGCAAAGGGGAAAAAGAAATGGAATACGAACTTGAAGGTGGAAATGTATTGAATAAATTAGTACAATTTGTAATGATCGAAGTGTAAAAATGGATTGTACTAATCTATTAACATGTTGAGAAATGGGGTCAAACCTCTCAAGATTCGCAAGAAAACATGGGCCGACCGAACTTGGTGAACTGAACATACGATATGAAGGTGATACGGTGGCTTGCGAATTGGGAACGATGGATAGGATGGAAGGAAGTGCTTAAGGAATGGTATCAGTTAAACGTTCAGGGGGTGTGTACAGTCCGTGGAAGGGACGGGATGAATTGGAAAATCCGATTCATCTAATAAAACTGGTTCTTCCTCAATGCTATCTTCAAAATTCAGCTCATCCATGCATTCATCATTAACAATATCCAGACACAAATGGGGTTCGGGAAAAACAGTTAACGGTTCAGAAGGATGCCCATACGGAAGTGAAAGGACATGATGAATTAATGAGAAAAACTCATACAAAAATTATGGGTTCATCATCCAAGTTATTCCCAGCGTCGATATCCTTAATCAAGTGAAAGTCAAATATCTCAGACACCTCATCAATAGCATGGTTTTCAATCAATTCTGGTTCTAGAGTGGAAGTGTAGAGATCAATGGGATTGGGTATGGTTTCACTTGAAATGGACCCTTCACAATCGGGTAAATCAAACACTACAAAGTCGCACAACTCATCAAACGTTCTATCTTCAATTGGTGAATCATTTGGGGCACTCGATAGAATTTTGAAACTGGAGTTGTGGAATTCAATTTGAAATGGGTAGGTTTAATTTGGAATGGTGTATTGCTCACTCTCACGACTCAAATTCTTAAATTGTCTTATTGCCTCATGATACATTGGAAAATGCGGAACTAGTTGGAAACTAGCTGCCGGTTCGTTAGGTTATATGACGGCGGCCATGGACGCATTCAAATCCTCTATCTTTTGGGACAAAGATACCTGAAATTCTTCCAAAGTGCGTTCGAGACTAGACATGGGTTGTGAAGGAGTTTCAGTAAAAAATTCAAATTCGTTTGGATACGTGATACTCCTATAGTGATGTTCAGATGCAATGTCTAGGGAAGGTTCAAAGGTTGGGTAAGATTGATAGGAATCGAATGGATGGACAGAATTAGGATCAACATTATTATAAGAAGGTGATTGGAATTGTTGTCCTAACGAATTTGGAGTGGTGAAAGAAGTGAAAGATCGGCTATGAGATTGTTTAATTCTGTCAGCAATGGACATGGGTTTCGGAGTCGCAACATGACTCTCAGAAGGGGTATCAACATGAGAAGATGTGAAAGTTTGAAATGATTGATACGAAGTGGATTGCGGAGTCCAATTGTTTGTCCTAGATGCTTCTATACAATCTCTCAAAGAAATTTTGGGCATGGATGGATCGTTCGAAGTTCGACCAAAGTAAGAACCGTATGAAGAAATGTTTAGTTGTGGGTGCCAAAGTTTAGCAAGTGTTGGTCATTTTAGGGTACACATGTTATGAAAAAAGAGTGAAAAGATAGGGAAGGTGGAAGGTGGGTGAATTTTTATAAATTTTTGAATATTTTATTTTTTATTTTTATTATTTTATTGTTGTTTTTGGAGTTTTTTGAAATTATTTGTTTTGGTTTGTAAAAAATGCGGAATTACGGGACTAAACTTTACACAAGTACAATCAGAATATGCACAAACAATACCTAGTGCTAGAGTCTTCAAAGTCCAACTAGACCGCTCCTAGACTTCCAAGCGATAAATTGCAGGATAACTCTCGAATATCCTCTTCGCTGCCAATTGTGGCCAAGTAAGCACAAGTGAGGTAAGGAGGGTTCCGCTCATGAATCACCGTGAGACGGGCCGTTTAAAATTACCTCCTCACTTGTCTAGCCTAGGTACCACAAAGTCAAGTTTAGATAAACGACCGATTCCCCGCAATCTTCACTTGTCCTAAATGAGCGCGACAAGTCCTTAAAGGTATGGTCTAGATATTTTTTACTAACTCAAGGTAATGCGTATGCTTTTTATGATTTGCGGGGTCTTAGGAAGGGTTATGAAATTCCCACCCAATCTTAATTGGTGTTATAGCCTCTTAATGTCCGTATTATTATATGCAAAGCATTTAAACAAAAAAAATCTAAAACCAAAAAAAAATTATTGGGCGGTGGCATAAAGAATCCTGCACAAAAACAGTTTATTGGAAAGGAAGAGAGAGTTTGCGCAAAGAATACTGCTGAAAAAAATAGTTCAGTGGAGTTCAGATGGGGTATACAGAAGAAAGAGATACTCACAAAAATTTTGGCGCTTTGAAGCAATAGGTTCACCGTGGTTCCGCAGTCAAAAGCACTAAACCATGGTGGTTCCACGGTCCCTTGGTCAATGTAAAGCTCCAAATTTCTTCTCTGTGCTAAACTTGGTCTCCTCTTCTGGTTTTGAGCCTCTGAGTCTTGAGTTGGTCAATATATTTGCTGCAGAATTTGTACAGTTAGCCGCGGTTTCGTTTTTGATCCGCCGCAGTGTAGCAGCGAGATGTCGGTCTAACTACCCACAACTTTGGCACTGAACTTGATCTTCTCTCTATCCTACACATTCGCACAAAAAGAATAAAAAATAACAAGATGATTTTTATAGTTTTGTTTGTTTTTTTATATATATATTCACAAATTACCCAAAACTACACAAAGAAATAAACTACTGTCTCCTTGGCAACGGCGCCATTTGATTGATAGTAGAACCAGCCTTTGTTTTACATTCCGCTCTGTCCTATTTATTCTCTACTTAACCGCACTCAAGATGATGTCACTTTACAGCAAGCCGGTTGAGCACGGATCGTCCGCAGGAAGATGGTTGTATATCCGTTCTTGTATTAGACGAGTCAATGAAATTGTATATGTGTATGTTCAAATCTATCCTAAGTGTTTGTATTTTATATTCAAGTAAACTTGTTAGGGTTAAGGTTAGTAGAGTTAGGATTAGTCTTGTGCTTATCCTTTTCCATTCTTAAAATGATGTTGGGATAATAGAAAGTAGCGGGGATTAGGAGGACATAGGAATGGGATTTGCGAGTTTAAGCAAACTTTCCAATGCTAAATCCATTCCTAATGCCCCTTGTACTTTCGCTACGTGCGCTTATTTACAATCCTAGGCCAAACATCCGCAACCATGTATCCAATTAAGCACAACTATATGTCATGTTGTAGTGCGCCCAAAGGACTTCTCGACTTAGGTCGCGGCTATATGTCACGTATAGCGCGCCTAAGTGAGGGGGTTGTGTTTGTTTGGTCTAGGTTCGTTTTACGATGTTTGGCGCAGAGAAGCACAAGAAATTTTTCCGTCCCTCATATTAACCTTCCTTAGCCCCTAACAAGTGTGGAAATTATTCACACATTTAAAAGGAAAAGAAAACAAGAAAGAAGAAAGGAAAGGAAAATAAGGTTTTACAAATGGTAGCAAGCTAACTACTTGGGCCCTCACCTAAGCAAGAGACTCTATAGAGTATCATTTCTTGAGAAAAATACGGATAAGAAGAAAAGAAAAAGTGCAACAAATAACAACAACTACTTAACAACAACAAATAAAGTTACACTAAGAATTAAAATTACAATACAAGAAATAAAAATACAACATAAGAAAAACCTCTCATCTTTATTAATTTTCCACTCAAGAGCTCTCACTACAATTTCATGAAGAATAAATGAAGAAGAAGGAGAAGATACAACTAAACTATCCTAAATCCTAACAAAGAAAAAGGCTTCTTGGCTTGGCAATAAACTGGAGTATTTATAGGAAGAGGACAAAAACCCAAGACCCATATTCTGAGCCTTTACAAAATTACAAAATTACCCTAAAAACACGATCTGGCGATGACTTGACATGGCCGTGGAACCGCCGCCCAAACCCACCTTTGGCCGTTGTTCCGCTGCCGTTTTTTGGTATTGGCGCTTCGTATTTTTTGTGCTTCCTCATGTTGCTTTTATCTTCTGTTTTACAGACCCCAAATTGCAAAATGGTTCCAGAATATGTTCAGATTTTCAACAGTCGAAAATGGTTTCACTTTTAATTCATTTGACCTTTATCTTCCTCGAGCTCCGCGCATCTCTTGAATATTGTGCTGCCCCTCTCGTGCTCTGTGCTTGACCGAGACACGAATGACAACTGTTATTTGTCTTGTCTCTTGAACTGGTAAGCGGCACTAGACGGGTGTAGATGACCGGTACCCGGATTTTATCTGTTTTTGATAGATGTTCTTGATTTTGGTATAACTGTGAAGATTTTGCATGATTTGCGTTTTTTGGATTGGGAACCTGTAACCTGTAAATATATAGCAAACACGGATCAAAAGTACCTGTCTATAAACAAACGAGCAGAAGAATGGGCGGTATTTAATGCAATATTCTGGTGTGAACAACACAATTGCTATGCATTACATTATTGTTCCGTGCCTACGCATATCTTTTCTTTATCGCCACATTCTTATGAGATTCTGTATTCATGAGATTTCTGGATTTGAGAAACCGTAGATATTATATAATAAATTTGTGAATGTTTTAAAAACGCGGTTTTCTCTTGATATGATATTTCGGCGTCTACCATGAGATTTCTCGGTTCTGAGCTATGATGATTATTTGAATCGAGGCAGGGTTGAAACCGATTGCGGATACATGGTGGACCCGGTACGGTACCTCAGGGCATGAAGATCGTATAGAAAAGCGTTGAGCCTGACAGGGGAACACTACCTACTGGTGACAATATTGGACTCAGCGGATATCCGGAGGATACTGACCGGAGTGATATTCTTAGTTATATGTATGCCCTAGAGGTCATTATTGTACATATGATGTATATTATAGTGGATGCTCGGATATATAGAGAGGGTACTTTCTTGCTCGACATGATGGTATGCTATCTGGTTGCTCTTTATCTTAACATGTAGACTTGTATTGTGATACTGTCTTGCTCTCACATGTTGATAAAGCCCTTAGGATGTGTACTTGACTACTAGGACTATGATGGAGATCATACTAGTAGGGCCAGGGTAGTCAACAATTACATCCTATAATTGTTCCTAGTCGAGGGTGTATCGAGACAGGGCATTGATACTCCAGAGTTGACTAGAGTATACGCTTCTTGACCCATATGATGGGCGATGGATGATCCCACATCCATTGGTGTTTGACATCAAAGATGGTATACGGGTTCTCAGTGGAGACTGGGTACACTGAACGGACTCGCCGAGAACTCCTAGTTGGTATTATACCTATCGTCAGATAGCAGTTCTCTGGTGATACTGGTACAGGTTAGTCTGTAGACCCGAGATCGTCATAGAGTCTTGTGTGATTCCCACTGTGCTTTTATGGAGGCAATGAGCGATAGGATGGGATTCGTCTCTCCCGCTATTTGGGGTTGATGTTGCGCTGTGCTCGGTTGGCTATAACAGGAAGTCCCTGGCTAGGGCTGATACGGTGATCTACTAGTAAGTGTTATCAGTAGTTTCTCGACCCGTTATGAGCCTCACTTCGGCACGACTTATCGGTTACTGGGGTCTGACATTTACCACCCCTAGACTGGATATGCGACATATCAAACGAAGAGACCGAATTGTACGGAAGTGTTACTGACAGGCTTTACAGGTGTTTGAGCATGCTTGCTTGTTGATCTTCTGATCGCTCATTACCCAGGTAGCCGTTACTTCCATCTAGTACCGCTAACGGTTTGTGGGTGCCTGATATGATCATCACCTACTACCAGCGAATTGACGAGTCTTTAGAGTCCTACACAGAGGTTTACTAGCTCAGGCAAAATGAAGTAGGAGCACATATGTGATATGTGTGGGACCGAGATTAATACGAGTATGTGATACCGTATTCTATTCTCGCGATTTATGATATCGGTCGGTTATATGAGATATAGCCAGGTTATCGAATCAAATGTTGATTCGATAAGTTGATTCAAATAATATTAGTCGGTCATATGAGATCTAACCGGATTATTAAATAAAGTGTTGATTTAATGTATAATTATATATTTGATATATTAATTTACATTAACTAATATTAGATCACTTAAGCATTTCTTTTCTCACTTATGCATTTAATATATATGTGATATATATTAATTGTATTTCTTATTGTGTCGTGCTTGATGCCACATGCTACATGGGTGTATAAGACTTACACCATGCTAATGATAATGTATGATTTATTTATTTAGAGTAAATCAAAGATTAGATAGAAATTAGTTACATGGGTGAGCTTGGTGGAAGCTTATAGAACCATTAACTTAGTCCACTAGTTTTGTCTTACACTAGATATTTATTAACCCAACCATTAGCCGTTTAGTCTCAATTGATCGATTGCCACGAAGTTTTGATTCGGATCAAAACTCCGTCGCAATTGTGTATTGTACGCGATCACTTAGTCGGGAATTTTGTTGAATTATCTGACAAACAATTGAAAAGTGTTTTCAATTTGAGACTAAAATGCATGCTTTATAAGTTAGGCATGATATCCGGAATATGAGATATTCCGAATTTATGATGCTTAAGGATATTGCATATTCTAATTATTGTAGTTTTCTGTTTCTTTTTCTGTGACTATAAGTGTAATATGTGGGGTATCCCAATCTCGTTACTATATGTCAACGAGTTTTAGAGATACGCATATTTGCTTACGTTGATGATATGTGATATCATGTGTTGCTGTTGATATGATTTATTGGATCGTCATGAAAGAATAGCTGGGGTTTTTTATATAAGATGAGGGTTTTTTATTTTCATTCATGTAAAATCTGTATGTAATATTCTTTTATTGGGGCACTTCCGGGTTGAGGATGATGTCACCACTGTTGTATATTATTTACTTTTCCGCATTAATATAGACCCAAGAGGGGAGCACAAGTAACCGGGTTCTAGAGTCCAGTGGGAGACCATCTCAAGGAGTTGAGACCGGGTCTCCTAAGTCTAGAATTGGCAGGGTTACTCGCCGCTCTCGTAGGGGTCTAGGGATGTGGGTTTGGCTATTCATCACGACTGTGGAATCCTTGTTTTACATTACTGGCTAAATTTAAAACACGGACATCCAGTATATCTAATATTTCATATGTTGCTTGATTCTGTGATGTTGATCATATAACTGTGTGAGATGAATGTACTATTATATATATGATATATAATAAACGTTGCTTATGTTTTGAACCTGCGCTAGTCCAGCCCCCGCTCAGCCGGTAGTTAAGTAACCTACCGGTGCATGACGGGGCCCTATGGCGAATGCGGATGGCATAAGCGTACGTTCTATTTTCGTTTCATTTTTCTGTGATGTTTACGAAACATTAAATGATGGGACTTCATTAATGAGATTAATGAAAAGAAAGAAACAAAAAGATGTTGTAGAATCAAATTTTCAAAAAAGGGTAGCTTTAGTTTTTGTTTTGCAAAGTGCTATTCCTTGATGAATATCCAGCACCTCATTCGTTGAAGAAAGAGCAGAGATCCCTTCACCGGGAGTGACCTGTTTAGCGAAACTAGCAAATTCTACAACCCACTCGGTTTTGTTTTTGATAGCTTCTCTTTTTTTTCTGTGCATAGTTGTATTCATGAATATCGAGCACCTCATTCGATGAGGAAAGAGCCGAGATCCCTTCACCGGGAGTGACCTCTTTAGCGAAACTAGCATAAGCCTAAAAAACATTCCTTTTCAAAATCACTAGATTCTACAACAATATCAGGTTCATTACGCTCATGGTTTTCTTAAAAACTTGCGTAGCCCTCCGTCATTTCAGATAAGTGCTATTTTAGTATTCGTGCTACGTTTGTTGGCCTGCGTTAAGGCGTAGTGTGAGGTAGCTGAATTAGTGCTTATCTGCAGCATGTGATGCGATTGGATTAGGGTAGTTGTTCGACTTAGTTGGCCTGCGTCAAGGGTCGTGCGGGTGGGTTTAATTCAATCAAGAAATAAACGGGTTGAACTTGACAAACGCCCTATGGTTTGTTAGCCCGCGTCAAGGTGATAGGACGTTAGGGGTAAAAACATTATCGAGAACTTCAAGTTTTGAAATTTTCAATGAGATTGCATACCTTCTATATGATTAGTTGGATCCCGATACCCACTGCGAGTAAGAGTTACTCCTGGGAGTGTTTTGCACTTTACAATTAGCCGATCAAGTAGGTGTCTAGAAAGGTGTCATTGGGGTCATGCCTCTGGGAAAACGGGGTTTATTTTAATTTGGTCCGTGCGAAAGCACGGGGAACCTCCCTCGGAGTACTGATACCTGACTGGCCGAACGATTGGCGAACCTGTAGGGTGTAATTAATCCCGGCTAATCTTACCTTTTAGGGTTTGAAGGAAGATTTGATAAAAACAGTGGGAGCCATCCTGATTAGATAAGGTAATAACCAATCTAATCTTGCAAAGAGCGCATGCTATTGCGTTTCCTTCTCTCTCTCTCCAGGCAGTAACCAATGTCACGCCTTAATCAAGATAATAATATGGATGTATTGACCGAACCCGCTAATTATACTGAGCTGGGGAATGTTGGTTCCTTAGTAATAGGGGAATATCAGGATTCCCGCGCCACCCGTAAGATGAAACAGCATGTTGATGCATCTTCTTCGTGTGTGTTCGTTACCGAGAACTATTTCTCAGTTTGTTCTACGTCCTGGGTATTGGATACCGGATTAGGATCCTACGTATGTAATTTGTTACATGGGCTAAAGAAAGGTAGAGAACTCGGAAAGGGTGATAAATCCCTAACGGTAGGGAAGGCGCAATTGTTGAAGCAAGGCATTTGGCGATTATCAACTTGTATTACCAAATGGTAATACATTGATTCTGAACAACTTTTACTACGTACCAAAGATGATGTGCAACATTATATCGGTTTCTTTGCTAAATAAAGAAGGATATAATCTCACATTAGAGGATAATGTTATGAACATTTTTCTGAATCAAGTATTGATTTGATCTGGTACGTTATGTAACGGTATATACGTTCTTAATCAAAGTACAGTTCTTAACGTACAGAACACAAACAAGAGGAAAAGTTCAGAAATGAACGAAGCCTTCTTGTTGCACTGTAGAATATGTCATATCAATGCGACAAGACTGACTAAGTTACATAAAGATGGATATTTGAATCCGTTTGAATTTTCATCTTATGAAACTTGCCAGTCATGTCTCAAAGGCAAGATGACCTAAACTCCGTTTACTGGACACGGAGAAAGAGCTTCAGAACTCTTGGAAATGATACTTAGTGATGTATGCGGTCCTATGTCTACACATGCCAGGAATGGTTTTTCATACTTTATTACATTCACCGATGATCTCTCAGGGTTCGGACATGTGTTCTTGTTGAAACACAAGTCTAAAGCTTTTGAGAAATTCAAGAAATATAAGTGCGAAGTAGAAAACTAGACCGGTAAAAGTATTAAAATCCTTCGATCTGATCGCGAAGGAGAATACTAGAGCAGGGAATTCCGAGACTATCTTATAGAGAATGGGATTCTCTCTCAGCTTACTCCTCCGTATACCCCATAGCACAATGGTATATCGTAGCGGAGAAATTACACCCTATTAGATATGGTGTGCTCTATGCTGAGTACTGCTGAGTTGCCTATTTCTTTTTAGGGATATGCGCTTGAAACAGCTGCAAACCTATTGAATATGGTTCCCTCCAAATCTCTGCCTACCAGTCCATATGAGGTATGGAAAGGAAAGAGACCATACCTTAAATATGTTAAGGTATGGGGTTGTCCGGCCTATGTGAAAACAAAAATCCGGACAAGCTCGAGGCAAGGCCTGTATTGTGCTAATTTGTAGGATATCCCAAGAATTCTCGAGGGTACATCTTCTACCACAGAGAGAAACAAAAGGTGTTTGTTTCTCGACATGCAACCTTTTTAGAAAAATAATTTCATGTTAAAGAAATTAGTGGCAATGAGGTAGAACTGGAAGAAGTTCTAGCAGCACAAACTACAACTGACAATTTAGTGGAACCGGAGGATCCAATTGTGCCCAACGAACCCCAGCCACTCCACGGATCTAGTAGGGCTCCTCATCCACCTGAGAGATACTACGGTTTTCTCGTAGACGGTGGGATCAAGGATTGCATCATGGAAGATGATGACCCGACTAGTTTCGAGCAGGCCATCACGAGTGGAGACTCTGCGAAATGGCTGGATGCTATGCGATCCGAGATGGAATCCATGTACACCAACAAAGTATGGACTTTGGAAGTTGCTCCTGAAGGGGTAAAACCCATTGGGAGAAAGTGGATATTCAAAAAGAAGGTTGGTGTAGATGGAAAAGTTGAGACTTTCAAAGCTAGACTTGTAGCAAAAGGTTTTTGTTAATGACATAGCGTCGACTACGATGAAATCTTTTCTCCTGTCGCTAAGCTTAAGTCCATCAGGATCCTATTTGCCATTGCTGCATACTATGACTACGAAATCTGGCAGATGGACGTCAAGACCGTTTTTCTAAATGGTGATTTAGAAGAGAAAGTGTACAGGACACAGCCAGAGGGCTTCATAGACCGTGGGAGCAGCGGAAGGGTGTGCAATCTGCTTAAATCCATCTACGGATTAAAGCAGGTGTCGCGAAGTTGGAACATCTATTTTGATGAAGCTATCAAAGAGTTTGACTTCATTAAAAATATAGATGAACCTTGTATATATAAGAAAGCAGTAGAGAGTAAGGTGGTCTTCCTCGTATTGTACATGGATGGCATACTCTTGATAGGAAACGACGTTCCTATGCTACACTCGGTCAAGCTCTTCTTATCACTCATGTTCTCTATGAAAGGTCTTGGTGATGCCTCCTACATGCTGGGAATAAAGATCTATAGAGATAGATCTAAACGGATGTTGAGATTGTCCCAATCCAGGTACATAGACATCATACTAAAGAGGTTTAGTATGGAAGATTCTAAGCAAGTTAATATACCCGCTTGTTCAGGAATCACTCTCTCCAAAGAGATGTCTCCCAAGACTGATTTGGAGAGGGCTCGCATGCAAGGGATACTCTATGCTTCGGCAGTAGGCTCTATCATGTATGCGATGTTATGTACCAGACCAGATGTAGCTTACTCACTAGGTGTAGTGAGCAGGTATCAATCAGATCCTGGGGAAAATCACTGGACAGCTGTGAAGAACATTATTAAGTACTTGAGAAGGACTAACGAAATGTTCTTGGTGTATGGTAACGGTGAACTCCAGGTGGAGTCCTTTACTGATTCAAGATTCCAGAGTGATAAGGACGATAGTAAGTCGGTCTCGGGTTTTGTCTTTACCCTCAACGGAGGGGCGGTGTGTTAGAAGAGTTCCAAGCAAGACACCGTAGCAGACTCAAAGATAGAAGCTGAATACATCTCTGCCAACGATGCTGCCAAAGTGGCTGTCTGAATGAAGAAGTTCATTGCTGAGCTTGGTGTGGTTCCATCCATTGGGCATCCAATACCTGTGTATTATGATAACAATGGAGCGGTGGCTTTTGCCAAGGAACCCAGGTCCCATCTGTAAGTCTACGGTAGCGCCCCGGCCATCTGTCCGAGGCCAAAATGCGGAAACGAAAACTTTTTCTTAATTAGAAACCGACGCTATTGTATACTTTAAATCCGGATCGAACCATTAACCTATAACTAGCAACTAGAGAAAGGGTGGGAAAAGCTATACCGATCGATCCATGTCCTTCGGTCTTCGGCCACCATCCCAAGCTCCTCGCGGCATCTCCGAGCTTCGGTCTCCTCGTCGGAAATGGCACCACATCATCGAGTCTTTTTACGGGCTCCTACTTCATCCGAAGCAACTCGGGCACGAAGTTCGCTAGCTGACGTGTCCAAGGTGAAGTAGAGAATGTGTGTGATCACTTTGTCACAAGCATCCATTGATTCTCACCATATGAGAGTGTATGGATGGAGGTTGAAGATAATGCCATTGACGGAATTTGTGAGCTAGAGGAGGAAGAAGAAGAGGCTCCCTTTTTCTTATGTGTTGAGAATGATAATGTGAGAGCAAGAATAAGAATCCAAGAGCTCACCCTTGCCTCTTAGCTGCCCCCTCTCTCTCTACATATCATTTCAACACATAAAATCAATCCACAATATGACATATGCACAATAAAAGAGACCATGAGTCACTAGATTGCATGTGTCACAATAAATGCACCACATGATGAAATCCACTCACAATTTCCACCATCCAAACATTAATCCAAATTTTTGGTCCAACAAAAAGAACCGCATTATCTAAAGTAAACTCGTGACGGATCACAAGAGTACCTCTCACCTGTATATACATACCTGCATCCGCATTCCGACTGAATGCAAATGCGATGAGACTAAAGTAATCCAACAAATCTAATACTACGATCCGGCTTAAACCAAAGCCCACTGGTATGATCCGTCCGATCATGATCCGTGCACTACTGCACGTATATGATCAGACCCTGCCATATATCATACGGCCTCTACAACATTTCGCCCGAAACTTGAGAAACTGTCTGTGGGGCACTCTAAAGAGTCGTCAATACTTTGGCTGTGGATTTAACCACTAGCACGTCAGTGGTACTAGCTGTACGTAGCGGGCTACCAGGTATTGACCAAAAGGGAAGTCGATGAGCGAACTCATCCTGACACCCTACTGAGTCTGTTAGTGACAATATCCGTACAGTCTGGTCCGTTCGTCTATGAGCATCGCATGGCGGGCCTAGGGGATTGGTAAAAGTCAGACCCCCAAAAGCGGTACAAGTCGTGTCGGAGTGTAGCCCAGAACACCCTGAGATACAACTGGAATACCTACCAGTAAATCTCCTGCTTTGGCCAAGGACTTCCTGTAATGGCTCTCCTAGACACAGCGCGATCTCACCCCCAATACCGGGAGAGACGAAACCCCTGCCGATCCTCTCACTGCCTCCATGTGGCTCGGGACTGTACCCAACTAAAACCTATTTGCACGACTCCTTTGAGCCGTGGTAGGGTAGTAATCAAAGTACAGTGGGAACTCACATGAGAAAAATGACGATCTCAGGTCGATGAACTAACCTGTACACATGTCACCAGGGAACTGCTATCTGACGTCAGGTATAATACCAACTAGCATGTTCCCGGCGAATCCTGTCCGGTGTACTCATAACCCAATGAGCACTTGTATACATCTTAGGTGAACCAACTGACACCAATGGCTTGTGAGACCGGCCACCGCCCCTCGTCGGTGTCTCGACTGTATACACTGGTCTACTAATGGAGTATCGATGCCCAGTCTCGAAACTCCCACGACCAGGGACCACTTTAAGGATGTGCTTATAGACCCTAGCTCCCATGTATACGATCGCCATCATACTGCTGGCAGTCAAGCAAGAATCCTAAGGGCTCTATCAACGTGTAATAGCGACCTGTAAGGTCACCTAAAGTAGTACACGATGATAAAGTTAAACCAGACAGCATACTATCATCTTGAGTAAGACTGTCCTACCGGCATAGGTCCTCCCTCAATCATTGCAATCACGTGCCTGCGATCCAATAATTGACTCTGAGGGCACTATATCCAACAATCTCCCACTTGCACTCAAGGTTAATTATTGCGGTGTCGCATACTCACAGCCCGTGTGATACCGAACACCCAACTCCTCTACTAATCAGTCTCACAAAGCCCGTTTACGAAACTATTGCGTTCGAGGAATAGCCTCAGTGAGTGGATCCGTCCTGATGTTTCTTTCTCTGTCTCTCTTCATCTTAAGTTCGTGGAGAAATCCATCTCCCGAAATGAGCAATACCTGTCTTCGAATATGTCTGGATATCTGATGGGACCTAGTTCATAAAAGAACTCGAAATCCAAACTTCTTAGACTGTATCGTCAACTGAACTTAATCAGTATCCTGCGCAATGCCTCCCTCAGTATCCGCTTGGACCACCTGTCCAAAATACCGCACCTCGTCAGAGGGAAAACTATAACTCTGACAGTCACTCTATCATTCAGGTCACCTTGGAAGCCTGGAATGATAACCGTCTCCCGAATGAGGCTGTCGTTATCATATCCTTAGAACATCCACTTATGTTCTAAAACTCCTTCCGAACGTTTCTCCAGGATTGGGTCAATATCAACTTATTGCATCTCGTGCAAAAATCAACATCTGGTGTGGTACTTGACATCTCATGATCAACTCAATTGCCTAAGCAAGTGATCTGCCAATAATGCATATCCCTCTCCTCTTTAGTCTGTAAGACACCTTTAGAGAGGGTGACTCCATCACCTGCAGGTTCACCACCATGCCAGGAGTCATCCATTATAAAACACCTTTTGAATGCTGTCTAAATACCAAGATTGGGAAACTACCCAAATCTAGATCTAAAACCATAGATCTAGTAACCAGAATGTCTGATATTTTATCTATATCCTATGTGGAGAAACCACTGTGTGACAACCAAAGTATAACCGATCGCAGTATAGGAATTTCACTTCCTACTATGTGTATGTCATCCAAATACCAGGACATCACACCCTACTACCTTCTTAACAGATCCATCCCCTATTTTGATAAAGTCAAACCTATGACTGTCACATCAGAAATAGATGATCTATCTCCGCTATATCTGCTTTAGTCCATAAATAGACATAAGCTACTTGTCCACCATGCTTCAGCTGCTCCCACTGACTACGACAACCCTCCGGCAGAGTCATATACATGTATACTTCTGAAGCCAGTTCAGAACGACGCTATACTCTTCCTCCTGCCAGGTCTCACAGTCTGGAACAACAGCAATGGCAAGTATGGGTAAACAAGAACCTCCCTGTCACCGTCTTTGAGCATACCGAAGTACCTCTCGAGCGCTTGAGGTTACCCACCATATCTGCGGAGTGGCTAATGGAATGTCAATCCAGATTGAATCTTTAGGTCCTATTAAATTTTCAGTAATCGTTTGCGGTTCTAGAATCACTTCCAGTTCTACCATACTCCCACTACTGTTTTTTGAAAAAATCTATTTTACTAAAACTGTGGCGAGTCAAGAATATTATCACCATTGATCTTCCAGATGGTAGAAAATCAACCCTCGTCATAGCCCGGGTCAACCCACAAACAACCATTATAGAAACATGCCTTGAGTTATCCAGAGTCTGGTTTTAAGCAAAAGCCGGACAACTCCCCGTACCTTAACATCGTTAAGATATGAACCGTTCTATATCCAATATAGAAACAGAAGCACTATTTAATTGGAACCAGATTCAAATCATGCTGCTGTCTCGAGTGCATGTCAACTAAATGGAGAGAGGCCTATCAGCATTACTCAACTTAGGAATAGATCCAATTATAAGTAACCTGAAAGAGAAGCAAGTTCTCTTAATTATTACTATTAGCTGAATACCATACACAAGTATCTACATCTTCGATCACCTTGAAGAATCCTGATACTTACAACATGTGGTTCTCTACTTTACACTTCTGAGCTGGACAAAGAAAGTACCCGGTTGGCGTTGGCTTATACCTATAACTTCTCAAAACTTAGACCTTACATTTCTACGAAACACATGTCTAAAAACTAGAGAAGTAATAAGTAAACAGAATATAGTACGAGTACCAACCCCTCTGTCCTCATGGACGCTGGACTACATACAATACTCTGTATAAGTCCCCTGAGTCTAATAACTCATTCCCTGTTTGTCGTAGGTAGAAAACTGTACTTATGGTTAAGAAGAATTACGCCGCTGTTTAATGCTCTTTACCTAACCATCCACTGATATAGGTAAATGTCATAGACATAATTTCAAAAAGTTATATCTCACTTTATAAAAATAAACGTACAGATATATCAATTTGAAATTGGTGCATAACAATGGATATTCAAAACCAAATATTTGCCGTCCGGCAAACAACCCAGGCGATTTCCTCAAATATCACCAATTACAACGAATCCCGATATAATGAGGATGATCACCCAATTCCCAATAACTTACTCCCACTCATCATCTGTAAAACCATACAGATGTGAGAATCAAATCTGGTAAATACATACCCTAGAGTAAGGGCTAATTGGGAAATCAGTTTTCTGTTAACAACGCGCAGTGAAACTGAAACATGTAAATGTTTCGGAGGGGTATCCAAGTATTCCTAGTAATGCCTCTTCCATTATCAGATTCATGACTCTAACTGTATATTTCCTTGCCATCTCTCCAAATCCTTTTATATGTCTTTAGTCATTACCTTCTGTACACCCCTTTAGGCTAAATGGTTTTCTTCCTACCCTACCGTTCGGCACCAGCCTATGGTTTGGAAGAAGACTATCGAATAAGCATAATGGGTATACTCTCCTAATCCTAGGAGTACTCGTAACCTGAAAGAAGGTGAAGATAAAAGACAACTAAATAAAACCTTATTCCTATTTCTCCTGAACCAGAATCCATCCCCGAACTCGAACAAGTCCCTTCGAGTTCGTATATAACCATACGATGGAGTATCCAAATAACTGTAGATCTTCGTAGTGATACGGAGTGTTCTGGAGAAATACAAAGGTGAAGTAGGATTGGCGAAGAAATACTTGGTTTGGTCGTGAATAGCAATCGCAATTCACTTTGCCCTCTTACTAATCCCTTTATTTGTCTGTACTTAATACCTTCTGTACACATTTTAGGCTAAATGATTTTCTTCATTCCCTACCGTTCGGCACCTGCCTATGGTTTGGATGAAGACTATCCAATTAGCGTAACAGGTGTACCGTCCTAATTCAAGGAGCACTCGCAACCTGAGAGAAGGTAAAAGGAAAAGACAACTGAAAAGTCCAATTTGTTTTCTCCAGAACCGGAAACCATCATCGAATAAGTTCCTTCGAGTTCGTATATAACCATACGATGGTTTTATCCAATGGAAGTGGAGGTTCGTAGTAATACGGGGTGTTCTGAAGAAAAGGGTAAAAGTAGGAGTAGCAATGAGGTATGCAACTCTGGCAATCCAAAAGCCAGTGTTTTAAGAAGGTTCGGTTAACTTGGTCACTGAGTCATAGTCAAAGGTCGGGTCATGGTCGCTGCCAAAAAGAGAGAGAAAATAAACACTCTGTGTGCACTCTAACCTAGATCAGAATAGTTATCAATTTATCTAATCAGGAAATCTCCCACTGTAACCTCAAATTCTCCTCCAAACCTGAAAGAAGAATTAGACGGGATCACCCGAGGAGTAAACCAACTCATCAGTAGGAATCGGGATCTAACTGTCATCGTATGATAACGTGATGGAATCCACTCACGTTATCACACTCCAGAAGGTATGCGCATATATGGCAAGTTTCAGTTTCTTTAGAAACTTCCGATGTGATTTTTACCCCATGCTCTTATGAGCTTGACGAAGGCCAACATATCATAAGTTACATGTCAAGTTCTACCCGTCATTATCCTGGTTAATTTGAACCCACCCGTACATACCCTTGACGAAGGCCAAAATAGTAATACGACTGTCCCAAACCAACACATCTATCTATGCAGCAGAAAAGTAACAAATAGCTACCATACACTATGCCTTGACGAAGGCCAACATACATAGCGTGAATACTAAGTGCTACCCTTCTGAAATGACGGAGGGCTACGAATGGTGTTTAGCGATAAACCTTTAAAGTAATGAACTTGATATAGTTGAAGGAACCGGATAGCTTTTTATAAAAATATAGTGGCGAAAACCTTTGATAAAGAGGTCACTCCCGGTGAAGGGATCTCGGCTCTTTCCCCGTAGAATGAGGTGCAGGATATTCCAACTGAATACCACGATGCAAAGCAAAAAGGCAATCGGCTATAGTGAAGTTATTACCCTGACACAAACTTCTGTCCAAGGGGTGACTCCCGGTGAAGGGATCTCGGCCATTGCCTCGTAGACTGAGGTGCTGGATATTCATAACCGAATACAACTGTGCAAAACAAAAGAGAACGTCCTTGCAATAACAGCTTTTTGAAGAATGTTCCAGCAACATCAGAATAGGTTTGTTTAGCTTGCATTGATCCGAATCAATGCAGTCCCATCAATTAATCACTCCAATAAAGAACGAAAATATGATTTACGTATATGCCATCCGCATTCGCCACTGGGCCCCGTCATCACCCGTTAGGTTACTTAACTAACGACAGAGCGAGGACTGGACTAGCGAGGGTGCAAAACATATACAACATCTAATAGTATATATATCAATATATAATATTCACTCATTGCATGATAAAATGCAACATCACAGAAATGTAATAAGCATCACAGAGCAATACAGATAATCTGGGATCCCCGGGTTTCATAGAGCCGCTACTGAAACCCGACGTTCCCATGGTCGTATGGATAGCCTGTGCAATGAAATCCTAGACCCCTACGGGCGCGGCAAGTTACCCGCCAAAACCTGAAGCGAGGCAGCCCCCTTCAACAAAGTGATTGGACCACCCAGCACTTCACGGAATCCGGTAACTTGAGCACCCCTCCTTAGGTCAACCTGTACCCCCTACGAGTGCGGCGAATAGCCCGCCAATTCTAGAGTAAAGCCCCCTCCGTCTTAAAGCCATGAGATGCGGGCTCGTTGCCCTCTAAAACCCTGCTATCCGTGCACCCCACCGCGGGGTAATTTTAGTACAGAATGTAAAATATATACAACGGGTACATCGACCTCAGCCCGGTCGTGCCCCAAAAGAATAATATACAAACAGGCAGTGAGGGCAGTCCACATGTCGGACGCTCGCCCCGCAATATCAAATGTACAAATACAACCAAACTGTACTACCATTGCATCCAGGCTATCCACCACGACAAATCCGCAATATCACAGCACAACACAGAACATCAACGTGAATATCACGTTAGCAAATCTGTCTAAAAGAACTATAGCAATTAGACAAGATTTACAGCTCGAATGACATTCACCGTCGCAGATATAATATAAATACTGTGAACTAACATGTTTAAAATTTTCGATCGATAAAATTTCCCGAAGTGCGGCCCAAGCACAATTCCCAGTACTCAAACAAATCTGGGCCCAAACAAAAAATACCAGAAACCCAAATTCCAAGTTTAAGACCACTGTAGAAAAAATGGTGCATTGAAGGCACAAAATGGCGGCGGAACCGCAGCCAAAAGAGGGGTATTGCCGCGGTTCCGCGGCGGAACAGTGTCAACGAAATTTTCAAAGATTTCTTAAAAACGCCTTCCAGATTTTCTGCAACACTCAAAATAATTTTTCGACGACAAAAATATTTCGACAAAAACTGCACAAATTGGAATCGCGGTTTTGGAAATTTCTTTCGATCGAAGTTCTAAACACGTTAGAGTAAGCTAGTAAAGGTTAATGGCGTGGCTCTGATACCATGTAAGTCTACGGTAGCGCCCCGGCAGTCTGTACGAGGCCAAAATGCGGAAACGAAAACTTTTTCTTAATTAGAAACCGGCGCTATCGTTTACTTTAAATCTGGATCGAACCATTAACCTATAACTAGCAACTAAAGAAAGGGTTGGAAAAACTATACCGATCGATCCATGTCCTTCGGTCTTCGGCCACCATCCCAAGCTCCTTGCGGCATCTCCGAGCTCCGGTCTCCTAGTCGAAAAGGGCACCACATCATCGAGACTTTTTACGGGCTCCCGCTTCATCCGAAGCAACTCAGGCATGAAATTCGCTAGCCAACGTGTCCAAGATGAAGTAGAGAATGTGTGTGATCACATTGTCTCAAGCATCCATTGATTCTCATCACATGAGAGTGTATAGATGGAGGTTGAAGATGATGCCATTGATGGAATTTGTGAGTTAGAGGAAGAGGAAGAAGAGGCTCTCTTTTTCTTATGTATTGAGAATGATAATGTGAGAGCAAGAATAAGAATCCAAGAGCTCACCCTTGCCTCATGGCTGCCCCCTCTCTCTCTCTACGTATCATTTCAACACATAAAATCAATCCATAATGTGACATATGCACAATAAAAGAGACCATGAGTTACTAGATTGCATGTGTTACAATAAATGCACCTCATGATGAAATCCACTCACAATTTCTACCATCCAAACATTAATCCAAATGTTTGGTCCAACAAAAAGAACCGCATCATCTAAAGTTAACTCGTGACGGATGATAAGAGTACCCCTCACCTGAATATACATACCTGCATCCGCATTCCGACTGAATGCAAATGCGATAAGACAAAAGTAATCCAACAAATCTAATACTAGGATCCGGCTTAAACCAAAGCCCACTAGTATGATCCGCCCGATCATGATCCGTGCACTACTGCACGTATATGATCGGACCCTGCCATATATCATACAGCCTCTACAACGTTTCGCCCGAAACTTGAGAAACTGTCTGCGGGGGACTCTAATGACTCGTCAATACTTTGGCTGTGGATTTAACAACTAGCACGTCAGTGGTACTAGCTGTACGTAACGGGCTACCAGTTATTTACCAAAAGGGAGGTCGATGAGCGAACTCATCCTGACACCCTACTGAGCCTATCAGTGACAATATCCGTAGAGTCCGGTCCGTTCATCTATGAGCATCGCATGGCGGGCCTAGGGGGTTGGTAAAAGTCATACCCCCAAAAGCGGTACAAGTCATGTCGGAGTGTAGCCCAGAACACCCTGAGATACTACTGGAATACCTACCAGTAAATCTCCTGCCTTGGCCAAGGACTTCGTGTAATGGCTCTTCTAGACACAGAGGGATCTTACCCCCAATACCGGGAGAGACGAAACCCCTGCCGATACGCTCACAGCCTCCATGTGGCTCGGGACTATACCCAACTAAAACCTGTTTGCATGACTCCTTTGAGCCGTGGTAGGGTAGTAATCAAAGTACAGTGGGAACTCACACGAGACAAATGACGATCTCAGGTCGATGAACTAACCTGTACACATTTCACCAGGAAACTGCAATCTGACGTCAGGTATAATACCAACTAGCATGTTCCCAGCGAGTCCTGTCCGGTGTACTCATAACCCAATGAGCACCTGTATACATCTTAGGTGAACCAACTAACACCAATGGCTTGTGAGACCGGCCACCACCCCTCGTCGAGGTCTCGACTGTATACACTAGTCTACTAATGGAGTATCGATGCCCAGTCTCAAAACTCCCACGACAAGGGACCACTTTAAGGATGTTCTTATAGACCCCAGCTCCCACGTATATGATCGCCATCATACTGCTGGCAGTCAAGCAAGAATCCTAAGGGCTCTATCAACGTGTAATAGCGACCTGTAAGGTCACCTAAAGAAGTACACGATGATAAAGATAAACCAGATAGCATACTATCATCTTGAGTAAGACTGTCCTACCGGCATAGGTCCTCCCTCAATCATTGCAATCACGTGCCTGCGATCCAATAATTGACTCTGAGGGCACTATATCCAACACCATCAGAGATCCAGACATATTCTGAGGCGGTATCACCTGATCAGGAAGATAGTAGATCTCCGGGAGATCGAGATCAGGAGAGTTGACATGAAGGACAACATAGTAGATCCACTCACGAAGACCCTCCTACAGATACAGTTTGAAAGACATTTTGGGATGTTGGGTATGAGATACTACAGCACATGGCCTTAGTGCAAGTGGGAGATTGTTAGGTATATGTATGCCCTAGAGGCCATTATTGTACATGTGATGTATATTATAGTGGATGCTTGGACATATATATAGAGGGCTTTCTTTCTCCACAGGATAGTATGCTATTTGGTTACTCTTTATCTTAACATGTTGACTGGTATTCTTTACTGTCTTGCTCTCACATGTTGATAAAGCCATTAGGATATGTACTTGACTACCAGGATTATGATAAGATCATACTAGTGGGGCCAGGGTGGTCCAAAAGTACATCCGTTAATCAGTTCCTAGTCATGGGAATATCGAGACTAGGGCATAGATATTTTAGAGTAGACTAGTGTGTACGTTTCTTGTCCCTTAGAGAGCGATGGTTGATCCCACAGCCATTGGTTTGTGACATCAAAGATTGTACACAGGTGCTCATTGGAGAATGGGTACACCGAACAGGACTCGCCGAGGACTCCTAGTTGGTAGTATACCTATCGTCAGATAGCAGTCCTCTGGTGACACTGGTACAGGTTATTCTGTAGACTCGAGATCGTCATAGAGTCTTGTGTGGCTCCCACTGTGCTTTGATTTCTTCACTACCACGACTAAAAGGAGTCGTGCAAACAGGTGGATTTTAGGTACATTCCCGAGTCACATGGAGGCAATGAGCGATAGGAGGGGTCTCGTCTCTCCCGGTATTGGGAGTTGATGTTGCGCTATGCTCGATTGGCTATAACTAAAAATCCCTTGCCAGGGTTGCTGAGATTTACTGATAAGAGTTATCAGTAGTTTCTCAAATTGTTATAAGCTACATATCGGTATGACTTATGAAGTAAATGGGGTTTGACGTTTACCACCCATAGACTTCATATGCAACATATAAGACGAATAGACCGGACTGTACGGTAGTATTACTGATAGGCTTCATGGAGAGTATGGAGGAGCTTGCTTGTTGATCTTCATATCGCTTAATACCCGGGTAGCCGTTACGTCCAGCTAGTACCGCTGACGGCTTGTAGGTGATTGATGCGATCATCACATACTGCTGGCGTATTGACGAGTCTTTAAAGTCCCACATAGAAGTTTCCTGGTTCGAGCGAAATGAAGTAGGACACATATGTGATATATGTGTGGGCCTGATTAAATACGAGTATGTGATACCGTATTGTAATCTGGCAGTTATCTGGTATCAGTTAGATTATATATGATATAACCAGATTATCGAATCAAGTGTTGATTTGATAATGTGATAAACAGATAAATGTTATTAGTCGGTCATATGTGATATAACTGGATTATTAAATCCAGTGTTGATTTAATAATTTGATATAAATTATATTTGATATAATTATATATTAACTAATATCATTAGCTCACTAATTGCTTTATATATATATATATATATATTAATGTATATTTGATATATATAAATAAATATATTATTATATGAAGCATGGCATGTTTTTCTATTTTGAGAAAATAGAAAAATGAGGCGTAAATTGTGGAGATATTTGTGGAATAGGCAAGGCATGGGTTTTATTATTTTTATATTTGTCTTGACTCACTATTGAAGTATGGTTGCAATTTAGAATTGCAATTTTTATTCCATGCTTGAATAAGTGAGGAAAGAGAGAGCCATTTTGAGTTTACTCTCATCATTTTCATTCTTCATGCCTTAGCCATTTCATGAGCTCTTGCATCCTTTTGCTCTCTACAACTTTCTTCACCTCACTTCCAAGTTCAAACCCTCACATGTGATGTGAATCAATGAAATTGTGAAAACTCTAGTGAGCAAAATAAACCCCTACTTCACCATCTCACATTAGATTAACAATTTGATGTGCAGTGTTTCCTTCACTAATGAGATTAGTGAAGGGTTAGCTTGAGCTAGTGGACTTCGGGTGGATCGTCTTTGGCGCGAAGATCACGAAGGAGGTTCGTTCAACTCGAAGAGGAGCCTAGTAGAGTCGTGTGGACTTCAACCTGGAGCTATTGAAGAGAAGGACTCGAACTACAAAGGTTGTATGCTCTTTTCTTCTCTTTAGTTCATCACATCACAAAAGCAAACCGTAATATTCTAGTAAAGATCTTGTTAGTCTAACTTAGCACCTAATAAAATTAAAATTTAGCATGCTTGATTCCTCTAGAACCTCATGGTGGTGCTAAGGTCGACATTCATGGTATCAAAGCTACCAGGCATTGGATGTCGACCTATGGGGGGTTCTCACCGTGTGACAGTGTGGGGAAGCATAGGTTATTACCCCAAGGTTGTCCTGAGACCGGATGGTGTTCCGTCGGGTTGTAGTCCTCGTGAGGGGGCATGCGTAAAAAGTAGTTGCTGAGGGACCTGTTAGTGCCACGGCGACCCCATTGGATGGGGTGGCTGACTGACTTTCAAGGTAACAGAGCCAAGCTAGAATATTAGGGTAACTTGTAGCGAAGTTAGAAATACGCCGTTTTTGTCACGTAAAAACATCTGATAAAAACAGTTTCAAAAAATGATGTTTTGAGTTGTTTGCACACTCCACGGGCTCACGGTTTGAAACGAGAAGCCGCGAGGTGTAGCGTGCGCACCTCGGGGACACCCCGGGAGGAATCAGAGGCCAGGCCTACACCCCAAGACCACCACAAGGTGGCCTTGGGGGTGGGTAACCCGAGAGCACCCCAACTGGGTGCTTTTGGGTCTGCCTACCCTAGGGGGCCACTTCGTGGTGGCCCTTGGGGTGGGTATCACGACCCGAAATAACACGTGACTGGCACTTGAATTATGTGAAGTCTATAGGACCACACCTAATTCAAGTAAGCTAAAATCCCAGAAATCAAAACCATTTAAAAGAAGAAGTAAAGGAAAACTTGTTTTAGAGCAAGTGGTTTAACAAAATAAATGGCATTAAACATTTAAAAGCAACATCATATTTTTCCGAAAATTTTAGCAGAGCCTAATTATAAATACTGGCCCCAAACGGGTACAACACATGAAATACACAGTAATGAAATAAGGCAACCCCCACCGGGAGCTAGCTCTTCGCCAATTGGCGAAAACAACCACGCAATGCAATATAATATACAACGCCGAAAGGCAAGGATCAAAACTCAGAAATAAATCCAACATACTCAATAAAACTAAAGAAGACCCATAAAAATACAAGCGCGCGACTCTAAGGTCGAAGAATATACAACTGGTCTTCTAATTCAATCAAATAATACAAGTCTGGTTGAAGGAGTTTACTAGACACAACTGATGTAAAAAAGGTACGACGGTGGTCGCGCTGCGAGTGAACCCACCTACCAAAGCAATCACCCGGAAGGAAACACTATGCCAGCAAGCCGCAGCGAAACCTATACGGCAAAACGTGCAAGAAAGTATGGTACAACAGGGGTGACTTGCCAACTCGTGAGTAGAAAATATCACGAAGTAGAAATCGCATGTATGACTCTATCCTACGTCATACCATAATATCCTCATAATAATATAACCTTGAAACATCTACACATAAGTGTAATATCAAGTGCTCATGTCAGTGCTTCAGGTAGCAACATATCACAATTATGATGTACGAATGCAATATGAATGAAAACAGAATACATCTTGCATGAGAAAAACTGTTTTCTTAATTTAGTGAGATTTCTGTATATAAAAATTGAGGTATCATCAATGAAATCAACATAGAATCTGTGTCAAGCATCGACACAAAACATATATCCCAATATCCAATATCTCAGGCTCCGGAAATCCAGAGTGGCCCATATCATCAAATCTCAATATCTCGGGCTCCGCAAGATCAAGATCAGCCCATAACTCCGAACGGTATCCTCCGGATATCCGTCGAGTCTCCATACAATCATCGGTCGGTAGTGCTCCCCTGCCGGGCTCAACGCCTTCTCAATATCTCCATCTTGCCCCGGGGTACCGCACCGGGTCTACCATACACCCGCAGACGGTCCTTCCCTACCTCGATCGAGTGTATGGTACCACTTGAGAACCGAGAAAACTCATGGTGGACATCACAAATATCATATCACGAGAAAACCGCAAATTTCTATCTTTTGAGATGAAAACGAGTTTATAAATCCTTGCAGTTTCTCCAAATCCAGAAAACTTATGGAAAATCCGAATCCCAAACTCCAGAGTAAATAATAGTGAAATACCGGCATAAAGCCCCATAATATTGCATAACAATGAATATACATATACATGCATGGTATCTAAGCAAAGAATGAAATGTTTAAACTTGCATAGTAATTATATATCGGAACTATTTATAAGCAGTTATATCCATGAAGTAATATTCTCTAAAGTGTACGTGATATGAAAATTACCGATGATGATGTGTGTGAGCCGGCAAGCAAGTGTACGTGGAGTATACACATCATCGGTAATGGTGCTGGTGTTCTGATAATAGGGTTCGTAATGACTGAAAAAATGCAGGTATAAGCAAGCAATGCGATATGAACAACTTGAATAAATGGAGAATGAATAGTGATCGCAATAATGAAGAATATACATTTTATATATATACGAGTCATACAGTGTTGACATTTCAAATGGCTCGAATCGTGGTTTTTAGAAAATAGGGGCTACGGTGTTTTTATGAAAAGGTACGTCCTTTAAAAAATCCTTTGTATTCCTCGTCTTGTCTTAAAAATTCTCATGATTCATTAGTTTTGAAAATAAGTATGACCTAAGCCCAGTCTAACATCTACCAAGTAAACTGCAGGACAAAGCTAAGAGACTAATCAAAAGGGTAAGGAAAATCACCTAAGTCCGAGTCGATATTTTTAGTAGTCGGTGATCCCTCCTCAATAGTGTCACATACGATAAAATATATAATACGACATCCTTAAGTCATGAGTGCTGATCAATCATCTTATCTATACTTCGTACGGTAAAATCTATCGTACGGCATCCCAAATCGGGGTACGGGTCATATATCACATATAACTCATTATATATCTGGTATCATTATCATCATATACTTAATTAGGGGTACTGATCTAAAGTCTACTACATTCCGATACCATCCAACATATGTCCGCGTGTGAGTAAAATACATCGCCCATAGATCCGCTATAATATCATGTCATGTCTCATAACACGATCCGAATCACATAACCGATCTCACGGCGTCATGCCCGATCATATCGACTCTCCTCCAAGTATCATATACCATCCTCATCACCCGTGTGTATATATATATATATATATATATATATATATATGAACACATCCACACACATCCACACACATATACATATGTCATATACACCAAAAACATATCACGTGTGTGCATGTGTGCGTGTGTCTACCTTTATCCTAGGGTTTCGCGACTAAGAAATTACACTATAAGCACTATCTTACAATTACACTAAAACTAACCCGTGAACACCTAAAGCCTATCTTGATAATCATTCGTATACTAGCACCCCCGCAGTTTCGTAGTTTAGTATACGAATACGTTATATATATATACATATATATATATATATATATATATATCTGTGTGTGTGTGTATTGTGAGACTAGCCTATCTTGATAATCATTTAGTCTCACAACACACACACACACAAACACACACACACACACACACACACACAACGTATTCGTATACTACACTATGAAACTGCGGGGGTGCTATATGCCATCCACCCGACTTCCGCCGTAGATATACATCTACTCACCTGGACGCCTCGGCCAATCTGCTCCAATTCCAACTCTGCCATTTCCGCACCACATCCAACGCCTCTGCACCCGATCCTAGATTCGCATATAAGCAAAAATAGAATAAATATATGATAGTCGCGAAAACAAACGATACAAAATAACCACCCGCACTAATTAGACGCGCACACACTTGGTGCACGAAACGCGCCGCGACAACACCACAAACTACAACTAGGGTCTCAATACGTGACAACACCAAACCAAAAACCCAATCGCACTAATCGCGGATTCACAATGCATTAAATATATATGAAATAGGGTGCAAATCATCAAAATCTTAAAATTGATCAAATCGATTTATTTCAAGAAACCTAGTAAGCATCAATTTCCATTTTTATTCAAAACATGATGTTTTAACAAATCTAGTGGCCAAAATGCTTACTAAATATCTTAATTAAGTCACACAAACCATAACTAAATTTTAAATTCATCTTATTACATTAATCCTAAAAACCTAGTTTGCTAAATATCTTAATTAGAACAATTTTAAAAATACAATTAGCAAACTAGCAACTAACTTTGTTTTTACATGTCTTAAAGTGTTAAACTACACATTCAAACCATAACCAATTTATAAAAACCTTAACTTGATCTCAACTCTATTCTAGAAATTTCAAGTTAGCACTTAGAACCACAATTAAACATAAAAATTAGTTAAATTGAAGTTATTAAACATCAAGCAAACATTCGGTTAAGATTATACCTCAAAACCATTTGGAATGAGATCCACACTTGCAGAAACTTAGCCTTCAAATTGCTAACTTTGCTCCAAGATCCATGTTTGAATGGCCAAGGAATAAGAGGTAAGGAATGGAATTGGAGTTTGTAGGATTTTTAATGGATTTTTGATGCATTTCCTTAAAATTTTGTGTGTGAAATGGGGTGGGGAAATTTGAGGCAGCACTTAGGAAAGGCGCGGCCGGAATTTTTGAGATGAGGAGAGAGAGTGAGGTGAGTGTTGTGAGGTCAAGAAAACAAAGAAAAAATAAAGCCCATACCTCACTAATTAAATCCCGTGCCCTCCTATTTATTCTTTTAATTTTCTTTTCTTCTTTTTGACTTTTGAAGTAGGAAATTTGGGGAGTGGGGGCTGCTGGAAATGGGGAGGGCTCGGCCAACCTTGGGAATGGGGTGGGTGTGTTGTGTAAGGGAGGTGACCATACCTCAAATAAATTCTTGCATGCTATTGTTTTATAATTTCTTTTTAACTCTACTTCTAAAATTTCTAGAACCATCTTGGAATCTCATATAAATTCAAAAACAACCTGTTACACTTTAGTTTAATGTGTCATGATACACAAAACTTGTATTAACCCATTCTAATTTGTAATTATCACTAATTATATGTATTAGTGAAAACTTAAAATAATATTTAAAATAATTAATTACGGAAAATACTTTAGTAAACTAGAAATTTACAAGTGACCAATTAAATACCAAATACTAGCAATTACATAGCTAGAATAGGTATATTTAAGTCTACGTCGAAAAGTAATTTATATCTTGGTTTTTAGGGAAAACACCAGTTATTTTACCGATTATCCGAAATTTCACCTAAACGATTTTCAAAACGTTACAATCTTCCCCCCTTAAAGAAATTCGGTCCCCGAATTTAAATTAAAACTCCTCCAAATACTAAAACATTTCGGCAAATCTTTCAAATCGGTGGGGCTCCGAAATCTTAAATACTTAAGACACATCTCAGTGCAATGCATGCGCATGAAATCGAGTATACAACTCAAAGACAAAACTCCATCAAGCATCATGTAATCATCGGAGTCATGGTGAAAATACCAATGTCAAAGTCCAATACGAAAACCAACACGATATGCTTAAGAGTATAACATGTACATAGTACGCATCGTTGTAAACTCGTCAAAACATCTGAAAAGAAATACATGCCAAACCTTTTCCAAGTCGCTGTGCGATGCGCATCACACGGCACAAGTAGCGGACGTTTATTATAAGAAAATAACTATGTATGTATATATATATATATATATCTCCTTTGTTTAACATACACGTCCCGCTGTTTTGAAAATAATTTAGAAGGGTTTCCTTTGTAAAATGTTTCGTGTCATCTCGGACACATAGGGAAATATTGAGACCGTAGCTCCTTTTTGGAAATCCCTTCGATAACTATCGATGCATGCAAAAACACCTAGGCACTGTTTTCAGAACATCCCAGCTCGGTTACTAACCCAAATATTAAATATCATAAAACATACTGCTCTGAAAGAAATCAATCCCAAAATGTATATAAAAATGCCTCGTGCGTCTGGTGCGCACGGAAGTCGAAATCACTGAATGTGCCATACATGTGCACAGAAACAAAATATAAGTGCAATGGGTGTGCACGAAAGCACATGTCAAAGGCAACGGGTGTGCCTGACAATAATATCAGGTGCATCCGATATGCACGAAAAATCCCGATTTAGTGCATCTGGTGTGCACAAAAATCGCATCAAGCGCGCCAAGTATGGGCAAAAATCCAAATCGAGTGCACAAGGTGCACCAAAACAAATATCGAATATCACGCTTGAAATCAACGGTATACAACATACGTCAATCCAAAACAGATATACCGTGGTATATAATCTCACAACCACGTGCATCAGCATGCACAAAATCGACTCGAAGTACAAAAAGTGCATGAAAACAACTCCGAAAGCACAAGTCAAATCACCTACATACCATAAGCATGAAATCAACATCAAACATCTCGAACGACATCAAAACGAAGTCAAGTGCAACTGTGGTGCATAAAATCTCAATCATGCAAATAAATCACCAAAAATACCGAAATCCAATATGACGTACACGTGATATTCGAATCACCAAATCGCAAAACGTAACTCTGTCTTCGATATGTCCTTCCTTCAAGTCGAGAAGGTGTCGGTGCATCCAAAGCTAGCGGTGCAAGATATCTACTTGCTTCCTGTTCATGGTCCGGCGCCTTATGCCGTTAGACTCTCATCTCTCACTGCGGGTTGTCCGTTACATAGCTCCTCGGCTCAACGGCCCAATATGGAAATGATGGCGGAAACAGTTCAGCTCTGGCATATCCTCCAAAGATCTCTGGTCAACTATCATGGCCACTCATAACATGTTTCGTCGATGATGTCGTACTCTGGCCTACTGGGTGTGCTTGATACGACCGATCCTGGGTCCAAATCTTCCCGTGTAGTATTCCAGAAAGATTCTGTTGGGTCTCTTCCACATCTCATTTCTGCTGAACTGCCCGAAAGTTATCACCCTTTACTAAATCTACTTCATGTTCCGGAATAGCTGTATATTCATCACGACTCCTTCGGAAAGATATATCTATATTCAATGCTTATGCATGCGTATTACATCTCTGATGTCAACGGAGTGGAACATCATCTCATCAAAATCCCGTGACAACCGATCAACTGAGACTAAATTGCTAGATTTATAAAATTCAAATTAGCTTTCTTAAGGATTCCAAGTACAGTATCCCATCACATGATATCCGGACAACGTCAAACTTTTTGATCGCTTCATCAAAGTCCTATAATTCTCCGAGATCTCAACACTTGAGCACCGTTTAATAATATCCAGTACATGCCACAGTACCTATGATCCAGCAGTAGAAGGGCAGACCCAAGCCCCACTAATGGCACCGCGGAACTGCCGCAAACCCTAAGGTTCAAAAGCGGTTCCATGGTCATTATGTCGAGTTAGGGTTTCATTCTTCTAGAGGGTTCACAGAATTACTTGCATGTTTTTCAGAATACCTTAAACTTGGAAAAATGAGTTTCTGACATTCGTTCGTTTCTAACGACTCTTAACGTGCCTGTGTGAAGTCTTCTTTAGCTGAAATCAATCAATCTGATGACCTCACATCGGGGAATGCACACGAACCACATGTCTTAGTCATTCATCATAGGCGACCAGCGATCTTCTATCATGTCCCTAAGTACAAACTTGTGATGCAATAGCTTCAAGCATCTGGGATGATATCTTGTCAGTCATAGCAACAACTGGATCATTCGTCTGCATGCTAAACAATGCCTCAATCCTCAAGAATAAACAGTGCATTGACGGTCATCACATTCTAGCCGACCTTTAGCATGGCCCAAACTCTGGTGTTGATCTGAACGTTTGAGAAATCTTAGTAAAAACAATTCATAAAAATGCTCATGTCACGAAAAACACAATAAAACGACACATCTATGCAATCGTGTGTCACCGGAATTATGCCCTGGCCAGTCCTCATCCAAGACGAGCTCATGCTGACAGCAACTCTATCCGCATCTCCCTCTGCCCGTGCAACCGTGGTAGCAAAACCACCATCCAATATCGATGAGGATAGATCAAATGAACGAATATAAATACAATGCAAAAGAAAATGTACATCCTAAGGCTTCTTAAGCGGAGTAGGATATCGTAAGTATGCCGTGGAATATACACACAGTACGTCACTCTACTTAAGTCACCTACTCTATAAACCAAGGTTAACCTATGTGACGAAAGTTCGGGTCTAATACCCTCTCGACCAAGTCTAAGTTCCGTAAGGTCAAGTCTAGGTTCCGAATATATATATACACACCCTAGACTCCTCATAGTCAGACCTAGACTCAAACCAAGGTTAAACCTAGCGCTCTGATACCAACTTTATCACGACCCGAAATAACACGTGACTGGCGCTTGAATCATGTGAAGTCTATAGGACCACACATAATTCAACTAAGCCAAAAGCCCAGAAATCTAAACCATTTAAAAGAAGAAGTAAAGGAAAACTTTTTTCAAAGCACGTGGTTTAACAAAATAAATGGCATTAAACATTTAAAAGCAACATCATATTTTTCCGAAAATTTCGGTAGAGTCTCCTTTGTAAATACTGGTCCCAAACGGGTACAACACATGAAATACATAGTAATGAAATAAGGCATCCCCCAGCGGGAGCTAGCTCTTCGCCAATTGGCAGAAACAACCACGCAATGCAATATAATATACAACGCCGAAGGGCGAGGATCAAAACTCATAAAGAAATCCAACATCCTCAAGAAAACCAAAGAAGACCCATAAAAATACAAGCGAGCGACTCTAAGGTCGTAGAATATACAACTGGTCTTCTAATTCTATCAAATAATACAAGTCTAGTTGATGGAGTTTACTACATACAACTGATGTAAATAAGGTATGACGGTGGTGACGATGCGAGTGAACCCACCTACCAAAGCAATCATCCAGAAGGAAACAGTGTGCCAGCAAGTGGCAACGAAACCTATACGGCAAAACTGCAAGAAATTGTGGCACAACGGGGGTGAGTTGCCAACTCATGAGGAGAAAACATCAACGAGCAGAAATCACATGTATGACTCTATCCTAGTTCATACAATAATATTCTCATAATAATATAACCCTGAAATATCTACACATAAGTGTAATATCAAGTGCTCGTGTCAGTGCCTCAGGTAGCAATATATCACAATTATAATGTACGAATGCATTATGAATGAAAACAGAATACATCCTGCATGAGAAAAACTATTTTCTTAATTTAGTGAGATTTCTGTATATAAAAATAGAGGTATCATCAATGTAATCAACATAGAATCCGTGTCAAGTATCGACACAAAACATATATCCCAATATCTAATATCTCGGGATCCGGCAATCCGTAATGGCTCATATCATCAAATCTCAATATCTCGGGATCCGCATGATCAGGATTGGCCCATAACTCCGAACGGTATCCTTCGCATATCCATCGAGTCTCCATACAATCACCGGTCGGTAGTGCTCCCTTGCCGGGCTCAATACCTTTTCAATACGTCCATCTTGTCCCGGGATACCGCACCGGGTCCACCATGCACCCGCAGCAGCCCCTCCCCCAACCTCGAATCGGGTGTATGATACCATTCGAGAACCGAGAAAACTCATGGTGGACATCACAAATATCATATCACAAGAAAGCCGCAAATTTCAATCTTTTGAAATGAAAATGAGTTTATAAATCCTTGCGTTTTCTCTAAATCCAGAAATCTCATGGAAAATCCGAATCCCAAACTCGAGAGTAAATAACAGCGAAATACGGGCATAAAGTCCCATAATATTGCATAACAATGAATATACATATACATGCATGGTATCTAAGCAAAGAATGAAATGTTTAATCTAGCATAGTAATTATATATCGGAACTATTTACTAGCAGTTATATCCATGAAGTAATATTCTCTAAAGTGTACGTGACATGGAAATTACCGATGATGATGTGTGTGATCCGGCAAGCAAGCGTACGTGGAGCATACGCATCATCGGTAATGGTGCTGGTATCCTGACAATAGGGTTCATAATCACTGAAGAAAACGCAGGTATAAGCATGCAATGCGATATGAACAACTTGAATAAACGGAGAATGAATAGTATTCGCAATAATGAAGAATATAAATTTTATATATATACGAGTCATACTGTGTTGACATTTGAAATGGCACGAATCGTGGTTTTTGGAAAATAGGGGCTACGGTGTTTTTAAGAAAAGTTACCTCCTTTGAAAAATCCGTAGTATCCCTCGTCCTGTTTTAAAAATACTCACGAATCGTTAGTTTTGAAAATAAGTATGACCCGTACCCAGTCTAACATCTACCAAGTAAACTATAGGACAATGCTAAGAGACAAATCAAAAGGGTTAGGAAAACCACCTAAATCCGAGTCGATATATCTAGTAGTCAGTGATCCCGCCTCAATAGCGTCACGTATGATAAAATATATAATACGACATTCTCGAGTCAAGAGTGCGGATCAATCATCATATCTATACTTCGTACGGTAAAATCTATCGTACGTCATTCTAAATCGGGGTACGGGTCAAATATCGCGTATAACTCATTATATATCTGGTATCATTATCATCATATCCTGAATTAGGGGTACTGATCTAAAGTCTAGTACATTCCGATACCATCCAACATATGTCTGCGTGTGAGTAAAACACATCGCCTATCAATCCGCTATAATATCAGGTCATGTCTCATAACACGACCCAAATCATATAACCGATCTCACGGCATCATGCCCGATCATATCGACTCTCCTCCAAGTATCATATACCATCCTCATCACCCGTGTATATATATATATATATATATATATATATATATATATATATATATATCAACGCATCCACACACACACACATATATACATATACATATGTCATATACACCAAAAACATATCACGTGTGTGCATGTGTGCGTGTGTGTACCTTTATCCTAGGGTTTCGCGACTAAGAAATTACACTATAAGATCTTACAATTACGCTAAAACAAAGCCGTGAACATCTAAAGCCTATCTTGATAATTTTTAGTCTCACAATACACATATTTATATATATATAACGTATTCGTATACTACACTACGAAACTGCAGGGGTGCTATACGCCATCAACCCGACTTCTCCCGTAGATATACATCTACTCAACTGGACGCCTCGGCTAATCTGCTCCGATTCCACATCCGACGCCTCTGCACTCGATCCTAAAATCGCACACAAGAAAAAATAGAATAAATATATGATAGTCGCGAAAACAAACGATACAAAATAACCACGCGCACAAATTAGACGCGCACACACTTAGTGCACGAAACGCGTCGCGACAACACCACAAACTACAATTAGGGTCGCAATACGGGACAACACCAAACCAGAAAACCAATCGCACTAATCACGCGTTCACAACGCATTAAATATATATATGAAATAGGCTGCAAATCATCAAAATCTTAAAATTTATCAAATCGATTTATTTCAAGAAACCTAGTAAGCATCAATTTCCATTTTTATTCAAAACTTGATGTTTTTACAAATTTAGTGGCCAAAATGCTCACTATATATCTTAATTAAGTCACGCAAACCACAACTAAATTTTAATTTCATCTCATTACATTAATCCTAAAAACCAAGTTTGCTAAATATCTTAATTAGAACAATTTTAAAAATACAATTAGCAAACTAGCAACTAGCTTTATTTTTACATGTCTTAAAGTGTTAAACTACACATTCAAACCATAATCAATTTATAAAAACACTAACTTGATCACAACCCTATTCTAGAAATTTCAAGTTAGCACTTAAAACCACAATTAAACATAAAAATTAGTTAAATTGAAGTGATTAAACATCAAGTAAATATTGGGTTAAGATTATACCTCAAAAGCATTTGGAATGAGATCCACACTTGCAAAAACATAGCATCCAAAATGCTAACTTTGCTCCAAGATCCATGCTTGAATGGCAAAGAAATAATGGGTAAGGAATGGATTTGGAGTTTGTGGGATTTTTGACGCATTTCCTTAAGATTTTGTGTGTGAAATGGGGTGGGGAAATTTTTGGCAGCAGTTAGGAAAGGCTCGGCCAGAATTTTTTAGATGAGGAGAGAGAGTGAGGTGAGTGTTGTGAGGTCAAGAAAACAAAGAAAAAACAAAGCCCATACCTCACTAGTTAAATCTCATGCCCTCCTCTTTATTCATTCCATTTTCTTTTTTTCTCTTTGACTTTTGAAGTGGGAAATTTATGGAGTGGGGGCTGCTGGAAATGGGGAGGGCTCGACCAAGCTAAGGAATAGGGTGGGTGTGTTGTGTAAGGGAGGTGACCATACCTCAAATAAATACTTGCATGCTATTGTTTTATATTTTCTTTTTAAACTCTACTTCTAAAATTTCTAGAACCATCTTGGAATCTCATATAAATTCAAAAACAACCTGTTACACTTTGGTTTAATGTGTCATGATGCACAAAACTTGTATTAAACCATTCTAATTTGTAATTATCATTAATTAAATGTATTAGTGAAAGCTTAAAATAATATTTAAAATAATTAATTACGGAAAATATTTAGTAAACTAAAAATTTACAAGTGACCAATTAAACACCGAATAATAGCAATTACATAACTAGAATAGGTATATTTAAGTCTACATAGAAAAATAATTTATATCTTGGTTTTTACGGAAAACATTAGTTATTTTACCGATTATCCGAAATTTCACCTAAACGATATTCAAAACGTTAAAGTGGATACCCCCCCGAGCCCCCCCATTCGACAGTTAATTTTGGGATCTTCGCCTCCATGATGATTCGGGCGGGTTTCGGGTTCGTTTCGACTTCCGGATTGGCTTAAAACGATCGTTTTTGGAACTTTAGCTCACTGGATTTTTCAAAGTTTTGGAAAAATTGGTTTAGTTAGCTAATTGTGTGCAGAATTCTAATGTCGCGGTTACCATACAAGCTTTGTGATGTGTGATACAATTATTAGAATACGGATTAATTAGTTTTTTGAACACTAGTTAATATATTGTTAACCTAGCCGTTTAGTCTCAATTGATCGATTGCCACGAAGTTTTGATTCGGATCAAAACTCCGTTTCAATTGCGTATTGTACGCGATCACTAAGTCAGGAATCTTGTTGAATTATCCGACAACCAATTGAAAAGTGTTTTCAATTAGAGACTAAAATGCATGTTTTATAAGTTAGGCATGAAATCCGGAATATGAGATATTCCGGGTTTATGATGTATAAGGGTATTACGGATTCTAATTATTGTAGTTTTCTGTTTCTTTTTCTGCGACCGTAAGTGTAATATGTGGGGTATCCCAATCTCGTTGCTATATGTCAACGAGTTTTAGAGATACACAAATTTTCTTACGTTGATGATATGTGATATCATGTGTTGCTGTTGTTATGATTTATTGGATCGTCGTGAAAGAATAGCCGGGGAGTTTTATGTGAGATGAGCGTTTTTTATTTTCATTCATGTAAAATCTGTATGCAATATTCCTTTTTTGGGGCACTTCCGGGTTGAGGACGATGTCACCACTGTTGTATATTATTTACTTTTCCGCATTAGGATAGACCCAAGGAGGGGAGCACAACTAACCGGGTTCTAGAGTCCAGTGGGAGACCATCTCAAGGAGTTGAGACCGGATCTCCTAACTCTAGAATTGGCAGGGTTACTTGCCTCTCTCGTACTGGTCTGGGAATGTGAGTTTGGCTATTCATTACGACTGTGGAATCCGTGTTTTACATTACTGGCTAAATTTAAAATACGGACATCCTAATATATCCAATATTTCATATGTTGCTTCTGCTGCTTGATTATGTGATGTTGATCATTTAACTGCGTGAGATGAATGTACTATTATATATATGATATATAATAAACGTTGCTTATATTTTGCACCCTCGCTTGTCCACCCCCTAGTCTGTCGGTAGTTAAGTAACCTAACGGTGCATGACGGGGCCCCGTGGCGAATGCGGATGGCATAAGCGAACGTTCTATTTTCGTTTCATTTTTCTGTGATGTTTAGGAAACATTAAATGATGGGAGTTCATTAATGAGATTAATAAAAAGAACGAAACCAAAAGATATTGTAGAATCAAATTTTCAAAAAAGGATAGCTCTATTTTTTTTTTGCATACACGGACATACCGGTATATTCAAATTTTCAAAAAATGGACTTCATTAGTTTCATTCTTCGTTTCATTTTGCTCACTTTTGAATATTTTTTCTCTTTTTTCTTTTTCACCTCACTTAAATCTAGAGAGCAAGAAGGAGATGAAGAAGAAGATGAAGTAGTGAATAATGGCAACCATTACCAAACCATGGGTAAGAAAATATCATATATAAACTCATGTAGAAACTTATCATGGCTAAAGATAATGGTTGGGTTAATAAATATCTAGAGTAAAACAAAATTAGTAGACTTAAGTCAAAACTTCTCCATGCTTCCACAAGCATCTCAAGCCTTGCTAATTTCCACCTAATTTTGATTTTCCCTTAATAATTAAATTTCCACATTATCTTAAGTATGATATGAGTCTCACATACCCAAGTCCAATGTATCATCTAGCATGACACAAATATAAATAGATTAATATATATCACATATATATTTGTATGTATTTAGAGAAAACAATTTTTTAAGTGAGCTAATATTAGTTAATGTATATTAATATATCAAATATATAATTTTACATTAAATTATTAAATCAACACTTAATTTAATAACCCGGCAGTATCGCATAAAACCGACTAATATTATTTATATGTATATCACATTTACATATAACATATCATTGAATCAACACTTGATTCAACAATCCGGTTATATCACATATAACCTGTATCGCGAGATTAGAATACGGTATCACATACACGTATTAATCTCGGTCCCGCACATATCACAAATGTGCCCTACTTCGTTTCGCAGTACGTAATGATCATATCAGTCACCTACAAGCCGTCAGTGGTACTAGCTAGATGTAACGGCTCCCCGGGTATTGAGCGATTAGAAGATCAACAAGCAAGATTGTTCATACTCCCATGAATCCAATAAGTAACACTACCGTACAGTCCGGTCTCTTCGTCTGATATGTCGCATATCTAGTCTGAGGGTGGTATACGTCAGACCCCAATAACTTGATAAATCATGCCGATGTGAGGCTCATAACGGGCCCAGAAACAACTGATAACACTTACCAGTAAATCTCAGTATCAGTCCTGGCCAGGGACTTCCTGTTATAGCCAATCGAGCACAGCGCAACATCAACTCCCAATACCGGGAGAGACGAAACCCCTCCTTTCGCTCATTTTCTCCATGTGACTCAAGACTGTATCCAAAAACCACTGTTTTGCACTCCCTCTTGAACTTGGTAAGGTGTAAATCAAAGCACAGTGGGAATCACACAAGACTTTATGACGATCTCGGGTCTACAAACTAACCTGTACCAGTGTCACCAGAGAACTGCTATCTGACGCTGGGTATAATACCATCTAAGAGTTCTCGGTGAGTCCTGTTCAGTGTACCCAGTCTCCACTGAGCACCCGTATACAATCTTTGATGTCAAACACCAATGGATATGGGATCATCCATCGCCCATCAAATGGGTCAAGAAACGTATACGCTAGTCTAATCTGGAATATCGATGCCCTGTCTCGATACTCCCACGACTAGGAACAACTAAAGGATGTACTTGCCGACTACCCTGGCCCCACTATTATGATCTGCATCATTGTTCTGGTAGTCAAGTACGCATCCTAAGGGCTTTATCAACATGTAAAAGAGAGACAGTACAAGTATACATGTTAAGATAAAGAGTAACCGGATAGCATACTATCATGTCGAGCCAGAAAGTCTTCTCTATATATGTCCAAGCATCCACTATAATATACAATCATGTACAAAAATGGCCTCTATGGCATACATACAACTAACAATCTCCCACTTGCACTAAGGGCAATTGTTGTATTATCTCATACCCAACATCCCTTAAAGTCTCTCTAGGGAAAGGCCTTCGTGAGTGGATCCACCGTCTTATTCTTCCTGTCAACTCTCCTGACCTCGATCTCTCGGAGATCAACCATCTCCCTGATCAGGTGATACTGCCTAAGAATATGTCAGGATCACTGATGGGACCGGGGTTCCTAGGCCAAAGCCACAACTCCATTGTCACCACAAAGGTAAGAACCTCACTAAGTTCATCTCATGAACATCATTATCTAGACAGCCTCTTTGGTAGCATCGTTGGTAGCAATGTATTCAGCCTTTATCTTCGAATCTGGTACGGTATCTAGCTTGGAACTCTTCCAACATACCGTCCCTCCACTGAGGGTAAAGACAAAACCCGCGACTATCTTACAGTCAACCTTATCACTCTGGAAGCTCGAATTGGTAAAGGACTCAACATGGAGTTCTCTGTTACCAAACACCAAGAACATTTCTTTAGTCCTTCTCAAGTACTTAAGAATGTTCTTTACTGCTGTACAGTATTTCGCCTCAGGACATATGAGGCATCACCCAGATCCTTTATGAAGAAACATTGTGATAAGATGAGCTTGACCGAGTGTAGCATAAGAACACCATTTCCTATCAAGAGTATGTCATCCACATACAATACGAGGAAGACAACCTTACTCTCTACAACCTTTTTGTATATACAATGTTAATCTACCTTTTTGATAAAGTCAAACTCTTTGACTGCCATATCAAAACAGATGTTCCAACTCCGCGATGCCTGCTTTAATCTGTAAATTAATTTAAGCAACTTGCACACCTTTCCGTTGCTCCCACTGTGTACGAAGCCCTTTGGCAGTGTCATGCACACGCTCTTATCTAAATCACCATTAAGAAAAGCGGTCTTGACATCAATCTGCCAGATTTTGTAGTCATGGTATGTAGCGATGACAAGTAGGACCCGGAGGGACTTAAGCATAGCCACTGGAGAAAAAGGTTTCATAATAAACCAAACCTGGTATTTGCCGAAAAAAATTTTACTACAAGTCTAGCATTGAAAGTCTCAACTTTTCCATCTACACCAAGAATCTTCTTAAGATCCACTTGCTCTCGATGGGTTTTACCCCTTCAGGTGCAACTTCTAAAGTCATACTTTATTGGTGTACATGGATTCCATCTCAGATCGCATAGCATCCAGCCATTTCACAGAGTCCCCACTCGTGATGGCCTGCTTGAAACTAGTTGGGTCATCATCTTTCATGATGCAATCCTCGCTCTCACTGACATTGAGAAAAACGTAGTTTCTCTCAGGTGGATGAGGAAACCTACTAGATCAGCGGAGAGGCAGAGGTTCATCTTCGGTTCTACCAAATCATCAGCTGTAGTTTGTATAGCTGGAACTTCTTCCAGTTCTACCTGATGACCAAAAATTTTTTTCGCGAGAAATTGCTTTTCTAAAAGGTGGCATGCCGAGAAACAAAACACCTTTTGTTCATCGGTGTGGTAGATGATATACCCTCATGAATGTTTGGGATATCTAACAAACTTATACAGAACTGACCTTGCCTCGAGCTTGTCCGGACTTTTCCTTTTAACATATGCCGGACAACCCATATCTTAACTCATTTAAGACATGGTCTTTTCCCATACCATATCGCATATGGAGTGGTAGGCACGGATTTGGTGGGAACCCTATTCAATAGGTATGTAGCTTCTCAAGCGCATAACCCCAAAAGGAAATATGCAACTCAGCAATACTCATCATAGAGCACACCATATCTAATAGGGTGCGATTCCTCCGTCCCGATACACGGTTGTGCTGTGGTGTATACGGAGGAGTAAGCTGAGAGAGAATCCTATTCCCTTTTAAATAGTCCATGAACTCCGTGCGTAAGTATTCTCCTCCCCAATCAAATTGAAGGATTTAATACTTTTACCCATTTGGTTCTCTACTTCGTACATATATTCCTTGAATTTCTCAAAAGATTCAGACTTGTGTTTCAACAGGAACACATGTCCTGAATCTTAAGAGATCATCAGTGAATGTAATGAAGTACGAGGAACCATTCCATGCATGTGTAGACATGGGACCGCATGCTTCACTGTGTATGAGTCCCAAGAGTTCAGTAACTCTTTCTTCGTGTTCGGTAAATGGAGTTTTGGTCATTTTGCCTTTGAGACATGACTGGCAAGTTTCATAAGATGTAAATTCAAACGGGTTTAAATATCCATCCTTATGTAAATTAGCTAGTCGTATTGCATTTATATGACCTAGTCTTCAATGCCACAAGAAGGAATCGTTCATTTCTGAACTTTTCCTCTTGTGTGTATTCTGTACGCTAAGAACTGTCGTTTGATTTAGAACGTATATACCATTACATAACGTTCCTAAACCAATCAACTTTTGATTTAGGAAAACGTTCACAACATTATCCTGTAATACAAAATTATATACTTCTTTACATAATAATGAAACTGATATAATATTGCATATCAGGTTCGGTATGTAATAACATTCATTCAGAATCAATGTATTACCAGTTGGTAATACAAGGTGATATTCACCAACTACTTTGGCTGCAACATTTGAACCATTCCCTACTAGTAGAGAATGATAACCTTTTCTCAGTTCTCTACCTATCTTCAGCCCATGTAACATATTACATATGTGAGATCCTGATCCGGTATCTAATACCCAAGACGTAGATTATACCGAGATACAATTCTCGGTGAAGAAACACACCCGAAGAAGATGCATCAACATACTCATTCCTTGTTTGTGTCCTATGGGAATCCAGATATTCCCTTATTTCTTCTTCGTACTTATAACAATTATAAGATAGAGTGGAACCAACGTTCCCAAGCTCAGTATAACAAGCGGGTTCGGTCAATACATCCATATTATTATCTTGATTAAGGCATGTCACGGTTGCTACCTGGAGAGAGTGAGAAGAAAACACTCTGCGTATGCTCTTGCAAGATTAGATTGGTTATTATTTTATCTAATCAGGATGGCTCCCACTATTTTTATCAAATCTTTCTTCAATCCATAAAAGGCAAGACTAGCCGGGATTAATTATACCCTACAAGTTCACCAATCTTTCAGCCAGGCCAGTGTCGGTACTTTGAGGAAGGTTCCCCGTGCTTTCGCACGAACCTAATTAAAATAAACCTCATTTTTCCAGAGGCATAACCCCATTGACACCTTTCTAGTCACCTACTTGATCGGCTAATTGTAAAGTGAAAAACTCTCCCAGGAGTAACTCTTACTCGCAGTGGGTATCGGGATCCAACTATCTCATAGAAGGTATGCAATCACATTGCAAATTTCAACTCTTGAAATTCCCGATATGGTTTTTCCCCAAACGATTTATGACCTAGACAAGGTCAACAAACCATAAAGCGCAAGTCAAGTTTAACCCGTTCATTTCGTGATTGAATTAAACCCACCCGCACGACCCTTAACAAGGTCAACAAGGCCGTATGACTACCCTAATCCAATCGCATGATATGGATTGCAGATAAGCACTAATCATCTACCGCACACTACGCCTTGACAAGGTCAACAAACGCAGCATGAATACTAAATAGCCCTTATTTGAAATGACGGAGGAATACGACAGGTTTTTAAGAAAACCTTTTGCATAATGAACTTGATATTGTTGTAAAATCGAGTGATTTTGAAAAGGAGTGTTTTTGAGGCTTTTACTAGTTTCGTTAAAGATGTCACTCCTAGTGAAGCGATCTCGGCTCTTTCCTTATCGAATGAGGTGCTGGATATTCATCAAGGAATACCACTATGCAAAGCAAGAACTAGAGAAGCAATCAAAAGACAAAATCGAGTGGGTTGTAGCATTTGCTAGTTTCGCTAAAGAGGTCACTCCCGGTGAAGGGATCTCACATCTTTCCTCATCGAATGAGGTGCTGGATATTCATCATGGAGTATCACTATGCAAAGCAAAAACTAGAGCCACCCTTTCTGAAAATTTGATTCTACAACATCTTTAGGTTTCTTTCTTTTTCATTAATCTCATTAATGAAGTCCCATCATTTATGCTTCCTAACCATCACAGATAATGAAACGAAACCACAACGTACGCTTAAGCCATCCGCATTCTCCGCGGAGTCCCGTCATGCACCGTTAGGTTACTTAACTACCGGCAGAGCAGGGCAGGACTTGCGTGGATGCAAAACATAAGCAACGTTTATTATATATCATATATATAATATAAAGCATTCGTATCACGCAGTTATACGATCTCATCACAGAACATTGCAGCAGAAGTCAACATATAAAATATTGGATATACTAGGAGGTCCGTGTTTTAAATTAAGCCAGTAAACAACACGGATTCCATGGTCGTGATGAATAGCCAAACCCATATCCCTAGACCCCTACGAGAGAAGCAAGCAACCCTACCAATTTTGCAATTATGAGACCCGGACTCGACTCCTCGAGATGGTCTCCCACTAGACTCTAGAACCCGGTTACTTGTGTTCCCCGCCTTGGGTCTATCCTAATGCGAAAAAGTAAATAATATACATCAATGGTGACATCATCCTCGACCCGAAAGTGTCCCAATAAAAGAATATTACATACAAGTTTTTACATGAATGAAAATGAAAAACTCTCATCTCACGCAAAACCCCCCGGCTATTCAAAATACGATGATCCAATATAACATATCACAGCAACACATAACATCACATGTCGTCAATGTAAGTAAATATGCGTATCCCAATTTTTGTTGACGTGTAGCAACGAAACTGGCGATACACCACATATTACACTTATGGTCGCAGAAAAGAGAGTGAAAACTACAATAATTGGAATCCGCAACCACTTTAGACATCATAAATCCGAAATATCACATACTTCGGATTTCATGTCTAACCAAATGAATTCCTTAGACATCATAAACCCGGAATATCTCATATTCTTGCCTAACATTATAAACCCCGCATTTTAATCTCGTATTGAAAACACTTTTCAATAACTAGTCAGGAAATTCAGCAAGATTCCCGACATCCTGATCGAATGCTCGTCGGAAACTTTAGTAGTCGGCCGCACCCCCGAAGCCGTCGACGAAGTGCACTTAGGCGGAACACCACAACCGCGAGCACCCGAACGGATGTTTTAGGCAACGGGGTTGTCCTACAGTCACTTAGTCGGGGCTATAGGGCGTAGCTATCTAGTAATGTTACCCGGCGAGTATCCGCGTACACTACATGATTGCGATGGAGTTTTGATCCAAACCAAAACCCCATAGCAACCGATCAAATGAGACTAAATTGCTAGATTTATAAAATTCAAACTAGTTTTCATAAAACTAATTATTGTGGATTCCAAATATTGTATCACATATCACAGATAGCTAGAAGATGTTAAACAATTCGATCGAATCAACAAACTCCCACATTTCCAAGAGACCTCAACACTTAAGACAGTTTTAAAAATACCCAGAACATGCCACAAGTAGCTACGGACCTACACAAGAAGGGCCGTTCCTGGCCTCACCAACGGCGCCGCGGAACCGCCGCAAAATCTGGGGTTTAGTCACGGTTCCGCGGTCGTATTATCGAGTTAGGTGTTTGTTCTTCTCGGAGATCCATATAAAACCTGCATGATTTATTGAATATTTTTAACTTGGAAAAATCCAACATTTGGAAAAATTTCCAGAGAGCATGGGAAATATGGAGTATTGATGTTCGATTGAATTCTTCAACGATGTCTAGGTTACCCTAAAGCTCTAGCAAGGCTCTGATACCACTGCTGGGTTCGCTTAACAGCCCGACACAGTTTCGGCGAGCATCAAGTATTCAATTTTAAAAATTTTGGGTGCCGAGCGAGACCGGACCAAAGATCTAACTAGAGAATTAGGGTTTAACTAAGTAAGTAAACAACTTTACTTTAAGTCAAAAAGGAATACAATCTTTGTAGACCAGTCCTTCACTTCTAAAGCTCCGTGTAGTAGTCCCTTAGCTCCAAGTAGTGGTCTCCTGGACGCTCGTTCGGCTCCACTAGGCGAAAGGAACGAGCTTGCTCAAGGATCTTCGAGGCCGAAGATGATCTACGTCGAAGAATCTCCAACTCAAGCTACCTCTTCACTAATTGAGAATTAGTGAAGAAAACAACCTATACTAAATGGATAGTTTGGTGTAGATTGATGAAGTAAGAATTTTTCTCTCTTTTCTTTTTCACCTCACTCAAAGCTAGAGAGCAAGAAGGAGATGAAGAAGAAGATGAAGTGGTGAATAATGGCAACCATTACCAAACCATGGGTGATAAAATATCATATATAAACTCATATAGAGACTTAACCATGGCTAAAGATAATCGTTGGGTTAATAAATATCTAGAGTAAAACAAAATTAGTAGACTTAAGTCAAAACTTCTCCATGCTTCCACAAGCATCTCAAGCCTTGCTAATTTCCACCTAATTTTGATTTTCCCTTAATAATTGAATCCCCACATTATCTTAAATATTGTATGAGTCTCACACACTCAAGTCCAATGTATCATCTAGAATGACATAAATATAAATACATTAATATATATCATATATATATTTGTATGTATTTAGAGAAAACAATTTCTTAAGTGAGCTAATATTAGTTAATGTATATTAATATATCAAATATATAATCTTACATTAAATTATTAAATCAACACTTGATTTAATAACCCAGCTGTATCGCATACAACCGGCTAATATCATTTATATGTATATCGCATATACATATAACATATCATTGAATCAACACTTGATTCAACAATCCGGTTATATCACATATAACCTGTATCGCGGGATTAGAATACGGTATCACATAAACGTTTTAATCTCGGTCCCACACATATCACATATGTGCCCTACTTCGTTTCGCATGAGCTAGGAAACCACTGTGTAGGACTCTAAAGACTCGTCAATACGCCGGCAGTAGGTAATGATCATATCAGTCACCCAAAAGCCGTCAGCGGTACTAGCTGGACGTAACGGCTACCCGGGTATTGAGCGATCAGAAGATCAATAAGCAAGCTTGTTCATACTCCCATGAATCCAATAAGTAACACTACCGTACAGTCCGGTCTCTTCGTCTGATATCACGCATATCTAGTCTGGGGGGTGGTATACGTCAGACCCCAATAACTTGATAAGTAATGCCGATGTGAGGCTCATAACGGGTCGAGAAACTACTAATAACACTTACCAGTAAATCTCAGTATCAGCCCTGGCCAGGGACTTCCTGTTATAGCCAATCGAGCACAGCGCAACTATAGGGTTACCTAGCGCGGCAGCAAGGTTTTGGGAGGCATCGTCCATGCCGTTTTCAATTTTTTTCCGTTCTAAATAATGCTAACCATTGAATCTTAATAAGAGATTCAGACAAAACGATATGTAAACAACTTTACAACTAAGTGAATGCGGAATACAACCTTTGAAGACCGGTCATTCACTTCAAATGCTCCATGTAGAAGTCCCTTCGCTGCGAGTAATGATCATCCAAACTTTTGAGAGGATCCACAAGGTGAAAGATGCAAACTTGCTCAAAGTCTTCGAGGCCGAAGATGATCTACGTCGAGGAGACTCAAGCTTATGCTACCTCTTCACTAAATTAGGGTTTAGTGAAGCAAACACCCTAAACTAAATGGCTAATAGTAGAGGATGATGTAGTAGGAAATGGGCTCAAGATTGGTAGAGTTTTTGCGTGCTAAGTTTGTTACCGCAATCAAGACGGTTTCTCTTGTGGCTAGCCGGTTGAGTACGGGTCGTCCGCGGGGAGATGTGAATCTTTTTCTATGTGCTTTAACGAGTTAAGTCCAAATGTACAGATTTGTTTTGAGATTAACTATGTGCTAAAATGATATGTAAAGAGAGCTTGTTAGGGTTAGGATTAGGTTAGTTTGAGTTAGGAGTCGCTCACTTCTTTCGTTGCCACTCTTAATATCGGTGTTACGGTAATCGGCAACAACGGGGATTAGCACGACTAGGAAGGAACTTGCGAGTATAAGCTAGGCTTTCCAACGCAAAAGTTCTTCCTTTTGGTGCTTATCCGTCCGTTCTTGGCTCTTAGCCTTAACCTCCGGTTAATTCAACCAAAACCGGTCTCACTACGGAATCACCGCTATCATGTAGGATAGGGTGCCGTAGGGAGCGGATTGTGGCTCAATTAATGGGAGTCCGATTTAAGATGTTGGGCAAGGAAAGAGTGAGAGAGATTTCCTTCACTCAAACTTTCCTTATCCTACCCTAACAAGTTATGGAAACTACTCACCCATTACAAGAAAAAAAGGAAAATAAAACAAAGGAGAAAGATAGAAAGAAAGAGGTTAGAGGATTATAACTAACTATTTGCGACCTCACCTCGGCAAGGATCAAGCGTAAGCATTATTGTTGTTTAAGGATAAAGAAAAAGAGAACAAGAAAGAAACAAACACAAATAACAACAACTAAATTAGCAAATGAAAATTACAAGCAACAATAGTTAACAAAATAAAAAGACAAGCATGGTAAGAACAAGAACTCCTTTATTCATTCTTCAATCACAAAAGCTCACTACAAGTTTTTAATGGAGAAGAGATGAGAGGAGGAAGAAGAACAACAACATATAACCTAAATCTAAATACAAGAATAAGCACCCTTGGTTTTGACAAGTTCTGGACTATTTATAGGTAGGGAACTGGAAATCTAGGGCAACAATCTGCCTTGTTATAAAATTACCAAACTGACCCTAAAAAATCTCCTTCTGAGGAGCCTGTACGGCTGCGGATCCGCGGCCTAGACCCCTTATTGGCCGCGGATCCGTGGTCAGATGGAAGAGTTGTCTTCTCGGGTTTTGTGTGCTTCTCTGGTTTTCTCTTTCCTTTAGTCTGGTATATGTTGTTTCTGATAATCTTCTCACATTTCTTCCAGAATTTTAGTAGATCAAAAGGTGATTGGATGTGGATCTTTTGTCATGATTTTCTTGAGCTCCGCGTAGATTTCTTGGACTTTGTGTTGCCATTGTGCTTTGTGCATGAAGATGACAATCGATTTGCCATTTTGTCCCTTAAACTGGTATGCGGTAACATACGGATAGAGAGCGGAGACCCGTGTTTTATCTGTGGTTGGCAGGAATCCGGATTTTGTCGTGATTTTCCATAAATTTCACCGTTTAGAGCCGAGAACATGTATCCTGCAATTGACTAGCAAACACGGCTCAAGAGTACCTACCGATAAGCAATGTGATAAAAATTGGGCGGTATAAAAATGCAAAAATCTGATATGAACAAATACCCCCAAACTTATCATTTGCTCGTCCCGAGCAAAGACAATTTATTCACAAAAAATTTCTAACCTCACTTTCGCAGGGAACGCGATTGCACTGAGCATGTGCAACAAGCCGTTAAACCTCTAGGTGTCCCTAGTAGGAGGAGTGTTGTCTCTTGAGGGTTTTCAGCGGATACTACCCACAAAATCCGTTCAAGCTAGTTTTGCAAAATAACTATGATTCAAACTTCTAAAGTTTTGTTGCAGAAAATAACAATTCTATGATCCTAAGTCTAGACTATCGAACCTTTATTTTTCACATCTCGCTTCTTATTTAACTTAAGATTTTATATGTCTTTACGTGCAGTGCAAATAGTGTCGTTAAGTTCCAGAAGGGTCGAATAAAGTCATCATGTCATACAATGAAGCCCAGATAAAAATTTTAAAAGGATCACATAAGTTTTATAAAGAGTTAAGCATTTTTCAAGTTTCGTTTTCCAGTAAGGTTTCAACTTCAGAATTTCTATCTTCCTTAACAGGAAACTAGGTCCTATTTTTCACTCCACCTTTTTCTTGTTTTCATTTCAAACACATCTCTGTGAACGTGCAAAAGTCTTTATCATAGAATAAAACCTTCATATCTCCGTTAGAAATATTTTTTATAAAATCGTGTCTTTTGTCAAGATTATTCTCACACAAAGAACCGTTAGGAATATTAACTCGGAGAGAACACTTGCTTGACTTTGTTTTAATCTGGACTTTCTAGGCTTCTTAACGAGCTTTGGGCCAATGCACCCAAACCAGTTGGTCTTAGGGCATTAGGTGTAGAGACACCCCAGCTGACTTAATTACTCAAGTTACCTAGGTCCAAAAACAAAAGACAATTTTAGCGTGAAAATCATGATGATTCAATGCGAACGGAGATATAACCGGCAGTTCAATTATTTTTTTGGATAAAAGACGTGTTTAGTGGGTTCGGTGTGTAATCAATCCAATCAAGTTCCAGATGGGTTATTTTTCAGACTTAGTTCCAATTAAGGCATCAATAACATTCCTTCATAAACTATTCTTGATATTACTTATTTCAGAACAATCCTATTTGATCCTCAGAAAATCATTTATTCATTTAAAAGTTTTTAGACATAAAAGACTTGTCATCTAATTTCCAAAACTCATGACACGTGTAGTGTGATGTCAAGACGTATATCAGCTATAGTTAACTTCAAAGGAGAGTTATCATTTAGGTTTTCAAAATCTAAAAATAAGATTTAGTTATTCTTATCTTATCAACAAAACCGTCGAAATGTTGAATCAGAGTTCTCCCACTAGCTAACTTGACAGAAAAGTTTTTATGTTTTTAGAAAATTTTCTGACTTTTATGGGTTTTATGGAAATATGCAGATGCAAAATATACATATGAATGCGAAGGTTAGAAATGCGCACCAAGCGTACCCCCAAACTTAAACTGGACAGTGTCCTCACTGTCGTTGCATGAAGAGATCATTGAAGGGTCAAAATTGTCGGTTATATATACACAATTTTTTTTGTTTTTGTTTTTAAAGAAAAGAAAAATAGCAAAAATGGAAAAGAATATCCACAAATATGTACAAAATGGTATATACATACCCCCAAACTTATTTGGAACAGTGTCCACTGTTCTTGGCTGGATAACCGAAGTTTGGTGGTAGGCAGAGAAAGATTATGCAGGGTAAATCGGCTCCTGTAAGACCAGGAGCTCCTCTGTTGGTTCGGCGCTAAGGTACGGTTTTAGTCGGTGTCCATTTACTTTGAAAAATGAACCGTCCTTTGGATTCTCCAAATCCACAGCGCCATGTGGATACACATTCCACACAAAATACGGCCATTTCCAGCGAGATCTGAGCTTTCCTGGATGGAAGTGTAGCCGGGTGTCGTAAAGAAGTACATGTTGACCAGGTACGAAAGTTTTGCGCAAAAGGTGTTTATCGTGAAACACCTTCGTTCGATTCTTAACGACAACCGCGTTATCGTAAGCCTCATCCCTAAGCTCGCTCCGTTCGTTCAACTGCAGCTTCCGATGGCTGCCCGCATCTTCGAGAGACAGATTCAGCTCCTTTATCGCCCAAAATGCGCAATGCTTAATTTCGACAGGGAGGTGGCAAGCCTTTCTGTACACAAGCCGATAGGGAGACATGCCAAGATCGGTCTTATAAGCGGTTCGAAATTCCCAAAGGGCATCAGTGAGTTTCAACGACCAATCCTTACGGTTCTTGGAAACCGTCTTCTCCAGTATCTGCTTGATTTGCCGATTTGAAACTTCGGCATGCCCACAGGTTTGGGGGTGGTAGGGTGTGGATAGCTTATGATTAATGGAATACTTCCGCATCAAGGCCTCGAAAGTCTTGTTGCGGAAATGAGTTCCATTGTCGCTAATGATCGCTCGGGGGTACCCAAACCGGGAGAAAATATTTTCTTTAAGAAACCTAACATCAACCTTGTTGTCGTTAGTCTGGCTGGGCACAGCCTCGACCCACTTAGAGACGTAATCAACAGCGAGAAGGATGTACAAGTTCCCGAAAGAGCTGGGAAACGACCCCATGAAATCTATCCCCCAAACGTCGAAAATCTCCACAGCCAAGATTGGTTGGAGCGGCATCTCGTTCCTCCGGGATATCCGGCCCAAGTGTTGGCACCTGGAGCAAGTCTTGCAATAGTCATGAGCGTCTTTGAAGAGTTATGGCCAGTAGAAACCACATTGCAAGATCTTCTCAGCTGTCTTTCTGGGGCCAAAATGCCCGCCACATGCTTGATCATGGAAAAATGACAGCACACTCTTGAATTCATCATCAGGGACACACCGACGAATAATCTGGTCAGGACAGTACTTGAACAGATAGGGTTCGTCGCAGTAAAAGTGTTTTATATGAGATAAGAATCGAAGTCTGTCCTGACTTGACCATTCAGTCGGTAGTAACCCTGTGGCTAAATAGTTCACAATATCTGCGAACCAGGGTTCGCAAGATACTGTCAAGAGCTGTTCATCCGGAAAAACGTCGTTGATCGGAATATGAAGCGAAGGCGAAGAAGGAAGTCGTGAGAGATGGTCGGCGACTACATTTTCACATCCTCTTTTTTCCTTAATGACAAGGTCAAACTCTTGAAGCAAGAGGATCCAACGTATCGGCCGAGATTTTGCATCTTTCTTCGCAAAAAGATGGAGCAGAGCAGAATGGTCTGTGTAGACAATGACTGGAGAGCCGATGAGGTAGGGCCTGAACTTTTCTAGAGCAAATACAACAGCCAAGAATTCCTTCTCAGTTGTTGTATAATTAAGTTGGGCGTCGTTCAGGGTTCGGCTAGCATAATAGATTACGTGCAGCATCTTGTTGATGTGTTGTCCAAGGACAGCACCAATGGCAAAGTCGGATGCATCGCACATAATCTCAAAAGGGTGCGTCCAGTCAAGTGAAGAAAGAACGAGAGCAGAAGTGAGTGATCTTTTTAATGACTCGAACGCAGTTACACAGCTCGAGTTGAAGTCGAATGGCATGTCCTTGGCCAGTAGAAGAGTCAAGGGCCTAGCAATCTTGCTAAAGTCCTTGATGAACCGTCTATAGAAACCGGCATGGCCAAGGAAGGCTGGGATGTCTCGGACGCATCTGGGAGGAGGTAGATTGGAAATGACCTCAATCTTTGCTTTGTCAACCTCTATGCCATTTTGCGAGATGATATGTCCTAAGACAATACCTTCGCGCACCATGAAGTGGCACTTCTCCTAATTCAAAGTGAGGTTCTTGTCCTTACATCGGGTAAGGACAGCGTCGAGATGCAGCAAACACTCGTTGAAGGAATCGCCGAAGATGGAGAAATCTTCCATGAAGATCTCCAGGAATTTTTCCACCATGTCTGAGAAGATTCCCATCATACACCGCTGGAAGGTACTGGGCGCATTGCATAACCCAAAGGGCATGCGACGATATGCAAACGTGCCGAAAGGACAAGTGAATGTGGTCTTGTCCTGGTCTTTTTCGGCGATGGGAATTTGATTATAGCCGGAGTAGCCATCAAGAAAGCAGTAGCACTCGTGTTCGGCCAATCGTTCAAGCATTTGGTCAATGAAAGGTAGCGGAAAGTGGTCCTTCCGCGTTGCGGCGTTGAGTTTTCTGTAATCGATGCATACTCGCCACCCAGTTTGGGTGCGAGTAGGGATTAACTCGTTCGCCTCGTTAGTGATGACCGTTATGCCTGATTTCTTGGTGACAACGTGAATGGGGCTAACCCACTGGCTATCAGAGACAGGGTAAATGATACCACTATCCAGACACTTCACGATTTTCTTTTTCACAGCCTCCTTCATGAATGGGTTGAGTCGCCTTTGTGGATCCCTGGCTGGTTTGGCATCATCCATCAGATGAATATGATGTTCAACGATCAGGGGACTAATCCCCTTGATGTCCGCCATTGACCAGCCAAAAGCTTGCCTATTGCTGTGCAAGACCGCAAGAAGGGCTTTCTCTTGCTCTGGAGATAGAGAAGCCGACATGATAACAGGGAGGGTCTCGTTCTCACCCAAGTAAGCGTACTTAAAGTGAGACGGCAAAGGCTTGAGTTTGAGCGTTGGAGGTGAAACGATTGAAGGCAAGATTGGTGAAAAGGTCTCGAACTCAAAGGATTCTGGCAAGGGTTCAAAACGAGTGTAAGCGACCGAGTTGGATGGTTCAGGTAACTCATCCGGAAATTTGAAGGATTCAAACTCGGGTGGTGAGTGGCTAAGATCGTTCGAGAAAGTGAAACACTCGTAGTCATTGTCGGGCGCAGAAACAACAGCAGGTTCGAAGAGGAACGCACTAGTGGCGTTAAGGTTATCGTGATCGAACAAAAACTCCTCGAATTCACACTCTTCTGGGGTGATCTCTTAGACTGAGCAAACGTCTAGTATATGAGCATTAGGTTCGGAGGGCTGATTCCCCAACTTAAAAATGTTGAGTTCAATTGTCATGTTTCCAAAAGATAGGTTCATCGAACCATTTCGACAATTGATCACGGCATTTGAGGTTGCAAGGAATGGGCGACCGAGTATCACCGGAATTTGATTTCGGGGGTTAGCTACAGGCTGTGTGTCTAAAACAATGAAGTCAACGGGGAATATGAAGTCCCCAACCTTGATTAACACATCCTCTAGCTCACCACTAGGATGGGTGATTGATCGGTCGGCAATTTGAAGAGTACAGTGTGTGGGTTTCAGCTCCCCTACACCTAATTGCTCATATACTGAGTACGGAAGCAGGTTAACACTGGCACCAAGATCTAACAGTGCGCGGTTGATGTTCTTATACCCAATGGTAATAGATATCGTAGGACAGCCAGGGTCCTTCTGTTTTTGTGGTAAAGATTGGGTAAGAGCATCACCCACAGCACTAGCCAAGAAAACTTTCTTGGGTACCGGAGACTTCCTCTTTTTCGTGCACAAGTCCTTTAAGATTTTCACGTAGGACGGGACTTGTTGGACAGCATCTAAAAGGGGAATGTTAATGTTAACCTGCTTAAACAACTCCAGAATCTTCTCCATTTGTGGATTTTGTTTATTGGACCTCAACCGGTTTGGAAATTGAACGTTTTTAAAATTAGTTGAGTCCAATGCTTGTGGAGGAGATTGTGGAGCTGGAGCGGATCCCAGAACTGGTGTTTTCGTGGAGTGAGAAGTGGGTCCGTTCAGAGCAGAAGAAGAAGAAGGAGAGCCTTTTGATGAATGGAGAATAGGCTCAGAACATGAAGAAGAAGAAGAAGAAGAAGAAGCGGCCGGGGTGTCATCGTCAATCCGTGTGCCAATGTTATTTTGCAGCATCCTTCCCAATCTTAATGTTGTCACGGCACTCACATTATGGTTCTGTTGTTCAAGAAAAACATGTACATTATGTGGGTGACCAGGATTTAGGAGTGGTTAGGACGGAAGCTTCCCCTTCTCTCGCTTGCTTAAGGCCGCTTTCAGTTGTGCCATCTGGGCTTCGATGGTCTTGATGTTTTGCCCGTGTGCAGCAGTGTGTTGCACCAACGACTGAATGGAAGACTGGATGTTTGCGGTGGATTGTGTCGATTGTTTAACGAACGCCACCAGACTTCGTTCTAGCGAGGAAACCTTATCGATTTTTGACGGAACAAAGTTGTTTTGAGGAAAAGAATTGTTGGGTGCAAAGTTTTTCGTCTGATTTTGAAAAGATTGGGGTTGGAAGGGCTGCTGAAATTGATGTTGAGTTTGTTGCTGTGCTTATTGCTGCGGCGAAGGGGTCCTTTGGAAATTGTTGCCTTGGAATTGATGTTGATTCTGATTCCAGATGAAATTGGGGTGGTTCCTCCAACCGGGATTGTAAGTGGAAGAGTATGGATCAATCCTCGATCTTTGCTGAAATGCAGCATTAACCTGATCCTGTCCTTGCGATGGTGGATTGTAAGGACACTCTTCGGTTAAGTGAGAAGGATCGAAACAACAAGCACAAATGGTACGAAGGGGGAGAACAGGGGCAGGAGCAGGAGAAGAAAATTTGCTCTCTATCACTTCAAGTTTTCTCGTTATTGCAGCCATTTCAGCTTTCATCGCAATAGAGACATCAAGTTGGTGAATTCCTACCCTAGACTGACCGGTAGAAGTGGATGTAGAAGAAGAAGAAGTCGGTCTGGTGCTCTCCCATTGTAGCATTTGTTCCGCAAGGTCGTCGAAGAATTGCCATATATCCTCGTCAGATTTCGATAGGAAGTGGCCCTGACAAATGGTTTCCAACAACTGCTTGGTTGCTGGGTTCAGGCCCTCGTATAAGGTTTGGCAAAGTTTCCATTTCTCGATACCATGGTGAGGGCACTGAACAAGAAGGTATTTATACCGGTCCAAGCACTTCCAGAAGGGTTCAGTAGGAAGCTGAGAGAATTGGTTGATTTCGTTACGGATCCTTGCGGTTTTATGATTCGGATAGAATTTTTCGAGAAACGCTTTAACAAACTCGTCCCAACTGGTTATGGAATGGGAAGCGGTGCTATACAGCCATTTTTCAGCAAGATCGCACAAAGTGAACGGAATGACCCGTAGCCGTATAGCATCGTTCGACAGCTGGGTGGTTTTCATCATGGCACAAACGTTTTGAAATTTGTTAATGAAGATATAGGCATCTTCAGATTCAAGCCCATGAAATTTTGGAAGCATGTTAATGAAGTGGGGCTTAATTTCAAAACTATCCCCATTGGCCGGTAGAAGGGAAAGACAGGTAGGAAGTGCAGAATGGGTGGGATAGAAAGGATCCAGGAGCGCGATTCGCTGTGGCGCTACAACAGGTGGTGGTGGTGGGTTATTCGCATCCATAGGAGGTCGAATCAATCCCGGGGGAGTTGTTGGGATGTTTGGATTAAATCCTGACATCGCGGAAGAAGAGGTTGGTGATGGTGAAGGTGAGGATGTATGAACAGAATTTGGGTCAACGTCGGAGTTGGCCGGCAAAGGTAAGGGTGAATGAGGCATGGACGGAGTTTTGACGTCTGAGTCGATCGAGTAGTCGGTAGCGACTAACGTAACGCGGACTAAGCGGGCGCTAGTGTCCCGAGTCCAAGCGGACATACACTAAACGAGTTTAGTATAGTCAATGCGGAGAAGGTGAGGGTAAGAAAACGTCAATGGAGAAATATGATGGGTGGTGGGTGAAAAATGGGATTTTGGCGACAAAGGGCAAGTTTTCATAAAAGTTTTTGAATTTTTTACTTTTTTTTAGAAAGAGCTTTGCAGAAATATGTACGGACATACGGCTTCAAGAAATCACAAACAAGATATGCACAATCACACCAAGATATAGGGTCACCTAGGTCAGCTAGACAGCTCCTAACTGTTCCAAAGGGCTAGAAACAGGACCTCAAACCGCCTCTTCTCCGACAATTGCGGCCAGGTAAGTGCCAGGTAAGTGGGAGGCTCCCCACTACGTAAGTAGTGGTCCTAATTAAGTAACCACTTGCCTTCTACACACTTGCCTAGACACCGCAAAGTCAGGATAGGATAAACGGCCGATGCCTGTAACTAGTCCTCTGTCCTAATGAGCGCTAAGTCCTTAGGGCCGAGTCTAGTATTTTTTAATTAACAATGGTCAATGCATATGCTTTTTGTGATTTCTGGGGTCCTGGGAAGGGTGATGAAATCCCCACCCAATCTGGATTGGTTTCAAGCCCCTTAAAGTCCGTATTAATAAATGCAAAGCAGTAACAAATCAACTGCAATCAATTTTTATTTTTTTAGCGCGGCGCAAAGAATCCTGCACAAAAACAATTTATTGGAAGGGGGAAGAGAATTTGCGCAAAGAATGCTGCATAAAACACAGTTCAGTGGAGTTCATAGGATTGGGGAAGAGAAGAGAAAGACTCATAGGGATTTTGGGGTTTTGATTCCACCAGATGGTCGCGGTTCCGCGGCCAGAGGGCTCTTATGCCGCGGTTCCGCGGCAGGAATGAAGAGATGGACCCTGGGGTTTCTGGAGTGGGCTGGGTTGTGTGTCCTCCTCTTTTCTGGATTTCCTGAATCTTGATTTGCCCAATGTATCTGCTCCAGATTTTTACTGTAGACCGTCTTTTCCGTCTTGTTCACCCGCGGTGTAGCCGCAAAGATATGGGTCTAACTTCCCATGTCTTTGGCACTGAACTCGAACTTCGTTTTATCCTGCACACTTGCACAAAAACTAATCAAAAATAACAAGATGGTTTTCTACAATGTATATTTTTTTGTTTTGTTTTTTTTCCGGTTAGCTTTATATTCACAAATTAACCCGAAATTGCACAAAGAAATAAACTACCGTCCCCGGCAACGGCGCCATTTGATTGGTCGAGTTTTTGCGTGCTAAGTTTGTTACCGCAATCATGACGGTTTCGCTTGTGGCTAGCCGGTTGAGTACGGGTCGTCCGCAGGGAGATGGGAATCATTTTCTATGTGCTTTAACGAGTTAAGTCCAAATGTCTAGATTTGTTTTGAGATTAACTATATGCTAAAATGATATGTAAAGAGAGCTTGTTAGGGTTAGGATTAGGTTAGTTTGAGTTAGGAGTCGCTCACTTCTTTCGTTGCCACTCTTAATATCGGTGTTACGGTAATCGGCAACAACGGGGATTAGCACGACTAGGAAGGAACTTGCGAGTATAAGCTAGGCTTTCCAACGCATAAGTTCTTCCTTTTGGTGCTTGTCCGTCCGTTCTTGGCTCTTAGCCTTAACCTCCGGTTGATTCAACCACAATCGGTCTCACTACGGAATCACCGCTATCATGTAGGATAGGGTGCCGTAGGGAGCGGATTGTGGTTCAATTAACGGGAGTCCGATTTAAGATGTTGGGCAAGGAAAGAGTGAGAGAGATTTCCTTCTTTCAAACTTTCCTTATCCTACCCTAACAAGTTATCGAAATTACTCACCCATTACAAGAAAAAAGGAAAATAAAACAAAGGAGAAAGATAGAATGAAAGAGGTTAGAAGATTATAACTAGCTATTTGCGACCTCACCTCGGCAAGGATCAAGCGTAAACATCATTGTTGTTTAATGATAAAGAAAAAGAGAACAAGAAAGAAACAAACACAAATAACAACAACTAAATTCGCAAATGAAAATTACAAGCAACAATAGTTAACAAAATAAAAAGACAAGCATGGTAAGAACAAGAACTCCTTTATTCATTCTTCACTCACAAAAGCTCACTACAAGTTTTTAATGGAGAAGAAATGAGAGGAGGAAGAAGAACAACAACATATAACCTAAATCTAAATACAAGAATAAGCACCCTTGGCTTTGACAAGTTTTGGACTATTTATAGGCAGGGAACTGGAAATCTAGGGCAACAATCTGCCTTGTTATAAAATTACCAAACCGACCCTAAAAAATCTCCTTCTGAGGAGCCTGTACGGCCGCGGATCCGCGGCCTTGACCCCCTATTGGCCGCGGATCCACGGTCATATGGAAGAGTTGTCTTCTCGGGTATTGTGTGCTTCTCTGGTTTTCTCTTTCCTTCAGTCTCGTATATGTTATTTCTGATAATCTTCTCACATTTCTTCCAGAATTTTAGTAAATCAAAAGGTGATTGGATGTGGATCTTTTGTCTTGATTTTCTTGAGCTCCGCGTAGATTTCTTGAACTTTGTGTTGCCATTGTGCTTTGTGCATGAAGATGACAATCGATTTGCCATTTTGTCCCTTAAACTGGTGTGTGGCAACATACGGATAGAGAGCGGAGACCCATGCTTTATCTGGGGTTGGCTGGAATCCGGATTTTGTCGTGCTTTTCTATGAATTTCACCGTTTTGAGCCGAGAAGCTGTATCCTGCAATTGACTAGAAAACACGGCTCAAGAGTACCTACCGATAAGCAATGTGATAAAAATTGGGTGGTCTAAAAATGCAAAAATCCGATATGAACAACTCACTTTAGATTTATTTTTCTCACAATATTTTCTCACTTAGAAAAAAGCTAGCAAGATTTTTCTCATGAAGAAGAAGATGAAGTGATCAAGAGAGAATGAACTCATATGTGGTGAGAAAATAAACTATGGGTGAGTTAGTGTCATACACTAACCCATGTAGAGAACTGACCATGGTTGAGGAAAATGGTTAGGTTACTAAATATCTACAAGTGAAACAAAAATGGTGGACTTGGTCAATGTTTTCCACAAGCTTCTACAAGCTTGTAGTCATGCCAAATATCCAACCATTTTTGAATTACTTAGATAAATATAAACCCTAGGATTATCCTAACTATAGTATAAGTCTCATACACCCATGAAGCATGTGGCATCAAGCATGACACAATAAAATGTACATTAATATATATCACAACAAAGTGTACACAAGTGAGAAAAAGAATACTTAGTGAGCAAATATTAGTCAATGTAAGTTAATATATAAAATATATAATTATACATTAAATTATCAAATCAAAACTAGATTTAATAATCCGGCTATATCACATCAACCGACTAATATCATATGAATCAACTTATTGAACCAACACTTGATCCAATAACCCCGCTATATCACATATAACCGACCGATATCACATATCACGAGAATAGAATACGGTATAACATACTCGTATTAATCTTGGTCCCGCACATATCACATATGTGCTCCTACTCCGTTTCGCATGAACCAGGAAACCTCTGTGTAGGACTCTAAAGACTCATCAATACGCCGGCAGTAGGTGATGATCATATCAAACACCCACAAGCCGCAAGCGGTCTGCTAAACGCAACGGCCACCCAGGTATTGAGCGATCAGAAGATCAACAAGCAAGCCTGCTCATACTCCTGTGAATCCAATCAGCAACACTACCGAACAGTCCGGTCTCTTCGTCAGATATGTCGCATATCACAGCCCGGGGGTGGTATAACGTCAGACCCCAATAGACTGATAAGTCATGCCGATGAAAGGTCCATAACAGTTCGAGAAACTACCGATAACACTTACCAGTAGATCTCAGCAATCCTGGCCAGGGATTTCCTGTTATGGCCAATCGAGCATAGCGCAACATCAACCCCCAATACCGGGAGAGACGAAATCCCCTCTTATTTCTCATTGCCTCCATGTAACTCGGGACTATACCCAAAAATCACCTTTTTACACGATCTCTTGACCGTGGTATGGTGGAAATCAAAGCACAGTGGGAATCACAAAAGACTCTATGACGATCTCGGGTCGATAGACTAACCTGTACCAGTGTCACCAGTGAACTGGTATCTGACGTTAGGTATAATACCATCTGGGAGTTCTCGGCGAGTCCGTCCAGTGTACCCAGTCTCCACTGAGCACCCATATACCTTCTCTGATATCAAACACCAATGGATGTGGGATCTTATATCGCCCATCATATAGGTCGAGAAGCGTATACGCTAGTCTACTCTGGAGCATCGATGCCCTGTCTCGATACTCCCACGACTAGGAACAATCTAAGGATGTACTTACCGACTACCCATGCCCCACTAGTATGATCTGCATTATAATCCTGATAGTCAAGTACTCATCCAAAGGGCTTTATCAACATGTAATAGAGAGACAATATGTGTACATGTTAAGATAAAGAGCAACCAGATAGCATACTATCATGTTGAGCAAGAAAGTCCTCCCTATATATGTCTAAGCATCCACTACAATATACATCACATGTACAGTAATGGCCTCTAGGGCATACATATAACTAACAATCTCCCACTTGCACTAAAGCTATTTGTTGCAGTATCCCATACTCAACGTCCTATAGAAGCCTCTCCAGGGGAAGGCCTTTGTGAGTGGATCCGCTGTGTTATCCTTCGCGTCAACTCTCCTAACCTCAATCCCTGGGAGATCAACCATCTCCCTGATCAGGTGATACTTGCCTCAAAATATCTCTGGAACGCTGATGGGACCTGCGTTCCTAGGCCAAAGTCACAACTCAATTGCTGTCACAATAACAGTTATTGGACGCTCAATGGTAGAACCTTGTTCATCTTATGAACAAGAAATGTCTAGACAGCCACTTTGGTAGTATCGTTGGTAGCGATGTATTCAGCCTTTATCGTCTAGTATGTCACGGTATCTAGCTTGGAAATCTTCCAATATACTGTCCCTCCACTGAGGGTAAAGGCAATGCCTGTGACTGACTCTCAGTCGACCTTATCACTTTGGATGCTACGAACCAAGAACATTCATTTAGTGCTTCTCAAGTACTTAAGAATGTCCTCCACAGCTGTCCAGTGATTCTCCTAAGATCCGATGGATTCCTGATCACTACACCTTGTGAGTCATTTACATCTGGTCTGGTACATATCATCGCATACATGATAGAGCCTACTGCCGAAGCGTAGGGTATTCCTTGCATGCGAGGTCTCTCCAAATCAGTCTCGGGAGACAACTTTTGGAGAGAGTGATCCATAAGTATGTAGGCGAACCATCATGCTTAGAATCGTCCATACTAAACCCCTTTTGTATGGTGTTAATGTATCAGGATTTGGGACACTCCCAATATCCACTTAGATATATCATCATAGACCATAATCTACAAGATGCTGTAGGTATCATCCAGATCATCTATGGAGAATCCTCTTTATAAGTGGAGCTTGACCGAGTGTAGCATAGGAAACCATTTTCTATCAAGAGTATGTCATCTACGTATAATACGTGGAAGTCAACCATTTCTCTACAACTTTCTTGTATATACAAGTTTCATCTACCTTTTTGATGAAGTCAAACACTTTGACTGCCACATCAAAACAGACGTTCCAACTCCGCGATCCGCGTATTGATCCCGATGGACTTAAGCATAGCTTTGAAAGTCTTAACTTTTCCATTTATACCAAAAATCTTCTCAAGATCCATTTTCTCCCGATGGGTTTTACCCCTTTAGGTGCAATATCAAAGTTATACTTTGTTGGTGTATATGGATTCCATCTTTGATCGCATAGCATCCAGCCATTTCATAGAGTCCCCACTAGTGATGGCCTACCTGAACCTGGTTGGGTCATCATCTACCATGATGCAATCCTGTCTCCCATTGTCACCGAGAAGACAGTAGTATCTCTCAAGTGGATGAGGAACCCTACCAGATTCGCGGAGAGGCTGAGGTTCGTTGGAGACTATTGAATCCTTTGGTTTCACCAAATCATCAGCTGTTAATTTGTCTAGCTGAAACTCCTTCCAGTTCTACCTCATGTCCATTAATTTCTTCATAAGAAATTCCTTTTCTAAAAAGGTGGCATGCTGAGAGAAAAAACATCTTTTGCTCCTCAGAGTGGTATAAGATATACCCTCGCAAATGTTTGGGATATCCAACAAACTTACAGAACTGACCTTGCTTCGAGCTTTTCCGGATTCTGCTTTTCAAAATAGGCCGGATAACCCCATATCTTAACTCGTTTAAGACATGGTCTCTTCCTATACCATATCTCATATGGAGTGGTAGGCACTGATTTGGATGGAATCCCATTCAATAGGTATGCAGATTCTGAAGTGCATAACTCCAAAAGGAAACAGGTAACTCAGCAGTACTCATCATAGAGCGCACCATATCTCATAGGGTGCGATACATCCGCCCTGATACACCGTTGTGTTGTGGTGTATACGAAGGAGTAAGCTGAGAGAGAATCACATTCTCCGTTTAGAAAATCCAGGAACTCCATGCCCAAGTATTCGCCTCCTCGATCACATCGAAGGACTTTAATACTTCTACATATTTGGTTTTCAACTTCAAGCTTATATTCCTTGAATTTCTCAAAAGTTTCAGACTTGTGTTTCAACAGGAACATATGTCCGAATCCTGAGAGATATTCGATGAATATAACGAAGTACGAAGAACCAAGCCTGGCTTTTGTAGACTTTGGACCGTATACATTATCATGTATCCATCTCAAGAGTTCAGTAACTCTTTCTCTGTTTCCAGTAAATGGAGTTTTGGTCATTTTTCCTTTGAAACAAGACTAGAGAGTATCATAAGATGAAAATTCGAACAAATTCAAACATTCATTCTAATGTAACTTAGCTGGTCATGTCGAATTGATATGACCTAGTCTATAATGCCACAAGAAGGATTCGTTCATTTCTGAACTACTCCTCTTGTGTGTGTTCTAGATACTTTGAGCCGTGGTTTGATTTAGAATGTATATGCTATTATATAACGTGCCTGATCCAATCAACTCTTGAGTCAGGAAAATGTTCATAACATTATCCTCCTATAAAGAATTATATCTTTCTTTAACTTAATAAAGAATCTGATATAATGTTGTATATCAAGTTCGGTATGTAATAACATTCATTCAGAATCAATGTATTTAATACAAGGTGATATCTGCCAACTGATTTTGCCACAACACTTGAACCATTCTCTACACTAGAGAACAATCACCTATTCTCAGTTCTCTACCTGTTTGTAGCCCATGCAACAGAATACATATATGGGATCCTAATCCGGTACCTCATACCCAGGACATAGAGGATACTGATGTTAGTTATATGTATGCCCTAGAGGCCATTACTGTACATATGATGTATATTGTAATGGATGCTTGGACATTTATAGGGAGGACTTTCTTTCTCGACATGATAGTATGCTATCTGGTTGTACTTTATATTAACATGTACTCTGATTGGCTCTATGTTACATGTTGATAAAGCCCTTAGGATATGTACTCGACTACTGGGACTATGATGAGATCATACTAGTGGGGCCACGTTAGTCGACGAGTACATCCTATAACAGTTCCTAGTCGAGGGTGTATCAAGACAGGGCATCGATACACTAGAGTAGACTAGCGTATACGCATCTTGACCCATATGATGGGCGATGGATGATCCCATATCCATCCGTGTTTGACATCAAGGATGTGGACGGGTGCTTAGTAGAGACTGGGTACACTGGACGGACTCGCCGAGAACTCCCAGATGGTATTATACCTCACGTCAGATGGCAGTTCTCTGGTGACACCGGTATAGGTTAGTCTGTAGACCCGAGATCGTCATAGAGTCTTGTGTGATTCCCACTGTGCTTTGATTTCCATCAAACCACGTCCAAGAGGGCGTGCAAAAAGGTGGATTTTGGGTACAGTCCCGAATCACATGGAGGCAATGAGCTATAGGAGGTGATTCGTCTCTTCCGGTATAGGGAGTTGATGTTGCGCTGTGTTCGATTGGCTATAACTGGAAATCCCTGCCCAGGGTTGCTGAGATTTACTGGTAAGTGTTATCAGTAGTTTCTCGAACTGTTATAGACCTCATATCGACACGACTTATCAAGCTACTGGGGTCAGACGGTTACCACCCCTAGGCGAGATATGAGACATATCAGACGAAGAGACCGGACTGTACGGGAGTGTTACTGATTGGATTCGCAGGAGAATGTACAGGCTTGCTTGTTGATCTTCTGATCGCTCAATACCTGGGTGGCTGTTACGTTTAGCTGACCGCTTGCAGCTTGTGGGTGTTTGATATGATCATCACCTACTGCTGGCGTATTGACGATTCTTTAGAGTCCTACACAGAGGTTTCTTAGCTCAGGCAAAACGGAGTAGGAGCACATATATGATATGTGCGGGACCGAGAACAATACGTGTATGTGATACCGTATTAGATTCTCACGATATGAGATATCGGCAGGGTATATGAGATATAACCGGGTCATCGGATCAAGTGTTGATTCGATGAACTAATACAGATTATATTAGTCGGTTATTTATGAAATAGCCGGATTATCGGATCAAGTGTTGATTCGATAATTTAATGTATAATTATATATTTGATATATTAAATTACATTAACTGATATAAGCTCACTAAAATATTCTTTTTCTCTCTCGGGTAATACATTGATATATATGCGATATATGTTAATTGTATTACTTTATTTTGTTACAATAAATATTGTATATGTGATATATAATATTGTAACATGTTAGGGTTATTAATGCAACATGATTAGTGGAGATTAAACATGATTAAGGTTTGATTTGGGTTAATATTTTCTAGAAGCTTCTAGAAGGTTTTTCTTTTGTTTCTTGCTAAAGATATTTTTTAAAGATATTTGGATGATATTTGTTAACCCAACCCAACCCATGACCATGGTTAAGTCTTTACATGGGTTAAGTTATCATACTTAACCCATGGTTGCATTTCTAACCACACATACTTTCATTATTCATCACAAAAGAAAAGGTTCTTCTTCTTCCTTCTTCTTTCATGGAAAAGCTTACTAGCTTTTTCATTAGTGATGAAAATGAGTGAGTTAAAGAAAACAAATGAGAGCTAAAATCCTACTTCATCATCCTAATCTATCCTAGCCATTTAGATTAGGGTGTTCACTTCATTCGTGAGTGAGAGCTTGAGTTAAAGTTTCTTCAAGGTAGATCATCTTTGTTATCGAAGATCGGAAGCAAGCTTGCATCATTCTCTTCATGGAGACTCTCTAGAGTCCGGATACATGATGATCGCAGCGAAGGGACCTCAACACGGAGCTTATGAAGCGAAGGACCGGACTACAAAGGTTGTAATCCCAAACTCTTAGATGTTAAAGTGTTTAACATACTTTGTTTCACCTAATCTCTAGTTTAAAGATCTTGGTTAGGGTTGTTCGGCACGTCTAAATTTTGAATCGGGCATGGTTGATGCCTTATAGACCCTTGTGAGAGTGCCTAGTAACCCTACAGTGGTATCAGAGCCAAGCTAGAGTTTTAAGCGAAGTCTAGACGAAGTTTAAGGTCCGATCGAACCCCGAAACCCCATATTTTACCCTTCTCTGGAAATTTTATAAAAATATGATTTTTTCTGTATTAAAAATACTCAGAAAATTAAGCAGGGAAATATAAGAATTACTGTAAAGTACGGACCTCCAAATCGCTCTCTTGACCGTGGAACCGCGGCCAGACCATGGGTTTGGCGGCGGTTCCGCGGCCAAAAGTTAGAGTTGGGGCCCACCACTTCAGGTACACATTCTTAGGTCCTTTTTCATAGTTCTGGGAACTTTTAATTCTACTAAAGTGTTGAGTTTTCTGGGTTGTATTAGGAACTTGTTGATTCGATCGAAAAGTTTAACTTCGTTTAAGTTTTTGCCGGATAATTTAGAACCTGTTAAAATGTTCGAACGGATATCAATAACTCGCTTTTTCCCCTGCCGGAAAATTTCCAAGTGTTGGATTTTTCCGAAGTTTAAGAACGTTCTTTGTCGTGCAAGTAATACGGTGGACCCTCTAGAAGAACACAAACCTTAACTCGATTATGTGACCGTCTGAACTGCCTTTGAAGCTTAGGGTTTGTGGCAGTACGGCGTTGCCACATGTGAGGCGTTGGTTTGACCCTTCTACGGCTGGACCATTGGTACTGTGGCATGTGATGGATGCTTTTAAACTAATTTCAAGTGTTGAGCTATTTGGGAAATCTTGGGTGTTTTTTTATTCGATCGGAAAGTTTAACATTGTCTATTTATCTGGAATGTGGTACAATATTTGGAATCCACAAGTAGTTATGAGATAACTAATTTGAATGTTATAAATCTAGCAGTTCAGTCTCAGATGATCGGTTGCCACGGAATTTTGATGTGATCAAAAGTCCATCGCAATCACATAGCGTACGTGGATACTCGCTGGGTAAACTTAATAGACAGCCACGCCCCATAGCCCCGACCAAGTGACTGTAGGAGAACCCCGTCGCCAAAAGCATCCGTTCAGGTGCTCGCGGCAGCGGTGTTCCGCCTTAGTGTACTTCATCGACGGCATCGGGGGTGTGGCCGTCTACTAAAGTTTGCGACGAGCATTTGATCAGGATGTCGGGAATCTTGTTGAATTGCCCAACTTGATATTGAAAAGAGTTTTCGATAATGAGACTAAAATGCGGGGTTTATAATTGTTAGGCATGAGATGTCTAAGGAATTCATTTGGTTAGGCATGCGATGTCTAAAGGTGGTTGTGGATTCCAACTGTTGTAGTTTTACACTTTATTTTCTGTGACCGTAAATGTAATATGTGGTGTATCGCCGGTTTCGTTGCTATACATCAACGATAATTGGGATACGCCTATTTACTTATGTTGATGATATGCGATATTATGTGTTGCTGTGATATGTTATATTGGATCGTCATGTTTTGAATAGCCGGGTGTTTTATGTGAGATGGGAGTTTTTCTTTTTCATTCATGTAAAATTCATTTGTATGTAATATTCTTTTCTTGGGGCACTTCCGGGCTGAGGATGTTGTCACCAATTTATATTATTTACTTTTCCGCATTAGGTAGACCCAAGGCGGGGAGCACAAGTAACCGGGTTCTAGGGTCCAGTGGGAGACCATCTCGAGGAGTCGAGACCGGGTCTCCTAACCCTAGAATTGGCAGTGTTGCTTGTCGCTCTCGTAGGGGTCCAGGGATGTGGGTTTGGCTATTCATCACGACCGTGGAATCCGTGTTTTATACAGGCTCGTATTAAAACACGGACCTCCTAGTATATCCAATATTTCATATATGTTCTTCTGCTGTGATGGTTTGTAATGAGATCATATTATTGCCTGAGACGAATGTTTATATTATATATATATGAGATATATGTTATATTGCAGATTTCGTTTCAAATGTGATGCTTGTGATGTATAATAAAATTGGACTTCATTAATGAGATTAATGAAATAAAAGAAACCTAAAAATGTTGTAGAAACTTGTTTAAAACTGGTAGCTCTAGTTCTTGCTTTGCATAGCGGTGTTCCTTGTAGAACTTCCAGCACCTTATTCGATAAGGAAATAGCCGAGATCCCTTCACCGGGAGTGACCTCTTTAGCGAAACTAGCAGATGCTACACACTCGGTTTGTCTTTTGATTGCTTCTATAGGTTTTGGTTTGCATAGTGGTATTTGCGAAATATCCTGCACCTTATTCAATAAGGGAAGAGCCGAGTTCCCTTCACCGGGAGTGACCTCTTTAGCGAAACTAGAAAAGCCTCAAAAACACTCCTTTTAAAATCACTCGATTCTACAATGATATCAAGTTCATTACGTAATGGGTTTTCTTAAAAACCTGTCGTAGCCCTCCGTCATTTCAGATAAGTAATAGTTATATTCGCACTGTGTTTGTTGACCTCTGTCAAGGCATAGTGTGCGGTAGCTGATTAGTGCTTATCTGTATAAACATATGATGTGATTGATTTAGGGTAGTCATGCGACCTTGTTGACCTCTGTCAAGGGTCGTGTGGATGGGTTTACTTCAATCAGGAAATGACGGGTTGAACTTGACTAGCAGCCTATGGTTTGTTGACCTCTGTCAAGGTCATAGGACGCTAGGGGTAAAATATTATTGGGAATTTCGAGTGTTGAAATTTGCAATGAGATAGTTGGACTCCGATACCCCCTGCGAGTAAGAGTTACTCCTGGGAGAGTTTTACACATTACAATTAGCCGATCAAGTAGGTGTCTAGAAAGGTGTCAACGGGGTTACGCCCCTGGGAAAACGAGGTTTATTTTAATTTGGTCCGTGCGAAAGCACGGGGAACCTCTATCAAAGTACCGGTACTAGCCTGGCTGAAAGATTGGCGAACTTGTAGAGTGTAATTAATCCTGGCTAGTCTTTCCTTTTATGGTTTGAAGGAAGATTTGACTAAAACAATGGGAGCCATCCTGATTAGATAAATTGATAACCAATCTAATCTTGTAAAAGCGCACGCTGATTGTTTTCTTCTCTCTCTCTCCAGGTAGCGACTATGTCACGCCTTAATCAAGATAATAATACGAATGTATTGACCGAACCCGCTTGTTATATCGGCTAAGGAACGTTGGTCCCGCTCCAACTTATAATTGTTATAAGACAGAGCAGGAAATAGGGGATTACCAGAATTCCCGTGCCGCCCAAACGAAGAAAGTGCATGCTGATGCATCTTCTTCTGGTGTGTTCATTACCGAGAACTGTTTCTCAGTATCCTTTACGTCCTGGGTATGAGATACCGAATCAGAATCCCGCAAATGTAATTTGTTACATGGGCTACAGATAGGTAGAGAACTAAGAACGGGTGATAAGTTTCATGAGATAGAAACGGTGCAAGTGTTGCAGCCAAGTCTGTTGGTAGTTATCACCCTGTATTAACAAATACATTGATTCTGAACAAATGTTATTAGATACCGAACCTGATATACAACATCATATCAGTCTCTTTATTAGTAAAGAAGGATATAATTTTTTATTGTTGGATAATGTTTTGAACATTTCCTATATCAAGAGTTGATCGGTTCAGGCACGTTATCTAAAACCATAGACGCTCTAAATCAAACCACAGTTCTTAGTATACAGAACACACACAGGAGGAAGAGTTCAGAAATGAACGAATCCTTCTTGAGGTATTGTAGACTAGGTCATATCAATGTGACCCGACTAGCTGAAGTTACATTTAGATGCATATTTAAATTAGTTTGAATTTACATCTTGTGAAACTTGCCGGTCATGTCATAAAGATAAGATGACCATAGCTCTGTTTATTGGAAACAGAGAAAGAGTTAGTGAACCCTTGGGATTGCTACATGCTGATGTATGAAGGTCCCTTGTCTACACATGCCAAGACCGGTTCTTTGTACTTCATTACATTCCCTGATTATCTCTCAAGATCCGGACATATGTTCCTGTTGAAACACAAGTCTGGAACTTTTGAGAAATTCAATGAATATAAGTTAGAAGTAGAGAACCAAAAACAGGTAAAAGTATTATGTCTTTTGATGAGATCAAGGTGGAGAATACTTGAGCACGGAATTCCTGGACTATTCTAAATGAGAATAAGATTCTCTCTCAGCATTACTCCTCCGAATACAACACAGCACGTCGGTGTATCGGGGCGGAGCAAACACACCCTATGTGATATGGTGCGCTCTATGATGAGTAGTACTGAGTTTCCTATTTCCTTTTGGGAGTTATGCACTTGAGAAGCTGCATACCTATTGAATAGGGTTCCAATCAAATCAGTTACCTACCACTTCATATGTGATATGGAATGGGAAGAGCCAATATCTTAAGTATGATAAGATTTGGGGTTGTCCGACCTATGTCTAAAAAGAAAAATCCGGACAAGCTCGAGGCAAAGTCAGAACTGTGGAAGTTTGTTGGATATCCCAAGCATACGCAAGGGAATATCTTATGAAAGGGAACAAAAGATGTTTTGTTTCTCAATATGCCACCATTGTGAAAGGGAATTTCTTGTGAAGAAATTGGTGGTCATGAGATAGAACTGGAAGGAGTTCTAGCTATACAAACTACAGCAGATGATTTGGTAGAACCAAAGGATTCAATAGATTCTAACGAACCTCAGCCTCTCCGCCGATCTAGTAGGGTTGCTCACCCACCTGAAAGATACTTTGGTTTTCTCTATGACAGTGGGAGCGAGGATTGCATCATGAGATGATGACCCAACTAGTTTCGAGCTGGCCATCAGGAGTGGGACTCTGTAAGAATGGCTGGATGCTTAGCGATCTAAGATGGAATACTTATACACCAACAAAGTTTGGACTTTGGTTGCTTTATCTGAAGGGTTAAATCCCTATCAGGAGCAAGCATATCTTGAGAAGATTACTTGGTGTACATGGAAAGGTTGAGACTTTCAAAACTATGCGTAAGTCCATCCAGATACTACTTCCCACGGTTACATACCATGACTACGATATCTGGCGGTTGGGTGTTATGACTGCTTTTCTAAATGTTGTTTTGGAAGAGAGCGTCTATAAGTACACAGCAAGAGGGCTTCGTAGACAGTGGGAGCATCAGAAACGTGTTCAAGATGTTTTATGTGATAAAGCAGGCATCGCGGAGTTGGAATGTCTGGTTTGATGTGGTAGTCAAAAAGTTTGACTTCATCAAAATGGTAAATGAACCTTGTATATACAAAAGGGTAGTAGAGAGTATGGTGGTGATCCTCGTAGAGTACGTGGATGACATACTCTTGATAGGAAAGTACTTTCCTATGCTACGCTCGGTCAATCTCCACTTATCACAAGGATTCTCCATATAGGATCAAGGTGATACCTCCTAAATCCTAGGTTTTATGGATCTATGGGATAGATCTAATTAGATGTTAGGATTCTCACTAGTTGTAGTGAGATGGTATCAATCGATCCTGGGGAGAATCACTGGAAAGGTTCCAGGGTGATAAGGACAACTGAATGTCAGTCGCAGGCATTGTCTTTACCCTCAATGGAGGGACGGTATGTTGGAAGAGTTCCAAGCTAGATACCGTGACATACTAGACGATTAAAGGCAAGATACATCGTTACCAAGGATGCTACTAAAGAGGCAGTCTGGATATATATATAAGTTCATAAGAAGAACTTCGTTCTAACCATTGTGTGACAATGGAGTTATTGCTTTGGCCTAGGAACCCCGTCCCATCAGAAATCCAGATATAATTCTTAGGCAGTAACACCTGATCATGGAGATGGTTGATCTCCAGGGAGATCGAGGTTAGGAGAGTAGACACAGAGGACTGTTGGGTTTACCTAGCACCTCATCAAGGGTTTAGAAGCATCACATATGCCAAAATCAAATTTTGAAGATGCTAAGTGAACTTGACAAGAATCATAACTAGAAATTTAGGGTTTCTTTCAACTAAGCATCACATGCAAATAAAAAACTATCACTAAGGGTAGAGATTACAACCTTTATAGACCTCCCTTGGTGACACCTTGGCACTATGAGAGTTTGGAACGGATCGTTGGAAGCCTTCCTCATCCACGAAGATCCACCCGAAGTCCCTTTGCCCAAAGCTCCTTGCTTTACTTGATATGTGAATGAAGTAGAGCAAACACCCAACACAAATGGGCTAGATGTGTATAGTATGATGATATGGTTTGTATTCTATAATAAAAACCCTTTCTTTTTTATCAACTTCACTCAAAGAAAATTTCAAGAGAGGAAGAAGAAGATGGTGGCTAAGGTTGAGCACAAAACATAATGATATGAATGAATAATTGAAATAAGAAAGAATAATCAATAATATATCCTTCTCACTTCAACCATGGTTAGTAATTATCTAGATCTTTATCAATGAGTTAATAAAGCAAAAGGATAATTAACTCAAGGTTAAAAAGTAGTTGAAGTATGGTCAAAGATGATAAACATTAACCATGAGTGAATTATCCTTTCCTTTAATTCAAAATGATAAATAAATAAATAATTACTACAATATGAGTCTTGCATTGCCGCCAAATATGTATCAACAACCATGATACAATGTATGTATGTATGTGTCCATGCACATCATCATGTGCATACATGCATGCATACAAAAATAGAAAAAAGGTTTAATTAAAGAATTAATCTAAAAGTCATTTGTTAAATTAACACTTGATTTTGCAAACCGGTCATATCACATACGACCCGACTAATAGAAAATGCCCGATTAATATACGGTATCACATATCTATATTTAATCGGGTCCCGCGCATATTTCATATGCACGCCACATCTTTTTGCCTGAGCCAGGAAATTTCATTGTGGGACTCTAAAACTCATCAATATGCCGGCAGTAGGTGATGATCATATCAAATACCTACAAGCCGCAAGCGGTCAGCTAAACGTAACGGCCACCCGGGTATTGAGCGATCAGAAGAAAACCAGCGAAGCTGTCAAAACTCCCGTCAAACCAACTGGCAACACTTACTGTAACATTTTAAAAATAAATAAATAAATAAATAAAATCGTTTAAGTGAATTTTATAATTTTCGGGTAAAGTAAAATTTATTTTTCGTAAAACTAAACCGTAATTATTTTTCACTATAAATTTAAAAATACCTATTTTAATACTAGTAAATGGTGTTTATTTAGCCACTTATAAATTTTTAGTTTAATTAAATATTTTTCCTAAATTAATTATTTTAAATATTAACCTAAGTTTATTTATACACTAAATTAGTGTAAATTACAAATTTGAATGGGTTTAAATTGCAAAAATGAACCATTTCATATTAGAATCTAGTGTGTATCATGCAAAATTTATTTACAAATTTTTCCATGATTCTAGTATTTTGCTTAGTTATTTTAGTAAAGAAATGAAAGAAATTAAATGGAATGATGAAAAGACATAAAGAGGTGATATTTTGCGGTGAAGTTTCTACACTTTTCTTAACTTTTCTCACTCTCCTCTCCTTCCTCCTCACATGGCCGGCCTCCTCCACTTGGCAGCCCCCCTTTTCCCCACTTGGTTTTTGCTACAAAATCCATCAAAAATTCATCAAATATTCAATAAAAAATCCACAAAACCCTAATTAATTCCTACCCTCTATTCTTTGCTCATCTTTAAAATGGATTTTGGAGATGGAAAGCATTCATTTTGGAGGCTTATTTTCATGTTGTGGAGGTATAAATCTTCTTCTTTGATTTATTGTTATTAGATGTTTCATTTAAGCATAATTAGATTTAATAAATAATTTCTATCTACAAGTTTTAAAATTCATGTTAGGGTTTGTAAAATTAAGTTATGATTTTTATTAATTAAGTAGGGTTATAATAACTAGTTTAACATTTTTAGAAGTGGAAAATCTTGCATGGTTGTTGAATTATAATTTGTTCATTCCAATTGCTTTAAATTAAGTATTTTTGCAAACTAGATTTCTATAAGTTGTATATATTGATGAGATAAAATTACAATTAATGTTTGTAACACTAGATTGTGGTTTTAAAGAGAATATTAACTTGTTAGTGGAATGAAAAACTTAAATTGGTTACTAGTATCTATTGATAATTGAAAATTTGTAATAAAAATGCTATTTTTGCTAACTAGAATTTGGAAATTCTTAAATAAATGAGGTTTAAAACCTAAATTATGATTTCATTATATTATTATCATCATGAATTGTTGTTTAATACATTAATTCATGCAAAATCAAGTTTAGTTGTGATATTTTGAAATTTTGCTTAAAAGTATCGAAATCGGGCAAGTTTGCAAACTAGAATTTTCGAATTAATACAATTGGGGCGTTAAAAATATAGTAATGGGTTGTATAATCTAGTTATGCTATTTAATGAATTTTATGACCACTAGTTTCATTTAAATGTCTAATTTTGAAGTTAAACGATAAATTGGCGTTTTCGAGTTTTTCGAAATCGGACGATTTAATTGATTTTTAGGGTTTTGATGCATTAAATCATGTTTTATATTATAAGTAACGAGTTTTTAAACTACAAGTTGTTTGTTGATATTTATCTCGATCAATCGGCATTTGTACGCCGATATCGAGCGATATTTGGTTCTTTTGCATGAGCAGGACATAGGTTTTAACCTATGCGCGTTTCGTGCGTCGTTTTGATTTTTGTCCATGATTCAGTTTACGATATTATACATGTTTGCGTATAGGTACACCTCGCGTGGACTTCGGACGATGAAGAAGAGGAAGGCGACATCATCTTCGGCAGATAAGGACCAAGTGAGTAGATGTGTATCTACGGGGGAAATCGAGTGGATGGCGTTTAGCACCCTCGCGAACGTAGAATAGGAATAGTACTTATTGCCATTAGGAAGCCTGACGTGACCTTAGAATTTCGGTGAGTAGGACCCTAGTAATGACCCTAGGCTGGACTAGATTGATTTAGAAAGACTTTACCAAAGGATGAATACCTTGGAAGAGATTCGTAGGTTTCAGGTAGATACACACACGCACACACTGAGACTCGTCGTGGTGTATACGTGTATGTATATATATATATATAAATATAGGACTAGGTGTAGGTATATATATATATACATAATACGTATATGTGATACAAGGATGTGATATGATACACGGGGATAAAACAATATAACTGGGCTGATGCCGTGATTCTTGGCTATACAGTCGTGTTATGATGTTAGCGGATCATTAGAAAATGAGATAATGGATTTGTATACATGAACAATAATAAAGAATGGTGATGATATTGAAGTATATGGGATTCTAAAATAGAACCCGGACAGTAACCTGTGCTTGAAATTCTGATATGATATATGTGTGACCTGATTATGACATCATATAGGTGTGACTTGATTTCGATATGATATATATGTGTAACTTGATTACGATATCATATATGGGTGACATGATTACGATATGATTTAAGTGTGACTTAATCACAATATGATGCATATACATGATATTTATGAGGATAAATTAACGATGTATATTTATGCTGGCAATGATATATGATTGATGTATGCGATTACAGTATAGCACCTTGATCTTGACATGAGTTGATGATGATATTATACGAATGATGAGACACGTAGGTGATACTTGACCCATACCCCGATATTGGGATGCCGTACGATGGATTTTACCGTACGAGGCATAGATGTGATGATTGATCCGCACTCTTGTTTTGAGGAAGTCGTACTACGTACGTGACGATATTGAGGCTGGATCGCCGACTATTAGGGATATGGACTTAGACTTTAGGTGTACTCCTATTTCTTATCGACTAGTTTCTTAGTGTAACACTTTAGAATTTGTTTAGAGGCTAATTATATGTTAATAAATGAATTTTTAATAAAAAGTTTACCAAATTAGTTTTCAAATATTTTGTCAAGAATTATAAATATTTTTTTAGAATTTTCCTAGACTTGCACACACTTGTGCATGTAAAATAGGGTTAAACCATGTTTAGCAACCATGGTAGACTAACCCTTTCTTATTAAGTTAAATTGAATTTAATTAAGGGTATTTTTTTTTAAATGGAAAATGAATTATTGCTTTGGGTTTGACTTGGTGAGAGAGAGAGAGTGCATGATGGGCATCATGACATGAGCCCATGCTTGCATTGAATGGGAAAGACAGGGCGTTGACATTTGTTCTCTCATTTCTTGTGTTGTGCTAACTCTTTCTCACTTCTCTCTCTCACTCTCACACTCCCTCACACACACCAGCAGCAGCACCTGCAGAAGCAGCAGCCACAACAGCTACACCAGCAGCTTCAGCAGCTCCAGCATTAGCAGCAGCTCCAAGCAGCAGCAGCAACACGCAGTAGTAGCAGCAGCTGCAGCACAAGCAGCAGGAGCTCCAAGCAGCAGCAGCAACAAGCAGCAGCTCCAAGTAGTAGCAGCAACATGCAGCAGAAGCAGCAGCAGCAACACAAGCAGCAGCAGCTCCAGCAGCAGTAGCAGCTCCAAGCAGCAGCAGCAGCACAAGCAGCAGCAGTTCCAAGCAACAGCAGCAACAAGCAGCAGCAGTTCCAAGCAACAGCAGCAACAAGCAGCCATAGCAGCAGCAGCAGCACAAGCAGCAGCAGCTCCAAGCAGCAGCAGCAGCAGCAACACAGCACACCAGCAGCGCGGCACAGCAGCCGCGGCACAGCACAGCAGCAGCAGCAGCGCGGCACGGCAGCAGCAGCGCGGCACAGCAGCTCCTTCCCTCTACTCTTTCTCCTTCCTCATGCTCCCTAGGGTCGAGAGTGGGGTATACTTCTTAACCCTACATCCTAGTTTACTTAGTTGGTGTGTTATAGCTTCGATTAGTGATTAATTGTGCGTTTTAGTGCTAAATGTGGTGAGTAGTGTGAACTTTAGTTATGTGAGGTTAATATTTGTTAGACTAAGTTAATTAAGTATTGTTAAGGCCATGTTAACCTAGCTTAGCCCAATTTCACTAAAATACAACTAGATTTCTGTTTGATGCAAAATTTATTTAATTCTTGCGGTATAAAAATCTGGAGCTAAATACCTGTTTCTCGTATTTTAAATCTTCGCGACACACGTGATACGTGTGTGGGTTTGGGGTTTCTGCGTATCGCGACGCGTCGGGGTAGCTTCAGGCGCGTAATCACACATTTTAGCGTATCGCGCACACGCGCGCTTGGTTTGCGACGCGGGTTTCTAGTTTGACCTTGATATCGTGTTTTTGTAGATTTGAGCTTATGTGTGATATATTGTGTAAATTCTTGGTTCGCAGGCGAGTGGGACGGACGCTGCGAAGAAGGGGAAGCAAGTCGTCGGCTACACTTAGCGCGAGACTTCGGGGAGAAGATTTAACATCTACGGGGATATCGCCCGCATGGCGTTATGTGTCAGAGCTGATAGGACCTTATAGCTACATATTGCATTTACCTATATTGACTGTTCATGGATACTGTTGTTGCATACTGCATCCCCAGTTATATGTATGTAAACTTAGAATTGATAGAACACCGAACTATTACTAACGGTTCATGTTGCACGAGCACTAATCTGCATGTTACACACACACCGTTAGTAATTGCCATGACACACTCACTGTAGAATTGCCATGATCATTATACTGTAGTTCCTTTCACATATGATTCGATATGATTTTCATAGACATTAGGAGCCGCATGAGATCTTTGAAAAACATAAACTGTTTTAAAAAGCGGTTCCTCCCTTTTTCCTATATTATGGCTTGATGTACATAGCACATCGCATTTGATTTACTCATTGATGTCGGATTTCATGTGATTTCTGGTTTTGAGGACCGTGGGGTTATTTAAGAAATGATGCACTATTTGAAAACCTGGTTCCTCATGATATGATATTTTGGTGCGTCCACCACGCGTTTTCTCGGTGCTGAGACGTGTGTTTGAAACCCGATTCGAGGAGTTGGATGATCCGTTTGCGGGTTCGTGGTGGACCCCTTATGGTTCCCCTCGGTAAGATGATCGATGGATTTTGCCGGTTGAGCCTGGAGGTGGGCGAGTACCTACCGGTGATTGGTTGGACCTGGCGGTTATCCGGAGGATACTGATTAGAGTCGAGAGATGGATGCGGGATGATCCGTACTGCCGGGGCCGAGGGCCGATACCGCAGACGGAGCCCATGGGCTTATCCGGACTGACGGAGCCCGATATATGAGGATTTGCTTGTCGATGCTGGACACGAGTATTTTATGATATTTTGAGTGCCGATGATGGGCACTCGTGATTCTCAGGGATTTACAGGATTTGAGGGCCGATTGGAGTGCCGGCGCCTGAGTTGTTGGGATTTGGGTGCATTGGTGGGCACCGATTATTTTCCACGTTGACATTCCGTGTAGATGTTATTTCATCCCATACTCAGCATTTATTATTTGTATCTCATCCTGTAGTTATTTTACCTGACAGAACACTTGCTTGATTTTGCACATACTGCTTATCGCATATAGATTTATCTGCTGGCATTTGATAGAGTAGAACAGTACGTGCATGCTCGCGATTACCTTTATATGTTATCTCTATTCTCGAGTTGGCAACTCACCCCCGTTGTGCCACAGTGCTTGCAGGTTGCCTTAGGAGTAGTCGCGGTTGGCTGTTTACCACATCTTTTGACACAGATACCACTGCTTTGGCGTGCTAGCCATTTTGCTATCAGGTGGGTTTTGTGCGGTATCTGTTTACTTTTTAGTTGTACATTGTTGTATCAAGTATTCGCCATCTACCTTCATGTATTGACTTAGAGACAGTTGTGAGGACGATGTATATTATTTTGTACTCTGGTGTCGAGCTCGTTGTGAGCCGACTTTATTTATGCAACTTTATCTTTCATGATATTTGTTTTCACTTTAACTGCTCTTTTCTTCGCTACGGCGTCGTATATTATATTTGTGGTGATTGTTCCGCCGTAGGGCGTGATTGCTCCCGTTTTGGGATGCTTTGTTCTTATTATATGTCATTTTCACTTATACCTTGTCTCGTACCCGACTCGGGGCTAGTTTTTACAAAGGAGATGCTGCCGAAAATTTTTAAAAAAACAACTTAAACTTTAAAGATTTTTACTAAATTACTCAAGGTTTCCTAAATGTTTTAACAAATGTTTTCATCAAATGTTTTAACACTCACTACTTTTAATGGTTTTGATTTCTGGGTTTCGGCTTACTTAGTCGCGTTACGCCTGTAGACGTTACGTGGTTAAGTGCCGGTCACGGTCTGAACTTTGGGTCGTGACAAAGTTGGTATCAGAGCATAGGTTTTACCTTTCGGAGTGTAGGATGACCTTGGTATGATGGAGTAGGCAACTGAAGCAGAGTGGCGTAGCGTGTGTATGTTCCGCGGCATACTCACGACACGGTACTCCACCAAAGTGACCTTAGGACTTATTGATTTAAATTCCTTCTTGAGTATATATATATTCTTGCGATTCGATTTCCATATTCTTATCAAATCCAAATTTCCTTTCAGCCATTATGCCGCCAAAAACTATGAGGGCGCAGAGAGCGGCCGTGAGGGCCGAGATTAGAGTTGATTCGTCTGAGACGAGGACTGATCCGGGCAGTACACCGGTTGTACCCGAGCAGGCTATTCCTCCCGTGACAGATCAGATCGCCACGCTAGGGGCTGGTATGCAGGAGATGCGCCAAATGGTGAGATCCAGCATGCGGGAGATGTGCCAGATGATAGGATCGCTAGTTGAGACGCTTCGGGCACAGCGACTAGAGGTAGCTCCACCCGTTACAGAGACCGCGATGGTACCTACTGTACAGCCAGTTGCCCCTACAGTTACAGAGGTCATCTCAGTATCGCTATCAGAGTTTATGAGGCTGAAGCCTCCGGTCTTCACAGGCACCGATGCAGCCGAGGACCCACAGTCTTTCATTGATAGGATGGCTCGGATATGCCATTCCTTTAGATGCGCAGATGTGAGATGGGTTGTGTTCGCGAGCTTTCTCCTGGAAGGTCTTGCGCAGAAGTGGTGTGAATCAGTCGAGAAGGGTAGAGCAGCAGGTCTTCCTCTTATGACCTGGACAGAGTTCGTGGCACTATTCCTTACCCGCTTTCTCCCACTGAGTGACAGAGATGCTTGAGCACGCAGGTTCGAGTCCTTACGCCAGACTCCGGAGATGTCAGTGGCAGAGTATGACGTACTGTTTACAGAGCTATCAGTTTATGCCCCGTATTTAGTGGCTACCGAGGAGTTGCGAGTCAAGAGATTTGTTTGAGGCTTGCTTACACCACTGTCCCTTGCGATCAGCGCGCAGCATTACGAGACATATGCAGCAGCGGTAGACGCAGCCCTATTAGTCGAGGAGCGCCTTACTGAGATTTCGGTAGTTCCAAAGCTGAAGAGAGTACGTTCTGGTATATCAGCACGGAGACAGACATTCAGACGCCGCGATAGGTATCGTTCAGATACAAGGAGTGGCAGAGATTCGAGATTAGGCCAGATGTTTAGTTCGTATCCACGGGAGAGTCAGCAGTGGTCGCGGGGTTGCTATAGATGCGGCAGTTTACTTCACCTCGTCAGAGATTGTCCTGAGATACACCGGAGGGAGACAGCAGCACCGCATGTTACCTTACCACCTTCCCCGCCCCATAGGGCATTGCCTATTGTACCCACAGTTGCTCCGCGTCAGACCCACACACAGAGAAGCCATGGTCGCGGAGGGTTTGTTCCTAGAGGACGAGGTGGCCGAGGTAGAGGACAGCTAGCTGCCGGCAGAGTACATCCAGTCACAGGTGGAGGACAGGCATGAGTTTTCGCGTTGACGCATCAGGACGCGCAGGCGTCCAATACGGTGGTCTCAGGTACCTTATCAGTATGTTCTGTTGATGCACACATATTGTTTGATCCCGGATCCACGCACTCGTACGTATCCACACACTTCGTGCCGAGTTTGGGTAGAGAGTCCGGTCTTCTTGATCAGCCGCTTGTTATGACCACTCCCGTAGGAGAGTCGTTTGTTGCTAGGCACGTGTTCTGATCCTGTACCGTCTGTATTGGTGGGAGAGAGTTGCCTGTCGAATTGATCCTTCTTGAGATGTTGGACTTCGATGTTCTTTTGGTCATGGATTGGTTAGTCACGTGCTATGCTTCTGTGGACTGCTGTGAGAAGACAGTTCGATTTTGTTTTCCCGGCGAGTCGGTTTTTGTTGTGTTGGGGGACCGTGGTGCCGCCCCCTCACAGTGTGATTTCTTCTTTTCACGCTGGACAGCTTTTGAGGAAGGGATGTCAGGGATTTCTCGCCTATGTTTACGATGCTAGCACTACAGAGGTTCCATTGGATCAGGTTCCAGTTGTTAGCGAGTTTCCTGATGTGTTTCCTGACGAGCTTCCTGGGCTACCGCCCGAGCGCGACATTTCTTTCTGTATTGATTTGGTTCCTGGCATAGAGCCTATTTCCATACCGCCTTATCGGATGGCCCTGGCAGAACTTCGAGAATTGAAGGGTCAGTTGCAAGATTTGCTAGATAAGGGACTTATTCGACCCAGTGTTTCTCCTTGGGGTGCTCCAGTCCAGTTCGTCAAGAAGAAGGACGGCAGTTTGCATCTGTGTATCGACTACTGCCCGCTGAACAGGGTTACAGTGCGGAACAGGTATCCTTTGCCACGCATCGACGACTTGTTTGACCAGCTTCAGGGGGCAGGATATTTTTGAAGGATCGATTTACGATCGGGCTATCATCAACTGCGGGTTCGACAGGAGGACATTCTTAGGACAGCTTTCTGTACGCGTTACGGCCATTATGAGTCTTTGGTGATGTCGTTCGGACTCACCAACGCCCCAGCAGCGTTCATGGACTTGATGAACCGTATATTTAGGTCGTGCCTTGACTTGTTCATCATCGTATTCATTGATGATATATTGGTGTATTCCCGGAGCAGAGAGGAGCACGAGCAGCACCTGCGGATTACACTGCAGACCTTGAGAGAGCATCAGCTTTTCGCCAAATTCTCCAAGTGTGCATTCTGGCTGGACAGTGTAGACTTCTTGGGTCATGTGATTACATGGGATGGTATATGTGTAGACCCGAGGAAGATCGAGGCCGTTCAGAGTTGGCCCAGGCCTACATCCGTTACTGAGATACGCAGCTTTTTAGGGTTGGCCGGTTACTACAGGCGATTTGTGCAGGATTTCTCCTGCATTGCTGTACTCTTGACCGGATTGACCCGGAAGGGAGTTCCTTTCGATTGGATGGAGGAGTGCGAGCATAGTTTCCAGCAGCTACGGACTTGTTTGACTACGGCGTCAGTGTTATCATTGCCTTCAGGATCAGGCGGATTTGCAGTCTATTGTGACGCTTCACGAGTGGGGCTAGGGTGCGTATTGATGCAGCATGATAGGGTGATCGCGTATGCTTCGCGGCAGTTGAAGAGACATGAACAGAACTACCCTACTCACGATTTGGAGATGGTCGCAGTGGTCTTTGCACTTAAGATCTGGTGACATTACCTCTATGGCGAGTCGTGCCAGATATTCACTGATCACAAGAGCTTAAAGTATATATTTTAGCAGCGGGACCTCAATCTCCGACAGCGCCGTTGGATGGAACTATTGAAGGACTACAATTGCGAGATCTTGTATCACCCGGGCAAGGCTAATATAGTAGCAGATGCATTGAGCAGGAGGCCCGAGGGCAGTCTATCTTGTTTAAGCGCAGTGCAGAGGTAGTCGTTGGCAGATTGGCAGACATTATGTGATAGCCGAGTGCAGTTTTAGTTCACGCCGATCGGGGGACAACTTGCGCATGTTCGTGCACGCCCACAGTTACTTGACCGTATACATGAGGCACAGCACAGTAATGACCGATGTTCAGAAATCATGGCACAGATTGGACAAGGCAGATTTTCTGAGTTCGTGATCGATGATCAGAGGATACTACGATTTGGGACTAGACTGTGCGTACCTGATGCTGAGGGACTGCGGCGTGAGATTCTTGAGGAGGCACATCGATCGGTGTACAGCGTCCATCCCGGTTATACCAAGATGTACCACGATATGAGAGATGTTTACTGGTGGGACGGGATGAAGAGGGACATCGCAGATTTCGTGTCGAGATGCCTGACTTGTCAGCAAGTCAAGGCCGAGCACCAGAGGCCGGCGGGAGAGCTACAGCCGTTAACCATTACGGAGTGGAAATGGGAGCAGATTTCGATGGATTTCGTTGTGGGTCTACCCAGGACTAGGCGGGGGTATGACTCCATTTGGGTGATCATGGATCGTTTGACGAAAGCGGCTCACTTCCTGCCAGTGAAGACGACTTTCGGATTTGCTCAGTATACCCAGATTTATATCGACGAGATAGTACGACTGCATGGAGTCCCGACGTGTATCGTGTCCGACAGAGGCACCCAGTTTACCAACCGACTATGGCAGAGGCTTCAGGAGGCTTTGGGTACCCGCTTGAGTTTCAGCACAGCATTTCATCAGCAGACCGACGGCCAGTCAGAGCGGACTATTCAGACTCTCGAGGACATGCTCCGAGCGTGCGTTTTAGACTTTGGTGGTAGCTGGGATCATCATTTACCCTTGATAGAGTTCTCCTACAACAATAGTTTCCAGGATACTATTCAGATGGCACCTTTCGAGGCATTGTATGGGAGGAGATGTAGATCTCCCATCTGCTGGACAGAGCTCAGTGAGAGCAGTATTTTGGGGCCCCATATCGTACAGGAGACGACCGAGAAGATAAAGCTGATTCGAGACTGGATGAGGACAGCTCAGAGCAGGCAGAAATCGTATGCTGATAGACGCCGCCGCAGATTAGAGTTCGCAGTTGGCGATCATGTTTTTCTGAGGGTCTCTCCAATAAAGGGAGTGAAAAGGTTTGGACGGAAGGGGAAGCTTAGCCCCAGATTCATAGGTCCCTTCGAGATCCTCGAGCGTGTTGGCACAGTAGCTTATCGTTTGGCTCTTCCACCCGACTTCCCAGATGTTCACTCCGTGTTTCACGTGTCGATGCTTCGCAGATACCTACATGACCCTTCGCACATGATTCAGCATTAGACCGTTCAGCTTGAGCGCGACCTTTCGTTCACCGAGCAGCCAGTCGTGATATTGGACCGGCAGGTGAAGAAACATAGATCGAAGGCCTTGCCATCAGTGAAGGTGCTTTGGCGCAGCCCGAATGGTGAAGAGATCACTTGGGAGGCCGAGGGCGAGATGCGAAAGAAGTTCTCTCATCTCTTTGAAGGTATGCGTAGCTTTTATTTTAAATTCGGGAACGAATTTCTTTAAGAGGGGAAGATTGTAACACTTTAGAATGTGTTTAAAGGCTAATTATATGTTAATAAATGATTTTTTAATAAAAAGTTTACCAAATATCTTTTCAAATATTTTGTCAAGAATTATAAATATTTTTTTAGAATTTTCCTAGACTTGCACAGACTTGTCCATGTAAACTAGGGTTAAATTAGGGTTAAACCATGTTTAGCAACCATGGTAGACTAACCCTTTCTTATTAAGTTAAATTGATTTTAATTAAGGGTATTTTTTTTAAATGGAAAATGAATTATTGCTTTGGGTTTGACTTGGTGAGAGAGAGAGAGTGCATGATGGGCATCATGGCATGAGCCCAAGCTTGCATTGAATGGGAAAGAGAGGGTGTTGACCATTGTTCTCTCTTTTCTTGTGTTGTGCTAACTCTTTCTCACTTCTCTCACTCACTCTCACACTCCCTCACACACACCAGCAGCAGCAACTGCAGAAGCAGCAGCCATAGCAGCAGCCACAGCAGCTACACCAGCAGCTCCAGCAGCTCCAGCATCAGCAGCAGCTCCAAGCAGCAGCAGCAACACGCAGCTGTAGCAGCAATAGCAGCACAAGCAGCAGCAGCTCCAGCATCAGCAGCAGCTCCAAGCAGCAGCAGCAACAAGCAGCAGCAGCAGCACAAGCAGCAGCAGCTCCAAGGAGCTGCAGCAACAAGCAGCAGGAGCAGTAGCAGCTCCAAGCAGCAGCAGCAACAAGCAGCAGCAGCAGCAGCACAAGCAGCAGCAGCTCCAAGCAGCAGCAGCAACAAGCAGCCATAGCAGCAGCAGCAGCAGTTCCAAGCAGCAGCAGCACAAGCAACAGCAGCAGCACAGCACAGCAGCAGCAGCACAGCACAGCAGCAGTATGGCACAGCAGCACGGCACAGCAGCAGCGCGGCACAGCAGCTGCAGCGCGGCACAGCAGCTCCTACCCTCTATTCCTTCTCCTTCCTCCTGCTCCCTTGGGTCGAGAGTGGGGTATACTTCTTAACCCTACTTCCTAGTTTGCTTAGTTGGTGTGTTATAGCTTCGATTAGTGATTAATTGTGCGTTTTAGTGCTAAATGTGGTGAGTAGTGTGAACTTTAGTTATGTGAGATTAATATTGGTTAGACTAAGTTAATTAAGTGCTGTTAAGGCCATATTAACCTAGCTTAGCCCAATTTCACTAAAATACCACCAGATTTATGTTTGATGCAAAATTTATTTAATTCTTGCTCTATAAAAATCTAGAGCTAAATACATGTTTCTCGTATTTTAAATCTTCGCGACACACGTGATATGTGTGTGGGTTTGAGGTTTCTGCGTATCGCGACGCGTTGGGGTAGCTTCAGGCGCGTAATCACACGTTTTAGCGTACCGCGCACATGTGCGCTTGGTTTGCGACGCGGGTTTCTAGTTTGACCTTGATATCGTGTTTTTGTAGATTTGAGCTTATGTGTGATATATTGTGTAAATTCTAAGTTCGCAGGCGAGTGGGACGGACGCTGCGAAGAAGGGGAAGCAAGTCGTTGGCAACTCGTAGCGCGAGACTTCGGTGAGTAGATTTAAGATCTACGGGGATATCTCCCGCATGGCGTTATGCGTCAGAGCTGATAGGACCTTATAGCTACATATTGCATTTACCTACATTGACTGTTCATGGATACTGTTGTTGCATACTGCATCCCCTGCTATATGTATGTAAACTAAGAATTGATAGAACACCGCACTATTACTAACGGTTCATGTTGTACGAGCACAAATCTGCATGTTACACACACACCGTTAGTAATTGCCATGACACACTCACTATAGAATTACCATGATCATTATACAGTAGTTCCTTTCACATATGATTCGATATATGATTTTCATAGACATTGGGAGCCGCATGAGGTCTTTCAAAAACTGAAACTAATTTAAAAAGCGGTCCCTCCCTTTTTCCTATATTATGGCTTGATGTATATAGCACATCGCATTTGATTTACTCACTGATGTCGGATTTCATGTGATTTCTGGTTTTGAGGACCGTGGGGTTATTTTGTTAGTTATATGTATGCCCTAGAGGCCATTGCTATACATAGGATGTATATTGTAGTGGATGCTTGGACATATACTGGGAGGACTTTCTTGCTCGACATGATAGTATGCTATCTGGTTGCTCTTTACCTTAACGTGTACAATGATTGTCTCTCTGTTACATGTTGGTAAAGCCCTTAGGATGTGTACTTGACTACCTGGACTATGATGCGGATCATACTAGTGGGGACATGGTAGTCCATAAGTACATCCTTCAAGGTCCCTAGTCATGGGTTTATCGAGACGGGGCATCGATATACAAGAGTAGACTAGCGTATACCTTCTCGACCCATACAGATGGGCGATAGATGATCCCATATCCATTGGTGTTTGACATCATAGATGATATACAGGTGCTCAGTAGAGACTGGGTACACTGGACGGACTCGCCGAGAACTCCCAGATGGTATTATACCTTACGTCAGATGGCAGTTCTCTGGTGACACTGGTACAGGTTAGTCTGTAGACCCGAGATCGTCATAGAGTCTTGTGTGATTCCCACCGTGCTTTGATTTCCACCTTACCACGTCTAAGAGGGCGTGCAAAATGGTGGTTTTTCGGTACAGTCCCGAATCATATGGAGGCAATGAGCGATAGGAGGGGATTCGTCTCTCCCGGTATAGGGAGTTGATGTTGCGCTGTGTTCGATTGGCTATAACCGGAAATCCCTGGCCAGGGTTGCTGAGATTTACTGGTAAGTGTTACCAGTAGTTTCTCGAACTGTTATAGACCTCATATCGACACGACTTATCGAGCTGCTGGGGTCTGACGTTTACCACCCCTAGGCAAGATATGAGACATATCCGACGATCAGACCGGACTGTACGGTAAGTGTTACTGGTGGGATTCACAGGAGTGTGAGCGGTCTTGCTCGTCGATCTTCTGATTGTTCAATACACGGGTGGCCGTTACGTTTGGCAGACCGCTTGCGGCTTGTGGGTGTTTGACATGATCATCACCTGCTGCTGGCGTATTGACGAGTCTTTAGAGTCCTCCACAGAGGTTTCCTGGCTCAAGTGAAACGAAATAGGAGCGCATATGAGATATGTGCGGGACCGAGAATAATGCGTGTATGTGATACCGTATTCTATTCTCGCGATGAATGTATCGAATGGTTGTATGTGATATAACCTAGTTATCGAATCGAGGATTGATTCGATAAGTCGATACATTGGATATTAGTCGGTCATATACGATATGACCGGATCGTTAAATCAAGTGTTGATTTAATGATTTAATGTATAATTATATATTTGATATATTACTTTACATTAACTAGTATTGGTTCACTTAAGATAGATTTTCTCACTTGATGTACACATTGTATATATGATATAGTTTTGTGCACTAGTTTGTATCATGTTTGATGATACATGTAAACTTGGGTGTGTATGATTAAACCATGGTTATGTTAATGGTTAGGGTTTTGATTTACTTATTTATTTATTCTCTTTATTCATTTTGGCAAAGGAAAATGAAATGGTGGCTTGCTTTGCCTTTTGTTGAAGCTTCATGAAGCTTTGAAGAAGTAACCATTTTGTTTCTTTCCTTTAACCTAACCATTCAACTTAACCCTAGTTTATTCTCTACACTCACCCATGGTTACAAAATGATAACCATCACTTGATTTTGTTTTAATTCATTATTATTTTTCAGTCTTTTCTTCTTCTTCTTCTTCATGAGAAAGAAAAGAAAAGCTTGCTTCAAAAATGTCAAGTGATGATTCCAAGTAAGAAATCCAAATCTAAAGTGAACCCACTTTCTATTTCTTCATCCTCTACCACTTGCCAAGTAGTATAGGGTGTTTTCTTCACAAGTTTCTTGACTTGGTGAAGTTGGAGCTTGATCTTGAGTTGCCTCGACGTAGATCATCTTCGGCATCGAAGTCGACGACCTAGCCCGATCATTTCTTCGACGAAACCATCGCTAGAGTCCGGGATCCGATGATCGCAGCGGAGGGACGTCAACGCGGAGCCTAGGAAGTGGAGGACCGGATCTACAAAGGTTGTATTTCCGTTCACTCTTAGTTAAGTTGTTAACTTGCAATCTTTATCGCCTATCCTCTCGTTAACGATCCGTATTAGGATTTGTAGGCACATGAAAAATTTTGAATTTGGCATGGTTGATACATTGTGAGACCTCATTAGTGTGTCTAGGAACCCTACAGTGGTATCAGAGCCTAGCTAGAGCTTTAGGCGAAGTGTAGACGAAGTTAGAAGTCCGATCGGACACGTAAATCCCGACAAAACCCTTCTCTGTAAATATTTCAAAACAGTTGATTTTTGTGAATTAAAAATTCTCAAAAAAACAAGCAGGAAAAATTAAGAATTACGGTGAAGTACGGTCCTCTAAGTCAATAATTTGACCGCGGAACCGCGGCGAATCCATGGGTTTGGCGGTGGTTCCGCGGCCAAAATTTGGACTTAGTCCCTGAAATTTCATATATTTATTCTTAGGTCCTTTCTTGGTAATTATTTATGGGAATTTTTTAATTCCACTCAAGTGTTGAGTTTTCTAGGGTATTATTGGGGACTCGTTAATTTGATCGGATAATTTAACTTCGTTTATGTTTTTCCGGATATTTTAGAAACTGTTAAAATGTTCGACCGGATATAAATACCCACTTTTTCCCCTGCCGGGAAATTTCTAAGTGTTGGATTTTTCCGTAGTTTAAGAATGTTCTAAGTAGTGCAAGTAACGCGATGGACCATCTAGAAGACAAAAAACATTAACTCGATTATGTGACCGTCTTGAACTGCCCTTTGAACCTTAGGGTTTGGGGCAGTGCGGCGTGCCACATGTGAGGCGTTGGTTTGACCCTTCTACGGCTGGACCGTTGGTACTGTGGCATGAAATGGATGTTTTTAAACTTATTTCAAGTGTTGAAAACCATTCGGGAAAACTTGGGTGTTTGACTGTTCGATCGGAAAGTTTAACATTTTCTATTTATCTGGAATGTGATACAATATTTGGAATTCACAAGGAGTTATGAGATAACTGATTTGAATGTTATAAACATAGCACTTTAGTCTCACTTGATCGGTTGCTACGGAATTTTGATGCGATCAAAAGTCCGTCGCAATCACGTAGCGTACGCGGATACTCGCCGGGTAAACTTAATAGACAGCTACACCCCATAGCCCCGACCAAGTGACTGTAGGAGAACCCCGTCGCCGAAAGAATCCGTTCGGATACTCACGGCAGCGATGTTCCGCCTTGGTGCACTTCGTCGACGGCATTGGGGGTGCGGCCGCCTAATAAAGTTTGCGACGAGCATTCGATCAAAATGTCGGGAATCTTGTTGAATTGCCCGACTTGATATTGAAAAGAGTTTTCCATAATGAGACTAAAATGCGGGGTTTATAATTGTTAGGCATGCGATGTCTAAGGAATTCATATGGTCAGGCATGCGATGTCTGAGGAGGTTGCGGATTCCAACTGTTGTAGTTTTACACTTTCTTTTCTGTGACCGTAAGTGTAATATGTGATATCGCCGGTTTCGTTGCTATCTGTCAACGACAATTGGGATGGGCATATTTACTTACGTTGATGACATGTGATGTTATGTGTTGCTGGATATATTATATTGGATCGTCGTGTTTGAATAGCTGGGGTTTTTTTTATGTGAGATGAGTGTTTTTCATTTTCATTCATATAAAAACTTGTATGTAATATTCTTTTATTGGGACACTTCCAGGGTGCGGAAGATGTCACCATTTGTATATTATTTTCTTTTCCGCACTAGGATAGACCCAAGGAGGAGGGCACAAGTAACCGGGTTCTGGAGTCCAGTGGGAGACCAACTCGAGGAGTCTAGTCCGGGTCTCCTAACTCTAGAATTGGTAGGGTTGCTTGCCGCTCTCGTAGGGGTCTAGGGGTGTGGGCTTGGCTATTCATCGCGACAGTGGAATCCGTGTTTTATACTGGCTCGTATTGAAAACACGGACGTCCTAGTATATCCAATGTTTCATATGATTCTTCTGCTGCGATATCTGTGATGTGATCATTTGATGTTCTGTGATAAATACTATATATAGTATATATGATATATTATATAGACGTTACTTATGTTTTACACCTGCGCTAACCCTGCCCCGCTCTGCCGTTAGTCACCTAACCTAACGGTGCACGAGGGGACATCGAGGCGAACACGGATTGCATAAGTGTACGTCGTATTTATCTGTGATGTTTAGGTGACTTAAATGATGGGACTTCATTAATGAGATTAATGAAATAAAAGAAACCTAAAGATGTTGTGGAATCGAATTTCAAAAATAAAACAGGTAGCTACAGTTCTTGCTTTGCACAGCGGTTTATATGATATATCCTGCACCTTATTCGATGAGGAAAGGGCCGATGATCCCTTCACCGGGAGTGACCCCTTTAGAAATAACTGGCAGATGCTACACACTCGGTTTGTCTTTTGATAGCTTCTATAGTTTCTGCTTTGCACAGTGATATATATGATATGTCCCGCACCTCATTCGACGAGGAAAGGGCCGACGATTCCTTCACCGGGAGTGACCCCTTTAGCAAAACTAGAAAAGCCTCAAAAACACTCCATTTTAAAATCATTTGATTCTACAACGATATCAAGTTCATTACGCAATAGGTTTTCAGAAAAACCTGTCGTAGCCCTCCGTCATTTCAGATAAGTAGTAGTTAGTATTCGTGCTGCGTTTGTTGCCCTTTGTCAAGGCGTAGTGTGCGGTAGCTGACTGGTGCTTATCTGGTTATGCATATGATGCAGATTGGATTAGGGTAGTCGTGCGACTTTGTTGGCCTTTGTCAAGGGCCGTGCGGGTGGGTTTATTTCAATCAAGAAATGACGGGTTGAACTTGACTAGCAGCCTATGATTTGTTGGCCTTTGTCAAGGTCATAGGAGGCTTGGGGCAAAATATTATCGGGAATTTCAAGTGTTGAAATTTGCAATGAGATTGCATACCTTCTATGAGATAGTTGGATCCCGATACCCGCTGCGAGTAAGAGTTACTCCTGGGAGTGTTTTACACATTACAATTAGCCGATCAAGTAGGTGTCTAGAAAGGTGTTAACGAGGTTACGCCTCTGGGAAAACGAGGTTTACATTAATTAGGTTCGTGCGAAAGCACGGGGGACCTCCCTCAAAGTACCGACACTGGCCTGGCTGAAAGATTGGCGAACTTGTAGTGTGTAATTAATCCCGGCTAGTCTTTCCTTTTAGGGTTTGAAGGAAGATTTGATAAAAACAGTGGGAGCCATCCTGATTAGATAAAATAATAACCAATCTATTCTTGGAAGAGCGCACGCTGAGTGTTTTCTTCTCTCTCTCTCCAGGTAGCGACCATGTCACGCCTTAATCAAGATAATAAAACGGGTATATTGACCGAACCCTCTTGTTATACTGAGCTGGGGAACGTTGGTCCCGCTCCAACTTATAATTGTTATAAGACAGAGCAGGAAATTGGGGATTACCAGTATTCCCGTGCCGCCCAAACGAAGAAAGTGCATACTGATGCATCATCTTCGGGTGTGTTCATTATACAGAACTGTTTCTCAGTATTCTTTATGTCCTGGATATGAGATACCAGATCAGGATCCCGCATATGTAATTTGTTACATGGGCTAAAGATACGTAAAGAACCGAGAACGGGTGATAAGTTTCATGAGACAGAAAACGGGGCAAGTGTTGCAGCCAAGTCTGTTGGTCACTGTCACCCTGTATTCCAAATACATTGATTCTGAATGAATGTTATTAGATACCGAACCTGATATACAAAATCATATCAGTCTCTTTATTAGTAAAGAAATGATAAAATTCTATATTGTTGGATAATGTTTTGAACATTTCCTATATCAAAAGTTGATCGGTTCAGGCACGTTATCTAAAAGCATTGATGTTCTAAATCAAACTACAGTTCTTAGTATACGGAACACACACAAGAGGAAGAGTTCAGAAATGAACGGATCCTTCTTGAGGTATTGTAGACTAGGTCATATCAATGTGACACGACTAGCTAAGTTGTACATAGATGAATATTTAATTCTGTTTGAATTTACATCTTGTGAAACTTGCCAGTCATGTCACAGAGATAAGATGACCATAGCTCTGTTTACTGGAAACAGAGAAAGAGTTAGTGAACTCTTGGGATGATACATGTTGATGCATGTAGGTCCCCTGTCTACACATGCCAAGACCGGTTCTTTGTACTTCATTACATTCTCTGATGATCTCTTTAGATTCAGACATATGTTCCTGTTGAAACACAAGTCCGAACCTTTTGAGATATTCACAGAATATAAGTTAGAAGTAGAGAACCAAAATACGGGTATAAGTATTATGTCCTATGATGAGATCAGGGAGGAGAATACTTGTGCATGGAATTCTTGGACTATTCTAAAGGAGAATGAGATTCTCTCTCAGCATTACTCCTCCGAATACACCATAGCACGATGGTATATCGGGGCGGAGCAATAGCACCCTATATGATATGGTGTGCTCTTTGATGAGTACTACTGAGTTTCCTATTTCCTTTTGGGAGTTATGCAATTGAGAAGCTGCATACCTATTGAATTAGGTTCGAATCAAATCAGTGTCTACCACTCCATATAAGATATGGTATGGGAAGAGCCTATCTCTTAAGTAAGTTAAGATTTGGGGTTGTCCGGCCTATGTCTAAAAGCAAAATCCGGACAAGCTCGAGGCAAGATCTGTTATGTAGAACTGGAAAGGTTCCAGCTATACAAACTGTAGTTGATGATTTGATAGAACCAAAGGATTCAATTATTTCCAACGAACCTCAGCCTCTCCGCCGATCTAGTAGGGTTCCTCACCCACCTGAGAGTTACTACGGTTTCTCTATGACAGTGGGAGCGAGGATTGCATCATGAGATGATGACCCAACTATTTTCGAGCAGGCCATCAGGAATGGGACTCTCTAAGAATGGCTGGATGCTTAGCGATCTGAGATGGAATCCATGTACACCAACAAAGTATGGACTTTAGTTGCTATATCTGAAGGGTTAAATCCCCATCAGGAGCAAGTATATCTTGAGAAGAATACTTGGTGTAGATGGAAAAGTTGAGACTTTCAAAGCTAGACTTGTTAAAGGTTTTTGTCATCGACCAGGCATGGATAATGATGAAACCATTTCCAGTGGCTATGCTTAAGTCCATCCAGATCCTACTTGCCACGGCTACATACCATGACTACGATATCTTGCGGTTGAGTGTCATGACTTCTTTTCTAAAATGATGTTTTAGAAGAGAGCGTCTGTAAGTACACAGCCAGAGGGCTTCGTTGACAGTGGGAGCAGCGGAAACGTGTACAAGATGCTTAATAGGATAAAGTAGGCACCGCGGAGTTGGAACGTCTGTTTTGATGTAGTTGTCAAAGAGTTTGACATCATCAAAATGGTACATAAAGCTTGTATAAACAAAAAGGTAGTAGGGAGTATGGTGACGATCCTCGTAGAATATGTGGATGACATACTCTTGATAGGGAAGGAGTTTCCTATGCTACGCTCGATCAATCTCCGCTTATCACAATGATTCTCCACATAGGATCAAAGTGATACCTACTAAATCCTGGGTTTTGGATCTATGAGATAGATCTAATTGGATGTAAGGATACTCACTAGTTGTAGTGAGATGGTATCAGTTGATCCTGGGGAGAATCACTGGAAAGGTTCCAGTGTGATAAGGATTACTGAATGTCAGTCACAGGCATTGTCTTTACCTCAGTAAAGGGACGGTATGTTGGAAGAGTTCCAAGCTAGATACCGTGGCATACTAGACGATAAAGGTTGGATACATCGCTACTTACGAAGCTACCAATAAGGCAGTCTGGATGTATATTTGTTCATGAGATGAATTTCGTTCCTACCATTGTGAGACAATGGAGTTGTGGCTTTTGCCTAGGAACGTCCGTCCCATCAGTGATCTAGACATATTCTAAGGCAGTGTCACCTGATCATGGAGATGGTTGATCTCTAAGGGATCGAGGTCAGGAGAGTAGACTCAGAGGACAACACGGCGGATCCACTCACAAAGGCCTTTTCGCAGAGAGAGACTTTTATGGGATGGTTGAGTATGAGATACTACAACCACTGCTATCAGATGGCCTAGTGCAAGTGGGAGATTGTTAGTTATATGTATACCCTAGAGGCCATTGCTATACATAGGATGTATATTGTAGTGGATGCTTGGACATATATAGGGAGGACTTTCTTGCTCGACATGATAGTATGCTATCTGGTTGCTCTTTACCTTAACATGTACAATGACTGTCTCTCTGTTACATGTTGGTAAAGCCCTTAGGATGTGTACTTGACTACCTGGACTATGATGCGGATCATACTAGTGGGGACATGGTAGTCCATAAGTACATCCTTCAAGGTCCCTAGTCGTGGGTGTATCGAGACGGGGCATCGATATACCAGAGTAGACTAGCGTATACCTTCTCGACCCATACAGATGGGCGATGGATGATCCCATATCCATTGGTGTTTGACATCAGAGATGATATACGGGTGCTCAGTGGAGACTGGGTACACTGGACGGACTCGCCGAGAACTCCCAGATGGTATTATACCTTACGTCAGATGGCAGTTCTCTGGTGACACTGGTACAGGTTAGTCTGTAGACCTGAGATCGTCATAGAGTCTTGTGTGATTCCTACTGTGCATTGATTTCCACCTTACCACATCCAAGAGGGCGTGCAAAACGGTGGTTTTTGGGTACAGTCTCGAATCACATGGAGGCAATGAGCGATAAGAGGGGATTCGTCTCTTCCGGTATAGGGAGTTGATGTTGCGCTGTGTTCGATTGGCTATAACCGGAAATCCCTGGACAGGGTTGTTGAGATTTACTGGTTAGTGTTACCAGTAGTTTCTCGAACTGTTATAGACCTCATATTTACACGACTTATCGAGCTGCTGGGGTCTGACGTTTACCACCCCTAGGCAAGATATGCGACATATCAGACGATCAGACCGGACTATACGGTAAGTGTTACTGGTTGGATTCATAGGAGTGTGAGCGGGCTTGCTCGTCGATCTTCTGATCGTTCAATACCCGGGTGGCCGTTACGTTTGGCAGACCGCTTGTGGCTTGTAGGTGTTTGATATGATCATCACCTGCTGCCGGCGTATTGACGAGTCTTTAGAGTTCTACACAGAGGTTTCCTGGCTCAAGCGAAACGAAATAGGAGCGCATATGAGATATGTGCGGGACCGAGAATAATGCGTGTATGTGATATCGTATTCTATTCTCCCGATGAATGTATCGAATGGTTGTATGCGATATAACCTAGTTATCGAATCGAGGATTGATTCGATAAGTCGATACATTGGATATTAGTCGGTCATATACGATATGACCGGATCGTTAAATCAAGTGTTGATTTAATGATTTAATGTATAATTATATATTTGATATATTATTTTACATTAACTAGTATTGGTTCACTTAAGATAGATTTTCTCACTTGATATGCACATTGTATATATGATATAGTTTTGTGCACTAGTTTGTATCATGTTTGATGATACATGTAAACTTGGGTGTGTATGATTAAACCATGGTTATGTTAATGGTTAGGGTTTTGATTTACTTATTTATTTATTCTCTTTATTCATTTTGGCAAAGGAAAATGAAATGGTGGACTGCTTTGTCTTTTGTTGAAGCTTCATGAAGCTTTGAAGAAGTAACCATTTTGTTTCTTTCCTTTAACCTAACCATTCAACTTAACCCTAGTTTATTCTCTACACTCACCCATGGTTATAAAATGATAACCATCACTTGATTTTGTTTTAGTTCATTATTCTTTTTCATTCTTTTCTTCTTCTTTTTCTTCATGAGAAAGAAAAGAAAAGCTTGCGTCAAAAATGTCAAGTGATGATTCCAAGTGAGAAATCCAAATCTAAAGTGAACCCACTTCCTATTTCATCATCCTCTACCACTTGCCAAGCAGTATAGGGTGTTTTCTTCACAAGTTTCTTGACTTGGTGAAGTTGGAGCTTGATCTTGAGTTGCCTCGACGTAGATCATCTTCGGCATCGAAGTCGACGACCTAGCCCGATCATTTCTTCGACGAAACAATCGCTAGAGTCCGGGATCCGATGATCGCAGCGGAGGGACATCAACGCGGAGCCAAGGAAGTGGAGGACCGGATCTACAAAGGTTGTATTTCCGCTCACTCTTAGTTAAGTTGTTAACTTGCAATCTTTATCGCCTATCCTCTAGTTAACGATCCGTATTAGGATTTGTAGGCACATGAAATTTTTTGAATTTGGCATGGTTGATGCCTTGTGAGACCTCATTAGTGTGCCTAGGAACCCTACATATTTAAGAAATGATGCACTATTTAAAAACCCGGTTCCTCGTGATATGATATTTTGGTGCGTCCACCACGCGTTTTCTACGTACAGAGACGTGTGCTTGAAACCCGATTCGAGGAGTTGGATGATCCGTTTGCGGGTTCGTGGTTGATTTGGTATGGTTCCCCTCGGTAAGATGATCGATGGACTTTGCCTATTGAGCCTAGAGGTGGTCGAGTACCTACCGGTGGTTGGTTGGACCTGACGGTTATCCGGAGGATACTGACCAGAGTTGAGAGATGGACGCGGGATGATCCGTACTGCCGGGGCCAAGGGCCGATACCGCAGACGGAGCCTGTGGGCTGATCCGGACTGACGGAGCCCGATATATGAGGATTTGCGTGTCGATGCTGGACACGAGTATTTTATGATATTTTTAGTGGCGATGATGGGCACTCGTGATTCTCAGGGATTTACAGGATTTGAGGGCCGATGGGAGTGCCGGCGCCTGAGTTGTTGGGATTTGGGTGCATTGGTGGGCACCGATTATTTTCCACGTTGACATTCCGTGTAGATGTTATTTCATCCCATGCTCAGCATTTATTATTTTTATCTCATCCTGTAGTTATTTTACCCGACAGAACACTTGCTTGATTTTGCACATACTGCTTATCGCATATAGATTTATCTACTGGTATTTGATAGAGTAGCGCAGTACGTGCATGCTCGCGATTACCTTTATATGTTATCTCTATTAACGAGTTAGCAACTCACCCCCGTTGTGCCACAGTGCTTGCAGGTTGCCCTTGGGAGTAGTCGCGGCTGGCTATTTACCACATCTTTTGACACGGATACCACTGCTTTGGCGTGCTAGCCATTTTGCTATCAGGTGGGTTTTGTACGGTATCTATTTACTTTTCAGTTTTATATTGTTGTATCTAGTATTCTCTATCTACCTTCATGTATTGACTTAGAGAAAGTTATGAGTAGGATGTATATTATTTTGTACTCTAGTGTCGAGCTCGTTGTGAGACGACTTTATTTATGCAACTTTATCTTTCATGATATTTGTTTTCACTTTTAATGCTCATTTCTTCGCTACGGCGTCGTATATTATATTTGTGGTGATTGTTCCGCCGTTGGGTGTGATTGCTCCCGTTTTGGGATGCTTTGTTCTTATTATATGTCATTTTCACTTATACCTTATCTCGTACCCGACTTGGGGCTAGTTTTTACAAAGGAGATGCTGCCGAAATTTATTAATAAAACAACTTAAACTTTAAACATTTTTACTAAATTACTCAAGGTTTCCTAAATGTTTTAACAAATGTTTTCATCAAATGTTTTAACACTCACTACTTTTAATGGTTTTGATTTCTGGGTTTTGGCTTACTTAGCCGCGTTACGCCTATAGAGGTTACGTGGTTAAGTGCCGATCACGGTCCGAACTTTGGGTCATGACACATAAGTTTAGTTCCTTAGGAGGTTAGATGGACACTAGTTTAGGTTCGAGTCATATAGTGGTAGTTGTACTTGTATATCGCAGATGAGTGGTTATTACACATCCGTCTTTATATTCATACCGTAATCATAATGTTGCATGTTCATACATATGATACTATAATCAGTATAAAACTCTTCCTGTTAGGACACGAGCACCATTACCGATGATGCGCATATTCCACGCACATTTATTTGCCGGCCCACACACATCATCATCGGTAATTGCTATATCACGTACACTTTAGATCATATTATCTTTTATTGATTCAATCAGCTAACAGCTAGATCGATATAATATTGTAATTACTCTCTGGTGTTAATATAGACATGGTATTTATTACTTAGACATTTCATGCATTCGCATTTTCATGTTATCATGCAGTATTATGGGGCATATGCCGACACTTATCATATACTTACTCATGATTTTGGGATTTTGGATTTCTATAAGATTTCTGGATTTTTGGGGAATACCGCAAGAATATATAAAAACTTCTCCCTCTCTTCTCCTCTCTTTTTAAAACATAAGATGCGGTTTTCTCGTGATGTATGTGTCGTCCACCATGAGATTTCATGTTTTCTGTTGGATTTCGAGACCCGATTCGAGGAGTGGATGAACTGTCTCGGGTACATGGTGGGGCCAGTATGGTACCCCGGGGCAAGAAGATCGAGTTATAGATGATGAGCCAGGCAGGGGAGGACTACCTACTGGTGATGTCTGGCGCGGCGGATATCCGGGGGATACCAACCGTTGTCGTGAGATTTGATGATATGGGCCGATCCGGACTGACGGAGCCCGAGATATTGAGACTATGAGATATTGAGATTATGAGGTATTGAGACTTGAGATTTACATGTTTTGTGTCGATGCATGACACGGATTTCCATGGATTTCATCGTTGATATTTCAGATTTCTATACACATTTTACCATGATAAAAGCTAAAGATTTCTTATACAGATATATCTCGATTTCAGGATTGGTTATTTTACATTCATGGTGCATGCATACTCGTTCTCATGACATAGTACTATATGAGGCACTGACACGAGCACGGAGCATTTGCACTTACACGTAGCTTATTATTCTTCCTTTACTTGATGACTAGTAGTATATTAGTATATTATTATGACCTAGGACAGCGTCGTGCATTTAATTTCTTTTCGTAGATATCTTCTACTCACGAGTTGGCAACTCACCCCCGTTGTGTCAAATTTTATTACAGGTTCGATGTACAGGTTTCCCTGGCAGCTTGCTGGCACATATTTTCATTCAGGGTGATTTGCACGGTAGGTTGGTTCACTTGTATCTGGACCGCCGTTGTACTTTTATTACTTCATTTGTATCTAGTAAGCTCCATAAACCAAACTTGTATTACTTGATAGTTTATTGGACCTTTTTTTGTTTCGACCTTAGAGTCGCGCTTGTATTATTATGATATTTGGTGGTTTTGTTTTCTTTTGAGTTTTGAGCCTCGCCCTTCAGCGTTGTATAATATTGTGCATTGGTGTGGTTGTTCCGCCTTTTGGCGTAGAGATAGCTCCCGTTTGGGGATGCTTTTTATTGTTTGTGTATATTATACTTGTTGTACTCGTTTGGGGCCAGTTTTTACAATGGAGACTCTGCCGAAATTTTTGAGAAAATTGGTTGATGCTTTTAAACTTGTTTTCTACATTTTTTCCTTCTTCTTCTTTTATGGTTTAGATTTCTGGGCTTTGGCTTACTTAGGTTACGTTGCGCCTCTAGACGCTTAGTAATCTAAGTGCCGGTCGCATTCCGTACTTTCGGGTCGTGACATAGTTGGTATTAGAGCGCTAGGTTTAACCTTGTATAAGTCTAGGTGACCCTTGGTTGATGGAGTAGACGACTTAGGTTGAGTGACGTACCGTGGGTATGATCCACGGCATACTTACGATACGCTACTCTTTTTAAGTATCCATAGAATGTACATTTGTTTGCACCGCATTTCATTCGTTCCTTAGATCTATCTTCATCGATATTGGAGGGTGGTTTCTGTTACCACGGGCGCACGGGCAGAGGGAGCTGCGGCTCAAATGCGATAACCATTAGGGTATTGGTTATTCTTGAGGATTGAAGTATTGTTTAGCATGCGGACGAAGGGTATTCACATGGTGTCCAGGCGAAGTTAAAGGGTTCGAATGAATATCAGAAAACCCATTTTCCCAAGTTTAAGGTATTCGGAAGAACATGCAGGTATTTCGATGGACCCTCTAGAAGAATGAAACCCTAACTCGACATATTGACCACGAGAAAGCCCTTGAACCTTAGGGTTTACGGCAGTTCCGCGGTGCCATTAGTGAGGCTTGGGTTTGCCCTTTTACGGCTGGACCATCGATGCTGGGGTATGTACCGGATATTTTTTAAACTGTACTTGAGTGTTGAGCTCTCGGGGAATTATAGAATTTTGATGGATCGATCGAAAAGTTTAATGTAGTCCGGATATCAGGTGAAGGGATCGACTACGTGGGAGACTCTAGATATGAGTATTGCCGTTTGTAGCGTTGTCAGCACACCTATGAAGAGACGAGTTCGAAGCAGTCGACACAAGAGGAAAGGGGGAAAGAGGCATACATTGACGATAGTGTTTACGATTGTGATTTGGTGATTTGAATTTCATATTTTCGTTGATTGGATTTTGGTATTTTGAGGACTTTGTTCTACGATTGGTAATTCTTATGTGTACCTTCATTACATTCTATTTGTGTTTCATATACCAGTGGCATTGATGTTGTTTAGTACGTACCCAGTGCACTTGATTTGGTTTTTATACATTTTGAGATTTTGATTTGATTTCGTGCATATGGTTACACATGATTTTGACATATGCTTCGACCTAGTTTTCATGCATTTTCGTACTGTGATTTCAATATTGATATTCGGTGTATGTTTTCGTGCACCATGTGCACCTGATTGAGATTCTAGCGCATACTTGGCGCACTTGATGCGATTTTGTGCACACCAGATGCACTAAATTGGGGTTTTGTGCAGATTAGATGCACCTGATATTGAGCCGTGCACGCCCGTTGCACTTGACAGATGTTTTTGGTGCACACCTGTTGCACTTAGTTCGTTTTTGTGTGTACTCATGGTATCTGTATTTGGTTTCGATTTCAGTGTGCACCGGACGCACATGATATTTTTATGATGTGATTGGGATTGAATTCAGTTTAAGCAGTATGCTTTTATAATCATTACTATTGATTTGATAACCAGGCGGGACGTGTATGTTAAATAAAAGACATATATAGCTATTTTTTAAAAAAATAAACGTCCGCTATTTGTGCCGTGACACGTGCATCACACGGCGATTTTCAAAAAGGGGTTCTGGCATGTTTTTTTTATCCAGATCTTTGGACGATTTTACTATGATGCGCACTATATATAAGTTGTAGTTTTGATGTATATTATGTTGGTTTTTGTATTGGGATTTGGTATATTATTTTTGCCATAACTCCGATGATTGTGTTATGCTTGAAGGAGTTGATTTTAGTTATGTATTGATGATTTCGGAGCCCCAACGATTTGAGTGTTTTGGCCGAATGTTTTAGTAATTGGGGGGAGTTTTAATTTAAATTCGGGGACCGAATTTCTTAAAGGGGGAAGATTGTAACATTTCAAAAATAAATAAATAAATAAATAAAATCGTTTAAGTGAATTTTATAATTTTCGGTAAAGTAAAACGTATTTTTCGTAAAACTAAACCGTAATTATTTTTCACTATAAATTTAAAAATGCCTATTTTAATTATTTTATTACTAGTAAATGGTGTTTGTTTAGCCACTTATAAATTTTTAATTTAATTAAATATTTTTCCTAAATTAATTATTTTAAATATTAACATAAGCTTTATTTATACACTAAATTAGTGTAAATTACAAATTTGAATGGTTTTAAATTGCAAAAATGAACCATTACATATTAGAATCTAGTGTGTATCATGCAAAATTTATTTACAAATTTTTCCATGATTCTAGAATTTTCTTTAGTTGTTTTAGTAAAGAAATGAAAGAAATTAAATGAAATGATGAAAAGACATAAAGAGGTGATATTTTGGGGTGAAGTTTCTACACTTTTCTTAACTTTTCTCACTCTCCTCTCCCTCCTCCTCACATGGCTGGCCTCCTCCCCTTGGCAGCCCCCCTTTTCCCCACTTGGTTTTTGCTACAAAATCCATCAAAAATTCATCAAAAATTAAATAAAAAATCCACAAAACCCTAATCAATTCCTACCCTCTATTCTTTGCTCATCTTTACATGGATTTTGGAGATGGAAAGCATTCATTTTAGAGGCTTATTTTCATGTTTGGATTTCATGTTGTGGAGGTATAAATCTTCTTCTTCGATTTATTGTTAATAGATGTTTCATTTAAGCATAATTAGATTTAATAAATATTTTCTATCTACAAGTTTTAAAATTCAAGTTAGGGTTTATAAAATTATGTTATGGTTTTTATTAATTAAGTAGGGTTATAATAACTAGTTTAACATTTTTAGAAGTGGAAAATCTTGCATGGTTGTTGAATTATAATTTGTTCATTCCAATTAGTTTAAATTAAGTATTTTTGCAAACTAGATTTCTATAAGTTGTAAATATTGATGAGATAAAATTCCAATTAACGTTTGTAAAACAAGATTGTGGTTTTAAAGAGAATATTAACTTGTTAGTGGAATGAAAAACTTAAATTGGTTACTAGTATCTATTGATAAATGAAAATTTGTAATAAAAATGCTATTTTTGCTAACTAGAATTTGGAAATTCTTAAATAAATGAGGTTTAAAATCTAAATTATGATTTCATTATATTATTGTCATCATGAATTGTAGTTTAATACATTAATTCATGCAAAATCAAGTTTAGTTGTGATATTGTGAAATTTTGCTTAAAAGTATCGAAATCGGGCAAGTTTGCAAACTAGAATTTTCCAATTAATACAATTGGGGCATTAAAAATATAGTAATGGGTTGTATAATCTAGTTATGCTATTTAATGAGTTTTATGACCATTAGTTTCATTTAAATGTCAAATTTTGAAGTAAAACGGTAAATTGGCGTTTTCGGGTTTTTCGAAATCGGACGATTTGATTGATTTTTAGGGTTTTGATGGATTAAATCATGTTTTATATTATAAGTAACGAGTTTTTAAACTACAAGTTGTTTGTTGATATTTATCTCGATCAATCGACATTTGTACGCCGATATCGAGCGATATTTGGTTCTTTTGCATGAGCAGGACATAGGTCTTAACCTATGCGCGTTTCGTGCGTCGTTTTGATTTTGTCCGTGATTCAGTTTACGATAATTTACATGTTTGCGTATAGGTACCCCTTGCGTGGACTTCGGATGAGGAAGAAGAGGAAGGCGACATCGTCTTCGGCAGACAAGGACCAGGTGAGTGGATGTGTATCTACGGGGGAAATCGGGTGGATGGCGTTTAGCGCCCCCGCGAACGTAGAATAGGAATAGTACTTATTGTCATTAGGAAGCCCGACGTGACCTTAGAATTTTGGTCAGTAGGACCCTAGTAATGACCCTAGGTTGGACTAGATTGATTTAGAAAGACCTTAACAGAGGATGAATACCTTGGAAGAGATTCGTAGGTTTCAGGTAGATACACACACACGCACACACTGAGACTCATCGTGGTGTATACGTGTATGTGTGTGCGTGTGTGTGTGTGTGTGTGTGTGTGTAGGACTAGGTGTAGGTATATATATATACACAATACGTATATGTGATACAAGGATGTGATATGATACACGGGGATGAAACAATATAACTGGGCTGATGCCATGATTCTTGGCTATACAGTCGTGTTATGATGTTAGCGGATCATTAGAAAATGAGATAATTTATTTGTATACATGAACAATAATAAAGAATGGTGATGATATTGAAGTATATGGGACTCTAAAATAGAATCTGGACCGTAAGCTGTGCCTGAAATTCTGATATGATATATATGTGACCTGATTACGACATCATATAGGTGTGACTTGATTTCGATATGATATATATGTGTAACTTGATTACGATATCATATAGGGGTGACATGATTATGATATGATTTAAGTGTGACTTAATCACAATATGATGCATATACATGATATTTATGAGGATAAATTAACGATGTATATTTATGCTGGCAATGATATATGATTGATGTATGCAATTACAGTATAGAACATTGATCTTGACATGAGTTGATGATATTATAGGAATGATGAGACACGTAGGTGATACTTGACCCGTACCACGATATTCGGATGCCGTACGATGGATTTTACCGTACGAGGCATAGATGTGATGATTGATCCGCACTCTTGTTTCGAGGAAATCGTACTACGTATGTGACGCTATTGAGGCTGGATCGCCGACTATTAGAGATATGGACTCAGACTTTATGTGTACTCCTATTTCTTATCGACTAGTTTCTTTGGTTTAGTTCCTTAGGAGGTTAGATAGACACTAGTTTAGGTTCGAGTCATATAGTGGTAGTTGTACTTGTATATCGCAGATGAGTGGTTATTACACATCCGTCTTTACATTCATACCGTAATCATAATGTTGCATGTTCATACATAAGATACTATAATCAGTATAAAACTCTGCCTGTTAGGACACCAGCACCATTACCGATGATGCGCATATTCCACGCACACTTATTTGCTGGCTCACACACATCATCATCGGTAATTGCTATGTCACGTACACTTTAGATCATATTATCTTTTATTGATTCAATCAGCTAACAGCTAGATCGATATAATATTGTAATTACTCTCTGGTGTTAATATAGACATGGTATTTATTACTTAGACATTTCAGGCATTCGCATTTTCATGTTATCATGCAGTATTATGGGGCATATGCCGACACTTATCATATACTTACTCATGATTTTGGGATTTTTGATTTCTATGAGATTTCTGGATTTTTGGGGAAAACCGCAAGAATATATAAAAACTTCTCCCTTTCTCCTCCCCTCTTTTTAAAACATAAGATGCGGTTTTCACGTGATGTATGTGTCGTCCACCATTAGATTTCATGTTTTCTGTTGGATTTCGAGACCCGATTCGAGGAGTGGATGAACCGTCTCGGGTACTTGGTGGGCCCAGTATGGTACTCCGGGGCAAGAAGATCGAGTTGTAGACGATGAGCCTGGCAGGGGAGGACTACCTACCGGTGATGTCTGGCGCGGCGAATATCCGGAGGATACCGACTGTTGTCGTGAGATTTGATGATATGGGCCGATCCGGACTGACGGAGCCCGAGATATTGAGACTATGAGACATTGAGATTATGAGGTATTGAGACTTGAGATTTACATGTTTTGTGTCGATGCTTGACAAGGATTTCCATGGATTTCATCGTTGATATTTCAGATTTCTATACACATTTTACCATGATAAAAGCTATAGATTTCTTATACAGAGATATCTAGATTTTAGGATTGGTTATTTTACATTCATGGTGCATGCATACTCGTTCTCATGACATAGTACTATATGAGGCACTGACACGAGCACGGAGCATTTGCACTTAAACGTAGCTTATTATTCTTCCTTTACTTGATGACCAGTAGTATATTAGTATATTATTATGACCTAGGACAGCGTCGTGCATTCGATTTCTTTTCGTAGATATCTTCTAGTCACGAGTTGGCAACTCACCCCTGTTGTGCCAAATTTTATTACAGGTTCGATATACAGGTTTCCCTGGCAGCTTGCTGGCACATCTTTTGATTCAGGGTGATTTGCACGGTAGGTTGGTTCACTTGTATCTGGACTGCCGTTGTACTTTTATTACTTCATTTGTATCTAGTAAGCTCCATCAACCAAACTTGTATTACTTGATAGTTTATTGGACCATTTTTTTGTTTCGACCTTAGAGTCGCGTTTGTATTATTATGATATCTGGTGGTTTTGTTTTCTTTTGAGTTTTGAGCCTCGCCCTTCGGCGTTGTATAATATTGTGCATTGGTGTGGTTGTTCCGCCTTCTGGCGTGGAGCTAGCTCCCATTTGGGGATGCTTTTTATTGTTTGTGTATATTTTACTTGTTGTACCCATTTGGGGCCAGTTTTTACAAAGGTGACTCTGCCGAATTTTTTGAGAAAATTGTATGATGCTTTTAAACTTGTTTTCTATATGTTTTCCTTCTTCTTCTTCTTTTATGGTTTAGATTTCTGGGCTTCGGCTTACTTAGGTTACGTTGCGCCTCTAGACGGTTTGTAATCTAAGTGCCAAGTACGGAACGTGACCCTTACCATACAGTCCGGTCTCTTCGTCAGATATGTTGCATATCGAGTCTAGGGATGAAATCATCCACCCCAATAACTCAATAAGTCATGCAAGTGTATGGCTCATAACAGATCGAGAAACTACTGATAACGCTTATCAGTAAATCTCAATAGCCCTGGCCAGGGACTTGCTGTTATAGCCAATCGAGCATAGCACAACATCAACTCCAAATACCGGGAGAGATGAAACCCCTCCTATCGCTCATCGCCTCTATGTGCCTCGGGACTGTACCCAAAGTCCACCTGTTTGCGTGACTCAGTAGGGCCGTGGTAAGGTGGATATCAAAGTAAAGTGGGAGGACACACAAGACTCTATGACGATCTTAGGTCTACAGACTAACCTGTACCAGTATTACCTGAGAACTGCTATCCGACGATAGATATAATACCACATAGGAGTTCTCTGTGAGTTCGTTCAGTGCACCCAGTCTCCACTGAGCACCCGCATACAATCTTTGATGTCACCTCACCAGATGGATATGGGTTCATCCATCGCCTATCATATGGGACAAGAATAGTATACGCTAGTGTACTTTGGAATATCGATGCCCCGTCTCGATACACCGACGACTAGGAACAGTTCAAGGATATGCTTATAAACTACATATACCGCACTAGTATGATCCGCATCATAGTCATAGTAGTCAAGCAAATATCCTGAGAGCTTTATCAACATGTGCAAATGAATAAAAGCATGATCAAATCAACATGTCAAGATAAAGTAAACCAGATAGCATACTATCATGTTGAGCGAGAAAGTCATCTATATTCATATATACATGTCCAAGCATCCACTATACATATAATAGCCTCTAAGGCATACATATATCTAACAATCTCCCATTTTCAATAAGGCCAATTATTGACGTATCTCATAGCCAACATCCCAAAAAGTTGCTCATGCTGCGGCTGTGGAAGGGCCTTGATGAGTGGATCCACTGTGTTATCCTTTCTATCTACTCTCCGAATCTCGATCTCCTGGCGATCTACTATCTCCCGGATCAAACGATATCGCCTCAGGATGTGTCTGGATTTCTGATGGGACCTTGGTTCTTTGGCTAATGCCATAGCTCCATTATTATCACAATACAATGGTATTGGATTAACAATGGTTGGAACTACTCCTAGTTCCACGATGAACTTCCTCATCCAGACGGCTTCCTTGGCAGCATCATTTGCAGCAATATACTCAGCTTCCATCGTAGAGTCTACAACGGTATCCTGTTCGGAACTCTTCCTAGTAACCGCCCCTCCATTGAGGGTAAATACAAACCCTGATATAGATATGCTATCATCCTTATCACTTCGGAAGCTGGAATCGGTAAAGGCCTCCATCTGGAGATCCCCATTACCATACACCAAGAACAATTCTTTAGTCCTTCGCAAGTATTTAAGAATGTTGTTCACTGCTATCCAATGTTTCTCCACTAGGTTGGATTTATACCTGTTTACTATAGCTAGTGCATATGCTACATCAGGGCGAGTACATAACATCGCATGCATTATAGATCCTACAGCTGAAGCGTAGGGTATAACGCTCATGCGAGCTCTCTCTTCATCAGTCTTCGGACAGAAGTCCTTGGTGAGAGTGATTCCATGACAAGCAGGCAAGGCACCACGCTTGGAATCTTCCATACTAAACCTTTTTAGGCTGGTGTCTATGTACTTTGATTGGGAAAATCCCAATACCTCTTTGATCTATCTCTATAGATCCTTATGCCCAAAATGCATGAGGCATCACCCAGGTCCTTCATGGAGAACCTTTGTGATAAGAATAGTTTGACCGATTGTAGCATAGAAATATCATTTCGTATCAGGAGAATGTCATTTACGTACAATACGAGAAATGTGACAGTACTCCCTACAATTTTCTTATAAATGCATGGTTCATCTATATTTTTGATAAAATCAAACACTTTGATTGTATCATCAAAGCAGATGTTCCAGCTCCGTGAGGCCTGCTTTAATCCATAAATGGATTTAAGCAATCTACATGCTTTCCCGCTGCTCCTACTGTCAATGAAGCCCTCTGGCTGATCCATAAAAACGCATTCTTCTAAATCACCATTTAGAAATGCAGTTTTAACGTCCATCTGCCAGATTTCATAATCGTAGTGAGCATCAATAGCAAGTAGGATCCTAATGGATTTAAGCATTGCTACTGGAGAGAAAGTTTCATCATAGTCCAATCCTGGTCTTTGACAAAAACCTTTCGCTACTGGCCTTGCTTTAAAGGTCTCTACTTGTCCATCTATACCAATCTTTCTTTTAAAGATCCATTTGCACCCAACGGGTTTTATCCCAGGAGGCGCAATGTCCAAAGTCCATACTTTGTTGGTATACATGGTCTCTACTTCGGATCTCATGGCTTCCAGCCACTTTACTGAGTCAGCACTCGTGATAGCTTGCTGAAAACTAGTAGGGTCATCATCATCCATGATGCAATCTTCTCTATCACCATCAATGAGAAACCCATAGTATCTCTCTGGTGGACGAGAAGTTCTACTTGATCTCCGGAGCGGCTGAGGTTCTTGAAGTTCTACTGCAACATCAGTTTCAACCAATTCGTCCTGAGTTATTTGTGTCTATAGAACCTCTTCTAGTTCTACCGCATTGCCATCAGTACTGTCTGTAAAGATTTTATTTTCCAAAAATGTGGCATGCTGAGCAACAAACACCTTTTGTTCCTCCTTATGGTAGAATAGATATCCATACGAATGTTTTGGATACCCCACAAATTTACACATGATCGATCGTGTCTCGAGTTTGTCAGGATTCTGCTTTTTAACAAAAGCAGGACAACCCTAAATCCTAACTCTTTTAAGAGATGGTCTCTTTCCACTCCATATCTCATATAGAGTGGTAGACACGGTCTTGGTTGGAACCCTGTTTAACAGATACATCGCTGTCTCTAATGCATGCCCCCAAAAGGAAAGCGGTAACTCAGCATCACACATCATGGATCATACCATATCTAATAGGGTGTGATTCCTCCGTTCTGACACACCATTGTGCTGTGGTGTGTAAGGAGGAGTGAGCTGAGAGAGAATCCCATTCTCTTTTAAGAAGTCTAAAAACTCTGTACTTAAATATTCTCCAACTCGATCTGATCGATGTTTCTTAATGCTCAAGCCTGTTTATTTTTCTACTTCAAGTTTGTACTCCTTGAATTTCTCGAAAGCTTCGGATTTGTGCTTTATCAAAAACACGTGTCCGAATCTTGAGAAATCATCAGTAAAAGTAATGAAGTATGAAAAACCACCTCTAGCATGTGTAGACATTGGTCCGCATACATCACTATGTATGAGGCTTAAGAGTTCCACAGCGCTTTCTCCGTGTCCAGTAAACGGAGTTTTGGTCATTTTACCTTTGATACAAGACTGGCAAGTCGCATAAGATTTATATTCAAAAGGATTTAAATATCCATCTTTATGTAGTTTGCTTAGTCTTGTTTCATTATTATGACCAAGTCTACAATGCCAAAGAAAAACTTCATTTATATCTGAAAACTTTCTTTCATTAGTATGTTGTATATTGAAAACTGTGTGTTGGTTCAGGACGTAAATACCGTTATTTAGTGTACCATACCCAATCAACTCTTGATTCAAGTTAATGTTCATAACATTATTTTGCAATACAAAATGATATCCTTCATTGTCCAACAAAGAATCGGATATTATATTACATATCATACTAGGTACAAAATAACACTGGTTCAAAACCAAAATACAACCCGAAGGCAACCCAAGATGATACTCTCCTACGGATACAGCATGTACATTGGAACCATTTCCAATCCGCAGAGTATGGTCACCTGTCTTCAAAACTCTACTGTTTCTCAATCCCTGAATACAATTGCATATGTGAGAACCAGAACCGGTATCTAATACCTAATATGCAGAGTTTAAAGAAAAACAGTTTTCAGTTACAAACACACCTGAAGTGGAAGCATCAGCATGCTTCTTCTTCTTGAGATCAGCAAGATACACAGCACAGTTGCGTTTCCAATGTCCCAACTTGTGCCAGTAAAAACATTCTCCTTTCCCGCTTCCTGCAGCCCTAGATTTGTCTTTCCCCTTTGCCTTTTTAACTCCACCTTTCTGTTTGATGGACTTCTTCTTTTTCTTTCCCTTGGCCTTGACTTTTGGGACTGAAGAGGAAGATGGCCCAGCAAGTAGAGCGGGAGTCCTCGTTGTTTTCAACTTGCTCTCTGCACTTCTCAACATATTAAGAAGTTCAGGCAATGATTTCTCCAAATCGTTCATATTGAAATTCACTATGAACGGAGCAAAGGCAGGGGGGAGAGACTGTAGAACAATATCTGTATATTGCTCATTATCCATGGTCCATCCCAGTTCCTCAAGTTCTTCTATAAGACCAATCATCTTCAAAACATGGTCTCCTATTGATGTACCAGGGGCCATTCGCATCTAAAACATCTTTCGAGATACCTCGTATCTCAAAGTACGAGATTGTTCTTCATACAAGTTCTTTGTGTGAAGAAAGATGGATTGTACATCCATATTCTCGTGTTGCTTTTGCTGGATATTGTTCATAGAAGCAAGCGCGAGGCACTTGGCCATGCTACAATCAATATCCCAAGTTTTTTGGATCACCCTATCCGAGACAGATGATTCAGGTCCTGGGACGGGTGGGCCTTGGGTTGTGAGGACATATGCTACTTTATCATATGTAAGTGCATTGTTCAAGTTCCTCAACCATTCTTTATAGTTCGGTCCTGTCAGTTTATTTTTCTCTAGTAGAAGCATAAGTCCCGTCATCGGTATCTGCCATTAGGAGAGAGAAAAGAATACACTCAGCGAAATGCTCTTGCAAAGAGTTAGATTGGTTATTACCTTATCTAATCGATGTCTCCAACTGCTTTTATCAAATTTTCCTTCAAAACCTGAAAAGAAAACTAGCCAGGATTAATTACTTTCTACAGTTTCGCTAACTGGTCAGCCAGGCCAGTGTCGGTACTTTGAGGGAGGTTCAACGTGCTTTCGCACGAACCTATTTAAAATAAACCTCGTTTTCGCAGAGGTCAAACCCTCTTAACACCTTTCTAGACACCTACTAGATTAGCTAATTGTAAAGTGTAAAATTCTCCTGGAAGTAACACGTACTTACAGTGGGATCGGGATCCAACTATCATATAGATGGTATGCAATCTCATTGCAAATTTCAACTCTTGAAACTCCCGATATTGTTTTTACCCCTAATTACTTATGACCATGGCTATGGTCAAAATATCACAAGTACTAGTCAAGTTCTACCCGTCATTTCGAGATTAACTAGACCCACCCATATGACCCTTGACTATGATCAACATAATCACATGAATGTCCTAACTGATCGCATCATATGCTTTGTAGGAAGACATCACTTAGCTACAGTACACTACGCCTTGACTATGATCAAAATACGCAGCACGAATACTAAGTACTCTGCTTCCTAAAATGACGGAGGGTTGCTGATGGTTTTTATGAAAACCTTTAACGCTTTGAACTTGATCTCGTTGCAGAATCAAAACAATTTAGAAAAGGAGTGGCTTAAGCTCCGCATCTTTCGAAACTTGCATTTTTCATAAAAAGGCCGAGTGGGTTCAAATCTGATTCTACAACATCTTTTAGGTTTCTTTTACTTTACATTAATCTCATTAATGTAATCCCATCATTTAAGTTCCTAAGCTACCACAGAAAAGAAACGAAATAGAACGTACACTTATGCCATCCGCATTCGCCACAGTGTCCCGTTATGCACCGTTAGGTTACTTAACTAACGGCATAGAGGGGCGGGACTAGTGCGGGTGTAAAACATAAACAACGTTTATTATATATCATATATATAATAATAATCCATTCGTCTCAGATACTAAGTAATCACATTACAGAATATCAACAAAAGAAGCACATATGAAAATAAAAGGATATTTAGGATGTCCGTATTTTGTATTTAGCCAACAATAGAAAATACTGATTCCACGGTCGCGATGAATAGCCAAGCCCACACCCCTAGATCCCTGCGAGAGCGGTAAGTGATCCTGCCAATTCTAGAGTTTAGGAGACCCGGTCTCGACTCCTCGAGATGGCTCCTACTGAACCCTAGAACCCGGTCACTTGTGCTTCCTTCTTTGGGTCTATCCTAATGCGGAAAAGTAAATAATATACAATGATGGAAACATCTTCCTCATCCCGGAAGTGCCCCAAATAAAAGAATATTACATACAATTGATTTATACATGAATGAAAATAAAACTCTCATCTCACATAAAACCCCCGGCTATTCAATCGCGACAATCCTGCACATCATATCTCAGCAACACATATATCTCATATCATCAACGTAAGCAAGTATGCGTATCCCGATTGTCGTTGATGTATAGCAACGAAGCCGGCGATACCCCACATACTACGCTTACGGCCACAGAAAAGAAAGTGTAAAACTACAACATTTGGAATCCACAATCTCTTTAGACATCGTAAATCCGAAATATCACATACTTCGCATTTCATGCCTAACTATATGAATTCCACATATTGTATCACATTCCAGATAAATAGACAGTATTAAACTTTCCGATTGAATAATCAAATACCCAAGATTTCTTAATTAGCTCAACACTTGAGCGGAGTTCAAAAATCCCAGAACATGCCACAGTAGCAGTGGTCCAGCCGTAGAAGGGTCAAGCCAACGCCTCACATGTGGCACGCCGTACTGCCCCAAACCTTAAGGTTTAGAGGCGGTTCAGACGGTCACATAATCGAGTCAAGGTTTGTGTTCTTCTAGAAGGTCCATCGCATTACTTGCACATTTTTCCGAAAAATTTAAACTCAGAAAAATTCAACACTTGAAAGTTTTTCGTGCCGGGAAAAAGTGAGTTAATGATATCCATTCGAACATTTTAATAGTTTCTAAATTATCCGGAAAACAGAACGAAATTAAATTTTCTGATCGACTCAACGAATTCAAAATAATCCCTAGAACACTTAACACATGAGTCAGATTAAAAATACCCAGAAATATGCAGGAACTGCTACGGATATTTACTGTACCAACACGTGTCCCCTATTCCCTCTTTTGGCCGCGGAACCGCCGCGGAAAACATGTTCTTGCCGCGGTTCCGCGGCTCTTTGAGAGCCTTGGGGGCTCGTGTTTCAGGGTTATCCTTAGAATTCCCTGCTGATTTTTTTGAATACTTTTAATGTGAAAAAAATCAATTTTTTAGAAAATTTCCAGAGAAGGGTCTAAATTGGTGTTTCGTGGTTCGATCGGAGTTTTAACTTCACCTAAACATCACCTAAAGCTCTAGCTTGTCTCTGATACCATTTTTGGGTTTACCTAGCACCTCATCAAGGGTTTAGAAGCATCACATATGCCAAAATCAAATTTTGAAGGTGCTAAGTGAACTTGACAAGGATCATAACTAGAAATTTAGGGTTTGTTTCAACTAAGCATCACATGCAAATGAAAAACTATCACTAAGGGTAGAGATTACAACCTTTGTAGACCTCCCTTGGTGATTCTTTGGCACTATGAGGGTTTGGAACGGATCGTTGGAAGCCTTCCTCGTCCACGAAGATCCACCCGAAGCCCCTTTGCCCAAAGCTCTTTGCTTTACTTGATATGTGAATGAACTAGAGCAAACACACTACACAAATGGGCTAGATGTGTGTAGTATGATGATGTGGTTTGTATTCTATAATAAAAACCCTTTCTTTTTTATCAGCTTCACTCAAAGAAAATTTCAAGAGAGGAAGAAGAAGATGGTGGCTAAACTTGAGCTCAAAAGATAATGATATGAATGAATAATTGAGAAGAGAATGAATAATCAATAATATATCCTTCTCACTTCAACCATGGTTAGTAATTATCTAGATCTTTATCAATGAGTTAATAAAGCGAAAGGATAATTAACTCAAGGTTAAAAAGTAGTTGATGAATGGTCAAAGATGATAAACATTAACAATGAGTGAATTATCCTTTCCTTTAATTCAAAATGATAAATAAATAGATAATTACTACAATATGAGTCTTGCATTGCCACCAAATATGTATCAACAACCATGATACAATGTATGTATGTATGTGTCCATGCACATCATCATGTGCATACATGCATGCATACAAAAATAGAAAAAGGGTTTAATTAAAGAATTAATCTAAAAGTCATTTGTTAAATCAACACTTGATTTTGCAAACCGGTCATATCACATACGACCCGACCAATAGAAAATGCCCAATTAATATACGGTATCACATATCCGTATTTAATCGGCTGCCCACGCATATCCCATATGCACACCACATCTTTTCGCCTGAGCGAGGAAACTTCATTGTGGGACTCTAAGAATCGTCAATACACCGGCAGTAGGTGATGATCATATCAAATACCTACAAGCCGCAAGCGGTCAGCTAAACGTAACGGCAACCCGGGTATTGAGCGATCAGAAGAAAACCAGCGAAGCTGTCAAAACTCCCGTCGAGCCAACTGGCAACACTTACCGTACAGTTCGGTCTCTTCGTCAGATATGTTGCATATTGAGTCTAGGGATGGAATCGTCGACCCCAATAACTCAATAAGTCATGCTGGTGTATGGCTCATAACAGATCGAGAAACTACTGATAACGCATATTAGTAAATCTCAGTAGCCCTTGCCAGGAACTTGCTGTTATAGCCAATCGAGCATAGCACAACATCAACTCCCAATACCGGGAGAGACGAAACCCTTCCTATCGCTCATCGCCTCCATGTGCCTCGGGACTGTACCTAAAGTCCACCTGTTTGCACGACTAAGTAGAGCCATGGCAGGATGGATATCAAAGTAAATTGGGAGGATACACAAGACTCTATGACGATCTTGGGTCTAAAGACTATCCTGTACTGGTGTCACCTGAGAACTGCTATCCGACGATAGATATAATACCATATAGGAGTTCTCTATGAGTCCGTTTAGTATACCCAGTCTCCACTGAGCACCCGCATACAATCTTTGGTGTCACCACACCAGATGGATAAGGGATCATCCATCGCCCATCATATGGGACAAGAATAGTATACGCTAGTCTACTCTGGAATATCGATGCCCCGTCTCGATACACCCATGACTAGGAACAGTTCAAGGATATGCTTATAAACTACACATGCCCCACTAGTATGATCCACATCATAGTCACAGTAGTCAAGCAAATATCCTGAGGGCTTTATCAACATGTGCAAATGAATAAAAGCATGATCAAATCAACATGTCAAGATAAAGTAAACCAGATAGCATACTATCATGTTGAGCGAGAAAGTCATCTATATTCATATATACATGTCCAAGCATCCACTATACATATAATGGCCTCTAAGGCATACATATATCTAACAAGGACAACAGCGCGGATCCACTCACAAAGGCATTTTTCCTAGTAGAGACTTTTATGGGATGGTTGAGTACGAGATACTTCAACCACAGCTAATTGTTGGGTATGCGATACCACAATAGATGACCCTAGTGCAAGTGGGAAATTGTTAGTTATATGTATGCCCTAGAGGCCATTACTGTACATATGATGTATATTGTAATGGATGCTTGGACATATATAGGGAGGACATTCTTGCTCGACATGATAGTATGCTATCTGGTTGTACTTTATCTTAACATGTACTCTGATTGTCTCTATGTTACATGTTGATAAAGCCCTTAGGATAATTACTCGACTACTGGGACTATGATGAGATCATACTAGTGGGGCCACGGTAGTCGACGAGTACATCCTTTAACAGTTCCTAGTCGAGGGTGTATCGAGACTGGGCATCGATACACCATAGTAGACTAGCGTATACGCATCTTGACCCAAATGATAGGCGATGGATGATCCCATATCCATCGGTGTTTGACATCAAGGATGGTGTACGGGTGCTCAGTAGAGACTGGGTACACTGGACGGACTCGCCGAGAACTCCCAAATGGTATTATAGCTCACGTCAGATGGTAGTTCTCTGGTGACACTGGTACAGGTTAGTCTGTAGACCCGAGATCGTCATAGAGTCTTGTGTAATTCCCACTGTGCTTTGATTTCCATCATACCACGTCCAAGAAGGCGTGCAAAAAGGTTGCTTTTGGGTACAGTCCCGAATCACATGGAGGCAATGAGCGATAGGAGGGGATTCGTCTCTCCCGGTATAGGGAGTTGATGTTGCGCTGTGTTCGATTGGCTATAACTGAAAATCCCTGGCCAGGGTTGCTGAGATTAACTGGTAAGTGTTATCAGTAGTTTCTCGAACTGTTATAGACCTCATATCGACACATCTTATCAAGCTACTGGGGTCTGACGTTTACCACCCCTAGGCGACATATGCGACATATCAGACGAAGAGACAGGACTGTACGGGAGTGTTATTGATTGGATTCGCAGGAGAATGTACAGGCTTGCTTGTTGATCTTCTGATCGCTCAATACCTGGGTGGCTGTTACGTTTAGCTGACCGCTTGCAGCTTGTGGGTGTTTGATATGATCATCACCTACTGCCGGCGTATTAACGATTCTTTAGAGTCCTACACAGAGGTTTCTTGGCTCAGGAAAAATGGAGTTGGAGCACATATATGATATGTGCGGGACCGAGAACAATACGTGTATGTGATACCGTATTAGATTCTCACGATATGAGATATCAGCCGTATATATGAGATATAGCCGGGTCATCGGATCAAGTGTTGATTCGATGAACTGATACAGATTATATTAGTCGGTTATTTATGAAATAGCCAGATTATCGGATCAAGTGTTGATTCGATAATTTAATGTATAATTATATATTTGATATATTAAATTACATTAACTGATATAAGCTCACTAAAAGATTCTTTTTCACTCAGGTAATACATTGATATATATGCGATATATGTTAATTGTATTATTTTATTTTGTTACAATAAATATTGTATATGTGATATATAATATTGTAACATGTTAGGGTTATTAATGCAACGTGATTAGTTGAGATTAAACATGATTAAGTTTTGATTTGGGTTAATATTTTCTAGAAGCTTCTAGTAAGGTTTTTCTTTTGTTTCTTGCTAAAGATATTTTCTAAAGATATTTGGATGATATTTGTTAACCCAACCCAACCCATGACCATGGTTAAGTCTCTACATGGGTTAAGTTATCATACTTAACCCATGGTTGCATTTCTAACCACACATACTTTCATTATTCATCACAAAAGAAAAGGTTCTTCTTCTTCCTTCTTCTTTCATGGAAAATCTTACTAGGTTTTTCATTAGTGATGAAAATAAGTGAGTTAAAGAAAACAAATGGGAGCTAAAATCCTACTTCATCATCCTAATCTATCCTAGCCATTTAGATTAGGGTGTTCACTTCATTAGTGAGTGAGTGCTTGAGTTAAAGTTTCTTCAAGGTAGATCATCATTGTTATCGAAAATCGGAAGCAAGCTTGCATCATTCTCTTCGTGGAGCCTCTCTAGGGTCCGGGTACATAATGATCGCAGTGAAGGGACCTCAACACGGAGCTTATAAAGCGAAGGACCGGACTATAATGGTTGTAATCCCAAACTCTTAGATGTTAAAGTGTTTAACATGATTTGTTTCACCTAATCTCTGGTTTAAATATCTTGGTTAGGGTTGTTCGGCACGTCTAAATTTTTAATCGGGCATGGTTGATTTCTTATAGACCTTTGTGAGAGTGCCTAGTAACCCTACAACTGAGAAACAGTTCTTGGTAATGAACACACCCGAAGAAGATGCATTAACATGCACATTCCTCGAATTGGGTAGCATGGGAATCCGGATATTCCCCTATTTCCTGCTCGGACTTATAACAATTATAAGATAGAGCGGAACCAACGTTCCCCAGCTCAGTATAATAAGCATGTTCGATCAATACATCCATATTATTATCTTGATTAAAGTGTGACATGGTCGCTACCAGGAGAGAGTGAGAAGAAAACACTCTGCATGCGCTCTTGCATGATTAGTTTGGTTATTATTTTATCTAATCAGGATGGCTACCACTGTTTCTATCAAATCTTCCTTCAAACCAAAAAAGGTAAGATTAGCCGGTATTAATTATACCCTACATGTTCACCAACCTTTCAGCCAGGCCAGTGTCAGTATATTGAGGGAGGTTCCCCGTGCTTTCGCACGGACCTAATTAAAATAAACCTCGTTTTCCTAGGGGCATAACCCCGTTAACACCTTTCTAGACACCTACTTGATCGGCTAATTGTATTGTGTAAAACTTTCCTAGTAGTAACTCTTACTCGCAGTGGGTATCGGTATCCAACTATCTCACAGAAGGTATGCAATCTCATTGAAAATTTCAACATTTGAAATTACCGATAATATTTTACCCCTAACGTCCTATGACCTTGACGGAGGCCAAACTACCCATAGTCCGCTAGTTAAGTTCAACCCATCATTTCCTGATTGAATTAGACCCGCCCGCACGACCCTTGACGGAGGCTAAACAACGCCGTATGAATACCCTAATCTAATCGCATCATATGCTAGCAGATAAGCACTAATTAGCTACCGTACACTATGCCTTGACGGAGGCCAAACTACCGTAGCACGATACTAAATACTACTTATCTAAAATGACGGAGGGCTACGACAGGTTTTTAAGAAAACCCTTTGCGTAATGAACTTAATATCGTTGTAGAATCAAGTGATTTTGAAAAAGGAGTGTTTTCTAGGCTTTTACTAGTTTTGCTAAAGAGGTCACTCCCGGTGAAGGGATCTCAGTTCTTTCCTTATCGATTAAGGTGCAGGATATTTCACAAATACCACTATGCAAAGAAAAAACTATAGAAGCAATCAAAAGACAAACCGAGTGGGTTGTAGCATCTGCTAGTTTCTCTAAAGAGGTCACTCCCGGTGAAGGGATCTCGGCTCTTTCCTTATCGAATAAGGTGCTGGATATTCTACAAGGAATACCGCTATGCAAAGCAAGAACTAGAGCTACCAGTTTTTAAATAATTTTCTACAACATCTTTAGGTTTCTTTTATTTCTTTCATTAATCTCATTAATGAAGTCCCACCATCTTATGCTTCCTAAGCATCAAAGAAGAAACGAAAGCATCAATATTTACTATATATCATATATATATATATAAAATATAAGCATTCGTCTCAGAATATCAAGCGATCACATCACAGAATATCAACAGTAGAAGAACACATATGAAATATTGAATATACTAGGAATTCCGTGTTTTAATTAAGCCAGTAAAAACGCGGATTCCACGGTCCCGATGAATAGCCAAACCCACATCCCTAGACCCCTACGAGAGCGGCAAGCAACCCTCCCAATTTTAGAGATAGGAGACCCGGTCTCGACTCCTCGAGATGGTCTCCCACTGGACCCTAGAACCCGGTTACTTGTGCTCTCCTCCTTGGGTCTATCCTAATGCGGAAAAGTAAATAATATACATCAATGGTGATATCATCCTCAACCCGGAAGTGCCCCAATAAAAGAATATTAGATACAAGCTTTTACATGAATGAAAATGAAAAACTCTCATCTCACATAAAACCAACCCGACTATTCAGAACACGACGATCCAATATAACATATCACAGCAACACATAACATCACATGTCATCAACGTAAGTAAATATGCGTATCCCAATTGTCGTTGACATACAGCAACGAAACCGGCGATACACCACATATTACACTTACGGTCGCAGAAAAGAAAGTGAAAAACTACAACAATTGGAATCCGCAACCATCTTAGACATCATAAATCCAATGTATCACATACTTTGGATTTCATGCCTTACCAAATGAATTCCTTAGACATCAGATGCCTAACAATTATAAATCGCGCATTTTAGTCTCGATATTGAAAACACTTTCCAAAAACTTGTCGGGTAATTCAACAAGATTCCCGATAACCTGATCGAATGCTCGTCGGAAATTTTAGTAGACGGCTGCACCCCTGATGCCGTCGACGAAGTGCACTAAGGCCGAACACCACGGCCGCGAGCACCCGAATGGATGCTTTTGGCGACGGGGCTCTCCTACAGTCACTTGGTCGGGGCTATGGGGCGTGCCTATCTAGTAAGGTTACCCGGCGAGTATCCGCGTACGCTACGTGATTGCGACGGACTTTTGATCCACATCAAAATTCTGTGGCAACCGATCAAATGAGACTAAACTGCTAGATTTATAAAATTCAAACTAGTTATCACAATCACAGATAGCTAGACGAAGTTAAACTTTTCGATCGAATAAGCAAGCACCCAAAATTTCCCAACAAGATCAACACTTGAGCGGAGTTCAAAAAGTACCCTTAAACTGCCGCAGCTCCTATGAACTATCCATAGAAGGGCCGACCCATGCCTCACTCATGTCACCATGGAACTGCGGCAATCTTTAGGGTATGACCGTGGTTCCGCGATCCAAAAAAGTCGAGTTTTGGTATCGTTCTTCTAGAGGGTCCACAGAATCACTTGCATGATTTTCTGAAGATTTTAATCTCGGAAAAAATCCAACTCTTGAAAAATTTCCAGCGAGGGAAAATATGGGTTATTGGTATCCGTTCGAAATTTTTAACGTTGTCTAAATAACCCACATACATGTTAGAATTACGATTATGAAATACTCCGAATTGCCTTTGCAAAAAGTTAACATCACATGCAAATTTACCAAAACTAGCAACACCTGAAACACCAAAACCCAGAGCCTGGAACAGCCTAGAAAATTCAACCCAAAACTCCACCATAAAACCGAGCACACCGGTTTTCTTTGCTGTCTGGCCGGCAAAAATCTGGCGAGGGGGCTGAATTTTCTACTGTGTTCATGTTATATCATATACAACATTCTGCAGTTGCTAAAAAAATTTTTAGAGGCCATTTAAAATTCGACAGAAACTGGAATTTGGCATCGCAAGTTTCGGAATAGTTTCGATTTCGTAATTTGACAAACATCGTGTAAATCTCTAGCTTGGCTCTGATACCACTGTAGGGTTACGTAGCGCGGCAGCAAGGTTTCGGGAGGTATCGTCCATGCCGTTTTCAAATTTTTTCCTTTCTAAATAACCCTAACCCTAGAATCTTAACTAGAGATTTAGACGAAACAATATGTAAACAACTTTACAACTAAGTGAATGCGGAATACAACCTTTGTAGACCGGTCCTTCACTTCAAATGCTCTGTGTAGAAGTCCCTTCGCTGCGAGTAATGATCTCCCGAACTCTTGAGAGGATCCACAAAGTGAAAGATGCAAACTTGCTCGAAGTCTTCGAGGTCGAAGATGATCTACGTCGAGGAGACTCAAGCTCATGCTATCTGTTCACTAAATTAGGGTTTAATGAAGCAAACACCCTAAACTAAATGGCTAATAGTAGAGCATGATGAAGTAGGAAATGGGCTCACTTTAGATTTATTTTTCTCACAATATTTTCTCACTTAGAATAAAGCTAGCAAGATTTTTCTCATGAAGAAGAAGATGAAGTGATCAGGAGAGAATGAACTCATATGAAGTGAGAAAATAAACCATGGGTGAGTTAGTGTCATACACTAATGCATGTAGAGAATTGACCATGGCTAAGGATAATGGTTAGGTTAATAAATATCTACAAGTGAAACAAAAATGGTAGACTTTGTCAATGTTTTCCACAAGCTTCTACAAGCTTGTTGCCATGACAAATATCCAACCATTTTTGAATTACTTAAATAAATATAAGCCCTAGGATTATCCTAACTATAGTGTAAGTCTCATACACCCATGAATCATGTGGCATCAAGCATGACAAAATAAAATGTACATTAATATATATCACATATATACTAAGTGTACACAAGTGAGAAAAATAATACTTAGTGTGCAAATATTAGTTAATGTAAGTTAATATATAAAATATATAATTATACATTAAATTATCAAATGAACACTTGATTTAATAATCCGTCTATATCACATACAACAAACTTATATCATATGAATCTACTTATCGAATCAACACTTGATCCGATAACCCGGCTATATCACATATAACCGACCGATGTCACATATCGCGAGAATAGAATACTGTATCACATACTCGTATTAATCTCGGTCCCGCACATATCACATATGTGCTCCTACTCCGTTTCGCATGAACCAGGAAACCTCTTTGTAGGACTCTAAGACTCGTCAATACGCTGGCAGTAGGTGATGATCATATCAAACACCTACAAGCCGCAAGCGGTCTGCTAAACGTAACGGCCACCAGGGTATTGAGTGAACAGAAGATCAACAAGCAAGCCTGCTCATACTCCTGTGAATCCAATAAGCAACACTACCGTACAGTCCAGTCTTTTCGTTAGATATGTCGCATATCACAGCCTGGGGGTGGTATAACGTCAGACCCCAATAGCCTGATAAGTTATGCCGATGCAAGGTCCATAACAGTTCGAGAAACTACCGATAACAATTACCAGTAGATCTCAGCAACCCTGGATAGGGATTTCTTATTATAGCCAATCAAGCATAGCGCAACATCAACCCCCGATACCGGGAGAGACGAAATCCCCTCCTATCACTCATTGCCTCCATGTGACTCGGGACTGTAACCAAAAATTACCATTTTGCACGATCTATTGATCGTGGTATGGTGGAAATCAAAGCACAGTGGGAATCACACAAGACTCTATGACGATCTCGGGTCGACAGACTAACCTGTACCAGTGTCACAAGAGAACTGCTATCTGGCGATAGGTATAATACCATCTAGGAGTTCTCAGCGAGTCCGTCCAGTGTACCTAGTCTCCACTAAGCACCCGTATACCTTCTTTGATGTGAAACACCAATGAATGTGGGATCATCCATCGCCCATCATATGGGTCGAGAAGCGTATACGCTAGTCTACTCTGGAGTATCGATGCCCTGTCTCGATACTCCCACGACTAGGAACAATCTTAAGGATGTACTTACAAACTATCCATGCCCCACTAGTATGATCTGCATCATAATCCTGGTAGTCAAGTACTCATCCTAAGGTCTTTATCAACATGTAATAGAGAGACAATAAGTGTACATGTTAAGATAAAGAGCAACCAGATAGCATACTATCATGTCGAGCAAGAAATTCCTCCCTATATATGTCTAAACATCTACTACAATATACGTCACATGTACAGTAATAGGCTCTAGGGCATACATATAACTAACAGTAACATCAACCCCCAATACCGGGATAGACGAAACCCTTCCTATCACTCATTGCCTCCATGTGACTCGGGACTATACCCAAAAACCACCGTTTTGTACGCTCTCTTGAACGTGGTAATGTGGAAATAAAAGCACAGTGGGAATCACACAAGACTCTATGACGATCTCGGGTTTACAGACTAACCTGTACCAGTGTTACCAGAGAACTGCTATCTGACGCTAGGTATAATACCATCTAGGATTTCTCGGCGAGTCCTGTTCGGTGTACCCAGTCTCCACTGAGCACCCGTATACAATCTTTGATGCCAAACACCATTGGATATGGGATCATCCATCGCCCATCAAATGGGTCAAGAAACATATACGCTAGTCTACTCTGGAAAAACGATGCCCTGCCTCGATACTCCCAGGACCAGGAACGATTAAAGGATGTACTTGCCGACTACCCTTGCCCTACTACTATAATCTACATCGTAGTCCTGGTAGTCAAGTACACATTCTAAGGGCTTTATCAACATGTAACAGAGAGACGGTACAAGTATATATGTTAAGATAAAGAGTAACCAGATAGCATACTATTATGTCGAGCAAGAAAGTCCTCTCTATATATCTCCAAGCATCCACTATAATATACAATCATGTACAATAATGGCTTCTAGGGCATACATACAACTAACAAGTCCCTCCGCACATTTGAGCATATGTGCACTACTTCGTTTTTCCTGAACTAGGAAACTTCTGTGTGGGGCTCTAATGACTCGTCAATACGCCAGCAGTAGGTAATGATCACATCAGTTACTCACAAGCCGTCAGCGGTACTAGCTGGACATAACGGCTACCCAGGTATTGAGCGAATAGAAGATCAACAAGCAAGCTTTTCCAAACTCCTATGAAGTCTATAACTAACACTTACCGCACAGTCCGGTCTCTTCATCTGATATGTCGCATATCGAGTCTGGAGTTGGAATCGTCAGACCCCAATAACTTGATAAGTCATGCCGATGTGTGACCTATAACGGTATGAGAAACTACTGATAACTCTTACCAGTAAATCTCATAAACAGCGCTAACCACGGACTTCCTGTTATAGCCAATCGAGCATAGTGCAACATCAACTCCCAATACCGGAAGAGACGAAACCCCTCCTATCGCTCATTGCCTCCATGTGACTTGGGACTGTACACAAAATCCACTTGTTTGCATGACTCCTTTGAGCCGTGGTAGGGAGAAAATCAAAGCACAGTGGGAACCACAGAAGAGTTTATGATGATCTCAGGTCTACAGACTAACATGTACCAGTGTCACCAGAGAACTGCTATCTGATGATAGGTATAGTACCATCTAGGAGTTGTTGGCGTGTCCTATTCGGTGTACCCATTCTCTAATGAGCACCTGTGTACAATCTTTGATGTCAAACACCAATTGCTATGAGATCAACCATCGCCCTACAGGGTCAAGAAACGTACACACTAGTCTACTCTGGAATATCGATACCCTGTCTTGAAACTCCCTCGAGAAGGAACTGTTAAAGGATGTGCTTGTAGACCACAAAAGTCCCAGTAATATGATCTACATCATAGTCTTAGTAGTCAAGCAAACATCATGTGGGCTTCATCAACATGTATCAGAGAGACTGTATAATAATACTAAGTGTACATGTTAAGATAAACAGTAACCAGATAGCATACTATCATGTCGAGCAAGAAAGTTCTCTCTATATATGTTCAAGCATCTAATATAATATACATCAATGTACAATAATGGCCTCTAGGACAAACATATTCCTAACAATCTCCCACTTGCAATACGGCCAGCTGTTGTAGTAACCCATACCCAACATCCTAAATAGTCTTTCAAACTACGTCTGGGGGAGGACCTTCGTAAGTGGATCCGCTACGTTGTCCTTCGTGTCAACTCTCCTGACCTCGATCTCCCGTCGATCTACTATCTCCCGGCGTATTGACGAGTCTTTAGAGTCCTACACAGAGGTTTCCTGGCTCAAGTGAAACGAAATAGGAGCGCATATGAGATATGTGCGGGACAGAGAATAATGCGTGTATGTGATACCGTATTTCATTCTCGCGATGAATGTTTCGATTGGTTGTATGCGATATAACCTAGTTATCGAATCATTGATTCGATAAATCGATACATTGAATACTAGTCGGTTATATGCGACATGACCGGATCATTGAATCAAGTGTTGATTTAATGATTTAATGTATAATTATATATTTGATATATTACTTTGCATTAACTAGTATTGGTTCACTTTAAAAGGTTTTTCTCACTTGATGTGCACATTGTATATGTGATATATTTTTATGTACACTTGATTGTATCATGTTTGATGATACATGTTTACTTGAGTATGTGTAAGGATTAAACCATGGTTATATAATGGTTAGGGTTTTTCTTTTCCTTACTTATTTATTTATTTATTTATTTTGGAAAAGATAAAAGAGAAAATGGTGGCTTTCTTTGTTTGTTGTTAAAGCTTCATGAAGTTTTGACTAAAGTGACCATTTTGTCTTCATGCTTAACCCTAACCATTCAAACTAACCATGGTATTTTCTCTACACCTAACCAAGGTTAGGATATGATAAGTTTTGATATTATTTTCATTTTAAAAGAAACACTTATCATGTTCTTTCTTCTTCTTCATCATCTTTGACAAAAAGAAAAGCTTACTAGCTTTAATGGCATCTTGAGAAAAAGAGTGAGAAATACAATTCTAAAGTGAACCCACCTTCTATTTCTTCACCCTCTACCTCTTGCCAAGTAGTATAGGGTGTTTTCTTCCAAGTTTCACGACTTGGTGAAGTTGGAGCTCGATCTAGATTTTCCTCGACGTAGATCATCTTCGGCATCGAAGCCGACAACCTAGCCCGCCCATTTCTCCGATGAAGCCGATGCTAGAGTCCGGGATCCGATATGGACAGCGAGAGGACGTCTACGTGGAGCTAAGGAAGTGGAGAACCGGATCTACAAAGGTTGTAGCTTCTTTCTTTTAGTTAATATGTTAACTAGTTTTACTTTTCGCCTAAACTCTAGTCAACGAATCCGTATTAGGGTTTCTCGGCACTTGTAAAATTTGAAATTGCCATGGTTGATGCCTTGTGAGACCTCATTAGTGTGCCTAGGAACCCTACAGTGGTATCAGAGCCTAGCTAGAGCCTTAGGAGAAGTCTAGACGACGTTTGAAATCCGAACGAACATCGAAACCCTAATTTTTCATGCTCTCTGGACTTTTTTCAAAAACTGGGGTTTTTCCAGATTAAAAATGCTTTAAAAATTCAGCAGGGAATTCTAAGAATTACGGTGCAAAAATTATCTCATGATATGTTTAAAGCGCGGCGGAACCGCGGCAGAAGCCTGGCTTCTGCCGCGGTTCCACGGCCAAATGATGGGATCTGCTTCCAATATTTGCACAGTAATTCATGTTTTCACGTGCTGAGTTTTCTGGGAATTTTTAATTTGCACTCAACAGTTGAGTATTCTGGGGTTGTATTGGGAATCGAAGATTCGATCGGATTATCAAACTTTGTCTATGTGTTTTTCCGGATAATTTTAGAGTATGTTAAAAAGTTCGACTGAATGCAAATACCCAATCTTTCCCCTGCCGGAAAATTTCCAAGTGTTGGATTTTTCTGAGGTTTAAAAACGTTTTAAGTAGTGCAAGTAACGCGATGGTCCCTCTAGAAGACAACAAACCTTAACTCGATTATGTGACCGTCTTGAACTGCCCTTTGAACCTTAGGGTTTGGGGCAGTACGGCGTGCCATATGTAAGGCGTTGGCTTGACCCTTCTACGGCTGGACCGTTGGTACTGAGGCATGAAGTGAACGTCTTTGAACTTATTTCATGTGTTGAACGGTTTCGGGAAAACTTGGGTGTTCGAATGTTCGATCGGAAAGTTTAATATTTTCTATTTATCCGGAATGAGATACAATAATTGGAATTCACAAACAGTTATAAGATAACTGGATGAATGTTATAAATCTAGCAGTTTAGTCTCACTTGATATTGAAAAGAGTTTTCGATAATGGGACTAAAATGCGGGGTTTATAATTGTTAGGCATGTGATGTCTAAGTATTTCATTTGATTAGGCATGCGATGTCTAAAGAGGTTGCGGATTCCAACTGTTGTAGTTTTACACTTTCTTTTCTGTGACCGTAAGTGTAATATGTGATATCGCCGGTTTCATTGCTATATGTCAACGACAATTGGGATGCGCATATTTACTTACGTTGATGACATATGATGTTATGTGTTGCTGGATATGTTATATTGGATCGTCGTGTTTGAATAGCCCGGGGTTTTTATGTGAGATGAGTGTTTTTCATTTTCATTCATGTAAAAACTTGTATGTAATATTCTTTTATTTGGGGCACTTCCAGGTTGCGGAAGATGTCACCTTTTGTATATTATTTACTTTTCCGCATTAGGATAGACCTAAGGAGGGGAGCACAAGTAACCGGGTTCTAGGGTCCAGTGGGAGACCATCTCGAGGAGTCGAGTCCGGGTCTTCTAACCCTAGAATTGGTAGGGTTGCTTGCCGCTCTCGTAGGGGTCTAGGGGTGTGGGATTGGCTATTCATCACGACCGTGGAATCCGTGTTTTATACTGGCTCGTATTGAAAACACGGACGTCCTAGTACATCCAATATTTCATATGATATTTTCTGCTGCGATATCTGTGATGTGATCATTTGATATGTTCTGATGGATACAGTATTTAGTATATATGATATATTATATAGACGTTACTTATGTTTTGCACTCGCACTAGCCCTGCCCTGCTCTGTCGTTAGTTACCTAACCTAACTGTGCACGAGGGGACATCGAGGCGAATGCGGATGGCATTAGTGCACGTCGTATTTATCTGTGATGTTTAGGTGACTTAAATGATGGGACTTCATTAATGTGATTAATGAAAGAAAAGAAACCTAAAAGATGTTGTAGAATCAAATTTTAAATAAAATAGGTAGCTACAGTTCTTGCTTTGCACAGAGGTATATGTGATATATCCCGCACCTTATTCGATAAGGAAAGGACCGAGATCCCTTCACCGGGAGTGACTCCTTTAGCAATAACTGGCAGATGCTACACACTCGGTTTGCTTTTGATTGTTTTTGGAGTTTTGCTTTGCACAGCGATATATATGATATATCCCGCACCTCATTCGACGAGGAAAGGGCCGACGATCCCTTCACCGGGAGTGACCCCTTTAGCAAAACTAGAAAAAGCCTAAAAAACACTCCATTTCAAAATCATTCGATTCTACAACGATATCAAGTTCATTACGCAATAGGTTTTCAGAAAAACCTGTCTTAGCCCTCCGTCATTTCAGATAAGAACTGTTTAGTATTCGTGCTGCGTTTGTTGGCCTTTGTCAAGGCGTAGTATGCGGTAGCTGAATAGTGCTTATCTGCTTGTGCATGTGATGCAGATTGTTTCAGGGTAGCCGTACAACCTTGTTGGCCTTTGTCAAGGGCCGTGCGGGTGGGTTTGATTCAATCAAGAAATGACGGGTTGAACTTGACTAGCAGCCTATGATTTGTTGGCCATTGTCAAGGTCATAGGACGCAAGGGGCAAAAGCATTATCGGGAATTTCAAGTGTTGAAATTTGCAATGAGATTGCATACCTTCTATGAGATAGTTGAATCCCGATACCCACTGCGAGTAACAGTTACTCCTGGGAGAGTTTTGCACATTACAATTAGCCGATCAAGTAGGTGTCTAGAAAGGTGTCAACGGGGTTACGCCTCTGGGAAAACGAGGTTTACTATAATTAGGTCCGTGCGAAAGCACGGAGAACCTCCCTCAAAGTACCGACACTGGCCTGGCTGAAAGATTGGCGAAGTTGTAGGGTGTAATTAATCCCGCCTAGTCTTTCTTTTTAGGGTTTGAAGGAAGATTTGATAAAAACCAGTGGGAGCCATCCTGATTAGATAAGATAATAACCAATCTGATCTTGCAAGAGCATACGCTAAAGTGTTTTCTTCTCTCTCTCTCAAGGTAGCGACCATGTCATGCCCTAATAAAGATAATAATATGGATGTATTGACTGAACCCACATGTTATACTGTGCTGGGGAACGTTGGTTCCGTTCTTTCTTATAAGAGTTATAGGAATGAACAGGACATAGGGGATTACCAGGATTCCCAAGCCACCCGAATGAAGAAAGTACATGTTGATGCATTTTCTTCGGGTGTGTTCGTTACAGAGAACTGTTTCTCCATCTGCCCTACGTCCTGGGAATTAGATACCGGGTCAGGATCCCATATATGTAATCAGTTACATGGGCTTAGGAAAGGTAGAGAACTTGGAGAAGGTGATAAAGACATTAGAGTTGGAAATGGTGCAATTGTTGCAGCTAAGACTGTCGGGGAATATCACCTTGCATTACCTAATGGTAATACTTTGGTTCTGAACGAATGCTATTACATGCCGAACCTGATATACAACATTATATCGGTTTCTTTATTGAGTAAAGAGGGATATAATTTTGTATTACAGGGTAATGTTATGAACATTTTCCGTAACCAAAGGTTGGTTGGATCAGGCACGTTGTGCAATGGCATTTATGTTCTAAATCAATCAACAGTTCTGAGCATAACAAAAACACACAAGAGGAAGAGTTCTGAACTGAACGAATCCTTCTTGTGGCATTGTAGACTGGGTCACATCACACGACTAGCAAAGTTGCATAAGGATGGATATTTAAATCCGCTTGAATTTTCATCTTATGACACTTGCCAGTCATGTCTCAAAGGCAAGATGACCAAAACTCCGTTTACGGGACACGGAGAAAGAGTTACTGAACTCTTGGGACTGATACATAGTGATGTATGCGGTCCCATGTCTACACATGCTAGGGATGGTTCATCGTACTTCATTACATTCACTGATGATCTCTCTAGATTCGGATATGTATTCCTGATGAAACACAAATCAGAAGCTTTTGAGAAATTTAGAGAATATAAACATGAAGTCGAGAACCAAACCGGAAAAAGTATTAAAATCCTTCGATCTGATCAAGGAGGTGAATACTTGAGCAATGAATTCCTGGACTTCCTAAAAGAGAATGGGATTCTCTCTCAGCTGACTCCTCCATATACACCACAACACAACGGTGTATCAGAACGGAGGAACCGCACCCTATTAGATATGGTGCGCTTTATGATGAGCACAGCTGAGTTACCTATTTCCTTCTGGGGATATGCACTGGAAACAGCAGCATACCTATTGAATTAAGTTCCAACTAAATCTGTACCTACCACACCATATGAGATATGGAGTGGGAAGAGACCATGTCTTAAACGAGTTAAGATATGGGGTTGCCCGGCCTATGTCAAAAGGCAAAATCCGGACAAACTCGAGGCACGGTCAGTTCTATGCAAGTTTGTGGGATATCCCAAACATTCACATGGATATCTTTTCTACCATGCAGAGGAACAAAAAGTGTTTGTTTCTCGACATGCCACCTTTTTAGAAAAGGAATTCCTTGAAAAAGAAATTAGTGGCAAAGTGGTAGAGCTGGAAGAAGTTCCAGATACACAAACCGTAACTGAAGATTTAGTGGAACCAGAAGATTCAGTAGCTCCCAATGAACCTCAGCCTCTCCGCCGATCTAGTAGGGTTCCTCGCCAACCTGAGAGATACTACGGTTTTCTCATGGATGGTGGGAGCGAGGATTGCATCATGGAGGATGATGACCCAACTAGCTTCGAGCAGGCCATCACGAGTAGGGACTCAGTGAAATGGCCGGATGCTATGCGGTCCGAGATGGAATCCATGTACACCAACAAAGTATGGACTTTGTAAGTTGCTCCTGAAGGGGTAAAACCCATTGGGAGCAAATGGATCTTCAAGAAAAAATTTGGTGTAGATGGGAAAGTGGAGACTTTCAAAGCTAGACTTGTTGCAAAGGGTTTTCGTCAAAGACCAGGTGTGGACTATGACGAAACCTTTTCTCCAGTGGCTATGCTTAAATCCATCCGGATCATGCTTGCCATCGCTGCATATCATGACTACGAAATCTGGCAAATGGATGTTAAGACCGCCTTTCTAAATGGTGATTTAGAAGAGTGCGTGTACGTGACTCAGCCAGAGGGCTTCGTAGACAGTGGGAGCAGCGGGAAGGTGTGCAAGCGGCTTAAATCCATTTATGGATTAAAGCAAGCATCGCGGAGTTGGAACATCTGCTTTGACGTCGTTATCAAAGAGTTTGATTTCGTCAAAAACCCAGATGAACCTTGTATTTATAAGAAGGTGGCAGAGAGTAAGGTTCTCTTTCTCGTATTGTACGTGGACGACATACTCTTGATAGGAAATGATATTCCTATGCTGCAATCAGTCAAGCTTTTCTTATCACAAAGATTCTCAATGAAAGATCTTGGTGATGCCTCCTGCATATTGGGAATCAGGATCTATAGAGATAGATCCAAACGGATATTGGGATTGTCCGAATCCAAGTACATTGACACCATACTAAAGAGGTTTAGTATGGAAGAATCCAAGCGTGGGAACTTGCCCAAGATCTCTGGAGTCACTCTCTCTAAAGAGATGTCTCCCAAGACTGATTTGGAGAGAGCTCGCATGCAAGGGATACCCTATGCTTCGGCTGTAGGCTTTATCATGTACGCGATGCTATGTACCAGACCCGATGTTGCATACTCACTAAGTGTAGTGAGCAGGTATTAAGCTGATCCTGGAGAGAGTCACTGGATAGCTGTGAAGAGCATTCTCAAGTACTTGCGAAGGACTAAAGAGATGCTCTTGGTGTATGGTAACGGAGAACTCCAAGTGGAGTCCTTTACCGATTCGAGCTTCCAGAGTGATAAGGACGACTCTAAGTTGTAGTCGGGATTTATCTTTACCCTTTACGGAGGGGTGGTTAGCTGGAAGAGTTCCAAGCAGGAAACCGTGGCAGACTCGACGATGGAGGCTGAATACATCGCTGCCAACGATGCTGCTAAAGAGGCTGTCTGGATCAAGAAGTTCATTACTGAACTTGGTGTGGTTCCATCCATTGAGCATCCAATACCTTTGTATTGCGATAACAATGGAGCGGTGGCTTTAGCCAAGGAACCCAGGTCCCATCAGCGATCCAGGCATATTCTGAGGCGGTATCACCTGATCTGGGAGATAGTAGATCGCCGGGAGATCGAGGTCAGGAGGGTTGACACGAAGAACAACACGGGGGATCCACTCACGAAGGCCATTCCCCAGATATAGTTTGAGAGACTCTTCGGGATGCTCGGTATGCGATACTACAGCAGCTGGCCCTAGTGCAAGTGGGAGATTGTTAGTTGTATGTATGCCCTAGAGGCCAGTATTGTACAGATGATGTATTTTATATTGGATGCTTGGACATATATAGAGATGACTTTCTTGGTCGATATGATAGTATGCTATCTGGTTGCTCTTTATCTTAACATGTACACTTGCCTCTTTAAACTGTCTTATAGTTACATGTTGGTAAAGCCCTTAGGATGTGTACTTGACTACCTGGACTATGATGCAGATCATACTAGTGGGGACATGGTAGTCCATAGGTACATCTTTCAAGGTCCCTAGTCGTGGGTGTATCGAGACGAGGCATCGATATACCAGTGTAGACTAGCGTATATGCTTCTCGACCCATGAGATGGGCGATGGATGATCCCATATCCATTGGTGTTTGACATCAGAGATGGTATACGGGTGCTCAGTGGAGACTGGGTACACTCGACGGACTCGCCGAGAACTCCTAGATGGTATTATACCTCACGTCAGATGGCAGTTCTCAGGTGACACTTGTGCAGGTTAGTCTGTAGACCCGAGATCGTCATAGAGTCTTGTGTGATTCCCACTGTGCTTTGATCTCCACCTTACCACGTCCATGAGGGCGTGCAAAACGGTGGTTTTTGGGTACAGTCCCGAGTCATATGGAGGCAATGAGCGATAGGAGGGGTTTCGTCTCTCCCGGTATTGGGGGCTGATGTTGCGCTGTGCTCGATTGGCCGTAACAGGGAAGTCCCTGGCCAGGGCTGATCAGAGTTTTGCTGGTAAGTGTTACCAGTAGTTTCTCGACCCGTTATGAGCCTCACATAGGCACGACTTATCGGTTATTGGGGTCTGACGTTTACCACCCCTAGACTTGATATGCGACATATCAGACGAACAGACCGGACTGTACGGTAAGTGTTACTGGTTGGATTCACAGGAGTGTGAGTGGGCTTGCTCGTCGATCTTCTGATCGCTCAATACCCGGGTGGCCGTTACATTTAGCAGACCGCTTGCGGCTTGTGGGTGCTTATATGATCATCATCTGCTGCCGGCGTATTGACGAGTCTTTAGAGTCCTACACAGAGGTTTCCTGGCTCAAGAGAAACGAAATAGGAGCGCATATGAGATATGTGCGGAACCGAGAATAATGCGTGTATGTGATACCGTATTTCATTCTCGCGATGAATGTTTCGATTGGTTGTATGCGATATAACTTAGTTATCGAATCATTGATTCGATAAATTGATACATTGAATACTAGTCGGTTATGTGCGACATGACCGTATCATTGAATCAAGTGTTGATTTAATGATTTAATGTATAATTATATATTTGATATATTACTTTGCATTAACTAGTATTGGTTCACTTTAAAAGGTTTTTCTCACTTGATGTGCACATTGTATATGTGATATATTTTTATGTACACTTGATTGTATCATGTTTGATGATACATGTTTACTTAAGTATGTGTAAGGATTAAACCATGGTTATGTAATGGTTAGGGTTTTTCTTTTCCTTACTTATTTATTTATTTATTTATTTTGGAAAAGATAAAAGAGAAAATGGTGGCTTTCTTTGTTTGTTGTTGAAGCTTCATGAAGCTTTGACTAAAGTGACCATTTTGTCTTCATGCTTAACCCTAACCATTCAAACTAACCATGGTCTTTTCTCTACACCTAACCAAGGTTAGGATATGATAAGTATTGATATTATTTTCATTTTAAAAGAAACACTTATCATGTTCTTTCTTCTTCTTCATCATCTTTGACAAGAAGAAAAGCTTACTAGCTTTAATGGCATCTTGAGAGAAAGAGTGAGAAATCCAATTCTAAAGTGAACCCACCTCCTATTTCTTCACCCTCTACCTCTTGCCAAGTAGTATAGGGTGTTTTCTTCACAAGTTTCACGACTTGGTGAAGTTGGAGCTCGATCTAGAGTTGCCTCGACGTAGATCATCTTCGGCATCGAAGCCGACGACCTAGCCCGCCCATTTCTCGAATGAAGCCGATGCTAGAGTCCGGGATCCGATATGGACAGCGAGAGGACGTCGACGTGGAGCTAAGGAAGTGGAGAACCGGATCTACAAAGGTTGTAGCCTCTTTCTTTTAGTTAATATGTTAACTAGTTTTACTTTTCGCCTAAACTCTAGTCAACGAATCCGTATTAGGGTTTCTCGGCACTTGTAAAATTTGAAATTGGCATGGTTGATGCCTTGTGAGACCTCATTAGTGTACCTAGGAACCCTACATTATGTGTTCATATACTGGATTTGAGGATAGTACACATTGGTATGGCACTATGTGCTCATATACTGGATTTGAGGATAGTACTTGGGATATGAGATGAGTCAATGAGATTGGATTTGAGGCCATGAGATCGGTGATGTGACAGAGTTCGTATTTGAGATACGGCATGATGTTTTAGCGGGTCCCTTGTCGTAGTGTTTCACACACGTGCATGCATACAAAGATGGTATCAGTATTGTACTAGACATAGGTCAGTATCCCGGATTATGATCTTTGATAAAGAGGATACGAGATGAATAATGTGATGAATATGATTTTGACTTGTACCCAGATTGGGGATGCCGTACGACGGATTTACGTACGAGCTATCTATTGATGATAGATCCACACTCTTGACTCGGGGATGTCTTATTACAGATATTGTATCGGATGTGATACTATCGAGGCGGGATCACCGACTAATATATATATATATATATGTATGTATGTATGTATCGACTCAGATGGTAGGCGGTTTCCTTACCTTTTGTTTAGCCTGGTTGCTCATCCCTATAGTTTAGTGTAGTTGATAGACTAGATTCGATTCCTACCAATTTCAAAAACTAACAAATCGTGGGTATTTTAGAAAGACAGGCCAAGGGATTCTACGCATATTTCAAAGGACGTATCTTTTCTTAAAAACACCGTAGCCCTTATTTCCAAAGCACCGCGATTCATGTTATTTCAAAAGGCACCACTGCATGACTTATATTTATATTAAATGCAGATTAGTTATCATTGTGTTTATCATTCAGCTCCTGCACCTTATTGCTGTTCGCTCCGCATCGCATACTTATATTGTGATTTCGTATACTATTATTGATATCATGCTGTTAGGACACTAACACCATTACCGATGATGTATATGTTCCACGTACACTTACTTAGATGTTCACACACATCCTCATCGGTAATTGCTACGTCACGTACACTTTAGACAATACTATTTCATCAACATAACTTGTTAGCTGATAGTTTCGACATAATATTAGTGTACTTGCCTTATATGCTAGTTTAGAGATTGCAGTTATTACTTGCTACTTCATGCATATTATTCACTGTCATGCCGTATTATGAAGTTTTTTGCCTACATTCACTGGTTACGTGCTATTGATGATTGGATTTCGGATTTTCCTGAGATTTCCTAGATTTTGGGGGGACCGCAAGAACATTTATAAACTTCTCTCTCTTTTTAAAATAAAAACTGCGGTTTTCTCATGATGTATGAGTCGTCCACCATGAGTTTTCTGTTGGATTTCGAGACCCGATTCGAGGAGCCGGATGAACCGTCTCGGGTACATGGTGGACCCGGTAAGGTACCCCGGGGCAAGAAGATCGAGTAGTAGACGATGAGCCCGGCTCGGGAAGACTACCTACCGATGATTTTATCTGACGTGTCGGATATCCGGAGGATACCGTCGTGGTCCTATGATTGATGTTAGGGGCCGATCCGGACTGACGGCGCCTTAGATAGTGAGATTGAGACACTGAGATTTTGAGATTTGATGATACAGGCCAGTCCGGATAGCCGGAGACTGAGATATTGAGATATTGGGATTTATGTTTTGTGTCGATGCTAGACACTGTTTATGCTGATTTCATTTATGATACCTCGTTTTAGATATACAGAAATCTCACTAAGTTATGAATGTAGTTTCTTCATTACAGGTATTCTGTTTTCATGCATTCATACCTCATCCATATGATATATTGCTACCTGAGGCACTGACACGGGCACATGGAATTACACTTGGGTTAGATGGTTACCCTTGCCACCTTTTCATACTTCAGATTTATCATTTTGAGGATTATATATATATTGATCGTATGACCTAGAATTGCGTCATACATGCAATTTCTGCTCGTAGATGTTTTCTATTCACGAGTTGGAAACTCACCACCGTTGTGCCACAGTTTCTTGCAGGTTTTGCCGTACTGGTTTCATTACGGCTTTGCTGGCACACTGCTTCCTTTCCGGGTGATTTACTTGGCAGGTGGGTTCACTTGTATCGTGACCACCATTATACCTTGTATATTATTTATTTCAGTTGTATCTAGTTAAACTCCATCAACCAGACATGTATTTATTTCAGACTTGAGACCAGTTGTTTATTCTTTCGAGCTTAGAGTCGCGCATTGTATTTCTATGGATTTCATGCTGTTTTGAGTTTCCTTTTCTGTTGTGATTCTCGCCCTTCGGCGTTGTATATTATATTGCTTGCGTGGTTGTGACCGTCGATTGACGATGAGCTAGCTCCCGCTTGGAGATGCCTTTATTCATTATATATGCTTTATCAGGTTTTGTACCCATTTAGGGTCAGTATTTACAAAGGAAACTCTGCCAAAATTTTTAGAAAAGGCTTGTGACTATAAAAGTACATATTTCGGCGTATGTTGCAAAACTACTTGATTTAAATTGGTTTTTCCTTCACGCCACTATTTTACTTGGTTTGGATTTATGGGTTTTCGGCTTATTGTCACGACCCGAAAGTACGGAACGCGACTGGCACTTAGATTACGAGACGTCTAAAAGCGTACCGTAACCTAAGTCAGCCAAAGCCCAGAAGAATCTAAACCAAAATCAAAAGAGAGTGAAGGAAAACCTTTAATGAAAACGGTTTTTAAAATCATTTAAGTTACATAGAATCCCTTTTTAAAACATCAAAAATTTCTGAAAATTTCGGCAGAGTCTCCCCTGTATTTTCTATCCCCCAAAATGGGTACAACAAGATAATAAACCTGTAATCATAAAATGGCATCCCCAAGCGGGAGCTAGCTCTTCGCCCAAGGCGGATCACAAACATATGCAATATAATAGTAATATCAAGAAAAAGAGCATAAAAGAAATGCAAAATACCAGAAAACACACGTCGGCTCAAGTGAGCTCAACCCAAAAGAAACCACAAATATACAAATCTCTCAGTCTCATCACTAGGTCGCATATACAATATAAAGTGGTAGATGGACAATACTAGATACAATGATAAAGCAAAAGAAATAAAGTATGCTCGCAACCCACCTACGGGCGATGTCGCGAGTCTGAGCAAAAGGAACGATGATAAGATAGCCCGCCGCTACAAGACTGACGGGTCCGACCTGCAAGACACTGTGGCACAACGGGGGTGAGTTGCCAGCTCGTGAGTAAATATAACATCTAATAAGGCAATCGTAAGAATGCACGCAATGCACCACAACATGCATGTCCATATGTAATATAATAGCTCTAGTATGCATGCACATGTATACAATGCCATTTCTAACTCTTTAAGTGTTTTAAATGCTAAGGGTAATGCGTTCTTAACTTTAGAAAATGAATATTTGTATAATAGCTAAGTACCATCAAGAAATCATCTGAAAACCCGTGTCAAGCATCGACACCAAATAGGAATCATATCTGTCTCAATATCGGGCTCCGTCAGTCCGGATCGGCCCATATCATAAATCTCACGACAATAGTCGGTATCCTCTGGATATCCGCCACGCCAGACATCACCGGTAGGTAGTCTTCCCCCGCCAGGCTCATCGTCTACAACTCGATCTTCTTGCCCCGGGGTACCATACCGGGCCCACCATGTACCCGAGACGGTTCATCCACTCCTCGAATCGGGTCTCGAAATTCAACAGAAAACATGAAAACTCATGGTGGACGACACATACATCACGAGAAAACCGCAACTTTGTTTTAAAAATGATAATTACAAGCTTTTGTTAAATTCTTGCGGTTTTCCCCAAAAATCCAGAAATCACAGAAAAACATGAAATCCTCAAGAAAATCATAGTGTCCACATGTTAAATATGATAAATGTCTAAGATATCAATGTATATGATGTGAATTTTGGATAGAATCTATGTAATTGTGATGATAATGCGAGGTATATGCATGCTACGCAATTTCATATATCATGTATGAAGGCAAATGGCGATATTAAGTTAAACAGGTTCTATAGTGCACGTGGCATGGCAATTACCAAAGGCGTGTGTGTCACATGAATAGTGTGCGTGCAACAGATGCCAATGATAATGGTGTTCGTGTCCTACGAAGTGATATCGCATAAGTATAGATGAATGTCCATGCAATCTAATATACTGTTCGCTATAAGGGTATGCAGTGTACATGAATAGATAAGCTAGCTAGCAATATAAATCTTGCACAAAGTAGGGTAATCCTAACTAGGGGGCGCCTCGCGCCATTCAGACGATTCCCCCATAGATGAATACATCTACTCACCTGAAATCCCCGCTAATCCGATCCGACCACCGCCTTGCCTTTACGCGCCGTGTCCGATGTTTCCCCGACCGATCCTATATTTGCACAACACCAAGCATAAGATTACAAAACCTAAAACGATGCAAGTCACAATATACAATTATCGACGCTCTCGAATTAAACATAGCATGCACTCGGTGCGCGGGAAAACGCACGAAAATCGCTAACCTTTAACTAGAATCGTCATTTCGGGGAAATCGACAAAACTAAAACCCGACTAGACAAAACCCCGCGTTCGCGCACTCTAATAGTCCTATACGAAGCTAATTATATCGTTAACATAACGCAATTTGATCGCATTCTAATTTTTGTAAGAATCTAGTAAGCAATTTGCTTACCGATTCGATACAAACATCGCAATTTTGTCGATTTAGCGAGCATAACACTACACAATTAACCACTCCAATCAATTAGATAACCAAACCCTAACTTAAATCCAACCACCATGCTACAACCCTAGTCTAGAACATCATCCCTTTCTTGAAATTTCAAAACTAACCATTACAATGAAATTAATCACTTTAAAATACTAAACTAGCTTTATTAAACTACAAATTAACAACTAGTTTAGGAATTATACCTCCCAAGTGAACCCCAACTTGCACTAAGCCTCCAAAGTGGCCTCCTTTCTCCACTTCTCTAACTAATTAGGGTTAGGGAATGGAGGGATTAAGGTTTTGGTTTGAATCTATGAAGAAAATGGTGCAATTTTGTGGATTTTTCTTGATTTTATCATGATTTTAGAAGCAAGAATGAAGTGAGAAGAGGGGGTTGCTGCAGAATTGGGGTCGGCTGCAGGTAAGGGAGAGGAGGTGGGGAAATTTGGAGAAGTTTCTAGGTCAATAAACACCCCATGTTGTCATTTAATGCTTTCATGTCAACAATTTACAAAAAAAACCTCATTTAACACCATTTTTCCATTAAATTTCCAACCCTAAAACCAAAAGTTTGCTAGTTATGATATAATTTTATTAACACCATATTTTAGTTTATAAAGACTCCTAATTATCAAATATACCTAACTAAATTTGTATTTATCACTAATTTAATGCATTTTAAAAGGCTTAAAATAATAAAAAAAATAATTAATTACGAAATTTTTTTTATTTAACTAGAAAATTATAATTGACATTTTAGTGACAAAATTATTGTAATATCTTATCTAAATTTTGTATAATTAGATCTACAATGAAAAATGCCTATTTTGACTTTTTACGGAAAAAGCCGAAAAATTAGCCGATTACCGAAAAACTGCCTAAACGATTTTCGAAGGGTTACAATCTTCCCCCCTTAAAGAAATTCGGTCCCCGAATTTAGAATTTAACTACGCGTACCTTCAAAAAGATGGGGATATCTCTTCCTCATCTCGACCTCGGTCTCCCAGGTGACCTCCTCGCTGTTCGGGCCACGCCAAAGGACCTTGACGGACGGTATAACCTTCGACCTCAATTTCTTCACCTGCCGATCCAAAATGACAACCGGCTGCTCGGTGAAAGAAAGATCACGCTCTAACTGGATCGTTTGGTGCTGAATCACCTGGGAAGGATCATGAAGGTACTTGCGGAGCATCGAGACATGGAATACGGGGTGAACATCGGGGAAGCTGGGCGGAAGAGCTAACCGATAAGCGACTGGACCAACACGCTCTAGGATCTCGAAAGGACCAACATATCAAGGACTCAGTTTCCCTTTCCGCCCAAATCTCATCACACCTTTCATCGGAGAGACCTTCAGGAAAACATGATCGCCAACAGCGAACTCGAGTCGGCGACGGCGCATGTCAGCATATGATTTCTGCCTGCTCTGTGCCGCTCTCATCCTGTCCCGAATCAGCTGTATCTTCTCGGTCGTCTCCTGTACAATCTGTGGCCCCAAAATACAGCTCTCCCTGAGCTCTGTCCAACATACAGGCGATCGACATCTCCTCCCATATAAAGCCTCAAAAGGTGCCATCTGAATCGTCTCCTGGAAGCTATTATTGTAGGAAAACTCGATCAAAGGCAAATGACGATCCCAGCTACCACCGAAATCTAAAACGCAAGCTCTGAGCATGTCCTCAAGAGTCTGAATAGTACGCTCTGACTGACCGTCAGTCTGCGGATGAAAGGCTGTGCTAAAACTCAATCGGGTGCCCAAAGCTTCCTGGATTTTCTGCCACAATCGGCTGGTAAACTGGGTTCCACGGTCGGACACGATGCAAGTCGGAACGCCATGCAGTCGCACTATCTCATCAATATAAACCTGGGCGTACTGAGAAAATCCAAAAGTGGTCTTCACTGGCAGGAAGTGAGCCGCTTTCGTCAGTCGATCCACAATCACCCAAATAGAGTCGTACCCTCGACTGGTCCTGGGTAGACCCACAATGAAGTCCATGGAGACCTGCTCCCACTTCCACTCAGGGATGGGCAAAGGTTGTAACTCGCCGGCTGGCCTCTGGTGCTCGGCCTTGACTTGCTGACAAGTCAGGCATCTCGACACAAAGTCTGTAATATCCTTCTTCATCCCGTCCCACCAGTAAACCTCTCTCAAATCATGGTACATCTTGGTGGAACCTGGATGAACACTGTATACGGATCTATGTGCCTCCTCGAGAATATCACGCCTCAGTCCCTCTGAATCTGGCACGCACAGTCGAGTCCCAAATCGAAGTATCCCCTGATCATCGATCACGAACTCAGAACTTTGCCCTGCCGAATCTGCTCAATAATCTCTAATGTACGGGCATCGCCGGACTGTGCCTCGCGGATACGGTCAAGTAACTGTGGGCGTGCTCTGAAATGGGCTAGCTGTCCCCCTGTAGGAGTAAAATCGAACTGCACTCTGCTGTGACATAAAACCTGCCAATCCGCCGTCGACTGCATCTGTACTGCGCTCAAACAAGATAAGCCACCTCCGGGCCTCCTACTCAGAGCATCTGCCACCACATTCGCCTTGCCCGGATGGTATAAAATCTCGCAGTCATAATCCTTCACCAGCTCCATCCATCGGCGTTGTCTCAGGTTCAAATCTCGCTGCTGGAAGATATACTTCAAACTCTTGTGGTCAGTGAATATCTGGCACGACTCACCGTATAGGTAATGTCTCCAGATCTTAAGTGCAAATACCACTGCAGCCATCTCTAAATCATGGGTGGGGTAGTTCTGTTCGTGTTTCCTCAGCTGCCGAGAAGCATACGCGATAACTCTGTCGTGTTGCATCAACACACATCCCATCCCCACTCTAGAAGCATCACAATATACTGCGAACCCGCCTGATCCTGAAGGCAATGCTAACACTGGTGCAGTAGTCAGACGAGTCTTCAACTGCTGGAAACTATCCTCACATTCCTGGGTCTAGTCAAAAGGAACCCCCTTCCGGGTCAACCCGGTCAAAGGTGCAGCAATGCGGGAGAAATCCTGGACGAAACGTCGATAATAGCCGGCCAGACCTAGAAAACTGCGAACCTCTGTAACTGATACTGGTCTAGGCCAACGCTGAACTGCCTTGATCTTCCTCGGGTCCACACAAATACCATCTCTCGTCACCACATGACCCAAGAAGTCGACACTGTCTAACCAGAATGCGCACTTGGAGAATTTGGCGAACAGCTGATGCTCCCTCAAAGTCTGCAAGGTGATACGTAAGTGCTGCTCATGCTCCTCCCGGCTCCGAGAATAAACCAAGATATCGTCAATGAACACAATAATGAACTGATCGAGATACGGCCTGAATACACGGTTCATCAAATCCATAAATGCTGCCGAGGCATTAGTGAGCCCGAACGACATCACCAAGAACTCATAATGACCATAACGAGTACAGAAGGCAGTCTTCGGAATATCCTCCTTCCGAACCCGCAACTGGTGATAACCTGACCGTAAATCAACCTTCGAGAAGAACCCTGCACCCAGGAGCTGATCGAATAAGTCATCAATGCGGGGTAGGGGATATCTGTTCCGCACAGTAACCCGGTTCAGCTGACGATAATCAATGCATAAACGCATACTTCCGTCCTTCTTCTTAACAAACAAGACAGGAGTACCCCAAGGTGACACACTCGGTCGGATAAGCCCTTTGTCCAGCAAGTCCTGTAACTGATCCTTTAGCTCTCTCAGCTCTGCCGGGGCCATCCGATAAGGCGGTATAGAGATAGGCCCCGTGCCAGGGATCAAGTCAATACAGAACTCAATCTAGCGCTCTGGTAGCAGACCAGGCAGCTCGTCAGGAAATACATCAGGAAACTCTCTCACAACAGGGACATGGTCCAACGGAACCTCTGTGGAGCTAGCATCACAAACATAAGCTAAGAATCCCTGACACCCTTTCCTCAAGAGCTGACCAGCGCGAAGAGAAGAAATCAAGCTGGGAAGGGTAGCGCTGCGATCTCCCTGAATAACAAGAACCGGCTCACCAGGAAAACTGAATCTGACTGCTTTTTCACGGCAGTCCACGGATGCATAGCAGGTGGCTAGCCAGTCCATACCAAGAAGAACGTCAAAGTCAAGCATATCGAGGAGAATCAAATCAACTGAAGAATCTCTCTCCCCGATACGAACGGAACACGATCGGTACACAAAACGGGCAACAAAAGACTCGCCTACCGGGGTAATAACGACAAGCGGCTGATCTAACGGAGAAGACTCTCGGCCCAACCTCGGTGCAAAATATGTGGATACATAGGAATGTGTGGAGCCTGGATCGAATAATACCCATGCATCAAAAGAACATACTGGCAGAGTACCTGTCACGACGGCATTGGATGCCTGTGCATCCTGAGGAGTCCACGCGAACACTCGGGCCTGTCCACCACTAATAGCTGGCTGTCCTCTGCCTCTACCTCGGCCCCTGCCTCTGCCTCTATCACCTCGTCCTCTCTGAACCGGACCGCCACGCCCACGGCCTCTAGAAGCATCTGGCTGGCGTGAAGCATCATCAGGAGTAGGAAGTAAAGCTCTCTGAGAAGGTGGTGAGGGTGGTAAAGTCACATGCGAGACTGTCGCCGCGCCCGGACGTCCCATGGTACAGTCTCTGACACGGTGGTACTGACTCCCACACCGAAAACATCCTGGAGACGGCTGCTGGGTCTGTGGATATGAACCAAATAACTGACCTCGTCTCAATCCTCTGCCTCCACCATCTCCCGAAAATAATCTATCGCGGTGTCTACCCATCTGCCGCTGAGCTGGCGTATCAGTACGGATCCTCTTCGGCCCAGAAACGACCGGAGTCTCAGAAATACGCTCCTCCAAAAGTAAGGCTGCATCCATCGCGGCAGCGTATGTATCAAAGTGCTTGGTGCCGATGGCAAGGAATAGCTGTGTATCAAGCCCTCGTACAAACCTCTTTATTCTCTTCTCTTCTGTGTCGACTAGGTACGGAGCATATCGAGACAACTGGGTAAACTGTATATCATACTCCAACACTGTCATCCCAGGAGTCTTGCGCAAAGACTCAAAACTACGGGCTCGAGCATCTCGGACACTCTCCGGAAGAAAACGGGCAAGAAATGCAAATGTAAACTCATCCCAGGTCATAGAAGGCAGACCTGCAGCTCGGCCTCTCTCTACTGAATCGTACCATGTCTGGGCAAGACCCTCCAGACAAAAACTCGCAAACTCCACCAATCTATCATCAGAACACCTCAACGAACGGCAAATCCGAGCCATCCTATTAAGAAATGCCTGTGGGTCCTCTGTCGCATCTGTACCGGTAAAAGCTGGAGGTCTCAATCTCATGAACTCCTGTAGTGAAACAGGGATAGTCTCCATAGTAGCAGCAGGAGTGACCATCTGTGCAGCAGGTACGATCGTGGTCTGTACGGTGGAAGGAACGTCCTCGGATCTCTGTGCCCGGCTGGACTCAACTAAAGATCCCATCATCTGCCGCAACTCTTGCATGCCGGCCTCTAATCTGGCAATACGGCCAGGATAAGGCGGATCAGTATGACTCTGAGGGGTAGGTGTATCATCCCGCTCGATCCTCGCCTCAGACGGGCCCGCTCGAATCTCATCCCTAGCGGCAGCCCGCTGAGCTCTCGTAGTCTTTGGCGGCATCGAAGCTGGAATAAGAAACAGGACTGATAAGATCATTGCAACTGAATTAAGGAATGCAAAGAATCGAGAAAGGAAATACAAGCAATTATGTCCTAAGGTCACTTAGGCGGAGTACCGTATCGTAAGTATGCCGCGGATCATACCCACGCTACGCCACTCTGCTTAAGTCACCTACTCCATCTACCAAGGTCGTCCTACACTCAGAAAGGTAAAACCTACGCTCTGATACCAACTTTGTCACTACCCGAAAGTACGGAACGCGACTGGCACTTAGATTACGAGACGTCTAAAGGCGTACCGTAACCTAAGTCAGCCAAAGCCCAGAAGAATCTAAACCAAAATCAAAAGAGAGTGAAGGAAAACCTTTAATGAAAACGGTTTTTAAAATCATTTAAGTTGCATAGAATCCCTTTTTAAAACATGAAAAATTTCCGAAAATTTCGGCAGAGTCTCCCCTGTATTTTCTATCCCCCAAAATAGGTACAACAAGATAATAAACCTGTAATCATAAAATGGCATCCCCAAGCGGGAGCTAGCTCTTCGTCCAAGGCGGATCACAACCACATGCAATATAATAGTAATATCAAGAAAAAGAGCATAAATGAAATGCAAAATACCAGAAAACACACGTCGGCTCAAGTGAGCTCGACCCAAAAGAAACCACAAATATACAAATCTCTCAGTCTCATCACTAGGTCACATATACAATATAAAGTGGTAGATGGAGAATACTAGATACAATGATAAAGCAAAAGAAATAAAGTGTGCTCGCAACCCACCTACGGGCGATGTCGCGAGTCTGAGCAAAAGGAACTGATGATAAGATAGACCGCCGCTACAAGACTGATGGGTCCGACCTGCAAGACACTGTGGCACAACGGGGATGAGTTGCCAGCTCGTGAGTAAATATAACATCTAATAAGGCAATCGTAAGAATGCACGCAATGCACCACAACATGCATGTCCATATGTGATATAATAGCTCTAGTATGCATGCACATGTATACAATGCCATTTCTAACTCTTTAAGTGTTTTAAATGCTAAGGGCACTGCGTTCTTAACTTTAGAAAATGAATATTTGTATAATAGCTAAGTACCATCAAGAAATCATCTGAAAACCCGTGTCAAGCATCGACACCAAATAGGAATCATATCTGTCTCAATATCGGGCTCCGTCAGTCCGGATCGGCCCATATCATAAATCTCACGACAACGGTCGGTATCCTCCGGATATCCGCCACGCCAGACATAACCGGTAGGTAGTCTTCCCCCGCCAGGCTCATCGTCTACAACTCGATCTTCTTGCCCCGGGGTACCATACCGGGCCCACCATGTACCCGAGACGGTTCATCCACTCCTCGAATCGGGTCTCGAAATCCAACAGAAAACATGAAAACTCATGGTGGACGACACATACATCACGAGAAAACCGCAACTTTGTTTTAAAAATGATAATTACAAGCTTTTGTTAAATTCTTGCGGTTTTCCCCAAAAATCCAGAAATCACAGAAAAACATGAAATCCTCAAGAAAATCATAGTGTCCACATGTTAAATATGATAAATGTCTATGATATCAATGTATATGATGTGAATTTTGGATAGAATCTATGTAATTGTGATGATAATGCGAGGTATATGCATGCTACGCAATTTCATATATCATGTATGAAGGCAAATGGCGATATTAAGTTAAACAGGTTCTATAGTGCACGTGGCATGGCAATTACCAAAGGCGTGTGTGTCACATGAATAGTGCTCGTGCAACAGGTGCCAATGATAATGGTGTTCGTGTCCTACGAAGTGATATCGCATAAGTATAGATGAATGTCCATGCAATCTAATATACTGTTCGCTATAAGGGTATGCAGTGTATATGAATGGATAAGCTAGCTAACAATATAAATCTTAAACAAAGTAGGGTAATCCTAACAAGGGGGGCGCATCGCGCCATTCAGACGATTCCCCCATAGATGAATACATCTACTCACCTGAAATCCCCGCTAATCCGATCCGACCACCGCCTTGCCTTTACGTGCCGTGTCCGATGTTTCCCCGACCGATCCTATATTTGCACAACACCAAGCATAAGATTACAAAACCTAAAACGATGCAAGTCAAAATATACAATTATCGACGCTCTCGAATTAAACATAGCATGCACTCGGTGCGCGGGAAAACGCACGAAAATCGCTAACCTTTAACTAGAATCGTCATTTCGGGGAAATCGACAAAACTAAAACCCGACTAGACAAAACCCCGCGTTCACGCACTCTAATAGTTCTATACGAAGCTAATTATATCGTTAACATAACGCAATTTGATCGCATTCTAATTTTTGTAAGAATCTAGTAAGCAATTTGCTTACCGATTCGATAAAAACATCGCAATTTTGTCGATTTAGCGAGCATAACACTACACAATTAACCACTCCAATCAATTAGATAACCAAACCCTAACTTAAATCCAACCACCATGCTACAACCCTAATCTAGAACATCATCCCTTTCTTGAAATTTTAAAACTAACCATTACAATGAAATTAATCACTTTAAAATACTAAACTAGCTTTATTAAACTACAAATTAACAACTAGTTTAGGAATTATACCTCCCATGTGAACCCCAACTTGCACTAAGCCTCCAAAGTGGCCTCCTTTCTCCACTTCTCTAACTAATTAGGTTTAGGGAATGGAGGGATTAAGGTTTTGGTTTGAATCTATGAAGAAAATGGTGCAATTTTGTGGATTTTTCTTGATTTTATCATGATTTTAGAAGCAAGAATGAAGTGAGAAGAGGGGGTTGCTGCAGAATTAGGGTCGGCTGCAGGTAAGGGAGAGGAGGTGGTGAAATTTGGAGAAGTTTCTAGGTCATTAAACACCCCATGTTGTCATTTAATGCTTTCATGTCAACAATTTATAAAAAAAAAACTCATTTTACACCATTTTTCCATTAAATTTCCAACCCTAAAACCAAAAGTTTGCAAGTTATGATATAATTTTATTAACACCATATTTTAGTTTATAAAGACTCCTAATTATCAAATTTACCTAACTAAATTTGTATTTATCACTAATTTAATGCAATTAAAAAGGCTTAAAATAATAAAAAAAATAATTAATTACGATTTTTTTTTTATTTAACTAGAAAATTATAAGTGACATTTTAGTGACAAAATTATAGTAATATCTTATCTAAATTTTGTATAATTAGATCTACAATGAAAAATACCTATTTTGACTTTTTACGGAAAAAGCAGAAAAATTAGCCGATTACCGAAAAACTGCCTAAACGATTTTCGAAGGGTTACACTTACTTAGATTACGTACTTCTCGAGACGTTTTGTAATTTAAGTGCCGGTCATGTTCCGTACTTTTCGGGTAATGACACCAACTACCAAAGCATAGGGTATCCCTTGCATGCGAGCCCTCTCCAAATCAGTCTTGGGAGACATCTCTTTGGAGAGAGTGATTCCATAATAAGCGGGTAAATTATCACGCTTAGAATCTTCCATACTAAACTATTTTTGTATGGTGTCAAAGTACCTGAATTGGGACAATCCCAACATCCGCTTAGATCCATCTCTAGAGATCTTTATCCCCAAGATGTAGGAGGCATCACCAAGATATTTCATGGAGAACATGTGTGATAAAAAGAGCTTGACCGAGTGTAGCATAGGAACATTGTTTCCTATCAAGAGTATGTCATCCACGTATAATACGAAGAAGACAACCTTACTCTCTATAACCTTCCTGTATATACATGGTTCATCTACATATTTGATGAAGTCAAACTCTTTGATAGCTTCATCAAAACAGATGTTCCAGCTCCGCGATGCCTTCTTTAATCCGTAGATGGATTTAAGCAGCTTACACACGCTTCCGTTGCTCCCACTGTCTACGAAGCCTTCTGGCTGTGTCATGTACACGCTCTCTTCTTAATCACCATTTAGAAAAGCGGTCTTGACGTCCATCTGCCAGATCTCTTAGTTATGGTATGCAGCAATGGCAAGTAGGATCCTGATGGACTTAAGCATAACCACTGGAGAAAAGGTTTCATCATAGTCGACTCCTGGTCGTTGACAAAAACATTTTGCTACAAGTCTAGCTTTGAAGGTCTCAACCTTTCCATCTACACCAAGTTTCTTCTTAAAGATCCACTTGCACCCGATGGGTTTTACCTCTTCAGGAGTAACTTCCAAAGTCCATACTTTGTTGGTGTACATGGATTCCATCTCAGATCGCATAGCATCCAGCCATTTCATCGAGTCTCCACTTGTGATGGCTTGCTGGAAATTAGTTGGGTCATCATCTTCCATGATGCAATCCTCGCTCCCAGCGTCTATGAGAAAACCTTAGTATCTCTGAAGTAGGTGAGGAACCCTACTAGATCTACAGGGTGGCTGAGGTTCATCGGGATAATTGAATCTTTCGGTTCTACGAAATCTTTAGTTATAGTTTGTGTTGCTGGAACATCTTCCAGTTCTACCTAATTACCAGTAATTTCTTTCACAAGAAATTCCTTTACTAAAAAGGTAGCATGTTGAGCAACAAATACTTTTTGTTCCTCAGTCTGGTAGAAGATATGCCATCGCGAATGTTTGGGATATCCTACAAACTTGCACAGAACTGACCTTGCCTCGATTTTGTCCGGATTTTGCTCTTTGACATAAGCCGGACAACCCCATATCTTAATGTGATTAAGGCATGGTCTCTTCCCCTCCCATATCTAATATGGAGTGGTAGGTACTGATTTGGTTGGAACCCTATTCAATAGGTATGCAGCTGTCTCAAGCGCATAACCCTAAAAGGAAATCGGTAACTCAACAACACTTATCATAGAGCGCACCACATCTAATAGGGTGTGATTTCTTCGCTACGATACACCGGTGTGCTGTAGTGTATACGGAGGAGTAAGCGGAGAGAGAATCCCATTCGCTTTTAAATTTCTCGGAACTCCGTGCTCAAGTATTCTTCTCCCCGATTAGATCGAAGGATTTTAATACTTTTACCCGTCTGGTTCTCTACTTCGTTCTTATATTCCTTGAATTTCTCAAAAGTTTCAGACTTGTGTTTCAAAAAGAACACATGTCCGAATCTAGAGAGATTATCGGTGAAAGTAATAAAGTACGATGAATCATTCCTGGCATGAGCAGACATAGGACCGCATACATCACTATGTATCAGTCCCAAGAGTTCAGTAGCTCTTTCTCCGTGTCCAGTAAACGGAGTTTTGGTCATCTTGCCATTAAGACTGACTCGCAAGTTTCATAAGATATAAATTCGAACGGATCCAAATATCCATATTTATACAACTTAGCTATTCTTGTCGCATTGATATGACCTAGTCTACAATGCCATAAGTAGGCTTCATTCATTTCTAAACTTTTCCTCTTGTTTGTGTTCCACACGTTTAGAACCGTCGTTTGATTTAGAACGTATATACCGTTACATAACGTACCAAACCCAATCAACACTTGATTTAGGAAAATGTTCATAACATTATTCTCCAATGAAAAGTTATATCCTTCTTTATGCAATAATGAAACTGATATAATATTGCACATCATTTTCGGTACGTAATAACAGTCGTTCAAAATCATTGTATTACCATTTGGTAAAACTAGGTGATATTCGCCAACAGGTTTGGCAGCAACAATTTCTCCATTCCCTACATTTAGAGACATATCACCCTTTCCCAGTTCTCTACCTCTCCTTAGCCCATGTAAAAAATTACCTATGTGGGATCCTGATCTGATATCCAATATCCAGGACGTAGAGCAAATTGAGAAACAGTTCTCGGTTATGAACACACCGGAAGAAGATGCATGAGCATGCTCCTTCTTCGTTCATCTGGTGTGGGAATCTGGATATTCCCCTATTCCTTGCTCAGACTTATGACAATCATAAGAAAAAGCGGAACCAAGGTTCCCCTGCTCAGTATAATAAGTGGGTTCAGTCAATACATCCATATTATTATCTTTATTAAGGCGTGTCATTGGTCGCTACCTAGAGAGAGAGAGAAGGAAATGCAATAGCATGCGCTCTTTGCAAGATTAGATTGGTTATTATCTTATCTAATCAGGATGGCTCTCTCTGTTTTTATCAAATCTTCCTTCAAACCATAAAAGGTAAGATTAGCAGGAATTAATTACACCCTACAAGTTCGCCAATCGGTCAGCCAGGCAGGCATTGGTACTTCGAGGGAGTTTCCCCGTGCTTTTGTAAGTCGACGTTACACACCCCACGGGCTTGCGGGAAGGAGAAATGGGTAAAAAACGATTTTTACAAACAAGGTAACGTCGACTTTAACACCAAGATCATAGCTAAACTATAACTAACAAACTAACTAGAGGTTTTATCTACTATGTAAGAAGATTATACTTAAAGTTCCAAGTCCTTCTTCTCCTAGCGGTCTTCCTCCTCGATGTGAGCTCCTTGGAGTGGTGATGGATAGCACCTCCTGGTCGGCTTCTTGAAGTAGTAGAAGATCCACTCGAGAGTTCCAACCTTGAGCTAAACCTCCAAGTTGAGGAAACTAGATCACTTGGTGTGCTAAACTAAGTAACCTAAAATGAGTAGAGTGTGATTTTGGGTAGCTAAGTCTCACTAACCCTTGGTTATCAATACATGATACACTAGGGTTTGAGAGGAAGAAGGAGAGAGCAAGCTTGAGGAAAGAGAAAGTATTTGTGTTAATGAAAAATTAAGATGGCTAGTTGATTTGACCATGAGCATGGCATGAAAATATCTCACAAAAATATCGAGTGCTCACAAAATATCTAAGTCAAAGAGTCAAATGGTCAACCAAGTCAAGTGGTTAAACAAGTCAAGTGGAAAAACCAATTATCCATGCCACAATTATCATTTATCAAAAATAATAAAGACTTTTCTCCACCTCATATTTGTTTTGACCAAGTCAATGGTCAAAAACCATAATGAGGTGTCTCCTTGTATACCCCCTCTCAGTCGTATATACATACTCGCATCCGTAAACATGAATACAATGAGACGAAACAAATCGAATAATCAAATACTAGGATACGGCTTAAACCAAATCCCACTAGTATTGTCCGCTCGAACATCACACGCGCACAAGTACACGTATGTGATTAAACCCTGTTGTAAAACCATACGACCTCTACATCGTTTCGCTCGAAGCTGGGAAACCCTCTGTGTGGGACTCTAAAGACACGACAGTACACTGGAAGTGGGTTTAACCACAAGCATGTCAGAGGCACTAGCTGTACGTAACGGCTACCCAGGTATCTGTCGATAAGAAGGTCAACGAGCAAGCTCATCCAAACTCCTACTGAGCCTGTCAATGGCAATCTCCGTACTGTCCGGTCTGTTCGTCTAAGAGTGTCGCATATCGGTCCGAGGGGGCGGCAAGCGCCAAACCCCTAATAGTGCAACAAGTCGTGTCGGAGTACAGTCCAAAACACGATGAGAAACTACTGGAGTACCAACCAGTAAATCTCGCTTGCCCTGGCCAGGGACTCTGTGTAATGGCGTTCCGAATACAGCGCGACATCAACCCCCAATACAGGGAGAGACGAATCCTATCTAACCTCTACTGCCTCCAAGTGCTTCGGGACTACACCCAACTACTACCTGTTTGCACGACTCAATAGAGCCATGGTAAGGTAGCAATCTAAGAACAGTGGGAATACACTTGAGGCGAAGTAGCAGTGTCAAGTCAACGGACTAAGCTGTACTCATGTCACCTGGGAACTACTACCTGACGATAGGTATAGTACCAACCAGCAGTACCCACGAGTCCGTCCAGTGTAACTCATAACCCAATGAGCATCTCATACTATCTCCAGTACGACGTACTGATGGCTATGGGACAGACCCTCTCCCATGTTGGGATGCGAAGCGTATCGACTAGTCTACTCTGGAGTATCGATGCCCTGTCTCCGTAATCCTATGACCAAGGACCTGTATAAGGATGTGCTTATAGACTACCCAGCCACACTAATGTGACTTCCATCACAACGATGGTAGTCAAGCAAAGATCATAAGAGCTCTATCAATATGTATTAGCGATATGTTAAAAGAAACATATACATATATTAAGATAGATACAAACCAAGTAGCATACTACTATATCGAGCAAGACTGTCATAAATCCTTGTATATATCCCAAGCTTCCAAAATGTATTATACAAACTAGTACTATACAATAATGGCCTCTAGCGCATATCACATTAACAATGTCCCACTTGCACTAAGGCCATGTGCTGGCATATCGCAGACCTATCATCACGAATAGACTCTCGAACTGCGTCTGAGGGATGACCTTTGTGAATGGATCAGCAGTGTTTTCCTCAGTAGCAACTCTCCGAACCTCGATCTCCCGGCGATCCACGATCTCATTGATCAGGTGATACCGCCTCAAGATGTGTCTGGATTTCTGATGGGATCTGGGATCCATTGCTAAAGCTATAGCCTCGTTGTTGTTACAATACAGAGGTGTTGGATCAACAATGGACGGAACCACCTGAAGTTCTGTTAAGAACTTCCTCATCCAGACTGCTTCTTTTGCGGCATCAGAAGTTGCGATATACTCCGCTTCCGTCGTCGAGTCAGCAATGGTGTCCTGCTTGGAATTCTTCCAACAGACCGCCCCTCCATTGAGGGTAAAGACATAACCTGACATGGATTTGGAGTCATCCTTGTCACTCTGGAAGCTGGAGTCAGCAAAGGCCTCGATCTGGAGGTCTTTTCTGCCGTAAACCAAGAACATTTCCTTAGTCCTTCTCAGGTACTAAAGAATGTTCTTTAATTCTATCCAGTGTTTCTCCCCAGGGTTTGACTGATGCCGGCTTACCACGCTCAGTGCATAAGCTACATCTGGTCTGGTACACAACATCGCATACATTATAGAGCTTACCGCAGAAGCGTAGGGTATAATAGACATGTGATCCCTTTCCAAATCAGTTTTGGGAGACTTCTCTTTGGAGAGGGTGATTACGTGACAAGCCGGTAAATTACCACGCTTAGAATCTTCCATACTGAATCTTTTCAGTACTGTGTCGATATACCTGGACTGCGAAAGTCTCAACATCCTCTTAGATCTGGGTCCCCAGAATGTAAGAGGCATCACCCAGGTCTTTCATGCAGAACCAGTGTGACAAGAATCCTTTGACAGATTGTAGTATAGGAATGTCATTTCCTATCAAGAGAATGTCATCTACATACAAGACGAGGAATGCAACAGTTCGTTCTACAATCTTACTATAAATGCATGCTCATCTGTATTTTTGATAAAGTCAAATTCTTTAACCGTCTCATCAAAACAGATGTTCCAACTCCGCGATGCCTGCTTTAATCCATAGATGGACTTAAGCAACTTGCACACTTTCCCGCTTCTCCCACTCTGAATGAAACCCTCTTGCTGGTCTATATAGACGCACTCTTCCAAATGTCCATTTAGAAAAGCGGTCTTTACGTCTATCTGCCAAATCTCATAATCGTGGAAGGCAGCAATGGCAAGAAGGATCCGAATGGATTTGAGCATAACCACTGGAGAAAAGGTTTCATCATAGTCCAAACCAGGTTTTTGACGAAATCCTTTTGCAAAAATTCTAGCCTTATAGGTTTCAACCTGTCCAACTACACCAATCTTCTTTCTGAAGATCCATTTGCATCCTACGGGTTTTAGACCTTCTGGAACAATGTCCAAAGTCCATACTTTCTTGTTGTACATGGACTCCATCTCGGTCCGTATTGCATCCAGCCATTTTACAGAGTTAGTGCTCTAAATGGCTTGCTGGAAGTTAGTTGGCTCATCATTGACAATGATGCAATCCTCTCTATCCCCGTCTATGAGAAAACCGTACTATCTCTCAGGCGGATGATACAGCCTACTACTCCTGCGGAGTGATGCGGGAATGTCCTGTTCTTTTGAAACTTCTGGTTCCACCAAGCTTTCAGTAATAGCATATGGTTCTGGAATTTCTTCCAGTTCTATTGCGCTCCCACTTGTTTCTCTTTCTAAAAACTGATGTTCCAGAAAGTGGGCTTGATGAGAAACAAAAACCTTTTGTGCCTCTGCGTAATTGAAAAGATACCCCCTGGAGTTCTTTGGGTATCCCAGAAACTTACACAGTACTGAGCGTGCCTCGAGTTTGTCTGCATGCTGCTTTTTAACAAAAGTGGGACATCCCCATATCTTCAGATACTGAAAATAGGGTTTCTTCCCACTCCACATCTGATATGGTGTGGTAGGCACAGTCTTGGTAGGAACCTTGTTTAAAAGATATGCAGCTGATTTTAGTGCATAGCCCCAGAATGATCGCGGTAACTCAGCGTTACTCATCATGGAACATACCATATCCAATAGAGTTCGGTTCCGTCTCTCTGATACACCGTTGTGTTATGGTGTGTATGGAGGAGTAATCTGAGAGAGAATTTCATTCTCTTTTACGTAATCTAGCAACTCGGCACTTAAGTATTCACCACCTCGATCAGATTTCAGTGTCTTGATACTTTTGCCGGTTTATTTTTCTACTTCATTCTTATATTCTCGGAATTTTTCAAAGGCTTCGGATTTATGTTTCATCAAGAAAATATGTCCATACCTAGAGAAATCATCCGTAAAAGTAATGAAATAGGAATAACCACTTCTTGCATCCATAGACATTGCAGCACACACGTCGCTGTGTATGAGCACAAAGAGCTTACTTGCCCTTACTCCGTGTCCAGTGAACGGAGTCTTTGTCAACTTTCCTTTGAGACATGATTGACAAGTTGCATAAAATTGATATTCGAACTGATCCAAATATCCTTCTTTATGTAACTTGGTTAACCTTGTCTCATTGATGTGACCTAGTCTACAATGTCATAAGAAAGCTTGATTTAATTCTTGAGTCTTTCATTTATGTGTGTTCTGGACATTGAAAACTTGTAGTTGGTTTAATACGTATATACCGTTGTTTAGAGTTCCTGACCCAATCAGACCATGATTAAGATGGATGTTTACGACATCACTTACAAATGTAAAATCATAACCTTCTTTAGATAACAAAGATACAGAAATGATATTACAAGTCAAACTAGGTACACAAAAACAGTTGCGCAAAACCAAAATATGTCCACTCGTCAATCCAAGGTTATATTCACCTCCGGACACAGCATCCACGCTCGCTCCGTCAGCAACCCTGAGGGTCATATAACCGGTCTTCAGAACCCTACGGCTTCTCAGTGCCTGCAAAGAATTGCATATATGAGATCCTGATCCGGTATCCAATATCCAGAAAGTAGAGTTGATTGATGAACAGTTTTCAATTACAAACACACCTGAAGCCGAAGCTACAACTTGCTTCGGGTCCAGGTTCTTAGCCTTCCAAGCCCTACAATATTTCTTCCAATGGCCCTTCTTTTGGCAGTAGAAGCATTCTTCCTTTCCTACTGTCGGCCCTGCCACTTTTTCCTTTCCCTTGGCTTCCACCTTACTGTCACCGCCTCTCGGTTTGGTAGGGGCCTTCTTCTTCTTTCTTTTGGCTTTCGCCTTGGACCTAGAAGAGGAAGCTCCACCAACAAGCAGAGCGGGTGTTTCCCTGGCTTTCTGCAGGGTGCCCTCTGCACTCCTCAACATGTTGAGGAGTTCCGGAAGATCAACTTCTTTACCTTGAATATTAAAATTCAAGATAATTTAGGCATAGGTTGAAGGAAGGGACTGGAGAAACATGTCTGTATACAACTCGTTCTCTAACGTGGTCCCGAGGTCCGCGAGCTCCTCAATGTAGCTATTCATCTAATGGACGTGTTCCCTTACAGATGATCCGAAGGTCAACCTCGCCTGAAATAGCTTCTTCTAGGTCTCGTATCTTGCGATACGAGATTCCTCTCCATATAATCCGTTGGTATGGAGTAATATGGATTCAAGATTCATATTCTCGTGCCGCCTCTGGTGCTCATTGTCCATAGAGGCCAGCACAAGGCACTTGTCCTTCGCGCAGTTGATCGCACGCTTTTGGCGTGTCGGATGTTCAAAGTTCTAAAGTTATAACCGCGATCAGGACGGCGTCGCTATGCACCTAGCCGGTTGAGCACGGGTCGATCCATAGGGAGATGGTTGTATGTCCGTTCTTGTTTTAGAAGAGTCAATAAAGAATGTGTATATGTTTGTTCGATTCTATCCTAAGTGTTATATGCAAGTATAAAGTTGTTAAGAAAAAGATACGAAAGTGTAAACTAAGGAAATCCGCACTCAAAACCTTTGAGCCGAGTCTTGACCAATTGAAGCTAGAGCAATCGGCAACAACGTGGATTAGGTGATTTAAGCACGGTATTCGTGGAATCCGGCTTATTGACCCTTGTCCTTCCGTTCTTGTCTCTTGCTTTCGCCTCCGGCCAAACCGAATGCAACCGGTCACGGTTAGGAATCACCGTTACCTTGGTAGGGTAGGGTGCCTAACGGAGCGCTTGCGTAATGTTTGGGCGGAGTTTAAAGGAAAATAACGGGAAAAGGAAATGAGCAAAGAAACATTAACTTACAATATCATATTTATTCTTAACAACAACATATTACAACCATTCACAAAACGAACCAAAAAGAGCAGAAGAAAAGAAAAGATTACAAGCAAGTAATTAAAAGTGCATAAAAGTAAATGCAAGGTAATAAAAAGCAAGAAAGAAATAAGCAAGAAATGAAACTAGGAACCATAGAACCAAATACAAGACATGGGTTCAATAACCAAATCTTAAACTTGCAAGCTCAATTAAGAGGTTGCAAGATCAAGAAGAGGCAAAAAACTCATGGTGAATGAAGCACAAAAGAGAAGACTTTATTGATTCCAAAATGATACAACCCCTTGGGATCAATGAACAAACTTAAACTTGCAAGCTCACTTAAGAGGCTGCAAGATCAAGTTAAGGTAGAGAGCTCAAGGGGGAAGCTAAAAAGAATGATACAAAATACCCGTCATCTTCATTTAACCTCCACTCAAAAGCTCTCACAACAATTTAATGGAGGGAAGTTGAAGAAGAAGAAGAAGAAGAAAACTAAAAGCTAACAAAAAGAGAGCATGAATAAGAACACCCTACAATGGTTCAGATCTGGGATATTTATAGGAGGAGAGTTGAAACCCTAGGGTCAGATTCTGCCCCTAAATGAAGTGAACAAACTGCCCAAAAAAAATCAACCTCCACCGAGTCAACTCGGCCGTGGATCCACGGCCGAGTCGCCCTATTCGCCGCGGATCCGCGGCCATGTGGGGGATTTATGGTGTCTTTTTTCTGTGGGTTTCTGGTGCTGCTTATTTCTTCTGTTTAACAGGTCCAGAATGTCAATATTCTTCCATGATTTCTTCAGATCCGCAATAGTCCAAAATGGCATCAAAATAATACTGTTGACCTTTTCTTCCTCGAGCTCCGCGCACCCATTGATTCTTGTGCTTCCCCCTCGTGTTTTGTGCCTGTCCGAGACACGAATGACCACTGTCATATGTCTTGTCACTGGAACTGGTGCGCGGCACTGGACGGATACGGATGACCGGAACCCGGCTTTTATCTGTTGTCTACAGATGTTGTGTATTTTGGCGTAACAGTGGAGATTTTATATCAATTGCGTTATTTTGGACTAGGAACCTGTAGCCTGTAAATATGTAGCAAACACGGATTAAAAGCACCTACCTATAATCAAACGAGCGTAAGAATGGGCGGTATTAAATGCAATATTCTGGTATGAACAAATACCCCCAAACTTAACTTTTGCTCGTCCCGAGGAAAACAAATTATTCACAAAAAAGTCCTAACCGCACTTTCGCAAGGAACGCGATTACACTGAGCACGTGCAACAAGCCGTTAAACCTCTAGGTGTCCTTAGTTGGAGGAGTGTTGTCTCCTGAGGGTTTTCAGCGGATTACACCCACAAAATCCCGTAAGGCTAGTGTCATAAGTTAACATCGATTCTACTCCTACAGTTTAGTATTTACGTTAGAAACTCTATCATCCTAAGTTAGAAATATCCAACCCTTATGTTTCACACCGCCTATCAATTTAACCTTAGGTCCTATACGTTCCAAAAAAGTTTAGAAAGATGTTGGTTCTCCTGAGTTTTCCTTCTAAAGTGCGGCCTCAAATCAGGGATTTTTATCAACTTTACAGAAAACATAAGTCTTATCTTTTATTTCTATCTTTTATCCAAACATCGATTGTATACCCCTACGTGTGTGTGTTTTTGCACCCCTACACTCAAGAATTCAATTCAAGCTATAATACTCTTGCCTTAATACCTAATACTACTTCTTTTCATTAAGGATTGACGGATTTGCTCGCACACCTTTCATGCGACTATTAATGCTTCTTGAGGCACTAACAGCCGATTACTGAATGTGTGAGCTTAAAGCGTAAATAGCAGTTTCCGGGTCTTGACTTTATTTATTTATTTTTCTTTTCTTTTCTTTTTATTTTCAAGACCGGATATGTTTTTCAATGATGCTCTTTTGGTGTTTTAGCTTTAATTACCGTTTTTTCTTTCATACTAGGTTTTCAGGCAAGAGTATTTCTAGGTATCCTCTACTATCCCAAGTTTCAAGGTGCGTGTAAGTGCATTTTTGTAGGTTATATACTTTCTAAATTTGAACTCAAGAAAAGAAACTATTTTTCAGACTTATTCTTCAGTAAATCTTTAATACCTTCCCCTCATCTTGACTTAATTCAAGAACTGAACTCAAGATTCCCTATTTCTCGAAAAAAAAACTGTAAGGACGTATAATAACCAAGTTTAAACAGAAGGAGGGTTATTTTTAGGGTTTTCAATTCCTAAACCTAGAATTTAGTTATTTCTAACATATCAACTAAACTTTCAGAATAAAAATCTAAGTTAGCATATTAGCTAACTTGACGACAAAGATTTTATATTTTTTGAAATTTTTTTCGATTTTTATGGGTTTTTTTAAAAAGGTATGCAAATGCAAAATATACAAATGAATGCAAAGGAAGAAAGCTTACCTAGCATACCCCCAAACTTAAACTTGACAGTGCCCTCACTGTCAGGCTATACCAAGAGGGTCAAAATTGTCGGCGCTCTCCCTAAAATCAAATTATATACAAAACAAAAAAGGAAAACAAAAAATATATACAAAAAAAAGAGTCCCCCACAAACTTAAGTAAAACGGTGTTTCCGCTGTTAAGCGTTGAAGTTCAGGATTAGGAGGGAAAGAGAATAGTATCAATCTATACAAGTCCTTACACAGGCCAAAAGTTAACACCAGCCATTCAAAGATTTTATCTCTATAATGTGCTGGTTGGTGAAAGAATGCGGAGAGGTAAGAGATGGAGAATACGTGAGACCGTATGGAGATAGAAGCGGGATACGGTCTCGGTATATGAGAGGAAGAATGGCGGAAGGGAGAAAGAAGTAGAATACGAACTTGAGGGTGGAAATGGACTGAATAAATTCATACAATCTGTAATGATCGATGTGAAAAGATGGATTGTACTAATCTATTAATATAGCGAGAAATAGGGTCAAATCCATCAAGATTCGTGGGAAACCATGGGTACGCCGAACTCGGTAAACCAGACAATGGAAATGGAAGTGATACGGTTACTTGCAAGGTCGGAACGATGGAAAGAATGGAGGGAAGGGTTTGAGAAAGGGTATCAGGTAAAGGTTCAGGAGGGTGTACACAGTTAATGACACGGACAGGATGAATTGGAAAATCCGACTCATCAAGCAAAACTGGTTCATCCTCAAAAATATCCTCAAAATTTTCCTCAAAATTCAGCACATCCATGCATTTATCCTCAAAATCCAGACGCATATGGGGTTCGGGAAAAACATTTAATGACTCGGGAAGATGAACTGGAGAGAAAAACTCAGCCAAATCTACGGGTTCATCATCCAAAATATTCCCAGCGTCAATATCCTCAATCAAGTGAAAATCTAAATTCTCAGACACCTCAATAAAAGCATGGATATTAATCAATTCAGGTTCTAAAGTGGAGGTGTAGAGGTCAAAAGGTTTAGGATTGGTTTCACTTGGAAGGGACTGTTCACAATCAGGTAAATCAAACACTACAAAGTCGAACAACTCATTAATCATTCTATCTTCAATCGGTGAATCATTTGGGACACTCGATAAACTTTCAAAACAGGAGTTCTGGGATTCAAGTTGAAATGTGTAGGATTGATTTGGAAGGGTATAAGGCTCACTCTCTCTACTCAAATTCTCAGCCTGTCCTACCGCCTCTTCATACATTGGAAAATTTGGAGCTACTTGAAAACTAGCAACCGGGTCACTAGGTTGTATGAGGGCGGCCATGGACGCATTCAAATCCATCATATGTTGGTACGACGCTACCCTAAAATCTTCCAAAGACTGTTCCAAACTAAACATGGGTTGTGAAGGGGTTTCAGTAAAAGATTCAAAGTTGTTTGGATACTGAAAATTCCCAAATGGCGGTTCAGAAGCAATGTCTAGGGAAGGTGCAAAAGTCAGGTAGGACTGGTAGGAATCGAATGGCTGGATAGGAATATGATCAACATTTGGATAAGAAGGTGAATGGAATTGTTGATCCCAAGAATCTGTAGTGGTGAAAGGAGTGAAAGATCGGCTACAGGATTGTTCAATATGTTCGGCGATGGACAAAGGACGACTTGCAAAAGAGGTATCAACATAAGAAGGTGAGGGAGGTTGAAAAGGTTGATACAAAGTGGATTGTGGAGGGCAAGTGTTTGTCCTAGACGCGTCTATCTGATCTTTCAAAGAGATTTTGGCCATGGAGGGATCGTTCGATGTTCGGCCAAAGAAAGAATCGTAAGAAGTAATGTCTGGTTGTGGGTACCAAAGTTCGGCAAGAGTTTTACGAGGTGGGGTACCCATGATATGAAGAGAGAAAGAAAGAAAGGCAGAGAAAAGGAGGGGAAAATGAATGTGATTTTTTTTTAGTTATTAACAAAAGAATGAAATATACACACAAAAAGAATCTTGACAAAAACAATCACGACACCAAAATACCACACACCTAATCGTTCTAGGGTTCACCTAGGTCAACTAGACCTGCTCCAGTACTTGATTGTTGAAGTAAAACTGTGTCGAGAAACGGGCTTAAGATACACTGATCACGAGGCCAGGTAAGTGCAGAGATAAGGGGAGGTTTTCCGACGCTTTCTCGAAGGTCCTTAATTAAATAACCCTTTCTCTTTTGGCGGTTTCGCCGTGAACACTTTCCTAGATACCCCGTAAACAATATACAGTTAAGCTGTATTCTAAACACAGTTAACTTCTCCTAGTGAGCGCGGAGTCCTTAAGGCTTAAAGTCTAATTTCTTTTAAAATTTGTGCAGGTAAACGTTATGCTCAAGTTCGTGATTTGTGGGCCACGGAAAAGGTGATGAAATCCTTTACCGTATATTGTGGGGTTCGCTTGCCCTTAAGTCCGTATTAATGTATGCAATGCGCAATTTATTAAAAAATTCTATTAAGAATCAAACAATCGTTTTTTATATTAAGCACGGCACTGCAACAAATACGGGTTAGTCAATTTTTTTTGCGTTTGGTAGCGACTTGCAAAGAATCCTACAAAGATATTATAGTGGATGCGTCGGATTTGAAAAGAAGGTGTTAGTAAAGTACGTACCGTTAAGTTTTCGGGTTTAGAAAACCCCCGTTGAATCAAATCCGGTATGCTTGAAAAGTTCGCTTGCGCGGGTCAAACTACCCGGATCTTTGGCACTGTACTTTGCAATCACCTTAGCCTTGAACGTACACTTTGCTCCATACAATCGCAGTTCGCAAATCCGCAAAAATCTGCAGAAAATACAGTATGGTGGAATTCACAGAGAAGATAAAAGAAAAGAAAAAAGGGTGGAGAAAAAATTTGACACAGAGGCCTCAATGGGACCGCGGAACCGCCGCTCAAGGCACCTTTTGACCGCGGTTCCGCGGTCAAAATGTTGACTTGGGGATTTGTCTTTAGTCAATGAACTCCACTTCTTCTCTTCTCCAAAATAAAAAGCTCTGTTTTCTTTTTGGATTACTGTACTTACTCCAGATTAGCCTGCACACTTGCTCACAAAAATTATCAAAAATAACAAAATGATTTTTTTTTTATATATAAATATATACAAAATGAATATTAACCCATATAACAAGAAAGAAAATACGCTACCGTCTCCCTGGCAACGGCGCCATTTGATCGCACGCTTTTGGCGTGTCGGATGTTCAAAGTTCTAAAGTTATAACCGCGATCAGGACGGCGTCGCTATGCAGCTAGCCGGTTGAGCATGGGTCGATCCACAGGGAGATGGTTGTATGTCCGTTCTTGTTTTAGACGAGTCAATAAAGAATGTGTATATGTTTGTTTAATTCTATCCTAAGTGTTATATGCAAGTATAAAGTTGTTAAGAAAAAGATACGAAAGTGTAAGCTAAGGAAATCCGCACTCAAAACCTTTGAGCCGAGTCTTGACCAATTGAAGCTAGAGCAATCGGTAACAACGTGGATTAGGGGATTTAAGCATGGTATTCGTAGAATCCGTCTTATTGACCCTTGTCCTTCCGTTCTTGTCTCTTGCTTTCGCCTCCGGCCAAACCGAACGCAACCGGTCGCGGTTAGGAATCACCGTTTCCTTGGTAGGGTAGGGTGCCTAACGGAGCGCTTGCGTAATGTTTGGGTGGAGTTCAAAGGAAAATGACGGGAAAAGGAAATGAGCAAAGAAACATTAACTTACAATATCGTATTTATTCTTAATAACAACATATTAAAACCATTCACAAAACGAACCAAAAAGAGCAAAAGAAAAGAAAAGATTACAAGCACGTAATTAAAAGTGCATGAAAGTAAATGCAAGGTAATAAAAAGCAAGAAAGAAAAAAGCAAGAAATGAAACTAGGAACCATAGAACCAAATACAAGACATGGGTTCAATAACCAAATCTTAAACTTGCAAGCTCAATTAAGAGGTTGCAAGATCAAGAAGAGGCAAAAAACTCATGGTGAATGAAGCACAAAAGAGAAGACTTTATTGATTCCAAAATGATACAACCCCTTGAGATCAATGACCAAAGCTTAAACTTGCAAGCTCACTTAAGAGGTTGTAAGATCAAGTTAAGGTAGAGAGCTCAAGGGGGAAGCTAAAAAGAATGATACAAAATACCCCTCATCTTCATTTAACCTCCACTCAAAAGCTCTCACAACAATTTAATGGAGGGAAGATGAAGAAGAAGAAGAAGAAGAAAACTAAAAACTAACAAAAAGAGAGCATGAATAAGAACACCCTACAATGGTTCAGATATGAGATATTTATAGGAGGAGAGTTGAAACCCTAGGGCCAGATTCTGCCCATAAATGAAGTGACCAAACTGCCCAAAAAAAATCAACCTCTACTGAGTCAACTCGGCCGCGGATCCACGGCCGAGTCACCTTATTGGCCGCGGATCCGCGGCCATGTGGGGGATTTATGGTGTCTTTTTTCTGTGGGTTTCTGGTGCTGCTTTTTTTCTTCTGTTTAACAGGTCCAGAATGTCAATATTCTTCCATGATTTCTTCAGATCCGCAATAGTCCAAAATGGCATCAAAATAATACTGTTGACCTTTTCTCCCTCGAGCTCCGCGCACCCATTGATTCTTGTGCTTCCCCCCTCGTGTTTTGTGCCTGTCCGAGACACGAATGACCACTGTCATATGTCTTGTCACTGGAACTGGTGCGCAGCACTGGACGGATACGGATGACCGGAACCCGGCTTTTATCTGTTGTCAACAGATGTTCTGTATTTTGGCGTAACAGTGGAGATTTTATATCAATTGCGTTATTTTGGACTAGGAACCTGTAGCCTGTAAATATGTAGCAAACACGGATTAAAAGCACCTACCTATAAACAAACGAGCGTAAGAATGGGTGCTATTAAATGCAATATTCTGGTATGAACAGCAGTCAATCTCCCAGGTCTTACGAATTTCCTTATCCGCGACATTGGATTCTGGACCTGAGACGGCGGGGGTTTTAGTAGTAAGAACATACCCCAATTTTTCATAAGTGATTGCCATCTTGACATTTCTGAACCAATCTTTATAGTTTGGTCCCGTCAATATATTTTTATCTAATAGTAACTTAAGGCCCGTCATGTTTGGTCGCTGCAATTAGGAGAGAAAGAAGAAACACTTTAGCATGATGCTCTTGCAAGTTTAGAACGGTTTTTAGTTATCTAAACAGGATGACTCCCACTGTTCTTCGAATCCTTCCTCAAACCATAAAAGAAGAATTAGTCAGGATTAATCTTACCGTACAATACTTGCTTAACTGTTCAGCTAGGACAGTGTCGGTACTTCGAGGGAGGTTTTACGACGCTTTCGCGAAGTTCCTTAATTAAATAACCTCTTTTCCCTAGGGGCGTAGCCCCGCTAACACCTTTCTAGACACCTACTTGGTTTATAAAATTGATCGTTAAGTGAAAAATCTCCCGAGGAGTAGCATATACTCACAGTAGGATCGAGATCCAAATATCATCGTGTGATAAAGTCGAAGGAATCCTACCAAAATTAACACACCCCAAAAGGTATGCAACACTAGAAAGTTTCAGTTTCTTTAGAAACTCCCGATGTGGATTATTGCCCCATGCTCTTATGACCTTGACGAAGGCCAACATATCAAAAGTCACATGTTATGTTCTACCCGTCATTATCCTGGTTAATTTGAACCCACCCATACATACCCTTGACGAAGGTCAAAATAGCAGTACGACTGTCCCAAAACAACGCATCTATCTATGCCACAGATAAATATTCAGCAGCTACCAATCACTATGCTTTGCCGAAGATCAAAATACGTAGCTTGAATACTACTGAATATCTACCTGAAATGACGAAGTGCTACGAATGGTTTTGGCGAAACCGTGAACGTAGTGAACTTGATATAATTGAAAGAACCTGATTGCTTTTAAAAGGAGTGATTTAAGCTCCACATTTTAAAAGTTTTGCTGTTTTGAAAAAAACGAGTGGTTTTGAAATTGTTCCAACGATTCAACTTTGGTTTATTTGCTTAGCATTAATATAATGCAGTCCCATCAATTAATCCTTCTATTGCAGAAAACAACGAAAATACAACGTACCCTTATGCCATCTGCATTCGCCACGGGGCCCCGTCATCACCCGTTGGGTTACTTAACTAACGACAGAGCGGGGGATGGACTAGCGCGGATTCAAAACATAAGCAACGTCTACTAGATATCATATATAGATATATACATTCGTCAGAAGCAATGATAGGCATTCCAGATCACAGATGATCACATTGGATATACTAGGAATTCCGCATTTCGTTTAATCCTGTAACGAAAGATAGATTCCACGGTCGTGATGACTAGCCAAACCCCACCCTAGACCCCTACGGGTGCAACAAACTACCCGCTAAATACCCGAAGTGAAGCAACCTCCCTCAACAAAGAGAGTTGGCCACTCGGCACTTCAAAGAACCTGGTAGTTTGTGCACCCCACCTTGGGACTATCCTAGGAACAGAAAACAGTAAAAGAAATAATACAACGGTGGCTACAAACTCAACCCGGATGTGCCCCGCAAAAATAATATTACATCACTTTACAAATTTTACATCGAATGAAAGATAAAACACTCATCTTACATCCCCGGCTATTCATCCATAACAATGCAACAAGTTCATATACAGAAACCAATATAATCATCACAGAACACAGATATGTGCAACCCCACTAATCGACTTATAGCGATTAGCGGACGTTCAGCACATATAACACATCACAGATAAAATACGATTAGCCAAAGTCCTTAGAATTTCGATTAATAACCAAATTTGAATCTACCCCAAGTACAACCCTGTACAAAATAATTCCTGGGCAGAAACAAAATATCCCAAGAAACACAACACAACACAATAGACAACCAGAGGAAATTTGGACCAACTCGGAGTCGATTGGGCCGCGGAACGGCGGCAAAACGCTTGGTTCTGCCGCGGTTCCGCGGTAGTCTGACCGAGTTAGGTGCCCAAATTTCTTCAGTGTTCTACAAAAACCCCGCACGTATTTTTCAGGTCCCAGAAAATATTTTTAGACCTGATTTTAAATTCGACGGAAAGTGCAAAAATTAGTCGTGTTTTCAGGATTTTTCCGTGATCGAAGTTCTAAAGACTTTGCGAACATGTTAGTTAAGGTTTAGCTGGCTCTGATACCACTGTAAGTCGACGTTACACACCCCACGGGTTTGCGGGGAGGCTGAGCGGGTAAAAAACGATTTTTACAAAAAAGGTAACATCGACTTTAACACTAAGATCTTAGCTAAACCTTAACTAACAAACTAACTAAAGGTTTTATCTACTATGTATGAAGATTATACCTAAAGTTCCAAGTCCTTCTTCTCCTCGCGGTCCTCCTCCTTGATATGAGCTCCTTAGAGTGGTGATGGAAAGCACCTCTTCATCGGCTTCTCGAAGTAGTAGAAGATCCACCCGAGAGTTCCAACCTTGAGCTAAACCTCCATGTAGAGGCAACTAGATCACTTGGTGTGCTAAACTAAGTAACCTAGAATAAGTAGAGTGTGATTCTGGGTAGCTAAGTCTCATTAACCCTTGATTATCAACACATGATACAATAGGGTTTGAGAGGAAGAAGGAGAAAGCAAGTTTGAGGAAAGAGAAAGTATTTATGATAATGAAAAATTGAGATGGCTAGTTGATTTGACCATGTGCATGGCATGAAAATATCTCACAAAAATATCTAAGTGCTTCGGGACTGCACCCAACTACTACCTGTTTGCATGACTCAATAGAGCTGTGGTAGGGTAGCAATCTAAAAACAGTGGGAACACACTTGAGGCAAAGTAGCATTGTCAAGTCAACGGACTAAGTTGTACTTATGTCACCTGGGAACTGCTACCTGACGATAGGTATAGTATCAACCAGCAGTACCCCACGAGTCCGTCCAGTGTAACTCATAACCCAATGAGCACCTACATACTATCTCCAGTACGACGTACTGATGGCTGTGGGACAGACCATCTCTCCTGCTGGGATGAGAAGCGTATACACTAGTCTACTCTGGAGTATCGATGCCATGTCTCGATAATCCTACGACTAGGGACCTGTATAAGGATGTGCTTATAGACTACCCAGCACCCACTAGTGTGTCTGCCATCACAACGCTGGTAGTCAAGCAAAGATCCTAAGGGCTCTATCAATATGTATTAGCGATATGTTAAAAGAAACATATACATATATTAAGATAGATACAAACCAAGTAGCATAATACTATATCGAGCAAGACTGTCATAAATCCGTCTATATATCCCAAGCTTCCAAAATGTAATATACAAACTAGTACTATACAATAATGGTCTCCAGGGCATATCACACTAACAGCTTTCGCATGGAACTAATTAAATAAGCTCGTTTCCACAGGGGCATCACCCCGTTAACACCTTTCTTAGACACCTAATGGATTTACTAATTGTAAAGTGGAAAACTCTTGTAGGAGTAACACTTACTCGCAGTGGGTATCAGGATCCAACTATCTGATAAAAATGTTAGTTATATGTATGCCCTAGAGGCCATTACTATACATATGATGTATATTGTAATGGATACTTGGACATATATAGGGAGGACTTTCTTGCTCGACATGATAGTATGCTATCTGGTTGTACTTTATCTTAACATGTACTCTGTTTGTCTCTATGTTACATGTTGATAAAGCCCTTAGGATATGTACTCGACTACTGGGACTATGATGAGATCATACTAGTGGGGCCACGGTAGTCGACGAGTACATCCTATAACAGTTCCTAGTCGAGGGTGTATCGAGACAGGGCATCGATACACCAGAGTAGACTAGCGTATACGCATCTTGACCGATATAATGGGCGATGGATGATCACATATCCATCGGTGTTTGACATCAAGGATGGTGTATGGGTGCTCAGTAGAGACTGGGTACACTGGACGGACTCACCGAGAACTCCCAGATGGTATTATACCTCAAGCCAGATGGCAGTTCTCCAGTGACACTGGTACAGAGTAGTCTGTTGACCCGAGATCGTCATAGATTCTTGTGTGATTCCCACTGTGCTTTGATTTCCATTATACCACGTCCAAGAGGACGTGCAAAAAGGTGGCTTTTGGGTACAGTCCCGAATCACATGGAGGCAATGAGCGATAGGAGGGGATTCGTCTCTCCCGGTATAGGGAGTTGATGTTGTGCTGTGTTCGATTGGCTATAGCCGGAAATCCCTAGCCAGGGTTGCTGAGATTTACTGGTAAGTGTTATCAGTAGTTTCTAGAACTGTTATAGACCTTATATCGACATGACTTATCGAGCTACTGGGTCTGACGTTTACCACCCCTAGGCGAGATATGCGACATATCAGACGACGAGACCGGACTGTACGGGAGTGTTACTGATTGGATTCACGGGAGAGAGTACAGGCTTACTTGTTGATCTTTTGAGCGCTCAATACCTCGGTAGCTGTTACGTTTAGCTGACCGCTTGCAGCTTGTGGGTGTTTGATATGATCATCACCTACTGCCGGCGTATTGACGATTCTATAGAGTCCTACACAGAGGTTTCTTGACTCAAGCAAAACGGAGTAGGGGCACATATGTGATATGTGCGGGACCGAGGATAATGCGGTATGTGATACCATGTTGGATTCTCGCGATATGAGATATCGGCCGGGTATATGTGATATAGCCGGGTCATCGTATTAGTCGGTTATATGCGATATAGCCGGATTGTCGGATCAATTGTTGATTCGATAATTTAATGTATAATAATATATATGATATATTAAATTACATTAACTAATATTAGCTCACTAAAAAATTCTTTTTCTCACTCGGGTAATACATTGATATATATCCGATATATGTTAATTGTATTATTTTATTTTGTTACAATAAATATTATATATGTGATAAATAATATTGTAACATTATATGATAACTAATGCAACATAATTAGTCGAGATTAAACAAGATTAGGGTTTGATTTGGGTTAATGTTTTCTAGAAGTTTCTAGAAGGTTTTTATTTTCTCATGGAAAAGATATTTACAAATGACTCATCTTTAACCTAACCCAAACCCTACACCCTTGGTTAATTCTCTAGAAAGGTTTAGCAACAATGGTTGCATTATTGTTCATTATCTTCTTTCATTGTTCATCATTAAAGGATTCTATCATCTTCTTCCTTGAGTTCCTTCTTGGAAAAAGCTTTCTAGCTTTTTGCTAAGAGATGAAAGTGAGTGAGGATATGAAAACAAATGAGAGAAAAAATCCTACTTCATCATCCTCATCTTCCCTTGCCATTTAGATGAGGGTGTTCACTTCATTTTGTGAGTGAGAGCTTGTGTTAATGAAACTTCAAGGTAGATCATCTTTGTTATCGAAGATCGGAAGCAAGCTTGCACCTTTCTCTTCATGAAGCCTCTCGAGAGTCCGGAACACGATGATCGCAGCGAAGGGACCTCAACACGGAGCTTAAGAAGTAAAGGACCAGATCTACAAAGGTTGTAATCCCTCTCACTTAGTGTTAAACTGTTTAACATACTTGTTTTCACCTAATATCTAGTTTAAAGATCCGACTTTGGGTTGTTCGGCACGGCTAAATTTTAAATCGGGAATGGTTGATGCCTCGTAGACCCTTATGCGTATGCCTAGCAACCCTACAGTTGTATCAGAGCCAAGTTAAAGCTTTAGGTGAAGTCTAGACAATGTTTAAAGTCCGATCGAACCCGGAAACCCCGATATTTACCCCTTTCTGGAAATTTTCTAAAATTGTGATTTTTTATGAATTAAAAATGCTCAGAAAATTAAGCAGGAAAAACTAAGAATTACTGTGAAGTACGGCCTACTAATGCCCTTATATGACCGCGGAACCGCGGCGAAACAAAAGGTTCGGCGGCGGTTCCGCGGCCAAAATTATCACTTAGTCCCTCATACTTCATATATTTATTCTTAGGTCCTTTCTTATCATTTTTTTTCTGGGAATTTTTAATTCCACTCAAGTGTTGAGTTTTTTAGGGTTGTATGGGGGACTCGTTGATTTGATCAGATATTTTAACTTTGTTTAGTTTTTCCGGGTAATTTTTAGATCGTGTTAAAAAGTTCGACCGGATATCAATAACTCACTTTTTCCGATGCTGGAAAATTTCCAAGCGTTGGATTTTTTCGTAGTTTAGGAACGTTCTAAGTCGTGCAAGTAACACGGTGGACCCTCTAGAAGACAACAAACCTTAACTCGATTATGTGACCGTCTTGAACTGCCTCTGAACCTTAGGGTTTGTGGCAGTACGGCGTGCCACATGTGAGGCGTTGGCTTGACCCTTCTACGGCTGGACCATTGGTACTGTGGCATGTGATGGATGTTTTAAAAATGATTTCAAGTGTTGAGAACTATTCGGGAAAACTTGGGTGTTTGATTATTCGATCGGAAAGTTTAACATTGTCTATTTATCTGGAATGTGATACAATATTTGGAATCCACATGTAGTTATGAGATAACTAATTTTGAATGTTATAAATCTAGCAGTTCAGTCTTAGATGATCGGTTGCCACGGGATTTTGATGTGATCAAAAGTCCGTCGCAATCACGTAGAATACGCGGATACTCACCGGGTAAACTTAATAGACAACCACGCCCCATAGCCCCGACTAAGTGACTGTAGGAGAACCCCATCGCCAAAAGCATCTGTTCGGGTGCTCGTGGCAGCGGTGTTCCGCCTTAGTGCACTTCGTCGACGGCATCCGGGGGTGCGGCCGTCTACTAAAGTTTGCGACGAGCATTCGATCAGGAAGTCGGGAATCTTGTTGAATTGCCCGACTTGATATTGAAAAGAGTTTTCGATAATGAGACTAAAATGCGGGGTTTATAATTGTTAGGCATGCGATGTCTAAGGAATTCATTTGGTTAGGCATGCGATGTCTAAAGAGATTGCGGATTCCAACTGTTGTAGTTTTACACTTTCTTTTCTGTGACCGTAAGCGTAGTATGTGGTGTATCGCCGGCTTCGTTGCTATACATCAGCGGCAATCGGGATACGCATACTTGCTTACGTTGATGATAAGAGATATTATGTGTTGCTGTGATATGTTATATTGGATCGTCGCGTTCTGAATAGCCGGGGTTTTTATGTGAGATGAGAGTTTTTCTTTATCATTCATGTAAAATTCATTTGTATGTAATATTCTTTTATTGGGGAACTTCCGGGCTGAGGATGATGTCACCGTTGTATATTATTTACTTTTCCGCATTAGGTAGACCCAAGGCGGGGAGCACAAGTAACCGGGTTCTAGGGACTAGTGGGACACCGTATCGAGGAGTCGAGACCGGGTCTCCTAACCCTAGAATTGGAAGTGTTGCTTGCCGCTCTCGTAGGGGTCTAGGGATGTGGGTTTGGCTATTCATCGCGACCGTGGAATCCGTGTTTTATACAGGCTCGTATTAAAACACTGACGTCCTAGTATATCCAATATTTCATATATGTTCTTCTGCTGCAATGTTCTGTGATGAGATCATATTACTGCCTTAGACGAATGTTTATATTATATATATGAGATATATGTTATATTGCAGATTTCGTTTCAAAAGAGATGCTTGTGAAGCATACTAAAATGGGACTTCATTAATGAGATTAATGAAATAAAAGAAACCTAGGATGTTGTAGAAACTTGTTTAAAAACTGGTAGCTCTAGTTCTTGCTTTGCATAGCGGTGTTCCTTGTAGAACATCCAACACCTTATTCGATAAGGAAAGAGCCGAGATCCCTTCACTGGAAGTGACCTCTTTAGTGAAACTAGCAGATGCTACACACTCGGTTTGTCTTTTGATTGTTTCTATAGTTTTTGCTTTGCATAGTGGTATATATAATATACCCAGCACCTTATTCGATGAGGAAAGAGCCGACGATCCCTTCATCGGGAGTGACCTCTTTAGCAAAGCTAGAAAAGGCCTAAAAAACATTCCATTTAAAATCACTCGATTCTACACCGATATCAAGTTCATTACGCAAAAGGTTTTCTTAAAAACCTGTCGTAGCCCTTCGTCATTTCAGATAAGTACTAGTTAGTATTCGTGCGACGTTTGTTGACTATGTTAAGGCGTAGTGTGCGGTAACTGATTAGTGCTAATCTGCATAAGCATATGATGCGATTGGATTAGGGTAGTTGTGCGACTTTGTTGACTATGTTAAGGTTCATGCGGGTGGGTTTAATTCAATCGGGAAATGACGTGTTGAACTTGACTAGCACTAATGATTTGTTGACTATGTTAAGGTCATATAGCTGCTAGGGGTAAAATATTATTGGGAATTTCAAGTGTTGAAATTTGCAATGAGATTGCATACATTCTATGAGATAGTTGGATCCCGATACCCACTGCGAGTAAGAGTTACTCCTGGGAGAGTTTTACACATTACAATTAGCCGATCAAGTAGGTGTCTAGAAAGGTGTTAACGGGGTTACACCCCTGGGGAAACGAGGTTTGCTTAAATTAGGTCCGTCCGAAAGCAAGAGGAACCTCCCTCAAAGTACCGACACTGGCCTGGCTGAAAGATTGGCAAACTTGTAGAGTGTAATTAATCCCGGCTAGTCTTTCCTTTTAGGGTTTGAAGAAAGATTTGACTAAAACAGTGGGAGACATCCTGATTAGATATATTAGATAACCAATCTAATCTTGCAAGAGTATACGCTGAGAGTTTTCTTCTCTCTCTCCCTCCAGGTAGCGACCATGTCACGCCTTAATCAAGATAATAATACGGATGTATTGACCGAACCAGCTTGTTATACTGAGCTGGGGAACGTTTGTCCCGCTCCAACTTATAATTATTATAAGTCAAAGCAGGAAATTGGGGAATACCAGATTTACCATGCCACCCAAATGAAGAAAGTGTATGTTGATTCATCATCTTCGGGAGTGTTCATTACAGAGAACTGTTTCTCAGTATCCTTTACGTCCTGGGTATGAGATACCGGATCAGGATCCCGCATATGTAATCTGTTACATGGGCTACAGATAGGTAGAGAACTGAGAACGGGTGATAAGTTTCATGAGATAGAAAACGGTGCAAGTGTTGCAGCCAAGTCTGTTGGTCATTATCACCGTGTATTACGAGAATACATTGATTCTGAACGAATGTTATTAGATACCGAACCTGATATAAAACATTATATCAGTCTCTTTATTAGTAAAGAAAGGATATAATTTTATATTGTTGGATAATGTTTTGAACATTTCCTATATCAAGAGTTGATCAGTTCAGGTACGTTATCTAAAAGCATAGACGTTCTAAATCAAACTACAGTTCTTAGTATACAGAACACGCACAAGAGGAAGAGTTCAGAAATGAACGAATCCTTCTTGAGGCATTGTAGACTAGGTCATATCAATACGACCCGACTACCTGAGGTTACATTAAGATGCATATTTAAATTTGTTTGAATTTACATCTTGTGAAACTTGCCGGTCATGTCACAAAGATAAGATGACCACAGCTCTGTTTATTGGAAACAGAGAAAGAGTTGGTGAACTCTTAGGATTGATACATGCTGATGTATGAAGGTCCCATGTCTACACATGCCAAGACCGGTTCTTTGTACTTCATTAGATTCACTGATTATCTTTCAAGATCCGGACATATGTTCTTGTTGAAACATAAGTCCGAAGCTTTTGAGATATTCACAGAATATAAGTTAGAAGTAGAGAACCAAAAACGGGTATAAGTATTATGTCCTTTGATAAGATCAAGGAGGAGAATACTTAAGCACGGAATTCCTGGACTATTCTAAAGGAGAATGAGATTCTCTCTCAGCATCACTCCTCCGTATATACCATAGCACGATGGTATATCGGGGCAGAGCAATAGCACCTTATGTGATATGGTGTGCTCTATGATGAGTACTACTGAGTTTCCTATTTCCTTTTGGGAGTTATGCACTTGAGAAGCTGCATACCTATTGAATAGGGTTCAAATCAAATCAGATGCCTACCACTTCATATGTGATATGGAAAGGGAAGAGCCCATATCTTATGTTTGTTAAGATTTAGGGTTGTCCGGCCTATGTCTAAAAGCATAATTCGGACAAGCTCGAGGCAAAGTCAGATCTGTGGAAGTTTGTTGGATATCCCAAGCATACGCAAGGGAATATCTTCTACCTAACCGAGGAACAAAAGATGTTTTGTTTCTCAGCATGCCACCTTTATGAAAGGGAATTTCTTATGAAGAAATTATTGGACATGAGGTAAAACTAGAAGGAGTTCCAGCTATACAAACTACAGCAGATGATTTGGTAGAACCAAAGGATTCAATAGTAACCAAGGAACCTCAGCCTCTCCGCCGATCTAGTAGGGTTCCTCACCCACCTGAGAGATACTTCGGTTTCTCTATGACAGTGGGAGCGAGGATTGCATCATGAGATGATGACCCAACTAGTTTCGAGCTGGCCATCAGGAGTGAGACTCTGTAAGAATGACTGGATGCTTATCGATCTGAGATGGAATCCTTATACACCAACAAAGTATGGACTTTGGTTGCTTTATCTGAAGGGTTAAATCCCCATCAGGAGCAAGTATATCTTGAGAAGATTACTTGGTATACATGGAAAAGTTGAGACTTTCAAAGCTATGCTTAAGTCCATCCAGATCCTACTTGCCACGGCTATATACCACGACTACGATATCTGGCAGTTGGGTGTCATGACAGCTTTTCTAAATGATGATTTAGAAGAGTGCGTCTATAAGTACACAGCCAGAGGGCTTCATAGACAGTGGGAGTAGCGGAAACGTGTGCAAGATGTTTTATATGATAAAACAAGCATCGCGGAGTTGGAATGTCTGTTTTGATGTGGTAGTCAAAGAGTTTGACTTCATCAAAATGGTAGATGAACCTTGTATATACAAAAAAGGTAGTAGAGAGTATGGTGGTGATCCTCGTAGAGTACGTGGATAACATACTCTTGATATGGAAGGAGTTTCCTTTGCTACGCTCAGTCAATCTCCGCTTATTACAAGGATTCTCCATACAGGATCAAAGTGATACCTCCTAAATCCTTGGTTTTTGGATCGATGAGATAGATCTAATTGGATGTTAGGATACTCACTAGTTGTAGTGAGATGGTATCAATCGATCCTGGGGAGAATCACTGTAAAGGTTCCAGGGTGATAAGGACGACTGAATGTCAGTCGCAGGCTTGTCTATACCCTCAGTGGAGGGACGCTATGTTGGAAGAGTTCCAAGCTAGATACCGTGACTTACTAGACGATTAAAGGCAAGATACATCGTTACCAAAGATGCTACCAAAGAGGCTGTCTGGATACATATAAGTTCATGAGATGAACTTCGTTCCTACCATTGTGTGACAATGGAGTTGTGGCTTTTGCCAAGGAACCCCCCGTCCCATCAGAAATCCAGATATAATTCTTAGGCAGTATCACCTGATCATGGAGATGGTTGATCTCCAGGGAGATCGAGGTTAGGAGAGTAGACACAGAGGACAACAGCGCGGATCCACTCACAAAGCCTTTTTCCCGGTAGAGACTTTTATGGGATGGTTGAGTATGAGATACTTCAGCCACAGCTAATTATTGGGTATGTGATACCACAGCAGATGGCCCTAGTGCAAGTTGGAGATTGTTAGCTATATGTATGCCCTAGAGGCCATTACTGTACATATGATGTATATTGTAATGGATGCTTGGACATATATAGGGAGGACTTTCTTGCTCGACATGATAGTATGCTATCTGGTTGTACTTTATCTTAACATCTACTCTGATTGTCTCTATGTTACATGTTGATAAAGCCCTTAGGATATGTACTCGACTACTAGGACTTTGATGAGATCATACTAGTAGGGCCACAGTAGTCGACGAGTACATCCTATAACAGTTCCTAGTCGAGGGTGTATCGAGACAAGGCATCGATACACCAGAGTAGACTAGCGTATACGCATCTTGACCCATATGATGGGCGATGGATTATCCCATATCCATCGGTGTTTGACATCAAGGATGGTGTGCGGGTGCTCAGTAGAGACTGGGTACACTGGACGGACTCGCCGAGAACTCCCAGATGGTATTATACCTCACGTCAGATGGCAGTTCTCCGGTGACACTGGTACAGAGTAGTCTGTTGACCCGAGATCGTCATAGATTCTTGTGTGATTCCCACTGTACTTTGATTTCCATCATACCATGTCTAAGAGGGTGTGCAAAAAGGTGGATTTTGGGTACAGTCTCGAATCACATGGAGGCAATGAGCGATAGGAGGGGATTCGTCTCTCCCGGTATAGGGAGTTGATGTTGTGCTGTGTTCGATTAGCTATAACCGGAAATCCCTGGCCAGGGTTGCTGAGATTTACTGGTAAGTGTTATCAGTAGTTTCTCGAACTGTTATAGACCTCATATCGACACAACTTATTGAGCTACTGGGGTCTGACGTTTACCACCCCTAGGCGAGATATGCGACATATCAGACGACGAGACCGGACTGTACGGGAGTGTTACTGATTGGATTCACGGGAGAGAGTACAGGCTTGCTTGTTGATCTTCTGAGCACTCAATACCTGGGTAGCTATTACGTTTAGCTGACCGCTTGCAGCTTGTGGGTGTTTGATATGATCATCACCTACTGCCGGCGTATTGACGATTCTTTAGAGTCTTACACAAAGGTTTCTTGACTCAGGCAAAATGGAGTAGGGGCACATATGTGATATGTGCTGGACGGATGATAATGCGGTATGTGATACCGTATTGGATTCTCGCGATATGAGATATCGGCCGGGTATATGTGATATAGCCGGGTCATCGTATTAGTCAGTTATATGCTATATAGCCGGATTGTCGGATCAAGTGTTGATTCGATAATTTAATGTATAATAATATATATGATATATTAAATTACATTAACTAATATTAGCTCACTAAAAGATTCTTTTTCTCACTCGGGTAATACATTGATATATATGCGATATATGTTAATTGTATTATTTTATTTTGTTACAATAAATATTATATATATGATATATAATATTATAACATGATATGATAACTAATGCAACATGATTAGTGGAGATTAAACAAGATTAGTTTTTGATTTGGGTTAATGCTTTCTAGAAGTTTCTAGAAGGTTTTTATTTTGTCATGGAAAAGATATTTAGAAATGACTCATCTTTAATCTAACCCAAACCCTACACCCTTGGTTAATTCTCTATAAAGGTTTAGCAACCATGGTTGCATTATTGATCATTATCTTCTTTCATTGTTCATCACAAAAGGATTCTATCATCTTCTTCCTTGAGTTCCTTCTTAGAAAAAGCTTTCTAGCTTTTTGCTAAGTGATGAAAGTGAGTGAGAATATGAAAACAAATGAGAGCAAAAATCCTACTTCATCATCCTCATCTACCCTTGCCATTTAGATGAGGGTGTTCACTTCATTTTATGAGTGAGAGCTTGTGTTAATGAAACTTCAAGGTAGATCATCTTTGTTATCGAAGATCGGAAGTAAGCTTACACCTTTCTCTTCGTGAAGCCTCTCGAGAGTCCGGAACACGATGATCGCAGCGAAGGGACCTCAACACGGAGCTTAAGAAGTGAAGGACCGGATCTACAAAGGTTGTAATCCCTCTCACTTAGTGTTAAACTGTTTAACATACTTGTTTTCGCCTAATATCTAGTTTAAAGATCCGGCTTTGGGTTGTTCGGCATGGCTAAATTTTAAATCGGGCATGGTTGATGCCTCGTAGACCCTTGTACGTGTGCCTAGCAACCATACAAAAAGATTTGCAATCTAATTGCAAATTTCAACACTTGAAATTCCTAATATCTGTTTTTACCCCTAAGGACCTATGACCTTGACGGAAGTCAACAAACCATAGGCCGCTAGTCAAGTTCAACCCGTTCATTTTGTGATTGAATTAAACCCACCAGCACGACCCTTGACGGAGGTCAACAAGGCCGTATGACTACTTGATCAGTCGAAAATATTGCATTCTCAGCACGTCAATTTCCCTACTCTTATCGATCAAGTAAGGGTGTTTATTGTAAATATAACACGGATTACGATTTCATCTGGAAAATATCAAATACCATGTGTTATAGTTATAATCGACATTCTAGAAGGAAATTGATTGTTTATTACTACCCGCATGATTTTTGTATATCTCTACACTTGTCTCAAGAATTTGTGCAGAAGTTGTTTAGGTCAAAGAACTGGAACTACTAAAAGTACCGATAAAATACAGCAAGTCAAAGACTTAAGATCTGGCATTAAACAAGAAAGAACTATAGTATTCCAGACATCAGGAAAGTTCCATAAAGTCAACACACAACAGAACTGAGAATTTTATGCACTGAGTCCTCTATATGGCCGTGGATCCGCGGCCGAGTCAGGCCGATCCGCCGTGGATCCGCGGCCGATTCGACTCGTCGGCGAACTGAAACTTTTCCTGAGGCTTCCTCTCAACTGACAAACTTCTTCAAGATGCTTCAAAGTCACTAGAATTCTCCAGAAGCTTCCCTCCAACAGCTAAGCTTCTCATACAAGCTAGATAACTTCCTTAATCTAGAAAATTCCCTACACCTACCTAGCTTCCTATGCAAGCTTCATAACAACCTAGATTCTAAGAGAAGATGGAGGAAGAATTATAAAAGGGGACCTATGGCTTTATTACAAAGGTTGTTGAATATTGAACCAATTCACTACACAAATTGAGTGACACAACTTGTGATCCAAAACCCTAAACCAAATCCAAATCCAAAGCCAAATCAATATCCATCAAGAACAAATCAAGCAAGCAATAAACGATCCTTTATCGCAACGCCGGTCGTCATCATGAGCAAGAGATCCGCATCCGATCCGTGACTCACGGCAATCAAGCGAAGCGAGTTTCGACGACAAATTCCCTTTCAAGGTGCGATTCGAGAGCTAGTCTTGTAAACTCAATTGAGAGGTGTAATTTGAAGGAGATTTAATAAAGGTGATAATTGAAATTCTTGCTTTCTATACATTCTCGCATTATGAAATTCTTCATTCTTGATTGTTTCATTATGATGCGTGAGTAAATTCTCCGCTTGTGGAGGATTCGAGAGAATTGATAGATCTACTGATGAACAAATCTTAATACTAATTTTAAATCTTATGAGATTTGTGAACCTTAGCAAAAAGAATCGTTGATGACCTAATTTGGAGCGAGATCACTTCTTGATTATTTCGTTGCAAATTAGGGATCAAACAATTGATGATTTTCTTCGCTAAAGGCTAGATCCGAATGATTATGATTGAAAAGACAAGGGATAGTGAAGGAGGAACCCTAGTTTCTTCAATTGATCCCTAATCTTCATTCATCATCATCAATCTAGCTACAAATTATCAATAGATAAGATTAGGAATTATTAGATTCATCATTAGCTATTAACTCAATCGAATCCTACAAGCTAATCTTCATAATCTTGATAATCAAATTGATTGGGAATAACTTCATGATTCTTGATTCTTGATCTATTTTCTTTACGTTTGTTGAAACTAAATCTCACAAATCATGAATCATTTTCTTTTATCTTATCTTTTCAACTCAACTAAAACAAATTCGAACAAATTAACACAATCTTAGTGGACGATCCGCTCTCGCTAACGAAACTACAATAGACACTGTTAATTGATTGCAGTTTACAAATTTCTTTGGTTGTGATCTTTTACACTTTTCAAAACACGACATGAAATGATCAATCACTACCCTAATCCAATCGCATCATATGCAGCAGATAAGCACTAATCAGCTCCCGTACACTACGCCTTGACGGAGGTCAACAAACGCAACACGAGTACTAAATAGCACCTATCTAAAATAACGGAGGGCTACGACTGGTTTTTAAGAAAATTTTTAACGTAATGAACTTGTTATCGTTGCAGAATATAGTGTTTTGAAAGGAGTGTTTTTTTGTAGCATTTACTAGTTTTGCTAAAGTGGACACTCCCGGTAAAGGGATCTCGGCTATTTCCTCATCGAATGAGGTGCTGAATATTCATCTTGGAATACTACAATGCAAAACAAGAACTAGAGAAGCTATTAAAATAAAATCGAGTGGGTTTTAGTATTTTCTAGTTTTTCTAAAGAGGTCACTCCCGGTGAATGGATCTCGGTTTTTTCCTCATCGAATGAGGTGCTGGATATTCATCAAGAAATACCACTATGCAAAGCAAGAACTAGAGCTACCTTTTTAAAATTTCGATTCTACAACATCTTTAGGTTTCTTTTCTTTTCATTAATCTCATTAATGAAGTCCCATCATTTATGTTTCCCTAAACATCACAGAAAGGAAACAGTAATATAACGTATGCTTATACCATCCGTATTCGCCACGGGGGCCCGTCATTCACCGTTAGGTTACTAAACTAACGGCAGAGCGGGGGCTGGACTAGCGTGGGTGCAAAACTTAAACAATGTTTATTATATATATCATATATATAGCATTCGTCTCACGCAGTTATATGATTACATCACAGAACACAGCAGCAGAAGTCAGCATATGAAATATTGGAAATACTAGGAGATCCGTGTTTTAAATTAAGCTAATAATGAAAAACATGGATTTCACAGTCATGATGAATAGCCAAACCCACATCCCTAGAGCCCTACGAGAGCAGCAAGCAAGCCTGCCAATTCTAGAGTTAGGAGACCCGGTCTCGACTCCTCGAGATGGTCTCCCACTGGACTCTAGAACCCGGTTACTTGTTATCCCCACCTTGGGTCTATCCTAATGTGGAAAAGTAAATAATATACATCAATGGTGGCATGTAACATTTCAGAAAATATAAAATATTATTTTTGGAATTTAATATTAAAACAATATATTTCCCGAAAACTGCCCGATTTGCGAAATTGGGGTTTCCGAAAAAGGGTATAAATATATACCTATATTTGTGAAATAAATGGAGATTAAAATGATTTATGCATTTAAAAATATATTTGAAGGATTTGGCATTTTTAAAATTTATTATATGCAATTTGGATAAAAACCCCATTAGTGCACTGCTAATCGCGATTAGCCCAAATCCGTGTTTCTACAGTTTTCCATGGTTAGTGCACCATGACATGTTACATGATATTTCATTTGTGTTTTTTTATTGGGTTTATGTGTTTATTGGTGAGAAAAAAAAAGAAAGGGGTAAAAGGGTAAATAGTGAGAGAGTGGGTGAAGATAAGAGAGAGAAGAGAGAGAGAGGGCAGCCACACCATTTCATTTCCCCCATTACTTTTCTTTCTTCGACTTCCTCCAAACTCATCTCCGTCCACCTCCATCCCAAAGAATCATCTCCAAATGCTCACCAAAACCCTAAACCCCCTTCACAAGAGTTGATCCCCTCTTCACCCTCTACACTTTTGACCCATCAATGTTGGATTTTGAGGACATTGGACTTCTAGGGTTTTACTTAGTGACATTCACGAGGTATATTTCCCTTCACATAGTTAGTTATGTTTTCCAAGCATTCTAGTTAGTTTAGAAATAGGGTTAAGATGTGAATTTGTGAACTTGGAAATTTCTAGTGAGGGGTTTGAGTGTTGTGTGGTTTGGGTGATTCCTAGTGGCTGTTACAAGACCCAAGAGTCCGATTCTTGACCTGGACCAGTGAAAAAACCCCAAAATACGAACTTTAGATTTGTCGGTATCGGAAAATTATGAGAATTGTGATGGTATTTAGGAATCTTGTGTGACTCGGGGACCTGGAAAATTATTTAGCAGAGACTAAGAGCTGTGCAGGAAACCTTGAACCTATACCCAAAACCCAGGACCCCAATTCCTTACTGTGGCCGCAAATTTACCCCTTTTGGCCTCAATTTGCGGCCTGGGTTGAATGGAAATGCTCCGTGTTTTGTCCATGGCTCCTTTTGCTATAAATTATACCATTTACATATGCAAAATTGACTAATTTCACTTAGGGTAAAATCTGGGACCATTTTCTTGAGTTGTTGCATTGTTTTACGACTTCGTTTAAATTGGTTTTGGTATTTGATATTGTGTTCCATCTTCTGATGTTTTTACGTGTAAGTCGATGTGCAACACCCCTCGAGTTGCGGGGAGGCGGAAATATGAAAAACGATCTTGTTCTTTAAGCATACATCGACTAACCGAAGATCTTTGCTAAACGATAATTAACAACAAGCATAGAAGTTTTTAGCTACTATGTAAAGAGATTATACCTAGTGAATCATGTCCTTCGACTTTTCGATCTCTACGTCCACCTCGGCCTCCTCTAAGTGATAGATGATCCACCCGAGAACCCTAATCCAAGCTTCACCACTGAACTTGAGGTAACATAGTTTCTCTAGTTGCTAATCAAAGGAACTAAGATGATATAGAGTTAGGTTATGTAGTGTTTAGTCTATTCTAATCCTTGGACTCAACTCATGAGTGGTGGGATTAAGGTTTGAAGAGAGAGTGAGCTTGAGGAGAGAGAAGGTGAACTAGATTATGAAATGAAAAAGCTTCTCACTTGAATATATATGAAGCATAATGAATTATCAAATAAATGAAAAAATATGATTATTCACCATGCTTCATTAATTCAATATGAGTGATTCACTATATGAGTCATTAAGCATTTAATGATGCATTAATAATATGATGAATCACACAAAATGAGTTACAATTGCATTTAATGAAAATGCCACCTTAACCCCCAAGTCACCATCCTTCTAGATGCTTCCTTGAAAATTACGAGAACGCCCCTCCCATCCGTGAATGCACGGAAAAACTTTAGACTGTATAAATCCAATAACCCGATACTAGAATCTGGCTTAAATACAAGCCGGCTAGTAAAAACTGTCCGAACGTCATACGTGTGTTTAAACACGTATGCGTCCGAACCCTTGTCGTAAAACCATACGACCTCTATATCGTTTCGCCTGGAGTTGGGAAATCTCTATGTGGGACTCTATAGACCCGACTACTACGCCGGCAGTGGGTTAAACCACAGACCGCAAGAGGCACTGGTTGTACGTAACGGTCCCCAGGTGGATGTCGATAAGAAGGCCGATGAGGAAACCCATCCGAATTCCTACTGAGCCTGTCCGTGACAATATCCACGAAGTCCGGTCTGTTTCTACTAAGAGTATCGCATGTATAGTCTAGGGAGGTGGTAAACGTCAGACCCTTAATAACCGTACAAGTCGTGTCGGCATGGCTCAATTACCATCCGAGAATCTACTGATAAGTCTATCAGTAATTCTCAATCACCCCTGGCCAGGGACTTATGGTAATGACCAACCGATCACCGTGCGATATCAACTCCCTATACCGGGAGAGACGAATCCCTAACAGTCATTCACTGCCTCCACGTGGCTCGGGACTGTGCCCAACTAAAACCTGTTTGCACGACTTCTTTGAACCGTGTTAGGGTAGTAATCAAAGCACAGTGGGAACTCACACGAGACAAATGACGACCTTAAGTCAACAGACTATCTGCACACATGTCACCTGAGAACTGCTATCTGACGGTAGGTATAAATACCATCGAGTCAGTTCTCGGCGAGTCCTGTCCGGTGTACTCACACCCAGTGAGCATCTGTATACAATCTTAGGTGCACTCCACCAATGGCTGCGGGACCAATCCATCGCCCCTCCTCATGGTCTAGATATGTATACACTAGTCTACTCCGGAGTATCGATGCCCAGTCTTGATACTCCTGCGACCAGGGACATCTAAGGATGTGCCTATTGACTATCCAGCTCCCATAAGTATGACTGCCATCACAACGCCGGTAGTCAGGCAAACACCCTATGGGCTTTATCAACATGTATATATATATATGAATACTACGCAAAATATATCATATGTTAAGATAAAGACAAACCAAATAGCGTACTATCATATTAAGCAAGACTGTCATGTACATACATATCCCTAGCATCCTATACAATGAAGGCCTCTAGGGCATATATATCCAACAATCTCCCACTTGCACTAAAGCCTATAATTGGCGCAATGAGTACCCACTGTCTGCACTAGATCCAGTTGCTGGCGTACTGCATGCCCAACATCTCAAACAGCCTCTCGAACTGGACTTGAGAGATGGCCTTGGTGAATGGATCTGCCGTGTTGTCTTTTGTGTCCACTCTCCGTACCTTGATCTCCCGACGATCTACGATCTCCCTGATCAGGTGAAACCTCCTTAAGATATGCCTAGATTTCTGATGGGACCTCGGTTCCTTCGCTAATGCTACAGCCCTATTGTTAACACAATACAAAGGTATTGGATTGGCAATGGACGGAACCACTTGAAGTTCAGAGATGAACTTCCTCATCCAGACAGCCTGTTTTGCGGATTCACTAGCAGCTATATACTCAGCCTCCATAGTTGAGTCTGCGACAGTATCCTGTTTGGAACTCCTCCAACATACCGCCCCTCCATAGAGGGTAAACACAAAACCCGAAATGGATTTAGAATCATCGTTGTCACTTTGGAATCCGGAGTCGGTAAAAGCCTCAACCTGGAGGTCCCCATTACCGTAAATCAAGAATCTCTACTTAGTCCTTCTCAAGTACTTGAGAATGTTCTTTACCACTATCCAATGCTTCTCACCTGAGTCAGACGGATACCTACTTACCACACCAAGTGCGTAAGCTACATCTGGTCTTATACATAACATCGCATACATTAGAGATCCTACTGCCGAAGCGTAGGGTATAATGCCCATGCGAGCCCTCTCTTCATCAGTCTTTGGAGACATCTCTTTTGAGAGGGTGATCCCGTGACAAGCGGGCATATTACAGCGCTTGGAATCTTCCATACTAAATCTCTTTAGCATAGTGTCAATATACCTGGACTGTGAAAGCCCCAACATTCTATTAGATCTATCACGATAGATCTTAATGCCCAAAATGTAGGTTGCATCTCCCAAGTCTTTCATGGAGAATTTTTGTGACAAGAAGAGTTTTACTGATTGTAGCATAGGGACATCATTCCTTATCAGTAGTATGTCTTCGACATACAAAACGAGGAAGACTATTGCTCCTTCTACAATCTTCCTATAAATACATGGCTCATCTACATTTTTGATCAAGTCAAATACTTTGACTGTCTCATCAAAACAGATGTTCCAACTCCGCGATGCTTGCTTTAATCCATAGATGGATTTAAGCAACTTGCACACTCTTCCGCTGCTCCCATTGTCTAAGAAACCTTTTGGTTGATCCATGTAAACACTTTCTTCTAAATGTCCATTTAGAAAAGCTGTTTTTACGTCCATCTGCCAGATTTCATAGTCATGGAAGGCAGCAATGGCAAGCAGGATCCGAATGGATTTAAGCATAGCTACAGGTGAAAAGGTTTCATCATAGTCCGATCCCAGTCTTTGACGAAAACCTTTTGCAACGAATCTAGCTTTGTAGGTTTCCACTTGTCCAAGTGCACCAATCTTCTTTTTGAAGATCCATTTGCATCCAACTGGTTTCACCCCAGGAGGAGCAACTTCTAAAGTCCATACTTTATTGGTGTACATGGATTCCATTTCAGATCTCATAGCATCCAGCCACTTCACTGAGTCAATACTCGTGATAGCCTGCTGAAAACCAGTAGGCTCATCATCATCGATGATGCAATCCTCTCGATCCCCATCTAGAAGAAAACCATAGTATCTTTCAGGAGGATGAGAAAGCCTACTAGATCTGCGGAGTGGCGTTGGTTCGTCGGGTTCTATTGAAATCTGAGGTTCTACTAAGTCCTCGGTAGCAGTTTGAGGTTCTGGAATTTCTTCCAGCTCTACCGCGCTCCCACTAATTTCTTTTGCAAGAAATTCGCTCTCTAAGAAGACAATGTGGCGAGCGACAAACACCTTTTGTTCTTTAGTGTGGTAGATCATGTACCCCCTTGAATGTTTGGGGTATCCTACAAACTTGCACAAAACCGATCGTGCCTCGAGCTTGTTCGGAGTATGCTTTTTAACATATGCCGGACACCCCCATGTCTTGATATACATGAGATATGGTCTCTTCCCGCTCCACATTTCATATTGAGTTGTAGGCACATACTTAGTTAGAACTCTATTCAATAAGTATGCTGCTGATTCTAGGGCAAATCCCCAGAAGGAAAGCGGCAACTCAGCACTACTTATCATTGAACGCACCATATCTAATAACGTGCGATTCCTCCTTTCTGATACACCATTATGCTGAGGTGTATAAGGCGGAGTAAGCTGAGAGAGAATTCCATTCTCTTTTCAGCATTCAAGGAAACTGGTACTTAAGTATTCTCCACCTCGATCAAATCGAAGTGTCTTGATGCTTTTACCAGTTTGTTTATCTACTTTATTTTTATACTCCTTAAACTTTTCAAAGGCATCGGATTTATGTTTCAATAAGAACACATGTCCATACATAGAGAAGTCATCAGTAAAAGTGATGAAGTAGGAGTGACCGCTTCTCGCATGTGTAGACATTGGACCACATACATCACTGTGTATAAGTCCTAAGAGTTTTGTGGCTCTTTCTCCGTATCCGGTGAACGGAGGTTTGGTCATTTTTCCTTTGATACATGATTGACAAGTTGCATATGATGAATATTCAAACGGATCTAAATATTCATCTTTATGTAACTTAGTCAACCTTGTTTCGTTTATATGACCAAGTCTACAATGCCATAGAAAGGCTTGGTTTGAATCTGGAGCCTTTCTTTTAAGCGTGTTTTGAATATTGAAAACTCGAGGTTGATTAAGTATGTATATGCTGTTTTCTAGTGTGCCATACCCAATCAGTTCTTGATTTAGGAGAATGTTCATGACATTTGTTTCAAGCGCAAAATTATATCCTTCATTAGATAACAAAGATACTGATATAATATTACATAACATACTGGGAATACAAAAACAGCTGTACAACACCAAAATGTGCCCACTAGTCAACCCTAGGTGATATTCCCCTATTGCAATAGCATCTACATGCATTCCATTGCCCATCCGGAGAGTCATATCACCTGTCCCCAGTACTCTACTATTTCTCAGATCCTGCAATGAATTACAGATGTGAGAATCAGAACCGGTATCAAGTACCAATGATGTACAGTTTACTGAAAGACAATTTTCGATTACGAACACAGCTGAAGCAGAAGCAACAGCTTGCTTCTTGTCTTTGGCTTTGAAGGCCATACAGTCCTTCTTCCAGTGCCCTTTCTTGTGACAATAATAGCATTCGTTTATATCTGCCTTCACCCTTCCTGCCTTGTTTGTTCCCTGCACCTTCTTGACCCTGCCTTTCGGTTTGGTGGCTTTCATCTTCTTCTTCCCTTTAGCTTTCGCTTTAGATTTAGAAGAGGATGATTGGCCAACATACAGAACGGGAGTCTTCTCCTTTTTCAAGGAGGTCTCTACTACCCTCAACATGTTGAGGAGCTTTAGAAGATCAGCTTCCATTTCGAGCATGTTGAAGCTTAGCACGAACTGAGAGAAGGTGTGGGGAAGGGACTGCAAAATCAAGTCGATATACAAATCATTCTCTCGCACGCATCCCAGGTTTGCGAGTTCCTCAATGAGGCTGATCATTTTGAGGACGTGCTCTCCTACAGGCGATCCTGGAGCTAACCTCATCTGGAAGAGTTTCCTTGAGGTCTCGTACCTCGCGATACGGTAGTGCTCCCCATACAATTCCTTGCAATGGAGAAAGATGGATATAATATCCATACTCTCGTGCTGTTTCTGGAGTTCATTGTTCATGGACACCAGCACGATACACATAGCTCACTCACAGTCTAGATCCCAGGTTTTGCGAACTTCCTTGTCCACAACTGAGGAATCTGGTCCTGGGATAAGGGAGGAACAGCGGTGGTAACATATGCTATTTTGTCATAAGTCAGTGCAATGTTGACGTTCCTTAGCCAATTTTTATAGTTCTGCCCGGTCAGTATATTTTTTCAAGTAATAGTTTTAGTCCTGTCATGGTAGCTGCTAGAGAGAGAGAAAAGAAAACACTCAGCATATGCTTCTTGCAACTTTAGATTGGTTATTAGTTTATCTAAACAGGATGGCTCCTACTGTTTCCTCAAATCCTTCTTCAAAACCTAAAAGAAGAACTAGTCAGGATTTAATCACACGTCACAATACTTGCTTAACCTTTCAGCCAGGCCAGTATTGGTACTTCGAGGGAGGTTTTCCAACGCTTTCGCGAAGTTCCATAATTAAATAACCTCTTTTCCCTGAAGGCGTAGCCCCTCTAACACCTTTCTGGACACCTACTTGGTTTATAGCATTGATTTTTAAGTGAGAAAATTTCCGGAGAGTAATCCTACTCATCAGTGGGATCGGGATCCAATTATCATTGCATGATGTACTAGATGGAAGCCACTCTAGTCAGCACACTCCATAAGGTATGCCAAATCTGCTAGTTTCCTTTATGTTTGAAACTCCCGATATGATTTTTACCCCAAGCTCTTATGACCTTGACGTAGGCCAACAAATCATAAGACGTAAGTCAAGTTCTACCCGTCGTTGTCCTGATTAATTTAGGTACATCGTACATGCCCTTGACGTAGGCCAACAAGGCGGTACGTCTGTCCTATACTAATGCATCTATCTATGCAACAAATAAGCAAACCACACTGCTACCATCCACTATGCCTTGACGTAGGCCAACAAGCATAGCATGAATACGATATGCTGTCTATTTGAAACGACGGAGGGTTACGGCTGGTTTTTTGGCAAAAAACCGTTAATGTAGTGAACTTGATATGATCGAAGGAACCCTGATAGCCTTTATTAAAAGGAGTGGTTTAAGCTCCGCATTTAAAATTTGCTTTTTGAAGAAAACCGAGTGTTTTTGAAATTGTCCAAACGATTCAGTTTAGGTTTTATTTTCTTTGAATTAATAATAATGCGTCCCATCAATTAACCTATCATTACAGATAACAATGAAAATATAACGTCCTCTTATGCCATCTGCATTCGCCTCTGGGTCCCGTCATCACCCGTTAGGTTACTTAACTAACGGCAGAGTGGGGGCTGGGCTAGTGCGAGTGTAAAACATAAGTGACGTCTAAATAGCTATCATATATAGATATTGTACATTCGTCAGACGCAGTAATAGGCATTTCAGATCACAGATGAACAATATTGGATTTTCAAGCAATCCGCGTTTCTTTTGAGCCTGCAATGAAAGACGGATTACAAAGTTGTGATGAATAGTCATTACCCCACCCCAGACCCCTACGGGTACGGCAAACTACCCGCCAAGTATCCGAAGTGAAGCGGTCTCCCTCAACAACGTGAGTAGGCCACTAAACACTTTGAAATACCCGGTAGTTTGTGCACCCCACCTTGGGTCTATCCTAGGAGCAAAAACAGTAAAAAGAAATAATACAACAGTGGCTACAAACGCAGCCTGGATGTGCCCCGCAAAATTATATTACAGCTTATTACATTTACATCGAATGAATTAATACAATAACCTATCACAAAACCCGGCTAATCATCACAACAATCCAATACAGTTCATAATCACAAACAGTTAAAAAAAACATCACAGATATGTGCAACCCCCTGCCAACTGACATACTAGCAGTTAGGGGAGGTTTACGAACACATAATACAGTTCACAGATATAATCAAAAAAGCAAACATCGTAAAATTTCGATCGATCAAACACATTAGATTCTACTCCAAAACTTCTTTGTAAACCTGAGACCTGAGCAAAAAATAAACATTCCAGAAAAGGCAAAATATTCACAGAAGAGTTACTGGGGAGATTTGGGGTGAATCGGGCTCAACTCGGCCGCGAATCCGCGGCGGATCGGTGGGATCGGCCGCGGTTCCGCGGTGTGTTGGCCGATTCATGCACCCAAATTTCTCCAGTGTTCTTAGGTTTCCCTGTAGGTTATTCTGGAGGTCCTTGAAAAATTTTTGGACCTCAATTTAAAATCGACAGAAACTATTTGAATACGATATGTTTTCCGGTTCGTATTGCGTTCGAAATTTATACGACTTTGCAAATGAGTTAATTATTGTTTAGTGAGGCTCTGATACCACTGTAAGTCGATGTGCAACACCCCACGAGTTGCAGGGAGGCGGAAATATGAAAAACGATCTTGTTCTTTAAGCATACATCGACTAACCGAAGATCTTTGCTAAACGATAATTAACAACAACCATAGAAGTTTTTAGCTACTATGTAAAGAGATTATACCTAGTGAATCGTGTCCTTCGTCTTTTCGATCTCTACGTCCTCCACGACCTCCTCTAAGTGATAGATGATCCACCCGAGAACCCCAATCCAAGCTTCACCTCTAAACTTGAGGTAACATAGTTTCTCTAGTTGCTAATCAAAGGAACTAAGATGATATAGAGTTAGGTTATGGAGTGTTTAGTCTATTCTAATCCTTGGTCTCAACTTATGAGTGGAAGGACTAGGGTTTGAAGAGAGTGTGAGCTTGAGGAGAGAGAAGGTGAACTAGATTATGAAATGAAAAAGCTTCTCACTTGAATATATATGAAGCATAATGACTTATAAAATAAATGAATAAATATGATTATTCACTATGCTTCATTAATTCAATATGAGTGATTCACTATATGAGTCATTAAGCATTTAATGATGCATTAATGATATGATGAATCACACAAAATGAGTCACAATTGCATTTAATGAAAATTCCACCTTAACCCCTAAGTCACCATCTTTCTTGAAGCTTCCCGGAAAATTACGAGAACGCCCCTCCCATCCGTGAAAACACGGAAAAGCTTTAAACTGTATAAATCCAATAACTCGATACTAGAATCTGGCTTAAACCAAAGCCGGCTAGTAAAAACTGTCCGAACGTCATACGTGTGTTTAAACACGTATGCATCCGAACCCTTGTCGTAAAGCCATACGACCTCTATATCGTTTCGCCTGGAGTTGGGAAATCTCTATGTGGGACTCTAAAGACTCGACTACTACGCTGGCAGTGGGCTTAACCACAGACCGCAAGCGGAACTAGCTGTACGTAACGGTCCCCAGGTAGATGTCGATAAGAAGGCCGATGAGGAAACTCATCCGAACTCCTACTGAGCCTGTCCATGACAATATCCGCGCAGTCCGGTCTGTTCATCTAAGAGTATCGCATGTATGGTCTAGGGAGGTGGTAAACGTCAGACCCCTAATAACCGTACAAGTCGTGTCGGCATGGCTCAATTACCATCCGAGAATCTACTGATCAGTCTGTCAGTAATTCTCAATCAGCCCTGGCCAGGGACTTAAGGTAATGACCAACCGATTGCTGTGCGATATCAACTCCCTATACCGGGAGAGACGAATCCCTAACAGTCACTCACTGCCTCCACGTGGCTCGGGACTGTGCCTAACTAAAACCTGTTTGCACGACTTCTTTGAACCGTGGTAGGGTAGTGATCAAAGCACAGTGGGAACTCACACGAGACAAATGACGACCTTAAGTCAACGGACTATCTGCACACATATCACCTGAGAACTGTTATCTGACATTAGGTATAAATACCATCCAGTCAGTTCTCGGCGAGTCCTATCCGGTATACTCACACCCAGTAAGCATCTGTATACAATCTTAGGTGCACTCCACCAATAGCTGCGGGACCAATCCATCGCCCCTCCTCAGGGTCTAGATATGTATACACTAGTCTACTCCGGAGTATCGATGCCCAGTCTCGATACTCCTGCGACCAGGGACATCTAAGGATGTGCCTATTGACTATCCAGCTCCCACAAGTATGACTGCCATCATAACGCCGGTAGTCAGGCAAACACCCTATGGGCTTTATCAACATGTATATATATATATGAATACTACGCAAAATATATCATATGTTAAGATAAAGACAAACCAAATAGCGTACTATCATATTAAGCAAGACTGTCATGTACATAAATATCCCTAGCATCCTATACAATGAAGGCCTCTAGGGCATATATATCCAACAGTACGTCAGCAACGGGGGTTGTTTAGTGGTTTTGAAGGCGTAGTCCGTAGGTTTTAACCTATAGGAATTTCGCTGGTCGTTTTGGTTTCGAGTCGGATATTATTGCGATACGATACGTTGTGACATGTAGGTACCTCTGCGCAAGCTTCGGGATGACGAGCAAGGGCGTGGCGACATCGACTTCGGCAAGCTGGATCAAGGTGAGTAGATCTATATCTAATGGGGAAGTTGGGTGGATGGCGTATAGCACCCTTGCAAACTTTGATGGAAAAAAATTTATATATATAGTTTATGGTTAAGGGAACCTTTAATAGAAAACTATAGATAGAGTTAAAAGATAGTTAGATAAACCATATTAGAAACTAAAAGATAGTTAGAAGTGATATTGCCGTTTAGGGTATTATAAGACTAGATAGCCGACGTACATGTGTCATTCGAACCATACCTATTTCCAAACTGAAGAATCGTATTTATCTTTTAAACAGATACATCGAGGGACGTTACGGATTTTCAAATGATATCTTTTCCTTAAAAACACCGTAGCCCCGACTTTCAAAACTACTATTCGCATCTTTTAAAAACTGATTGTATGGTTCGGGTGTGTTTGTTAGATTAGATACTTATGCTTATAGTAAAGATAGAATGTATATGTAAAATTGACCTTATATGAGATATAAATGCGATGAAAAGAGAATACGATTTGACATGTGATATGATGATATGTTGGTATACGGAAGCGAGTCGATTGAGATTGATACCTTGTCGGTCCCCTGATATGAGATTGATATGGATGTGACCTGGGACATGGGTGTATAGATAAATATAGAATGTCGTGAATCATGTGTGATATGTCGTACGAGACTTTAGGTCCGTACCCCTCATTGGTATATAGGTTGATAGGATCCCTAATGTTTTAATGCCGCCGTACGATGGATTATACCGTACATGATGTTGTGAGGCTAGATGCCAATTGATAGATTCACTGACTCGGTCTTATAGACATGTATACCTTATAGCTGTTAGCTGACGATTTACCTTATGCCGCATTCATGTTATTCGCATTGCATTATACCTATGCTAGTACACCTGCACGATTATCGATGATGCGTATGTTACACTTACACGGATTTGCCGGCTCACACACTTCATCATCGATAATTGCCATGTCACTACACAGTAGGATTGCTGCATCATGATATGACTTTTCGCATAATTTACTTGCATACATAACCGCTTGTACGTTCATATTGGCATACATACATATTGTACACCCGTACTTGTGTGCATATACATATCTTGTGCATCCATACCTACGTACATACACATTTGTACATACATAGATGATACTGGCTTTTATTTTGGAGAATTGGGGACCGCGTGTTATATTTTAAAAACTGGATCCATTTAAAAGAGCGGTTTTCCCTTTTTGCTCATAGTACGATTTTATGCTGCATACGTGACAGTGCATAGATTCACGCATTGAGTTTTGGATTTCATGTGATTTCTGAATTTGAGAACCGTGGTATTATTTTAAGAAAGTACGCATTGTTTTGAAAACCCGTTTTCTCTTGATATGATATTTCAGTTCGTCCACCATGTGTTTTCTCGGTTCTGAGAGTTGCATGTGAAACCCGATTCGTGGAGCGGTAGGCACCGTCTGCGGGTGCATGGTGGACCCGGTGAGGTACCCCGGGGCAAGAAGACTCGTATTGTTAGACGGTGAGCCAGGCAGGGGAGCACTATCCTACCGGTGATTGTATTTGGACTCGACCGTTATCCGGAGGATACCGACCAGAGTTGAGAGATGGATATGAGGGCCGACTAGGGTGTGTCGTGCCTGAGATATATAAGGATTTACGTGTCGATGTTGGAAACGAGTTTCATGATGTTTTCGAGTGTCGATGTTGGACACCTAGGTTCCATGATTTTGATGTGTCGCGAGGGACACCCGCTGATTTATATCCTCATTCTTTCATGCATATGCTTTTATGATATTTACGGACATTGATTATATGGTTGGACGAGATCCACATGCATACATACATTGATTATATTGCTGGATTATATCCGCATACATATAGGTATTGATTACATTGTTGGCACATATACAGATACAGTCACCCTAGATATCATAGTATTACCTTTATGATATAGTTGACCTAGGAGTCGTTATTTATTCGATTTCTACTTGTAGATGTTTTTCTATTCACGAGTTGGCAACTCACCCCCGTTGTGCCACAGTTCTTGCAGGTTGACGGCATGGATCAGTAGCGACATCGCTGACAAATAGCTACTTTTAGGTGGTTTGCTTGGTAGGTGGGACATTTGTATAGTACCCACTCTTTTATTTACTTTTTCATATTGTATCTAGTCAACTCCATCAAATCAAAACTAGTAATTGCGTAAGTAATGAGACTTAGTGAGACTTGTAGTTGCGAGACTTGAGCGATGGGTTTTATGTTCGCATTTTAGGTTGATATATCGCTTTATTCTTTATCATTTGTGGTGAACTTCGCCGTTGGGCGTCGTATACTTATATTTATGCTTTGCGTGGTTGTGAATCCGCCGTTTGGCGAAGAGCTAGCTCCCGCTTGGGGATGCCTTTATCCTTATTATGTATTGTGGTTTTGGATCAAAATATACAAAGGAGGTGCTGCCCAAATTTTTAAAAGATGAAACATGTTTTCAAACTTGTAAAATTTCACTTGCATTATTCATGTTCCTTTTCTATGCATTTAAGAAAACTTGATTTCATTATTCCTTTATTTCAAAACTTCAGCTCTTTTATTTTCTTAAAAAGGTTTAGATTTCTAGGTTTCAGCTTACAAGAATTACGTTACGCCTTTAGACGTTGCGTGATTTTAGTGCTGGTCACGAGCTAATATTTCGGGTCGTGACAAAGTTGCTATCAGAGCGCTAGGTTTAACCTTTGTTCGAGTTTAGGTTTGACTATGTGGTGTCTGGAGCGTAATTTATTTCGGAACCTAGGCTTGACCTTATGGAACTTAGACTTGAACGGGGGGGAGGGGTATTAGACCCGAACTTTCGTTTCATAGGTTGACCCTGATTGTTGGAGTAGGTAGCTTGAGTAAAGTGACGTACCGTACTTATGTTCCGCGGCATATTTACGATACGATACTCCACTTAAGAAACCTTAGAATGTACATATTTTGAGATCCTTGATTCTATTCGTTTCCATGATCATACCCTCATTGATGTTGTTCCTTCTTATGATCATGTATCCATTCTGGATCTGTCGTTTCTTTTCATGTCGTTGATCTTCTTTCTTCGATACTCGATTGAGGTTCCTGTCACTATGGTTTGAGCGCAGATTGAGCTGCTGCTAGTGATGCGGTCAGGGTGAGCTCTTCTGGTACGAGGACTGACCATCGTGTTTTCTGGTGACATGGGAACGTCTCGAGTTAGTATTTATGTTGTGACCTCTCGGATGAGGCGAGAGTTTGGTGTTGCACCGGATGATCGGGCTATCGATAGAGTTGCCAGTTGTAAGAGGACTATTGATGTAAAACATACCTCATAGATTATGATGTCGTCTACCGTTTGGACAGATGACCCAGCTGTTGCTGATATTGACGGGATTTCGCTTCCAGAGCTTACGACCTGATATCGCCGGAGCTTCCTAGCAGAAATGCGACAGATGATAGCCAGTCTACCCCGATTTGAGAGACGAAGGTGATTCATCATATTGATGCGCCGACGCAGGCCCAGTTGAGTTGAAGATTTACAGTGTGGACAGTCTTACTCAGATCCAGAGATGACCGTGATGTGTCGCCTCTCCTGGAAGATTGAGGCATTGTTTAGCATGCAGACGAAGGATATTCACATGTTGTATAGGCGAAGTTAAAAAGTTCGAACGAATGTCAGAAGCCCATTTTTCTAAGTTTAAGTATTCGGAAGAACATGCAGGTAATTCTGTGGACCCTCTAGAAGAATGAAACCCTAACTCGACATGATGACCATGGAACCTCTTTTAAACCTTATGGTTTGCGGTAGTTTAGCGGTGCCATCAGTGAGGCTTGGGTTTGCCCTTCTACGGTTAGTCCGTAGATACTGTGGTATGTACCAGATATTATTAAACTGTGCTCAGGTGTTGAGCTTTCAGGGAATTATGGGACTTTGACGAATTGATCGAAAAGTTTGACGTCGTCCGAATATCATGTGATAAGAGATCGGTAAGCTGACTAGCTTCAGATAGGGGACCCCACCCAGATGCGTTGTGAGTTGATCGAGGACGGACGAGTATTGAGAATTCCTCCGATGGTTGGGACGAGTTCCCGAGGACGTGTTCGGCCAGATATCTTCTACAGAGTGATGAAGATACGGAGTTCGTGACTTTGAGTCCGTGTAAGAGACTTCGGATTGACCGTGGCAGAGAACAGTTCCAGTGCGCAGATAGCATGGCGTGACGTCATTATGGACGATGATACAGATGAGTGGAACCAGAGGTTCATGCGAGATGCTGACGAGCTGTTGTTACTCCCCGTCGAGATGAGATATCTTATATGTATACAGAGGCATTGGGATGCGGCCAATTCCCGAGGAAAATGTTGTGCTGAGAACGCAGATGTCCAGAAAACGAGAAAAGATTATGTAAGAGTACCAGCCTCCGTACAGTTTGGCATAGGCGAGATCGGAAGAGACCTTGAGTAGGATTCCTTCCAGAGCACTACAGCAATGAGATTTTCACCCAGGATCAGTTGTGTCACACGTATTAAGAGAGCCAGAGGCCGACGCCAGTGACGTGCTGCTTTATAAGTGGTCATACTAATTGGCCAAGAGATGGCCAGAGAAGTGCTAGAACGGAATTGTTCCCGTTAGCACACCTGATCGGGCCGATGAGCCGATGGATTGCGAGTTTGGTAAATCTACAAAGAAGATAAGGACCCAGAGACAGAGGACGCCAGACCATGAGCAGAAAGCAAGCGGATGTTCTTGTTCTGCCAGTTTTGTTCGCACTGACATTTTTTCGACATTGTAGGAGGTGTACCTCAATGTCATTTACTGCGATTTGCGTTGCGATCCGAGTATCACGCTTATATCGCTTGGATTTGAGTTTTAATGATTGAGTTTTATGATATTGATTTCGTGTGCCATTATTGCACCTACTGGGTATTTATATTTTTCGTACATGCTACTGCACCAGATGCTTTTTACGGACCTGACGCGTTTGATTTGGATTTTCGCGCATGATATGAGTTGTGATTTTTTGCACACCGGATGCACTCAATTGAGATTTTCGTGCACAATAGCTGCACCAGATATTGTTGTCGTGCACACCCGTTGCACTGGACAGATGCTTTCGTGCACACCCGTTGCACTTAGTTTTCCTTTGTGCATATTGTGGCACCGATGTTGGGATTTGATTTCCATGCATACCGGATGCACGCGATTATTGGATATGCCTTTTGATGCTGATTTTTCTTTTGAGCACTTTGTTTCCTTGATGGGCACCATATTATATAGTGGCCAAACATGACTAATTTGAGGACAGTACCTGAGTACTTTGCATGGAGTAAAAGTTTACCAAGAGGTTTTTGAAAAAGGGCTATAGTCTCGCTATTTTCTACGTGTTCGTGAGCGACACAAACGTTTTTAAAGGAAAACCTTTTTGGGATAATTCAAAACGGCGGAACGTATAGTTAGAAAAACAAATATTGGCATATATTATTACCTTACAATGAACGTCCGTCACTTGTGCCGTGAGTTACGCATCACACGGCAATTCAGAATTTTTTTTTCATGTGTTTTATTCATTTTAAAGATTTTTCCAAGGATGCGTATTATATATGTATTATAGTATTTGACTAGTGCCTATTGGATTTCAGTAGTGGATTTCGAGATCTACATCTCCATTGTAATTCCAAGGATATGCGTGCTGTAGGGTTAGCTTAGCACCTTAGCAAGGTTTTGGCAAGCATCAACCATACTACTTTAAATTTTTTTAGGGTACTAAACATACCCTAACCACGATCTTAACTAGAGAATTAGGGTTAACTATGCATGCAAACACTTTTACATCTAAGAGAGAGGGATTACAACCTTTGTAGTCCGTTCCTTCGCTTCATAAGCTCCGAGTAGTAGTCCCTTTACCGCGATCCATGATCTCCCGGACTCAAGAGAGGCTCCACAAGTCGAATGATCCATTTTTACTTGAAGTCTTCCTTTTCGAAGATAATCTACCTTGAAAAATCTCAAACTCAAGCTCTCACTTCTCTAATCAAGTATTAGTGAAGTGAACACCCTAATCTAAGTGGCTAGAATAGATGAGGATGATGAAGTAGGAATTTTACACTCTTTTGTTTGTTGGAGATAGTGCCCTCAGAGTCAATTATTGGATCACAGGCACGTGATTGCAATGATTGAGGGAGGACCTATCCCGGTGGAACAGTCTTACTCGAGATGATAGTATGCTATCTGGTTTACCTTTATCATCGTGTACTGTTTCAGGCGACCTTACAGGTCGCTATTACACGTTGATAGAGCCCCTAGGATTCTTGCTTGACGACCAGCAGTATGATGGCGATCATATACGTGGGAGCTGGGGTCTATAAGCACATCCTTAAATGGTCCCTAGTCGTGGGAGTTTCGAGACTGGGCATCGATACTCCATTAGTAGACTAGTGTATACAGTCGAGACCCCGACGAGGGGCGGTGGACGGTCTCACAAGCCACTGGTGTCAGTTGGTTCACCTAAGATGTATACAGGTGCTCATTGGGTTATGAGTACACCGGACAGGACTCGCCGGGAACCTGCTAGTTGGGATTATACCAGACGTCAGATAGCAGTTCCCAGGTGACATGTGTACAGGTTAGTTCATCGACCTGAGATCGTCATTTGTCTCGTGTGAGTTCCCACTGTGCTTTGATTACTACCCTACCACGGCTCAAAGGAGTCGTGCAAACAGGTTTTAGTTGGGTACAGTCCCGAGCCACATGGAGGCAGTGAGCGGATCTGCAGGGGTTCGTCTCTCCCGGTATTGGGGGTGAGGTCGCGCTGTGTCTAGGAGAGCCATTACGCAAAGCCCTCGGCCGAGGCAGGAGATTTACTGGTAGGTATTCCAGTAGTATCTCAGGGCGTTCTGGGCTACACTCCGACACGACTTGTACCGCCTTTGGGGGTCTGACTTTTACCAACCCCCTAGGCCGGCCATGCGATGCTCATAGACGAACGGACCGGACTGTACGGATATTGTCACTGAAAGGCTCAGTAGGGTGTTAGGATGAGTTCGCTCATCGACGTCCCTTTTGGTCAATAGCTGGTGGCCCGTTACGTATTGGCTTATACCTCTGACGTGCTAGTGGTTAAATCCACAGCCATAGTATTGACGAGTCTTTAGAGTCCACCACACTTTCAGTTACTCAGCTTTCGGACGAAACGCTGTAGAGGCCGTATGGAGATATGGCAGGGTCCGATCAGATACGTGCGGTATTGCACGGATCAGGATCGGACGGTTAGTACTAGAGGCCGTATGGATATATGGCAGGGTTCGATCAGATACGTGCGGTATTGCACGGATCAGGATCGGACGAATATTACTAGCCGGCTTTGGTTTAAGCCGGATCCTAGTATAGTACAGTGTAGATTTTGTCTCTTTGCATTTGTATCCGGACGGAATACAGATGCGGGTGTGTATGCACAGTATCGGGGTTTTCCTGTAATTTATTACGGGACCAGTTTTCTGGAGTTTCCAGTTTGCATTCCGTTCCGGCCGGTTTTCCTTTGTTCTTTCACGGCCGGACTTTTCCGATGGAGGGGTTTATTTGCAAGTTTGCAAATAACACTTTGTGGAGGGGTTTCTTGCAAATGTTTTGATTATGATGGCATCTTTTCTTCTCCACCATAACTTGCAATAATTGTGATAAGAGAGGGTATGGTTTGGATGTAAGTTTGTAATGATAATGTTTGGATGTGGTCACCTCTTGCTTGATCTTACACTCACCTCCCTTCATGAGTTTTGTTTTTCCTCCACCATTCTCACACAAAAGAGGCCGGCCACTTTAGTTTGGAGATGAGAGAAATTTCCATTTTTGGGAGTGACACAAATTTCTTCATCTCATTCTTCTAGTTTTGGATAAATGAAAGCACCATTTTTCCTTAACCTTATTCCTCCATCAAAGGCAACTACAAACCCCAAATGAGACAAGCATCATCTACACTACATTCTACAGCAAAGCTTGGGCACGTCGACTAGCCAGCTTCGTGCCCGAGTTGCCTCGGTATTGAGGTGGGAGCCCGTAAAAGATACAGACGATGTGGTGCCCTTCCGGCAAGGAGGCGACGACCGGAGTTTCCGCAGGAGATCGGGACGATGACGAGAAGACCGGAGGACTCAGATCACTCGGTATATCTCTCACCCTTTCTCTTGTTAGCTAGTATCGGTTAATGGTTTCGATCCGGGTATATTGTCCGCGGTAGCGCCAGTTTAAAAGTTAAGAAAATTTTGATTCCGCATTTTGGCCTCGGATAGATGGCCGGGGCGCTGACGTGGCGCAACATGGTATCAGAGCCTCGCCATTAACCTTGTCTAGCTTGTTCTAATGTGTTTTACTTATCCGATCGACCAAAATTCCAAAAACCACGTTTTTGCATGTATCAGTTTTCTGTCGATTTTTTCCGAGCTCGAAAATTTTTTCAGGTGATTGCAGAATGATGTACAGAGAATCCTAAGAACACTGCAAAAATTTGGAAGCTTGATCGTTCCGTACGACCGCGGAACCGCGGCAATAACCCCTCATTTGCCGCGGTTCCGCCGCAGTATGTTTGCTTCATTTGGCCAACTTTTTGTAGTGGGCTTCTGAGCTTAAGATAGGGGTTTTGGAATATTAAAATTGGGCCCAGAATTTCTGTGAGTGCTAAAGTATTACTTGGGGGCCCACTTGTTAATTTTTGATCGATTGGATATTTTAAACACATTATTTCACAGTATTTACATTATATCTGCGACCGTGAATATCACTTGATCGGTAAATCCTGTCTAACTGCTATAGCCCGGTTAGACGGATTTGCGAACGTGATTTTCACGTTGATGTTCTATGTTTATGCTGTTTTGTTGCGGATCGGTCGTGGGGGATAGCCTGGATGCAATGCTAGTACAGTTTTGTTTTATATGTACATTTGATATTGCGAGGCGAGCGTCCGACATGTGGACTGCCGTCACTGCCTGTTTGTATTATTCTTTTGGGGCACGACCTGGTTGCGGTCGATGTACCCGGTGTATGTATATTTTACTTTCTGTACTAGGATTTCCCCGCGGTGGGGTGCACGGATAGCCGGGTTCTGGAGGGCAACAAGCCCGCATCTCATGGCATTGGGACGGAGGGGGCTTCACTCCAGGATTGGCGGGCTATTCGCCGCACTCGTAGGGGGTACAGGTTGACCCAGGAGGGGTGCCCAAGTTACCGGATTCCGTGAAGTGCTGGGTAGTCCATTCACGGTGATGAAGGGGGCTGCCTCGCTTCAGGTTTTGGCGGGTGACTTGCTGCACCCGTAGGGGTCTAGGTTTTCATTGCACAGGCTATCCACACGACCAGGGGAACGTCGGGTTTCAGCAGCGGCTCTGTGAAACCCGGGGGTTCCAGATATCTGTATTGTTCTGTGATGCTGTACATTTCTGTGATGTTGCATTTTATCACGCCTTGAGCGAATATATTATATTGGTATATATATTAGTAGATGTTGTATATGTTTTGCATCCGCGCTAGTCCAGTCCCCGCTCTGTCGTTAGTTAGCTAACCTAACGGGTAATGACGGGACCCAGTGGCGAATGCGGATGGCATATACGTACATCAGTATATTTTCGTTCTTTGTGGTGTGATCAATTGATGGGACTGCATTGATTCGGATCAATGCAAGATAAACAAACCTATTCTGATGTTGTTGGAACACTTTTCAAAAAGCTGTTATTGCAAGGACGTTCACTTTTGTTTTGCATCGTGGTATTCATTTGGAATATCCTGCTCCTCAGTCGACGAGGAAAGGGCCGAGATCCCTTCACCGGGAGTGACCCCTTGGACAGAAGTTTGCGTCAGGACATTAACTTCACTATAGCCGATTACTTTTGCTTTGCATCGTGGTATTCAGTTGGAATATCCTGCACCTCATTCAACGGGGAAAGAGCCGAGATCCCTTCACCGGGAGTGACCTCTTTAGCAAAGGTTTTCGTTCCTATATTTTTATAAAAGGCTATGCAGTTCCTTCAACGATATCAAGTTCATTACGTTAAAGGTTTTTCGCCAAAAACCATTCGTAGCCCTCCGTCATTTCTTATGGGTATTATTTAGTATTCGTGCTGCGTTTGTTGACTCCGTCAAGGCGTAGTGTACGGTAGCTAAGTAGTGCTTGTTTGTTGCATAAATGGGATTGATTAGGACAGTCGTGCGGCCTTGTTGACTCCGTCAAGGGCACGTACGGGTGGGTTTAATGCAATCCAGATAATGACGGGTTGAACTTGACTAGGACTCTTTGATTTGTTGACTCCGTCAAGGTCACTTGAGTCCTAGGGGTAAAAACATCACATCGGGAGTTTCAAAAGAACTGAAACTTGCCAGACATGCGCATACCTTCTGGAGTGTGGTGACTTGAGTGGATTCCGTCAAGTTATCATGCGATGATAGTTGGATCCCGATTCCCACTGATGAGTTGGTTTACTCCTCGGGTGATCCCGACTAATTCTTCTTTCAGGTTTGGAGGAGAATTTGAGGTATAGTGGGTGGTTTCCTGATTAGATAAAGTGATAACCATTCTGATCTAGGTTAGAGTGCACGCTGAGTGTTTCTTTTCTCTCTCTCTTTGGCAGCGACCATTGACCCGACCCTAGACTATGACTCAGTGACCAAGTTGACCGAACCTTCTTAACACTGGCTTTTGGATTGTCTGAGTTGCAAACCTCATTACCACTCCTACTTTTACCCTTTTCTCCAGGACACCCCGTATTACTACGAACGTCCACTTCCATTGGACAAAACCATCGTATGGTTATATACGAACTCGAAGGACTTCGAGGATGGTTTCTGGTTCTGGAGAAAACGAATAGGATTATTCAGTTGTCTTTTCTTTTCACCTTCTCTCATTGCGAGTACTCCTTGGTTTAGGAGATAGTACACCTATTATGCAAATTGGATAGTCTTCTTCCAAACCTTAGGCTGGTGCCGAACGGTGGGGAATGAAGAAAACCAATTAGCATAACGATGGTGTGCAGAAGGTATTAAGTTAAGACAAAGAAAGGGATTAGTAAGAGGACAAAATAAATTGCGACTGCTATTCACGACCAAACCGAGTATTTCTTCGCCAATCCTGAATCACCTTTGTACTTCTCCAGGACACTCCGTATCACTACGAAGATCCCAAGTTTTTGGATACTCCATCGTATGGTTATATACGAACTCGAAAGGAACTTGTTCCAGTTCGGGGATGGATTCTGGTCCAGGAGAAATAGGAATACGGTTTATTCGGTTGTCTTTTCTCTTCACCTTCTCTCGCATTGCGAGTGCTCCTAGGATTAGGACAGTACACCCATTATGCTTATTGGATAGTCTTCTTCCAAACCATAGGCTGGTGCCGAACGGTAGGGAAGGAAGAAAACCATTTGGCCTAAGGGGTGTGCAGAAGGTAATGACTAAAGACATATAAAGGGATTTGGAGAGGTGGCAAAGAATTATACGGTTATAGTTGTGAATCTGGATAATGGTAGAGGCATTACTAGGAATACCAGGATACCCCACCGAAATATTTCAATGTTTCAGTTTCACTGTGTAATGTTAAAAGAAAACTGATTTCCCGATAAGATACTTACTCCAGGGTATGTATTTACCAGGTATGATTCTCACATCTGTATGGTTTTATAGATGATGAGTGGGAGTAAGTTATTGGGAATTAGGTGGCCATCCTCATTATATCGGGATTCGTTGTAATTGGTGATATTTGAGGAAGCCACCTGGGTTGTTTGCCGGTCGGCAAATATATGGTTTTGAATATCCGCTGTTGTGCACCAATTTCAAATAGATATATCTGTACGTCTATTTTCATAGAGTGAGATATACCTTTTGATATTATGTCGATGACATTTACCTATATCAGTGGATGGTTAGGTAAGGAGCATCAAACAGCGGTGTAATTCTTCTTAACCATAAGTACAGTTTTCAACCTACGACGCACAGTGAAAGAGTTGTTAGACTCAGCGGACTTATACAGAGTATTGTATGTTGTCCAGTGTCCATTGGGATAGAGGGGTTGGTCCTCATACTATATTCTGTTTACTTTTAACTTCTCTAGTTCTTAGACATATGTTTCGTAGAAACACAGGGTCTAAGTTTTGAGGAGTTATAGGTATTTGAATAGAGTAGAGAACCAGGTGTAGCAAGTATCGGGATTCTTCAAGGTGGTCGAAGATGTAGATACTTGTATATGGTATTCAGTTGATAGTAATGATAAAGAGAAATTGCTTCTCTTTCAGGTTACTCATAATTGGAAGCATTCCTAAGTTGAGTAACGCTGATCGGCCTCTCTCCATTTAGTGGACATGCACTGGAGACAGCTGCATGATTTGAATCTGGTTCAATTAAATCAGTGCCTCTGGTTCTATATTGGATATAGTACAGTTCACATCTTAACATTGTTAAGGTACGGGGAGTTGTCCGGCTTATGATTAAAACCAGACTCTGGATAACTAGAGGCACGTTTCTGTAATGGCTGTTTGTGGGTTGACCCAGGCTATGACGAGGGTTGACTTTCTACCATCTGGAAGATCAATAGTGATATTGTTCTTAACTCTCCACATTTTAAAAAGAAATGGTTATTTTTCAGAAAACAGTAGTGGGAGTATGGTAGAACTGGAAGTGATTCCAGAACCGCAAACGATTACTGAAGATTTGATAAGGAACCTTAAGATTCAATCTGATTTGACATTCCATTGGCCACTCCGCAGATAAGGTGGGTAACTTCAGGCACCCGAGAGGTACTCCGAAGCCTCAAGGACGGTGACAAGGAAGTTCTTGTTTACCCACACTTGCCATTGTTGTTGTTCCAGGCTGCGAGACCCGGCAGGAGGATGAGTACAGCGTCGTTCTAAACTAGCTTTAGAAGTGCACGTCTATATGACTCTGCCAGAGAGTTTTCATAGTCAGTGGGAGCAGCGGAAGCATTGGTGGACATCAGGCTTATGTCAATTTATAGACTAAAGCAGATATAGCGGAGATAGATCATCTATTTCTGATGTGACAGTCATAGGTTTGACGTCATCAGAATAGGGGATGGATCTGTTGAGAAGGTAGTAGGGTGTGATATCCGGGTTTTGGATGACATACACAAAGTAGGAAGTGACATTCCTATACTACGATCGGTTATACTTTGGTCGTCACACAGTGGTTTCTCCACAAGGGACTTGGACACAATATCAGACATACTGGTTTTAGATCTAGATTTGGGTGGTTTCCTAATCTGGGTACCTTGACAGCATTCTATGAGTATTTAGAATGGACGACTCCTGGCACGGTAGTACACCTGCAGGTAATGGAGTCACCCTCTCTAAAGGTGTCTCATAGACTAAAGTAGAGAGGGATGTGCATGATTGGCAGATCACTTACTTAGGCAATTGAGTCAATCATGAGATGTCAAGTACCACACCAGATGTTGTTCTTGCACTAGATGCAATAAGTTGACATTGATCCAATCCTGGAGAAACAATCGGAAGCAGTTTTAGAACATAAGTAAATGTTCTAAGGGATATGATAACGACAGCCTCATTGAGGAGACAGTTATCATTCCAGGCTTCCAAGGTGACATGGACGGCAGGGTGATCGTCAGAGTTGTAGTTTTCCCTCTAAACGAGGGGCAGTATTTTGGACAGGTGATCCAAGGCAATACTGAGGGAGGCATGGCGTAGGATACTGATTAAGTTCAGTTGTCGATACAGTCTAAGAAGTTTGGATTTGGAGTTCATTTATGAACTAGGTTCCATCAGACATCCAGACATTCCAAGACAGGTATTGCTCATTTCGGGAGATGGTTTTCTCCGCGAACTTGAGATATAGAGAGACATAGAAAGAAACATCTAGGCGGATCCACTCACTGAGGCTTTTCCTCAAACGCAATAGTTTCGCAAACAGGCTTTGTGCGACTGACTAGTAGAGGAGTTGGGTGTTCGGTATCACACGGGCTGTGAGTATGCGACATCGCAATAATTAGCCTTGAGTGCAAGTGGGAGATTGTTGGAGATAGTGCCCTTAGAGTCAATTATTGGATCACAGGCACGTGATTGCAATGATTGAGGGAGGACCTATCCCGGTAGAACAGTCTTACTCGAGATGATAGTATGCTATCTGGTTTACCTTTATCATCGTGTACTGTTTCAGGTGACCTTACAGGTCGCTATTACACGTTGATAGAGCCCCTAGGATTCTTGCTTGACGACCAGCAGTATGATGGCGATCATATACGTGGGAGCTGGGGTCTATAAGCACATCCTTAAATGGTCCCTAGTCATGGGAGTTTCGAGACTGGGCATCGATACTCCATTAGTAGACTAGTGTATACAGTCGAGACCCCGACGAGGGGCGGTGGCCGGTCTCACAAGCCACTGGTGTCAGTTGGTTCACCTAAGATGTATACAGGTGCTCATTGGGTTATGAGTACACCGGACAGGACTTGCCGGGAACCTGCTAGTTGGGATTATACCAGACGTCAGATAGCAGTTCCCAGGTGACATGTGTACAGGTTATTTCATCGACCTGAGATCGTTATTTGTCTCGTGTGAGTTCCCACTGTGCTTTGATTACTACCCTACCACGGCTCAAAGGAGTCGTGCAAACAGGTTTTAGTTGGGTACAGTCCCGAGCGACATGGAGGCAGTGAGCGGATCTGCAGGGGTTCGTCTCAACCGGTATTGGGGGTGAGGTCGCGCTGTGTCTAGGAGAGCCATTACGCAATGCCCTCGGCCGAGGCAGGAGATTTACTGGTAGGTATTCCAGTAGTATCTCAGGGCGTTCTGGGCTACACTCCGACACGACTTGTACCGCCTTTGGGGGTCTGACTTTTACCAACCCCCTAGGCCCGCCATGCGATGCTCATAGACGAACGGACCGGACTGTACGGATATTGTCACTAACAGGCTCAGTAGGGTGTCAGGATGAGTTCGCTCATCGACGTCCCTTTTGGTCAATAGCTGGTGGCCCGTTACGTATTGGCTTATACCTCTGACGTGCTAGTGGTTAAATCCACAGCCATAGTATTGACGAGTCTTTAGAGTCCACCATACTTTCAGTTACTCAGCTTTCGGGCGAAACGCTGTAGAGGCTGTATGGAGATATGGCAGGGTCCGATCAGATACGTGCGGTATTGCATGGATCAGGATCGGACGGTTAGTACTAGAGGCCGTATGGATATATGGCAGGGTTCGATCAGATATGTGCGGTATTGCACGGATCAGGATCGGACGAATATTACTAGCCGGCTTTGGTTTAAGCCGGATCCTAGTATAGTACAGTGTAGATTTTGTCTCTTTGCATTTGTATCCGGACGGAATACAGATGCGGGTGTGTATGCACAGTATCGGTGTTTTCCTGTAATTTATTTCGGGACCAGTTTTCTGGAGTTGCCAGTTTGCATTCTGTTCCGGCCGGTTTTCCTTTGTTCTTTCCCGGCCGGACTTTTCCGATGGAGGGGTTTATTTGCAAGTTTGCAAATAACACTTTGTGGAGGGGTTTCTTACAAATGTTTTGATTATGATGGCATCTTTTCTTCTCCACCATAACTTGCATTAATTGTGATAAGAGAGGGTATGGTTTGGATGTAAGTTTGTAATGATAATGTTTGGATGTGGTCACCTCTTTCTTGATCCTACACTCACCTCCCTTCATGAGTTTTGTTTTTCCTCCACCATTCTCACACAAAAGAGGCCGGCCACTTTAGTTTGAAGATGAGAGAAATTTCCATTTTTGGGAGTGACACAAATTTCTTCATCTCATTCTTCTAGTTTTGGAAAAATGAAAGCACCATTTTTCCTTAACCTTATTCCTCCATCAAAGGCAACTACAAACCCCAAATGAGACAAGCATCATCTATACTACATTCTACAGCAAAGCTTGGGCACGTCGACTAGCCAGCTTTGTGCCCGAGTTGCCTCGGTATTGAGGTGGGAGCCCGTAAAAGATACAGACGATGTGGTGCCCTTCCGGCAAGGAGGCGACGACCGGAGTTTCCGCGGGAGATCGAGACGATGACGAGAAGACCGGAGGACTCGGATCACTCGGTATATCTCTCACCCTTTCTCTTGTTAGCTAGTATCGGTTAATGGTTTCGATCCGGGTATATTGTCCGCGGTAGCGCCAGTTTAAAAGTTAAGAAAATTTTGATTCCGCATTTTGGCCTCGGATAGACGGCCGGGGCGCTGCCGTGGCGCAACATGAAAACCGGCTTCTCACTTTAAACCATCAAATCACAAAAAGCTAAAAAGCTTTTTCAAGTAGGAAGAACAAGAAGAAAGCTTTTGTGATGAATAATGAATCTTGTTATAGTTACAAAATGACAACCATGAGTTAATAATATCAAGGATTTAACTCATGTAGAGAATGAACTAGAGTTAAGGGTTTGGGTTGGGTTAAATAATATCTACACAAAATATCTAGGCTTAAAACAAAATAAAGCTTCTAGAAACTTCATTAAAAAGCTAACCCAAATGCTAACCCAAATAAAACCCTAACTTGTTTAATCTCCACAAATCATGTTGCATTTGTAACCTTAACTTGTTACAATATTATATATCACATATATAATATATTTTTGTACAAAAGAAAATAATATAATTAACATATATCGCATATATATCAATGTATTACCCGGTGAAAAAATGAATCAATAAAGTGAGCTTATATTAGTTAACGTAATGTAATATATCACATATATAATTATTCATTAAATTATCGAATCAACACTTGATCCGACAATCCGGCTATATAGCATATAACCGACTAATATAACATTTACCGATTCACCGAATCAACACTTGATCCGATGACCCGGCTATATCACATATACCCGGCCAATATCATATATCGCGAGAATAGAATATGGTATCTCATATCCTATTATTCTCGGTCCCGCACATATCGCATATGTGCCCCTACTCCGTTTTGCCTGAGCTAGGAAACCTCTATGTAGGACTCTAAAGAATCGTCAATACGCCGGCAGTTGGTGATGATCATATCAAACACCCACAAGCTGCAAGCGGTCTGCTAAACGTAACAGCCACCCAGGTATTAAGCGATCAGACGATCAACAAGCAAGCCTGTACATTCTCCTGTAAATCCAATCAGTAAACACTACCGTACAGTCCGATCTCTTCGTCTGATATGTTGCATATCTAGTATAGAGGTGGTAAACGTCAGACCCCAGTAACTGATAAGTCGTTTCGATGTAAGGCTCATAATGGGTTGAGAAACTACTGATAACTCTTACCAGTAAATCTCCATATCAGCCCTGGCCAGGGACTTCCAGTTATAGCCAATCGAACACAGCACAACATCAACTCTCTATACCGGGAGAGACGAAACACCTCCTATCGCTCATTGCCTCGATGCGATTCGGGACTGTACCCAAAAGCCACCGTTTTGCACGCCCTCTTGGATGTGGTAAGGTGGAAATCAAAGCAAAGTGGGAATCACACAAGACTCTATGACGATCTCGGGTCTACAGACTGACCTGTACCAGTGTCACCGGAGAACTGCTATCTGACGATAGGTATAGTACCATCCAGGAGTTCTCGGCGAGTCCGTTCAGTGTACCCAGTCTCCACTGAGCACCCGTACACCATCTTTGATGTCCAACACCAATGCATATGGGATCATCCATCGTCCATCATATGGGTCAAGATGCGTGTACTCTAGTCTACTCTGGAGTATCGATGCCCTGTCTCGATACACCCTCGACTACGAACAGTTATAGGATGTACTCGTTGACTACCCTGGCCCCACTAGTTTGATCTCATCATATTCCTAGTAGTCGAGTACATATCCTAAGGGCTTTATCAACACGTGATCACAAAACAGTATTCGTTAACATGTTAAGATAAAGCGAAACCAGATAGCATACTATTATATCGAGCAAGAAAGTCCTCTCTATATATATCCAAGCATCCATTATAATATACATTACATGTACAACAATGGCCTCTAGGGCATACATATAACTAACACGTGCAAATCCGATGATTTGCATGATGCTTGACGGGGTTCGGTTTTTGAGTTTTGTACTCGTTTTCATGCACACTTGACGCGCTGTGTTACTCTGTATCCTCCGTGATTTCGGAGCCCCGTTGATTTGAGTTGATTATTGAAATGTTGTAGCATTTGGGGGTTTAAATATAAATTCGGGGACCAAATTTATTTAAGGGGGGAGGATTGTAATATTTCAGAAAATATAAAATATTATTTTTGGAATTTAATATTAAAATAATATATTTCCCGAAAACTGCCCGATTTACGAAATTGGGGTTTTCGAAAAAGGGTATAAATATATACCTATAATTGATAAATAAATGGAGATTAAAATGATTTATGCATCTAAAAATATATTTAAAGGATTTGGCCTTTTTAAAATTTATTATATGCAGTTTGGATAAAAACCCGATTAGTGCGCTACTGATCGCGATTAGGCCAAATCCGTGTTTCTACAGTTTTCCATGGTTAGTGCACCATGACATGTTACATGTTATTTCATTAGTGTTGTTTTTTTGGGTTTATGTGTTTATTGGTGAGAAAAGAAAAAAAAGAAAAGGGTAAAATGGTAAATAGTGAGAGAGTGGGTGAGGATAAGAGAGGGAAAAGAGAGAGAGCAGCCACACCATTTCATTTCCCCCATTACTTTTCTTTCTTCATCTTCCTCCAACCTCATCTCCCTCCGCCTCCATCCGAAGGAATCATCTCCAAATGTTCACCAAAACCCTAAACCCCCTTTACAAGAATAGATCCCCTCTTCACCCTCTACACTTTGGACCCATTAATGTTGGATTTTAAGGACTTTAGACTTCTAGGGTTTTGCTTGGTGGCATTCATGAGGTATATTTCCCTTCACTTAGTTAGTTATGTTGTCCTAGCATTCTAGTTAGTTTAGAAATGGGGTTAAGATGTGGATTTGTGAACTTGGAAATTTCTAGTAAGGGGTTTGAGTGTTGTGTGGTTTGGGTGATACCTAGTGGCTGTTACAAGAACTTAGAGACCGATTCTTGACCAGGACCTGTGACCAAACCCCAAAATACGAACTTTAAATTCGTCGATATCGGAAAATTGTGAGAATTGTGATGGTATTTAGGAATCTGGAGTGACTCGGGGACCTGGAAAATTATTTAGCAGAGACGGAGAGCTGTGCAGGAAACCTAGAACCTATACCCAAAACCCAGGACCCCAATTCCTTACCGTGGCCGCAAATTTACCCCTTTAGGGCACAATTTGCGGCCTGGGTTGAGTGGAAATGCTCTGTGTTTGGTCCATGGCTCCTTTTGCTATAAATTAGACCCTTTACATATGCAAAATTGACTAATTTCACCTAGGGTAAAATATGGGAACATTTTCTTGTGTTGCTGCATTGTTTTACGACTTCGTTTTAAATTGGTTTTGGTATTTGATATTGTGTTCCATCGTCTGATGTTTATACATCAGCGACGGGGGTTGTTTGGTGCTTTTGAAGGCGTAGTCCGTATGTTTTAACCTATAGGCATTTCGCGGGTCGTTTTGGTTTCGAGTCGGATATTAATGCGATACGATACGTTGTGACAAGTACGTACCTCCGCGCAAGCTTCGGGATGACAAGCAAGGGCGTGGCGACATCGACTTCGGCAAGCAGGATCAAGGTGAGTAGATCTATATCTACGGGGGAAGTCGGGTGGATGGCGTATAACACCCCCGCATACATTGATGGAAACCGATTTATATATATAGTTTATGGTTAAGGGAACCTTTAATAAAAAAACTATAGATAGAGTTAAAAGAAAGTTAGATAAACCATATTAGAATCTAAAGGATAGTTAGAAGTGATATTACTGTTTAGGGTATAAGGCTGGATAGCCGACGTACATGTGTCATCCGAACCATACCTATTTCCAAACTGAAGAATCATATGCATCTTTTAAACAGATACCTCGAGGGACATTACGGATTTTCAAATGAAATCTTTTCCTTAAAAACACCGTAGCCCCTACTTTCAAAACTACGATTCGCATCTTTTAAAAACTGATTGTATGGTTAGGGTGTGTTTGTTAGATTAGATACTTATGCTTATAGTAAAGGTAGAATGTATATGTAAAATTGACCTTATGTGAGATATAAATGCTATGAAAAGAGAATACGATTTGACATGTGATATGATAATATGTTGGTATACAGATGCGAGTCAATTGAGATGATTGATACCTTGCCGGTCCACTGATATGAGATTATTATGGATGTGACTTGGGACATAGGTGTATAGATATATATAGAATGTCATGAATCATGTATGATATGTCCTACGAGACGTTAGGTCTGTACCCCTTATTGGTATATAGGTTGATAGGATCCCTAATGTTTTAATGTCGTCGTTCGATGGATTATACCGTATATGATGTTGTGAGGCTGGATGCCGATTGATAGATTCACCGACTCGGTCTTGTAGACACGTATACCTTATAGCTGTTAGCTGACGATTTACCTTATGCTGCATTCATGTTATTCGCATTGCATTACTTATACCTGTGCTAATACACCTGCACCATTATCGATGATGCGTATGTTACACCTACACAGATTTGCCGGCTCACACACTTCATCATCGATAATTGCCATGTCTCTACAAAGTAGGATTGCTGCATCATGATATGACTCTTCGAATAATTTACTTGCGTATATACCCGCTTGTACGTTCATATTAGCGTACATACATATTGTTCGCCAATACTTGTGTGCATATACATATCTTGTGCATCCATGCCTACGTACATACACATTTGTGCATACATAGATGATGCTGGCTTTGATTTTGGAGAATTGGGGGCCTCATGTTATATTTTAAAAACTGGATCCATTTAAAAGAGCGGTTTTCCCTTTTTGCTCATAGTACGATTTTATGCTGCATACGTCACAGTGTATGGATTCATGCATTGAGTCTTGGATTTCATGTGATTTCTGGATTTGAGAACCGTTGTATTATTTTAAGAAAGTACGCATTGTTTTGAAAACCCGGTTTCTCTTGATTTGATATTTTAGTGCGTCCACCATGTGTTTTCTCGGTTCTAAGAGTGGCATGTGAAACCCGATTCGAGGAGCGGCAGGCACCGTCTACGGGCACATGGTGGACCCGGTGAGGTACCCCGGGGCAAGAAGATTCGTATTGTTAGACGGTGAACCTTGCAGGGGAGCACTACCTACCGGTGATTGTATTTAGACTCGGCGGTTATCTGGTGGATACCGATCGGAGTAGAGAGATGGATATGAGGGCCGACCAGGGTGTGCGGCGCCTGAGATATATGAGGATTTACGTATCGATGCTGGATACGCGTTTCATGATGTTTTTGAATGTCGATGTTGGACACCCAGGTTCAATGATTTTGATGTGTCGCGAGGGACACCCGCTGATTTATATCCTTATACTTTTATGATATTTACAAACATTGATTATATGGTTGGACGGGATCCACATGCATACATACATTAATTATATTGTTGGATTATATCCGCATACATATAGGTATTGATTACATTGTTGGCATATATACAGATACAATCACCCTAGATATCATAGTATTACCTTTATGATATAGTTGACATAGGAGTCGTTATTTGTTCGATTTCTACTTGTAGATGGTTTTCTATTCACGAGTTGAAAACTCACCCCCGTTGTGCCACAGTTCTTGCAGGTTGACCGCATGGATCAGTAGAGGTATCGCTGACACATAGCTACTTTTGGGTGGTTTGCTTGGTAGGTGGGACATTTGTATCGTACCCACTCTTGTATTTACTTTTCATATTGTATCTAGTCAACTCCATCAAATCAAAACTAGTAATTGTATAAGTAATGAGACTTAGTGGGACTTGTAGTTGCGAGACGTGAGCGATGGGTTTAATGTTCGCATTTTGGGTTTATATCTCGCTTTATTCTTTATATTTTGTGGTGAACTTCGCCGTTGTGCATCGTATACTTATATTTATGCTTTGCATTGTTGTGAATCCGCCATTTGGCGAAGAGCTATCTCAAGCTTAGGGATGCCTTTATCCTTATGTAACGTTTTAGAAAAATTGTTATGTGAATTTTTCCATTTTAGGGTAAAATTGTCGGTATTTCTCGTTTTAACCCGACTGTGATCAAACGTCCATATAGACTTGCTTGCACCTAGTTTAGCTAAAATAAAGGTAGTGCACAAGCTTTGGGTATATATGGGACGTTTTGGTTAAACTAGAATTTTTCCTTATTTTAATAGTATTTTAATGTGGTATTTTACATTTTGGGTTTGGGTTTTTACTACTAAAATTTTATTTTGGAAATTTATCAAGATAAGTTAACCAAAGCACTTCTCATAATATCTAGATCTTTTGTTGTGCAATGGGTTAAGTTTTTAAAGAAAATAAAAAGAATAAAAGAGGTGGCATGTGCATGCATATGCATTTATGAGCATTCATTGCAAGAATTAGCTAGAACATCCACACAAGCCTTCACAAAACCCCCACCTCCTCACTAGGCCGAGATTCTTCTTCATTCTTCTGCCCTTGATAATTTCTTTCACCATTTGGATCAATCCAAGCTCAATAAATCTCTAAAATTCCCAAAATAAATCAAAAAAATACGTCAAGTCTTGTTTTGCCTTCATGATCACTTAGAGCTAGGAAAGCTTGAATCTTGGGAGCAAGTTTTGATAGGTATAATCCCTAAACTGTTAATTAGGAGTTTTTATGATGGGTAGCTCATTGGTTATTGTTTAGAACACTTTAAATATTTTATAGTGCAATATCGTGTTTTTAGTGTCTTTTAGAACCTTTGTGAACTGCTGTGACCTGGAAATTTTACTGAGTGACCAAACAAGATTGTAGTGATGTATTAGTGAACCTAAGACCCCACCTGAGACACGAGACCCACCCCACCGGCTTGGACTGGCGACCAAAGTAAGAATTCCGGCGTCGTCGGCTATTGAAGGGTGTTGGGTGTTGGCTTTTTTGTGGGTAGTTGTCTACTGTGGTTTAAGAGTGTTTGGTACTGTTAAAATTTTTAGTAATTACAGTATGCAAAATCTGGGATCGTTTTCCTATAATCTAGTGTTTTGTGTCCGCGTGTTACGTTATCTGACACGGATCGTGATCTTGTGCAGCTGCTGCACTTAGATTGGTTTCGTAGTGTCGTCACGCACGTTAACCACTAGACGGACACTTGTGAGTTAGTTTGGAGTTGGTGTGTCATTTAAAACGTAGTTTTATGTTATATTGGTCGATTTCTGAGATTTTTGCACTGTATTGTGTTTGTGAAATTATAGCGTCGCAAGTGGGGAATTCGGACGCTGCGAACAAGGGGAAGCGGTGGTCGGATTTTCATAGCTCGAGACCATCGGTGAGTAGATTTAACATCTACGGGAAAATCGCCCGTATGGCGTTAAGCGTCAGGGCTAGATTTGATATGATATTAGCCGCATTTGTATATGCTCATATAGAGATGATGCATGTATTTCATTACATATAGCTACTTGTTGTGCCTGAACCTGTATTCCTTGTACACTGCACGATTATTGACAGTCCATGTTGCACGAGCACCAATGATTTTTTACACACACACTGTCGGTAATTGCCATGATACGCACAACACAAATATTCGTTGATATACCTTTCTATTGTTTAGCGACATAGGGATAGTTATTCTTGGGCGATAACGCATATGCCATATAGCATACCTGTATACATACATGCTTATACATATGCCATACTATACCTACATGCTCGCACATATACTTTGCTATTGTTACATGATCAGCTTTTTATAACATATATATCGGTGGAATGGGACACTGTATATATATGTAATTTAGATTTGGACAGTTGGGAACCACGAGATATATTTAATGACTTGATGCATTTAAATAGCGGACTTTTCCCGTGATATGCTCATATTGATGTTTTATGTTGCATATGCTATTTTACATGGATTTACGCATTTGAGATATGTTTTCATGCGATATGGGAATTTTAAGTGTCGATGTTAGGCACTTATATTCTGAGAGATATATGGATTTTGGAGACCGATACGTGGAACACAAGTGTCGATGTGGGATACATGGGTTTCGAGGAACGTATGGATATCAGAAAGACCGATACGTGGAACACAAGTATCGAAGTGGGATACTTGGGTTTCGAGGAACGTATAGATACGAGTATTTACGTGTCGATGTTAGGCACTGGTTTTCATGATGTTTTAGAGTGTCGATATTTGACACTCAGGTTCCATGAGACTTACAGGATCTGAAGGCCGATCTGAGTATTTTTGGGATTTAGCTTGTTGTTGATTTACACCGGGTTTTTCCATGCTTATGATTTGTGCATGAGATTATTTATTTTCCCGCACTCAGTACTCAATTAATATGCACTTATTCATATAGATATAATACCTGCTGGTGTACCTTGATCATGATAGTCGCATATTCATATTGTCATACTCATGCTAACAGCTTACATGCTATTGATAATTGCTGTTGGTGCATACTTCCGATTTCATTATGATCTTATTTACTATTCACGAATTGGCAACTCACCCCCGTTGTTGTAGGGTTGCTAGGCACGCGCACAAGGTATTATGAGGCATCAACCATGCCCGATTAAAATTTTAGTCGTACCGAACAACTCTAACACGGATCTTTAAACTAGGGTTTAGGCGAAAACTAGCAAGTTAACAACTTTAACTACAAGTGAAAAGGAATACAACCTTTGTAGATCCGGTCCTTCACTTCATTAGCTCCGTGTAGATGTCCCCTTCACTGCGATCGTGAACTCCGGACTCTAGAGAAGCTCCACAAGAAGAATGAACGTGCTTGCTTCGTTGACTTCAAGGCCAAAGATGATCTACGTCGGGGAGACACTAATTCAAGCTATTCCTTCACTAGGTCTTGAACTTTGTGAGGAGAACACACTCTATTACATGGCAAGTGGTAGAGGATGAAGAAGTAGGAAGTTGGCTCACTTTAGAATTGATTTTCTCACTCTTTTTCTCATGGCACCATTGGAGCTAGTATGCTTTTGGATGGAGCTTGATGAAGAAGAAGAAGAAGGAATAATGAATAATCCATCCAAATGAAAAACTTATCCTCAATAATGTAACCATGGGTGATTTAAGCTATCATGCTTAACTCATGTAGAGAATTAACCAAAGCATTAGGTTAAAGTTTAGGTTAAAGAATATCAAAAGAAATGACAAAAGAGTGGACTTTGTCAAATCTTCTCCAAGCTTCTTCAAGCTTGATTACTTTGACTAAGTTAAACCCTTTTGTTAAATCTTAAGATAAAACAATAACCCTAATCTTTATCCTAATCTTGGTATGAGTCTCATACACCCAACTTTGATGTATCATCAAGCATGATACAAACATGTACACTTGCATATATCACATATAAACAATGTGCACAATCTAGTGAGAAAATAAATCATAAGTGAGCTAATACTAGTTAATGCAATGTAATATATCAAATATATAATTATGCATTAAACTATTAAATCAACTCTTGATTTAATAATCCAGCTATAACCGACTAATATATCAAAAGTAATAACTTATCGAATCAACACTTGATCCGATAACTCGGCTATATCGCATACAACCGATCAATGTCACGAATCGCGAGAATAGAATACGGTATCTCATATCGTATTAATCTCGGTCCCCCACATATCATATATGTGCTCCTACTCTGTTTCGCTTGAGCCAGGAAACCCCTGTATAGGACTCTAAAGACTCGTCAATACGCCGGCAGTATATGATGATCATATCAAACACCCACAAGCCGCAAGCGGTGTGCTAAACGTAACGGCCACCCGGGTATTGAGCGATCAGAAGATCAACAAGCAAGCCTGCTAGTACTCCTGTGAATCCAATCAGTAACACTCCCGTACAGTCCGGTCTCGTCGTCTGATATGTCGTATATCTCGCCTAGGCGTGGTAAACGTCAGACCCCAGTAGCTCGATAAGTCGTGTGGATATGAGGTCTATAACAGTTCAAGAAACTACTGGTAACACTTACCAGTAAATCTCAGCAAGCCTGGCCAGGGATTTCCGGTTATAGCCAATCGAACACAGCACAACATCAACTCCCTATACCGGGAGAGACGAATCCCCTCCTATCGCTCATTGCCTCCATGTGATTCGGGACTGTACCCAAAAACCGCCATTTTGCACGCCCTCTTGGACGTGGTAAGGTGGAAATCAAAGCACAGTGGGTATCACACAAGACTCTATGACGATCTCGGGTCAACAGACTACTCTGTACCAGTGTCACCGGAGAACTCCCATCTGACATGATGTATAATACCATCTGGGAGTTCTCGGCGAGTCCGTCCAGTGTACCCAGTCTCCACTGAGCACCCGTACACCATCCTTGATGTCAAACACCAATGGATATGGGATCATCCATCGCCCATCATATGGGTCAAGATGCGTATACGCTAGTCTACTATGGTGCATCGATGCCCTGTCTCGATACACCCTCGACTAGGAACAATTATAGGATGTACTCGTCGACTACCATGGCCCCACTAGCATGATCTCATCATAGTCCCTGTAGTCGAGTACATATCCTAAGGGCTTTATCAACATGTATTAGAGACAATCAGAGTACATGTTAAGATAAAGTACAACCAGATAGCATACTATCATGTCGAGCAAGAAAGTCCTCCCTATATACGTCCCAGCATCCACTACAATATACATCATATGTACAGTAATGGTTTTTAGGGCATACATATAACTAACAATCTCCCACTTGCACTAGGGCCATCTGTTGTGGTATCACATACCGAACAATTAGCTGTGGTTGAAGTTCTCATACTCAACCATCCCATAAAAGTCTCTACTGGGGAAAAGGCCGTTGTGAGTGGATCCGCGCTGTCGTCCTCTGTGTATACTCTCCTGACCTCGATCCCCTGGAGATCAACCATCTTCATGATCAGGTGATACTGCCTAAGAATTATATCTGGATTTCTTATGGGACGGTAGTTCCTTGGCTAAAGCCACAACTCCATTGTCACACAATGGTAGGAACGAAGTTCATCTCATGAACTTATATATATTCAGACTGCCTCTTTGGTAGCATCTTTGGTAACGATGTATCTTGCCTTTAATCGTCTAGTATGTCACGGTATCTAGCTTGGAACTCTTCCAACATATCGTCCCTCCGCTGAGGGTAAAGACAAGCCTGTGACTGACATTCAGTCGTCCTTTTCACCCTGGAACATTTCCATTGATTCTCCCCAGGATCGATTGATACCATCTCATTACAACTAGTGAGAGTCCTAACATTCAATTAGATCTATCTCATAGATCGAAAAACCAGGATTTAGTAGGCATCACTTTGATCCTATATGGAGAATCCTTGTGATAAGCGGAGATTGACAGAGCGTAGCATTAGAAACTCCTTCCCTATCAAGAGTATGTCATCCAAGTACTCAACGAGGATCACTACCATACTCCCTACTACCTTTTTGTATATACAAGGTTCATCTACCATTTTGATGAAGTTAAACAATTTGACTACCACATCAAAACAGATGTTCCAACTCTGCGATACCTGCTTTATCAACATAAAACATCTTGCTCACGTTTCCGCTGCTCCCACTGTCTACGAAGCTCTCTGGCTATGTACTTATAGACGCTTTTTTCTAAAATATCATTTAGAAAAGCAGTCATGACATCCAACCGCCAGATATCGTTTTCATGGTATATAGCCGTGGCAAGTAAGATCTGAATGGACTTAAGCATAGTTTTGAAAGTCTCAACTTTTCCATGTACACCAAGTAATCTTCTCAAGATATACTTGCTCCTGATGGGGATTTAACCCTTCAGATAAAGCAACCAAAGTCCATACTTTGTTGGTGTATAAGGATTCCATCTCAGATCGATAAGCATCCACCCATTCTTACAGAGTCTCACTCCTGATGCCCAGCTCTAAACCAGTTGGGTCATCATCTCATGATGCATTCCTCACTCCCACTGTCATAAAGAAACTAAAGTATCTCTCAGGTGGGTGAGGAACCCTACTAGATCGGCGGAGAGGCTGAGATTCGTTGGTTACTATTGAATTCTTTGGTTCTATCAAATCATCAGCTGCAGTTTGTATAGCTGGAACTCTTTCCAGTTCTACCTCATGACCAATAATTTCTTCACAAGAAATTCCCTTTCACAAAGGTGGCATGCTGAGAAACAAAACATCTTTTGTTCCTTGGTTTGGTAGAAGATATTCCCTTGCGAATGCTTGGGATACCAACAAACTTCTACAGAACTGAATTTGCCTCGAGCTTGTCCGGATTATGCTTTTAGACATAGGCTGGACAACCCCAAATCTTAACTGACTTAAGATATGGGCTCTTCCCTTTCCATATCTCATATGAAGTGGTAGGCATCTGATCTGATCGGAACCCTATTCAATAGGTATGCAACTTCTCCAGTGCATAACTCACTAACTCTTTCTCTGTTTCCAATAAACAGAGCTGTGGTCATCTTATCTTTGTGATATGACTGACAAGTTTCACAAGATGTAAATTCAAACTATTTAAAATATGCATCTATATGTAACTTCAGCTAGTCGGGTCGCATTGATATGACCTAGTCTACATTGCCTCAAGAAGGATTCGTTCATTTCTGAACTTTTCCTCTCGTGTATGTTCTGTATACTAAGAACTGTAGTTTGATTTAGAACGTCAATGCTTTTAGATAACGTGCCTGAACCGATCAACTCTTGATATAGGAAATGTTCAAAACATTATCCAACAATACAAAATTATATCCTTCTTTACTAATAAAGAGACTGATATGATTTTGCATATCAGGTTCGGTATCTTATAACATTTGTTCAGAATCAATGTATTCTGGTAATACAGGATGATAGTAACCAACAGACTTGGCTGCAACACTTGCACTGTTTTCTATCTCATGAAACTTATCACCCGTTCTCAGTTCTCTACCATTCTATAGCCCATGTAACAGATTACATATGCGGGATCCTGATCCGGTAACTCATACCCAGGACATAAAGGATACTGAGAAACAGTTCTATGTAATGATCACACCTGAAGATGATGCATCAACATGCACTTTCTTCGTTTGGGCGGCACGGGAATTCTGGTAATCCCCAATTTCCTGCTCTGTCTTATAACAATTATAAGTTGGAGCGGGACCAACGTTCCCCAGCTCAGTATAACAAGCGGGTTCGGTCAATTCATCCGTTTTATTATCTTGATTAAGGCGTGATATGGTCGCTACCTGGAGAGAGAGAGAAGAAAACACTCAGCGTATGCTCTTGCAAGATTGGATTGGTTATCTAATATATCTAATCAAGATGTCTCCCACTGTTTTAATCAAATCTTCCTTCAAACCCTAAAAGGAAAGACTAGCCGGGATTAATTACACGCTACAAGTTCGCCAATCTTTCAGCCAGGCCAGTGTCGGTACTTTGAGGGAGGTGCCCTGTGCTTTCGCACGGACCTAATTAAAGTAAACCTCGTTTTCCCAGAGGTGTAACCTCGTTAACACCTTTCTAGACACCTACTTGATCGGCTAATTGTAATGTGTAAAACTCTCCCAGGAGTAACTCTTACTCGCAGCGGGTATCGGGATCCAACTATCTCATAAAAGGTATGCAATCTCATTGCAAATTTCAACACTTGAAATTCCCGATAATTTTGCCCCAAACGATCTATGACCTTGATAAGGTCAACAAACCATAGACCGTACGTCAAGTTCAACCCGTCATTTCTTGATTGAATTAAACCCACCCGCATGACCCTTGACATGGTCAACAAGGCCGTACGACTACCCTAAAACAATCTGCATCATATGCATAAACAGATAAATACTGGTCAGCTACCGCACACTACGCCTTGACATGGTCAACAAACGCAGCATGAATACTAAGCAGGACTTATCTGAAATGACGGAGGGCTACGACAGGTATTTCTGAAAACCTATTGCGTAATGAACTTGATATCATTATAGAATCAAATGATTTTTAAAATGGAGTGTTTTTTAGGCTTTTTCTAGTTTTGCTAAAGGGGTCACTCCCGGTGAAGGGATCGTCGGCCCTTTCCTCATCGAATAAGGTGCAGGGTATATCATATATACCACTATGTAAAGAAAAAACTCCAAAAGCAATCAAAATACAAACCGAGTGTTGTAGCATCTGCCTTCTATTGCTAAAGGGGTCACTCCCGGTGAAGGGATCTCGGCCCTTTCCATATCGAATAAGGTGCAGGATGTTCTACAAGGAACACCGCGATGCAAAGCAAGAATTGTAGCTACCTGTTTTTGAAAATTCGATTCCACAACATCATTAGGTTTCTTTTATTTCATTAATCTCATTAATGAAGTCCCATCATTTAAGTCACCTAAACATCACAGATAAATACGACGTACACTTATGCCATCCGCATTCGCCTCGATGTCCCCTCGTGCACCGTTAGGTTAGGTAACTAACGGAAGAGCGGGGCAGGGCTAGCGCGGGTGTAAAACATAAGTAACGTCTATATAATATATCATATATACTATATACAGTATTTATCACAGAACATCAAATGATCACATCACAGATATCGCAGCAGAAAAAACATATATGAAATATTAGATATACTAGGACGTCCGTGTTTTCAATACGAGCCTGTATAAAACACGGATTCCACGGTCGCGATGAATAGCCAAACCCACATCCCTAGACCCCTACGAGAGCGGCAAGCAACACTGCCAATTGTAGGGTTAGGAGACCCGGTCTCGACTCCTCGAGATGGTCTCCCACTGGACCCTAGAACCCGGTTACTTGTGCTCCCCGCCTTGGGTCTACCTAATGCGGAAAAGTAAATATTATACAAAGGTGACATCATCCTCAGCCCGGAAGTGCCACAATAAAAGAATATTACATACATTGAATTTTACATGAATGAAAATGAAAAACACTCATCTCACATAAAACCCCCGGCTATTCAGACACGACGATCCAATATAACATATCCAGCAACACATAACATCACATGTCATCAACGTAAGTAAATATGCCCTCCCAATTGTCGTTGACATATAGCAACGAAACCGGCGATATCACATCTTACACTTACGGTCGCAGAAAAGAAAGTGTAAAACTACAACAGTTGGAATCCGCAACCTCTTTAGACATGCATGCCTAATCAAATGAATTTCTTAGACATCGCATGCCTAACAATTATAAACCCAGCATTTTAGTCTCATTATCGAAAACTCTTTTCAATATCAAGTCGGGCAATTCAACAAGATTCCCGACGTCCTGATCGAATGCTCGTCGCAAACATTAGTAGACGGCCGCACCCCCGGATGCCGTCGACGAAGTGCACTAAGGCAGAACACCACTGCCGTGAGCACCCGAACGGATGCTTTTTGGCGACGGGGTTCTCCTACAGTCACTTGGTCGGGGCTATGGGGCGTGGCTATCTATTAAGTTTACCCAGCGAGTATCCGCGAACGCTACGTGATTGTGACGGACTTTTGATCACATCAAAATTCCATGGCAACCGATCATCTGAGACTAAACTGCTAGATTTAAAACATTCAAATCAGTTATCTCATAATTACTTGTGGATTCCAAATATTGTATCACATTCCTGATAAATAGACAATGTTAAACTTTCCAATCGAATAATCAAACACCCAAGTTTTCCCAAATAGCTCAACACTTGAGCGGAGTTCAAAAATATCCATCACATGCCACAGTACCGATGATCCAGTCGTAGAAGGGTCAAGCCAACGCCTCACATGTGGCACGCCGTACTGCCCCAAACCCTAAGGTTCAAAAGGCAGTTCAAGACGGTCACATAATCGAGTTAAGGTTTGTTGTTTTCTAGAGGGTCCATCGCGTTACTTGCATGACTTAGAACGTTCTTAAACAACGGAAAAATTCAACTCTTGGAAATTTTCCGGGTCGGGAAAAAATGAGTTATTGATATCCGGTCGAACATTTTAACACGTTCTAAATTACCCGGAAAACTCAAAGACGAAGTTAAACTTTCCGATCGAATCAACGAGTCCCCAATACAACCCAGAAAACTCAACTTTTGAGTATAAATTAAAAATACTCAGAAACAACAGAAAATATAATAGGGAAATTACTGTGCAAAAAGTAAAGGATGACGTCATCATGTGGCCGCGGAACCGCCGCAGGAGCCAAGCTCGTGCCGCGGTTCCGCGGCGCTTTGGGCGCGACATTTTGTCGTTTTGCACAGTATTCCTTATAACTGCCTGCTGAATTTTTTAAGCATTTTTAATTCGGAAAAATCCACAATTTCAAAAAATGTACAGAGAAGGGTTTGAATTAGGGTTTCGGGGTTCGATCGGATTTCTAACATCGTCTACACTTCGCCTATGTAACGTTTTAAAAATAATTAAATAAATAATTAAATGAATAAAATTGTTTAAGTGAATTTTATGATTTTCGGTAAAGCAAAATGTATTTTTCGTAAAATCAAACCGCAATTGTTTTTCATTATAAATTCAAAAATACCTATTTAATTATGTAATTACTAGTAAATAGTGTTTATTTAGCCACTTATAAATTTTTAGTTTAATTAAAAAAAATTCCTAAATTAATTATTTTAAATATTAACATAAGCTTTATTTTTACACTAAATTAGTGTAAATTACAAATTTAAATGGTTTTAATTTGTAAAAATGAACCATGGCATGTTAGAATTTAGTATGTATCATGCAAAAATTATTTGCAAATTTTTGCTATTTTCTAGAGTTTTCTTGAGTTGCTATAGTGAAGGAATAAATAAATAAATAATTAAAAGCATGAAAAGACTTTAAATGATGATTCTTTTCTTGAAACTTCCACACTTTTCTTTACTCTTTTCTCTTGCTCCCTCTCTCTCATACAATGGCCGGCCTCAACCATGGCAGCCCCCCCCCATTTCCCACTTATTTTTTGTTCAAAATTCATCAAAAATACTTCAAAAATTCAATTAAAATTCCACAAAATCCTAATCTCTTCATACCCTTTATTCTCTACCCTTCTTTATATGGATTTTGGAGTGGGAAAGCATGTATTTTGGAGGCTCATTTCTTGTTTGGATTTCCCATTTTGGAGGTATAATTTTCTTTCTTTTGATTTATTGTTTTTAGATGATCATTTAAGCTTAATTAGATTTAATGAATTAATTCTATGTTTTTTAAAAAAAATGCAAGTTAGGGTTGTAAATTCAAGTTAGGGTTTTTAATAATTAATTAGGGTTATAATAGTTAGTTTAACACTTTTAGAATTGGAAAATATTGCATGGTTGTTAAATTGTAAAATTTTCATTTAAAATTGTTTTAAATAAGGAAATTAGCTAACTAGATTTTTCTAAAATGTGTTTGTGGGTAATATAAAATTCCAATTAAAGTTGCTATCATTATATTGTAGTTTTAGTGAGAATATTAGCATGTAAATGGAAAGAAAAACTTAGTTTGATCACTAGATTACTTTGGGAATTGGAAAATACTAATAAAATGCTATTATTTTGTAAACTAGATTTTGAAAATTCCTAAATAAATGAGATTAAAAATATAATTTATGGTTTCATTAAATCATTATCATCATGAATTGTGGTTTAATACATTAATTTATGCAAAATCATGTTTTGTGGTTGAATTGTGGTATTTTGCTTGAAAAATGTTAAAATTGTTAAAAGTTGCAAACTAGAAATTTCAAATAAATGCAAAATTGTGTAATAAAAATATTGTAATGGTTTGTATAGTCTAGTAATGCTATTCAATGAGTTTTATGACCATTAGTTTCATTTAAATGTCAAGTTTTGATGAAAAACGGTATACTGGCATTTTCGGGTTTTTGCGAAATTGGACGGTTTGATAGATTTTAGGGTTTCGATGGATTTAATCGTGTTTTATGGTATAAGTAATGTGTTTTAAAGGGTTTCGATGGATTTAATCGTGTTTTATGGTATAAGTAATGTGTTTTAAAACTACAAGTTGTTTGATGATGTTATCTCGATCCATCGGAGTTTGTACGCCGATATCGAGCGGTATTTGGTTCTTTTGCGTGGACGGGACATAGGTTTTAACGTATGCTTGTTCCGTGTATCGTTTGACTTTTGTATGTGATTCGGTTTACGATGCTATTTATATGTTTGCGTCTAGGTAACCCTACGTGGACTGCGGGCGATGAAGAGGAGGATGGCGACACTGTCTTCGACAGACATGGACCAGGTGAGTAGATGCATATCTACGGGGGGAAGTCGGGTGGATGGCGTTTAGCACACCCCCGCAACGTAGAATAGGAATAGTACTTATTGACATTAGGAAACCCGATGTGACCCTAGATTCTTACTGAGCAGGACCCTAGTAATGACCCTAGGCGGGACTAGACTGATTTAGGAAAACCATACCTGAGGATGAATACTTTGGGAAAGGTTCGTAGGTTTCTGATAGAAACACATACGCACACACTAAAACTCGACATGGAGTATACGTATATGTGTATATATATATAAAACTAGGCATAGGTGTATATATATATACAACACGTATATGGGATTCATTGATGTGATATGATATTTGAGGTATGATGAAACAGTATAACTGGGCTTGATGCCGTGATTCTTGACTATACAGTCGTATTAAAGTGCTAGCGGATCATTAGAGAATGAGATAATGAACATGAACATATAAATTATAAAGAGTGGTGGTGATATTGAGGTACATGGGACGCTAAAATAGTACCTAGGCTGTAGCTTGTGACTGATCACGATATGATATATGTATGACTTGATTACGACACCATATAGGTGTGACCTGATGTCGATATCGTATAGGTGTGACTTGATGACGATAAGATATCGATATGATTTAATCACAATATTACACATATGACATGATATTTCTGTGGATAAACTAATGATGCTTATCATGATGGCAATGATATATGATTGATGTATGCGATCACAGTTTAGCACCTTGATCATGAGATGTGTTGATGATGACATTATACGAATGAAGAGACACCTAGGAGATACTTAACCGTACCCCGATATTGGGATGCCGTACGATGGATTTTACCGTACGAGGCTTAGATTTGATGATTGATCCGCACTCTTGATTCGAGGAAGCCGTACTACGTACGTGACGCTATTGAGGCAGGATCGCCGACTATTAGAGATATTGATTTAGACCTTAGGTAGACTCTAGTTTCTTACTGACTAGTCTATTAGGTTTAGTTCCTTAGGATGTTAGATGGACACTGGTTTAGGTTCGACTCACATAGTGGTAGTTGTACTCGTATCTCGCAGAGGAGTGGATAATGCACACCTGTATTTACATTCATACTGTAATCATCATGGTGCATGTTCTTTTATATGTTGCTATAATCAGTATAAACTTTACCTGTTAGGACACCAGGAACATTACCGATGATGCGCATATTCCACGCACACTTATTTGCCGGCTCACACACATCATCATCGGTAATTGCTATGTCACGTACACTTTAGATCATATTATCTTTTATTGATAGAATCAATTAACAACTAAACCGATATAATATTGTGATCACTCTCTGATGTTAGTATAAGACATGATATTCATTACTTAGACATTCATGCATTCATATTTTCGTGTTATCATGCAGTATTATGGGCATATGCCGACACTTATCATATAGTTACTCATGATTTTGAGATTTGGATTTCTATGAGATTTCTGGATTTTTGGGGAAAACCGCAAAAATATATAAAAACTTCTCTCTCTCTCCTCTTCTCTTTTTAAAATAAGATGTGGTTTTCTCGTGATGTATGTGCCGTCCACCATGAGTATTTCATGTTTTATGATGGATTTCGAGACCCGATTCGAGGAGTGGATGAACCGTCTCGGGTACATGGTGTGCCCGGTATGGTACCCCGGGGCAAGAAGATCGAGTTGTAGACGATGAGCCTGGCAGGGGAAGGCTACCTACCGGTGATGTCTGGCGCGGCGGATATCCGGAGGATACCGACCGTTGTCGTGGGATTTGATGATATGGGCCGATCCGGACTGACGGAGCCCGACATATTGAGACTTGAGGTTACATGTGTTGTGTCGATGCTTGACACGGATTTCCATGGATTTCATTGTTGAGATTTCAGATGCTTATACACACTTTACTATGATAACAGCTAAAGAGTTCTCATACATATATATCTGGATTTCAGGATTTGTTACTTTACATTCATGGTGCATGCATTTCATTTCATATGACATAGTACTATATGAGGCACTGACACGACACGGAGTATTTGCACTTACACGTAGTATTACCCTGCTATTCTAGATGACTGAGATATAGTAGTGTATTATTATGACCTAGGATAGCGTCATGCATTCGATTTCTTTTCGTAGATGTCTTCTACTCACGAGTTGGCAACTCACCCCCGTTGTGCCAAATTTTATTTCAGGTTCGATGTACAGGTTTCCGTGGCAGCTTGTTGGCACATCTTTTCTTCAGGGTGATTTGCACGGTAGGTTGGTTAACTTGTATCCGAACCACCATTGTACTTTTATTCATTCATTTGTATCTAGTAAGCTCCATCAACCATATTTGTATTACTTGATAAGTTATTGGACCAGTCTTTATTTCGACCTTAGAGTCGCGCATGTATTATTCTGATCTGGTGGTTTTGTTTTCTTTTGAGTTTTGAGCCTCGCCTACTGGCGTTGTATATTATTGTGCTTGTTGTGGTTGTTTCCGCCTGTTGGCGTTGATGCTAGCTCCCGTTTGGGGATGCTTTTTATTGTTTATGTATATTATACTTGTTGTACCCGTTTGGGGCCAGTTTTTACTGAGGAGACTCTGCCGAAATTTTTGGTAAAATTTGCTGATGTTTTTATACTTGTTTTATTTTCTTTTCTTCTTTTTCTTCTTTTATGGTTTAGATTTCTGGGCTTCGGCTTACTTAGATTACGTGGCGCCTCTAGACGCTTCGTAATCTAAGTGCCGGTCACGTTCCGTACTTTCGGGTCGTGACAAAGTTGGTATCAGAGCGCTAGGTTTAACCCTGTATAAGTCTAGGTGACCCTTGGTTAATGGAGTAGGTGATTTAGGTAGAGTAACGTACCGTGGGTATGGTCCGCGGCATACTTACGATACGCTACTCTGCTTAAGGAGCCTTAGGATGTACATTTGTTTGCACCGTATTTCATTCGTTCCTTGATCTATCTTCGTCGATGTCGGAGGGTGGTTCTGTTACCATGGGCGCACGGGCAGAGGAAGCTGCGGCTCAAATGCGATAACCATTAGAGTATTGGTTATTCTTGAGAATTGAAGCATTGCTTAGCGTGCGGACGAAGGGTATTCACATGCCGTCCGGATGAAGTTAAAGGGTTCGAACGATTATCAGAAAACCATTTTCCTAAGTTTAAAGTATTCGGAAGAACATGCAGGTATTTCGATGGACCCTCTAGAAGAATGAAACCCTAACTCGACATAATGACCACGAGAACGCCCTTGAGCCTTATGGTTTACGGCAGTTCCGCTGTGCCATTAGTGAGGCTTGGGTTGCCCTTCTACGGCTGGATCGTCGATGCTGGGGTATGTACCGGATATTTTTAAACTGTACTTGAGTGTTGAGCTCTCGGGGAATTATGGGGTTTTGATGGATCGATCGAAAAGTTTAATATAGTCCGGATATCAAGTGAAAGGACCGACTATGTGGGAGACTCTAGACATGAGTATTGCCGTTGGTAGCGCAGTCAGCACACCTATGAAAGAACGAGTTCGAAGCAGTCGACATCAGAGGAAAGAGGCGCATATTAACGATAGTGTTTACGATTGTGATTTAGTGATTTGAATTTCCTATTTTCGTTGATTGGATTTTTGTATTTTGAGGACTTTTTTCTACGATTGGTATTTCCTGTGTATACTTTCATTCTATCTGTGTTTCATATATCAGTTGTATTGATGTGGTTTAGTACGAACCCAGTACACTTGATTTGGTTTTATATATTTTGAGATTTTTGATTTGATTTCGTGCATATGGGTTACACATGATTTTGATATATGCTTCGACCTAGTTTTTATCCATTTTCGTACTGTGATTCGAGTCTGATATTCGATGTATGTTTTCGTGCTCCATGTGAACCTGATTAGGATTCTTGCGCATACTTGGCGCACTTGATGCGATTTTGTGCACACCAGATGCACTAAATCGGGGTTTTGTGCAGATTAGATGCACCTGATTTTGAGTCGTGCACGCCCGTTGTACTTGACAGATGTTTTTAGTGCACACCTGTTGCACTTAGTTTTGTTTTGTGGGTATTCATGGTTTCTGCATTTGGTTTCGATTTCAGTGCGCACCGGACGCACATGACATTTTATTGATGTGATTGGGATTGATTTTAGTTTGAGCAGTATGTTTTCATAATCATTATTATTTGATTTAGTAACCAGGCGGGACGTGTATGTTAAATAAAAGATATATATATAGCTATTTTTTAAATTAAACGTCCGCTACTTAGACCGTGACACGTGCATTGCACTCCGATTTTCAAGAAGGGGTTTTTGTATGCTTCTTTATTATGATGATTCGGCGATTTTACTAGGATGCGAACTATATATAAGTTATAGATTGATGTATATTATGATGGTTTTCACATTTGTTATGATATTTTATTATCGCCATAACTCCGATGATTGCGTCATACTTGACGGAGTTGATTTTTGTTATGTATTGATGATTTCGGAGCCCCGACGATTTGAGTGTTTTGCTAAATGTTTTAGTATTTGGAAGGGGAGTTTTAATTTAAATTCGGGGACCGAATTACCTATAGGGGGGAAGATTGTAACGTTTTAAAAATAATTAAATAAATAATTAAATGAATAAAACTGTGTAAGTGAATTTTATGATTTTCGGTAAAGCAAAATGTATTTTTCGTAAAATCAAACCGCAATTGTTTTTCATTATAAATTCAAAAATACCTATTTAATTATGTAATTACTAGTAAATAGTGTTTATTTAGCCACTTATAAATTTTTAGTTTAATTAAAAAAATTTCCTAAATTAATTATTTTAAATATTAACATAAGCTTTATTTTTACACTAAATTAGTGTAAATTGCAAATTTAAATGGTTTTAATTTGTAAAAATGAACCATGGCATGTTAGAATTTAGTATGTATCATGAAAAAATTATTTGCAAATTTTTGCTATTTTCTAGAGTTTTCTTGAGTTGCTATAGTGAAGGAAATAAATAAATAAATAATTAAAAGCATGAAAAGACTTTAAATGATGATTCTTTTCTTGAAACTTTCACACTTTTCTTCACTCTTTTCTCTTGCTCCCTCTCTCTCATACAATGGCCGGCCTCAACCATGGCAGCCCCCCCCCCCATTTCCCACTTATTTTTTGTTCAAAATTCATCAAAAATACTTCAAAAATTCAATTAAAATTCCACAAAATCCTAATCTCTTCATACCCTTTATTCTCTACCCTTCATTATATGGATTTTGGAGTGGGAAAGCATGTATTTTGGAGGCTCGTTTTTTGTTTGGATTTCACATTTTGGAGGTATAATTTTCTTTCTTTTGATTTATTGTTTTTAGATGATCATTTAAGCTTAATTAGATTTAATGAATTAATTCTAAGTTTTTATTTTAAAAATGCAAGTTAGGGTTGTAAATTCAAGTTAGGATTTTTAATAATTAATTAGGGTTATAATAGTTAGTTTAACACTTTTAGAATTGGAAAATATTGCATGGTTGTTAAATTGTAAAATTTTCATTTAAAATTGTTTTAAATAAGGAAATTAGCTAACTAGATTTTTCTAAAATGTGTTTGTGGGTAATATAAAATTCCAATTAAAGTTGCTATCATTAGATTGTAGTTTTAGTGAGTGTATTAGCATGTAAATGGAAAGAAAAATTTAGTTTGATCACTAGATTACTTTGAGAATTGGAAAATACTAATAAAATGCTATTATTTTGTAAACTAGATTTTGAAAATTCCTAAATAAATGAGATTAAAAATATAATTTATGGTTTCATTAAATCATTATCATCATGAATTGTGGTTTAATACATTAATTCATGCAAAATCATGTTTTGTGGTGGAATTGTGGTATTTTGCTTGAAAAATGTTAAAATTGTTAAAAGTTGCAAACTAGAAATTTCAAATAAATGCAAAATTGTGTAATAAAAATATAGTAATGGTTTGTATAGTCTAGTAATGCTATTCAATGAGTTTTATGACCATTAGTTTCATTTAAATGTCAAGTTTTGATGAAAAACGGTATACTGGCATTTTCGGGTTTTTGCGAAATTGGACGGTTTGATAGATTTTAGGGTTTCGATGGATTTAATCGTGTTTTATGGTATAAGTAATGTGTTTTAAAACTACAAGTTGTTTGATGATGTTATCTCGATCCATCGGAGTTTGTACGCCGATATCGAGCGGTATTTGGTTCTTTTGCGTGGACGGGACATAGGTTTTAACCTATGCTTGTTCCTTATATCGTTTGACTTTTGTATGTGATTCGGTTTACGATGCTATTTATATGTTTGCGTCTAGGTATCCCACATGGACTGCGGGCGACGAAGAGGAGGATGGCGACACTGTCTTCGGCAGACATGGACCAGGTGAGTAGATGCATATCTACGGGGGGAAGTCGGGTGGATGGAGTTTAGCACCCCCGCAACGTAGAATAGGAATAGTACTTATTGACATTAGGAAACCCTATGTGACCGAAGATTCTTACTGAGCAGGACCCTAGTAATGATCCTAGGCGGGACTAGACTGATTTAGGAAAACCATACCTGAGGATGAATACTTTGGGAAAGGTTCGTAGGTTTCTGATAGAAACACACACGCACACACTAAAACTCGACATGGAGTATACGTATATGTGTATATATATATAAAACTAGGCATAGGTTTATATATATATATATACAACACGTATATGGGATTCATTGATGTGATGTGATATTTGAGGCATGATGAAACAGTATAACTGGGCTTGATGCCGTGATTCTTGACTATACAGTCGTATTAAAGTGCTAGCGGATCATTAGAGAATGAGATAATGAACATGAACATATAAATTATAAAGAGTGGTGGTGATATTGAGGTACATGGGACGCTAAAATAGTACCTGGGCTGTAGTTTGTGACTGATCACGATATGATATATGTATGACTTGATTACGACATCATATAGGTGTGACCTGATGTCGATATCGTATAGGTGTGACTTGATGACGATAAGATATCGGTATGATTTAATCACAATATTACACATATGACATGATATTTCTATGGATAAACTAATGATGCTTATCATGATGGCAATGATATATGATTGATGTATGCGATCACAGTTTAGCACCTTGATCATGAGATGTGTTGATGATGACATTATACGAATGAAGAGACACCTAGGAGATACTTGACCGTACCTCGATATTGGGATGCCGTACGATGAATTTTACCGTACGAGGCTTAGATTTGATGATTGATCCGCACTCTTGATTCGAGGAAGCCGTACTACGTACGTGACGCTATTGAGGCAGGATCGCCGACTATTAGAGATATTGATTTAGACCATAGGTAGACTCTAGTTTCTTACTGACTAGTCTATTAGGTTTAGTTCCTTAGGATGTTAGATGGACACTGGTTTAGGTTCGACTCACATAGTGGTAGTTGTACTCGTATCTCGCAGAGGAGTGGATAATGCACACCTGTATTTACATTCATACTGTAATCATCATGGTGCATGTTCTTTTATATGTTGCTATAATCAGTATAAACTTTACCTGTTAGGACACCAGCACCATTACCGATAATGCGCATATTCCACGCACACTTATTTGCCGGCTCACACACATCATCATCGGTAATTGCTATGTCACGTACACTTTAGATCATATTATCTTTTATTGATAGAATCAGTTAACAACTAAACCGATATAATATTGTGATCACTCTCTGATGTTAGTATAAGACATGATATTCATTACTTAGACATTCATGCATTCATATTTTCGTGTTATCATGCAGTATTATGGGCATATGCCGACACTTATCATATAATTACTCATGATTTTGAGATTTGGATTTCTATGAGATTTCTGGATTTTTGGGGAAAACCGCAAAAATATATAAAAACTTCTCTCTCTCTCTCTCCTCTTCTTTTTTTAAAATAAGATGCGGTTTTCTCGTGATGTATATGTCATCCACCATGAGTATTTCATGTTTTCTGATGGATTTCGAGACCCGATTCGAGGAGTGGATGAACCGTCTCGGGTACATGGTGGGCCCGGTATGGTACCCCGGGGCAAGAAGATCGAGTTGTAGATGATGAGCCTGGCAGGGGAAGGCTACTTACCGGTGATATCTGGCGCGGCGGATATCTGCAGGATACCGACCGTTGTCGTGGGATTTGATGATATGGGACGATCCGGACTGACGGAGCCCGACATATTGAGACTTGAGGTTACATGTGTTGTGTCGATGCTTGACACGGATTTCCATGGATTTCATTGTTGAGATTTCAGATGCTTATACACACTTTACTATGATAACAACTAAAGAGTTCTCATACATATATATCTGGATTTCAGGATTTGTTACTTTACATTCATGGTGCATGCATTTCATTTCATATGACATAGTACTATATGAGGCACTGACACGACACGGAGTATTTGCACTTACACGTAGTATTACCCTTCTATTCTAGATGATTGAGATATAGTAGTGTATTATTATAACCTAGGATAGCGTCATGCATTCGATTTCATTTCGTAGATGTATTCTACTCGCGATTTGGCAACTCACCCCCGTTGTGCCAAATTTTATTTCAGGTTCGATGTACAGGTTTCTGTGGCAGCTTGTTGGCACATCTTTTCTTCATGGTGATTTGCACGGTAGGTTGGTTCACTTTTATCCGAACCACCATTGTACTTTTATTCATTCATTTGTATCTAGTAAGCTCCATCAACCATATTTGTATTACTTGATAAGTTATTGGACCAGTCTTTATTTCGACCTTAGAGTCGCGCATGTATTATTCTGATCTGGTGGTTTTGTTTTCTTTTGAGTTTTGAGCCTCGCCTACTGGCGTTGTATATTATTGTGCTTGTTGTGGTTGTTTCCGCCTGTTGGCGTTGATGCTAGCTCCCGTTTGGGGATGCTTTTTATTGTTTATGTATATTATACTTGTTGTACCCGTTTGGTGCCAGTTTTTACAGAGGAGACTCTGCCGAAATTTTTGGTAAAATTTGCTGATGTTTTTATACTTGTTTTCTTTTCTTTTCTTCTATTTCTTCTTTTATGGTTTAGATTTCTGGGCTTCGGCTTACTTAGGTTACGTGGCGCCTCTAGACGCTTCGTAATCTAAGTGCCGGTCACGTTCCGTACTTTCGGGTCGTGACAGCCTAATGCTCTAGCTAGGCTCTGATACAACTGTAGGGTTGCTAGGCACGCACACAAGGTACTACGAGGCTTCAACCATGCCCGATTAAAATTTTAGCACTGCCGAACAACACTAATACGGATCTTTAAATTAGGGTTTAGGCGAAAACTAGCAAGTTAACAACTTTAACTACAAGTGAAAGAGAAAACAACCTTTGTAGATCTTGTCCTTCACTTCAATAGCTCCGTGTAGATGTCCCCTTCGCTGCAATCGTGAACTCTGGACTCTAGAGAAGCTCCACAAGAAGAATGAACATGTTTGCTTCGTTGACTTCGAGGTCGAAAATGATCTACGTCGGGGAGACACTAACTCAAGCTATTCCTTCACTAGGTCATGAACTTTATGAAGAGAACACACTCTATTACATAGAAAGTGGTTGAGGATGAAGAAGTAGGAAGTAGGCTCACTTTAGAATTGATTTTCTCACTCTTTTTCTCATGGCACCATTGGAGCTAGTAAGGTTTTTGATGGAGCTTAATGAAGAAGAAGAAGAAGGAATAATGAATAATCCATCCAAATGAAAAACTTATCCTCAATAATTTAACCATGGGTGAGTTAAGCTATAATGCGTAACTCATGTAGAGAATTAACCAAAGCATTAGGTTAAAGGTTAGGTTAAAGAATATCAAAAGAAATGACAAAAGAGTGGACTTTGTCAAAGCTTCTCCAAGCTTCTTCAAGCTTGATTACTTTGACTAAGTTAAACCCTTTTGTTAAATCTTAAGATAAAACAATAATCTTAATCTTTACCCTAATCTTGGTATGAGTCTCATACATCTAACTTTGATGTATTATCAAGCATGATACAAACATGTACACTTGCATATATCACATATAAACAATGTGCACAATCTAGTGAGAAAATAAATCATAAGTAAGCTAATACTAGTTAATGCAATGTAATATATCAAATATATAATTATGCATTAAATTATTAAATCAACTCTTGATTTAATAATCCGGCTATAACCGACTAATATCAAAAGTAACAACTTATCGAATCAACACTTGATCCTATAACCCGGCTATATTGCATACAACCGATCAATGTCACAAATCGCGAGAATAGAATACGATATCTCATATCGTATTAATCTCGGTCCCGCACATATCACATATGTGCTCCTACTCTGTTTCGCTTGAGCCTGGAAACCCCTGTGTAGGACTCTGAAGACTCGTCAATACGCTGGCAGTAGGTGATGATCATATCAAATATCCACAAGCCGCAAGCGGTGTGCTAAACGTAAATGCCACCTGGGTATTGAGCGATCAGAAGATCAACAAGCAAGCCTGCTAGTACTCCTGTGAATCCAATCAGTAACACTCCCGTACAGTCCGGTCTCGTCGTCTGATATGTCGCATATCTCGCCTAGGGGTGGTAAACGTCAGACCCCAGTAGCTCGATAAGTCGTGTCGATATGAAGTCAATAACAGTTCGAGAAACTTCTGGTAACACTTACCAGTAAATCTCAGCAAGCCTGGCCAGGGATTTCCGGTTATAGCCAATCGAACACAGCACAACATCAACTCCGTATACCGGGAGAGACGAATCCCCTCCTATCGCTCGTTGCCTCCATGTGATTCGGGACTGTACCCAAAAACCACCGTTTTGCACGCCTTCTTGGATGTGGTAAGGTGGAAATCAAAGCACAGTGGGAATCACACAAGACTCTATGACGCTCTCGGGTCAACAGACTACTCTGTACCAGTGTCACCGGAGAACTGCCAGCTGACGTTAGGTATAATACCATCTAGGAGTTCTCGGCGTGTCCGTCCAGTGTACCCAGTCTCCACTGAGCACCCGTACACCATCCTTGATGTCAAACACCGATGGATATGGGATCATCCATCGCCCATCATATGGGTCAAGATGCGTATACGCTGGTGTACTTTGGTGCATCGATGCCCTGTCTTGATACACCCTCGACTAGGAAAAGTTATAGGATGTACTCGTTGACTACCGTGGCCCCACTAGTATGATCTCATCATAGTCCCAGTAGTCGAGTACATATCCTAAGGGCTTTATCAACATGTATTAGAGACAATCAGAGTACATGTTAAGATAAAGTACAACCAGATAGCATACTATCATGTCGAGCAAGAAAGTCCTCCCTATATACGTCCCAGCATCCACTACAATATACATCGTATGTACAGTAATGGCCTCTAGGGCATACATATACCTAACAGTTGTGCCACAGTGTTTTGCAGGACTTACCCTCTGAGTAGTCGCGGCAGGGCGTCTTATCATCTCTACTTTTGTGGATACCGCTACGTTTGGCTGTGAGGCCTTTGCTTTTAGGTAGGTTTGCGATTAACTGTTTGTACATTGTATATCTTTTTGTTGGATCTAGTATTCTCCATCTACCACTTCTTGTATTTGACTTAGAGACGAGTTATGAGGATTCAGTGTTGTATTATTATTTTGGTGACTTTGGGCGCCGTGCTCGTGGAAGCCGGTTTTGTTGAAAAGTTTACATCTTTATGCTGTTTTCTTTTATATTTCTTCGCTTCGGCGTCGTATATATATTTGTGGCTGTTGTCTCCGTCGTTGTTCGTGATTTGCTCCCGTTTGGGATGTTTATTTATTATCTATGTTGTACCCGTTTTCGGGGCTAGTTTTTACAAAGGAGGTGCTGCCGAAATTTTTAAGAACGAAAACTAAAGTTAAAGATTTTACTTAAGATCTTCCGAATGTTTTAAACTATGTTTTTCTCCTTTTATCCTGTTTTAGGCGGTTTAGATTTCTGGGTTTCGGCTTACTTAAGTTACGTACGCCTGTAGACGTTGCGTAGTTTAACTGCCGGTTACGGGCCAAATTTTGGGTCGTGACAAAGTTGGTATCAGAGCGCTAGGTTTTACCTTTTGGAGTGTAGGATGACCTTGGTATGATGGAGTAGGTAGCTTAAGCAGAGTGACGTAGCGTGTGTATGTTCCACGGCATACTTACGATACGGTACTCCGCATAAGTAACCTTAAAACTTATTGATTGAAATTTCTTCCGTGATGATATACATCCTTGTGATTCGATTCCTGTTTCCGTATCGAATCTTGTTTCAATTTCCAGCCTATATGCCGCCGAAGACTACGAGGGCACAGAGACCGGCCGTAAGGGCCGAGGTTAGAGTTGACTCGTCCGAGGCGAGGACTGACCGGGGTGGTACGCCTGTTGTACCGGAGCACATTTCTATGATTGGGGCTGGTATGTAGGACCTGCGCCAGATGATGGGGACCTTAGTAGAGGCCATTCGAGCGAAGGGACAGGCAGTTGTTCCACCCGTTGCAGGGACCACGATGGTACCTACAGCTCCGGAGCTTATTACCGTGCCACTACAGAGTTTATGAGGCTGAGGCCTCCAGTGTTCACTGGCACAGATATTACTGAGGATCCGCAGTCGTTTATCGACTGGATGGCCAGGATTTGACGTTTGCTCCGATGCTCCGATGAGAGATGGGTGGAGTTTACGAGCTTTCGTCTGGAGGGTCTGGCCCAGAAGTGGTGTGAGTCATTAGAGAGGGGCAGAGCTGCGGGTCTTGCTCCTATGACCTTGGCTGAGTTTGTGACGGTATTTCTCGCCCATTTTCTTCCACTGAGAGTCAGGGATGTGCGAGCATGTAGATTTGAGTCGTTACGCCAGACTTCGGGGATGACGGTGTCTGAGTATGATGTACTGTTTACCGAGCTATCAGTGTATGCTCCGTACTTGGTGGCGACTGAGGAGATGAGGGTGAAGAGGTTTGTTCGAGGCATGCTTACCCAATTGTTCCTAGCCATTAGCATTCAGCATTGCGAAACATATGCGGCAGCGGTGGATGCAGCACTATTGGTTGAGGAGCGTCTTTCTGAGTTGTCAGTTGCTTCGGAACCGAAGAGGGTTCGTACTGGTGATCCGGCATCGAGGTGAGCGTTTAGACGTCATGACAGTTCCTGTTTAGATAGTGGAGGTTCGGGACGAGGTCGGCATTTTAGCTCTTACCCTCAGGAGGGTCAGCAGTTTGTATCTGGATGTTACCGGTGCGGGAGTATAGGTCATCGGGTTCGAGATTATGCTAAGCCACGTGTGAGCAAGGTAGCTGAACCGCAGGTAACCTTACCACCTTCTCCACCTCAGAGGGCGTTGCCCCTTATGCCGGTTCTTGCTCCACGTCAGACTCTTGTGCAGAGAGATCGGGGTCGCGGAGGTTTTATACCGAGAGGGCAGGGTGGTAGAGGCGGAGGTCAGCCAGTTGCCGGTAGAGGGCAGGTTCGGGTGTTTTCCTTGACTCACCCGGATGCTCAGGCGTCCAATGCTGTGGTTTCAGGTAGCCTTTCTGTATGTTCTTTTGATGCACATGTTCTTTTTGATCCGGGATCTACGCATTCATATGTTTCTACGCACTTCATACCGAGGTTAGGCCGAGAGTCGTGTTGGCTAGATCAGCCGCTTGTCGTGACTACTCCTGTTGGAGAGTCGTTTGTTGCGCGACACGTGTTCTGGTCATGTGCTGTCCGTTTAGGAGACAGAGATTTGCCAGTCGACTTGATCCTTCTTGAGATGTTGGAGTTCGATGTTCTACTGGGCATGGACTGGTTAGATACTTGCTACGCGTCCGTGGACTGCCGCGAGAAGACAGTTAGGTTTTGTTTTCCCGGCGAGTTAGTGTTTGTTGTGCAGGGGGACCGTGGTGCCTCCCCTCACAGTTGGATTTCTGTCCTTTGCGCTAGTCGGCTTTTGAGGAGGGGATGTCAGGGATTCTTGGCTTTCATTTATGATACTGGACCCACAGTGGAGTCGTTGGACTAGGATCCTACCATGCGAGAGATTCCCGACGTCTTTCCCGATGAGTTACTTGGGTTGCCGCCAGAATGCGATATTGAGTTCTGCATTGATCTGATTCCAGGCATGGAGCCTATTTCTATACCGTCTTATCGGATGGCTCCGGCAGAGCTTAGAGAGCTTAAAGATCAATTGCAAGAGTTGTTTGATATGGGACTTGTGCGTCCGAGTGTTTCGCCGTGGGGAGCTTCTGTGCTGTTCGTCAAGAAGAAGGACGGCAGTTTGAGGCTGTGTGTGGATTATCGTCAATTGAACCGAGTTACGGTGTGGAATAGGTATCCTTTGCCTCGCATTGACGATTTATTTGATCAGCTCCAGTGTGAGAAACATTTTGAAGGGTTGCCTACGACGGCAGCAAGGTTTCGGGAGGCATCGTCCATGCCAAATTAAAATTTTGCCGATTTAGATAACCCTAACATAGATCGTCTACTAGAAATATATGGAAAAATATATGCAAACACTTTGCAATAAGTAAAGAGAGCAAGGAATACAACCTTTGTAGACCGGTCCTTCACTTCAATAGCTCCGTGTAGTCATCCCCTCCGCTGCGATCGCAAACTCTGGACTCTAGAGAGGCTCCGTTGAAGAAACGAACGTGCTTGCTTCGAAGACTTCGAGGCAGATGATGATCTACGTCGGGGAGACACTAACTCAAGCTATTCCTTCACTAGGTCATGAACTTTTTGAAGAGAACACCCTATACTACATGGCAAGTGGTAGAGGATGAGGCTCACTTTAGAATTGATTTTCTCACACCTTTAATCATACCTCCATTAAAGCTAGTAAGCTTTTCATGGAGCTTGATGAAGAAAAAGAAGTGTTGTGAATAATTCATCCAAATGAATTATATCACTCATGGTTGAGTTAAAGCTATCATGCTTAACTCATGTAGAGACTTTACTAGGGTTAGTATAATGGTTGGGTTGATAAAAATTTACAAGAGAAACAAAAAGGGAAGACTTTGGTCAAAGCATCCATAAGCTTCTACAAGCCTCTTGCTTTACCAAAGATGCATCCAATTTTGAATTACTTAGATAATTACAAACCCTAGATTATATCAACCATGGTATAAGTCTCATACACCCATGTATAATGTATCATCAAATATGACACAAAACATTGTACATTAATATATATCACATATATATACATGCACAAATCTAGTGAGAAAATAAATCTTAAGTGAGCAAATACTAGTTAATGTAATGTGATATATCAAATATATAATTATACATTAAATTATTAAATCAACTCTTGATTTAATAATCCGGCTATAACCGACTAATATCATGTGTAACAACTTATCGAATCAACACTTGATCCGATAACCCAGCTATATCGCATACAACCGATCAATGTCACGAATCGCGAGAATAGAATATGGTATCACATATCGTATCAATCTCGGTCCCGCATAAATCACATATGTGCTCCTACTCCGTTTCGCTTGAGCCAGGAAACCCCTGTGTAGGACTCTAAAGACTCGTCAATATGCCGGCAGTAGGTGATGATCATATCAAACACCTACAAGCAGCAAGCGGTCTGCTAAACGTAACGGCCACCCGTGTATTGAGCGATCAGAAGATCAACAAGAAAGCCTGCTCACACTCCTGCGAATCCAATCAGTAACACTACCGTACAGTCCGGTCTCTTCGTCTGATATGTCGCATATCTTGTCTAGGGGTGGTAAATGTCAGACCCCAGTAACTCGATAAGTCGTGTCGATATGAGGCTCATAACGGGTCGAGAAACTACTGATAACACTTACCAGTATATCTCTGAAGCTGCCTTGGCCAAGGACTTCCTGTTATATCCAATCGAACATAGCGCAACATTAACTCCCTTTACCGGGAGAGACGAAACCCCTCCTATCGCTCATTACCTCAATGTGACTCGGGACTGTACCCAAAAGCCACCGTTTTGCACACCCTCTTGAACGTGGTATGATGGAAATAAAAGCACGGTGGGAATCACACAAGACTCTATGACGATCTCGGGTCTACAAACTAACCTGTACCAGTGTCACCAGAGAACAGCCATCTGGCGTGAGGTATAATACCATCTGGGAGTTCTCGGCGAGTCCGTCCAGTATACCCAGTCTCTACTGAGCACCCGTATGCCATCTCTGATGTCAAACACCAATGGATATGTGATCATCAATCGCCCATCTTAATGGGTCGAGAAGATATACGCTAGTCTACTCTGGTATATCGATGCCCTGTCTCGATACACCTACGACTAGAAACATTTGAAGGATTTACTTAACGACTACACTGTCCCCACTAGTTTGATCTGCATCATAGTCCTGGTAGTCAAGTACTCATCCTAAGGGCTTTATCAACATGTAACATAGAGACAATCAGAGTACATGTTAAGATAAAGTGCAACCAGATAGCATACTATCATGTCGAGCAAGAAAGTCCTCCCTATATATGTCTAAGCATCCACTACAATATACATCGTATGTAAAGTAATGGCCTCTAGGGCATACATATTACTAACTCATTTTTTTCTAAGATTGATTTGCGTTCGGGTTATCATCAGTTGCAGGTTCGGAATGATGACATTCCGAAGACTGCTTTTCGTACGCGCTATAGGCACTATGAGTTTTTTGTGATGTCGTTCAGACTCACCAATGTGCCAGCAACGTTCATGGATCCGATGAACCGGATTTTCAGGCCGTTCCTCGACCAGTTTATTATAGTGTTTATTGATGACATACTGGTCTACTCTACGAGTCGTGAGGAGCATGAGTAACACTTGAGGATTGCTTTGGAGATATTGAGAGAGCACCAGCTGTATGCTAAATTCTCAAAGTGCGCGTTTTGGCTTGATAGTGTTGACTTCCTGGGTCATGTGGTGACTGGTGATGGTATTCTTGTGGACCCGAGGAAGATCGAGGCTGTATAACTTTGGCCCAGACCCGTGTCGGTGACTGATGTCCGCAGGTTTTTGGGCTTAGCTGCTTATTATCGCCGTTTTATGCCGGATTTCTCGAGTATCGCTGCACCGCTGACTGGACTGATCCGGAAGGGAGTTCCTTTTGTTTGGACTGATGCGTGTGACCAGAGTTTTCAGCAGTTGAAGACTCGGTTGACGACAACACCGGTTCTATCTTTTCCTTCTAGATCGGACGGCTATGTTGTTTACAGTGATGCCCGTTTGTCTGAGATTCTTGAGCTTGTTCGACAGGGTACAGTTTCGGAGTTCATGATTGATGACCAGGGTGTGCTACGATACGGGACTCGCTTGTGTGTACCAGATACTGATGGGTTGAGACGCGGGATTCTAGAGCAGGCACATCAGTCAGCCTTTAGCGTTCATCCAGATTCCACCAAGATGTATCGTGACTTGATAGACTTTTACTGGTGGGATGCGATGAAGCGCGATATTTCGGACTTCGTTTCGAGGTGCCTGACTTGTCAGCAAGTCAAGGCTGAGCATCAGAGACCGGCTGCAGAGTTGCAGCATTTACCCATTCCGGAGTGGAAATGGGAGCAGATTTCGATGGACTTCATTGTGTGTCTACCCAGGACCAGTAGAGGGTATGACTCCATTTGGGTGATTGTTGACCGGTTGACGAAAGCGGCTCACTTCCTTCCAGTGAAGACCATTTTCGATTATGCTCAGTACGCTTAGTTGTATATAAATGAGATTGTGCGTTTGCACGGTGTTCCCATATGCATAGTATCCGACAGAGGCACCCAGTTTACTAGCCGTTTTTGGCAGAAGCTTCAGGAAGCTTTGGGTACTGGTTTAGTTTTAGCACCGCTTTTCATCCACAGACCGATGGTCAGTCGGAGCGGACTATACAGACTCTGGAGGATATGCTCCGTGTATGTGTGCTTGATTTTGGTAGCAGTTGGGATCGTCACTTGCCGTTGATTGAGTTCTCCTACAACAACAAGAGACTATTCTGATGGCACCTTTTGAGGCTTTATATGGTAGGAAGTGTCGATCGCAAGTCTGTTGGACCGAACTCAGCGAGAGTAGAGTGTTGGGACCCCTGCTAGTTCAGGAGACTACGGAGAAGATCCAGCTGATTTAGGACAGGATGAGATCAGCCCAGTGCAGGCAGAAGTCTTATGCCGACCGTCGTCGACGCAGACATGAGTTCGCACTTGGGGATCATGTATTCCTGAGGATTTCTCCAATGAAATGCGTTATGCGATTTGGGAAGAGGGGGAAGCTCACTCCCAGATTTATAGGTCCTTTTGAGATCCTTGAGCGAGTGGGTTCTGTTGCTTATCGTTTAGCGCTCCCGCCTAGTTTTCCGGATGTTCACCCCGTTTTCCATGTGTCGATGCTTCGTAGATACCTTCATGATCCTTCTCGTATGATTCAGCATGAGACTGTTCAGCTTGAGCGCGATCTTTCGTTCACCGAGCAGCCAGTTGTTATTTTGGATCGGCAGGTAATGAAACTTCGGTCAAAGGTCTTGCCGTCTGTGAAGATTCTTTGGCGTAGCCCTACCAGTGAGGAGATCACTTGGGAGGCCGAGAGCGAGATGCGGAAGAAATTCCCTCATCTGTTTGAAGGTACGCATAGTATTTAATTTTAATTCAGGGACCGAATTTCTATAAGGGGGAGATTGTAACATTTTAGAAAAATCGTTATGCGAATTTTTCCGTTTGAGGGTAAAATTGTTGGTATTTCCTATTTTAACCCGACTGTAATCAAACGTCCATATAGACTTGCCAGCACCTAGTTTAGCTAAAATAAAGCTGGTGCGCTAGCTTTGGGGGTATATGGGATGTTTTGGTTCAAATAGAATTTTCCCTATTTTAATATTATTTCAATGTGGTATTTACAATATGGGTATGGGTTTTTACTCCTAAAATTTTTTCTTGGAAATTTATCAAGATAAGTTAACCAAAGCCCTTCTCATAATATCTAGATCTTTTGTTGTGCAAGGTGTTTAGTTTTTAAAGAAAATAAAAAGAGTAAAAGAGGTGGCATGTGCATGCATATGCATTTATGAGCATTCATTACAAGAATTAGCTAGAACATCCACACAAGCCTTCAAAAAAACCCCACCTCCTCACTTGGCCGAGAATCTTCTTCATTCTTCTGCCCTTGATCATTCCTTTCACCATTTGCATCAATCCAAGCTCAATAAATCTCCAAAATTCCCAAAATAAATCACAAAAATACCTCAAGTCTTGTTTTGCCTTCATGATCACTTGGAGCTAGGAAATCTTAGATCTTGGGAGCGAGTTTTGATAGGTATAATCCCTAAACTGTTAATTAGGATTTTTTATGATGGGTAGCTCGTTGGTTATTGTTTAGAATACATTAAAAATCGATTAGTGCAATATCGCGTTTTTAGTTCCTTTTAGAACCTCTGTGAACTGCTGTGACCTGGAAATTTTACTAAGTGACCAAACAAGGTTGTAGTGATGTACTAATGAACCTAAGACCCTACCCGAGACACGAGATCCACCACACCGGCTTGGGCCGGTGACCTAAGTAAGAATTCCGGCGACGTAGGCTATTGAGGGGTGTTAGGTGTTGGTTTTTTTGTGGGTAGTTGTCTGCTGTTGTTTAAAGGTGTTTGGTACTGTTTAAATTTTTAGTAATTACAGTATGCAAAATCTGGGATCTTTTTCCTATAATCTAGTGTTTTGTGTCCGCGTGTTACGTTATCCGACACGGATCGTGATCTTGTGCAGCTGCTGCACTTAGATTGGTTTCGTAGTGTCGTCACACACGTTAACCACTAGACGGACACTTGTGAGTTAGTTTGGAGTTGGTGTGTCGTTTAAAACGTAGTTTTACGTTATATTGGTAGATTTCTGAGATTTTTGCACTGTATTGTGTTTGTGAAATTATAGCGTCGCAAGCGGGGACCTCGGACGCTGCGAACAAGGGGATGCCGGTGGTCAGATTTTCATAGCTCGAGACCATCGGTGAGTAGACTTAACATCTACGGGAAATCGCCCGTATGGCGTTAAGCGTCAGGGCTAGATATGATATGATATTAGCCGCATTTGTATATGCTCATATAGAGATGATGCATGCATTTCATTGCATATAGCTACTTGTTGTGCTTGAACCTGTATTCCTTGTACACTGCACTATTATTGACAATCCATGTTGCACGAGCACCAATGATATGCTACACACACATTGTCGGTAATTGTCATGATACACACAACACAAATATTCATTGATATACCTTGCTATTGGTTAGCGACATACGCACAGTTATTATTGTGCGATAGCGCATATGACATATAGCATACCTGTATACCTACATGCTTATACATATGCCATACTATACCTACATAATCGTACATATACTTTGCTATTGTTACATGATCAGCTTTTTATAACATATATATCAGTCGAATGGGACGCTGTATATATATGTAATTTGGATTTGGATATTTGGGAACCGCGAGATATATTTAATGACTTGATGCATTTAAATAGCGGACTTTTCCCGTGATATGCTCATATTGATGTTTTATGTTGGATATGCTATTGTTCATGGATTTACGCATTTGAGATATGTTTTCATGCGATATGGAATTTCAAGTGTCGATGTTAGGCACTTATATTCCGAGAGATATATGGATTTTGGAGACCGATATGTGGAACACAAGTGTCGAGGTGGGATACTTGGGTTTCGAGGAACGTATGGATATCAGAAAGACCGATACGTGGAACACAAGTGTCGAAGTGGGATACTTGGGTTTCGAGGAACATATGGATACGAGTATTTACGTGTCGATGTTAGGCACTGGTTTTCATGATATTTTAGAGTGTTGATTTTGACACCCAGGTTCCAGGAGACTTACAGGATTTCAGGGCCGATCTGAGTATTTTTGGGATTTGGGGTGTTGTTGATTTACACCGGGCTTTTCTTTGCTTATGATTTGTGTAGGCTATTATTTATTTTCCCGCACTCAGTACTCAGTTAATATTCACTTATTCATGTAGATATAGTACCTGCTGGTGTACCTTGATCATGATAGTCGCATATTCATATTGTCATACTCATGCTACCAGCTTACATGCTATTGATCATTGCTGTTAGTCCATACTTGCGATTTCAGTATGATGTTATTTACTATTCACCAGTTGGCAACCCACGTTGTGCCACAGTGTTTTGCAGGACTTACCCTCTGAGTAGTCGCGGCAGAGCATCTTATCATCTCTACTTTTGCGGATACCGCTACGTTTGGCTGTGAGGCCTTACTTTTAGGTGGGTTTGCGGTTACCTGTTTGTACATTGTATATCTTTTTGTTGGTTCTAGTATTCTCCATCTACCACTTCTTGTATTTGACTTAGAGGCGAGTTGTGAGGATTCAGTGTTGTATTATTATTTTGGTGACTTTGGGCGCCGTGCTCGTGGAAGCCGGTTTTGTTGAAAAGTTTACTTCTTTATCCAGTTTTCTTTTATATTTCTTCGCTTCGGCGTCGTATATATATTTGTGGTGGTTGTCTCCACCGTTGGGCGTGATTTTCTCACGTTTTTGATGCTTTATTTAATATCTATGTTGTACTCATTTTCGGGGCTAGTTTTTTCAAAGGTGGTGCTGCCGAAATTTTTAAGAACGAAAACTAAAGTTAAAGATTTTACTTAAGATTTTCCGAATGTTTTAAACTATGTTTTTCTCCGTTTATCCAGTTTTGGGCGGTTTAGATTTCTGGGTTTCGGCTTACTTAAGTTACGTACTCCTGTAAACATTACGTAGTTTAAGTGCCGGTTACGGGCCAAATTTTGGGTCGTGACACCTTATTATGTATTGTGGTTTTGGATCAAAATATACAAAAGTGGTGCTGCCCAAATTTTTAAAAGAAGAAATATGTTTTCAAACTAGTAAATTTCACTTGCATTATTCATGTTCCTTTTCTATGCATTTAAGAAAACTTGATTTCACTATCCCTTTATTTCAAAACTTCACCTTTTTTATTTTCTTAAAAAGGTTTAGATTTCTGGGTTTCAGCTTACTTAAATTATGTTACGCCTTTAGACGTTGCGTGATTTAAATGCTGGTCACGAGCTAATATTTCGGGTCGTGACATGACATCATCCTCAACACGAAAGTATCCCAATGAAAGAATATTACATAGATATTTACATGAATGAAAATAAAAAACTCTCTTCTCAAGCAAAAACCCCCGGCTATTCAATCACGACGATCCAATATAACATATCAGCAGCACATAACATCACATTTCATCAACGTAAGTAAATATGCATATCCCAAATTCCGTTGACATATAGCAACGAGATCGGGGATACATCATATATTATACTTACGGTCGCAGTGAAGAAATGAAAACAGCAATATTTAGAATCCGAAAATACCTTAGACATCATAAACCCGGAATATCTCATATTCCAAATTTTATGCCTAACTTATAAACCTTGCTTTTTAGTCTCAAATTGAAAACTCTTTTCACTAAGCTGTCGGATAATTCAACAAGATTCCCGACTAACTGATCGCGTACTATATACGACTGCGACGGTGTTTTGATCTGAATCAAAACTCCGTGGCAATCGATCAAATGAGACTAAACGGCTAGATTTACAATATACTAACTAGTTTTCACAAAACTAATTATTGTGGATTCCAAATATTGTATCACATATCATCATCATCATCTATACGACGCTAAACATTTCGATCGATTTATCGAACACTCACAAATACCAGAGACCTTAACAACTTGAGTCTCATTAAAAACATCCAGATAGTACCAAATATTCAAATGGAGCAGCAAAAGAAAAATAAAGCCCAACACACCCTAAACTGCAGCGGAACCGCGGCCAAACTGGGGTTTAGGCCACGGTTTCACGGCACTTTTAAGGAGATAGGGTTTCAAATTTATTCTGGCTCCATAAAAAACCCTGCATGATTTTCTGAAAATTTTTAATCACAAAAATTTCAAACTTTGAATAATCGACAGAAACATGCCAAAATGCGGCTTCGAAAAATCGATCGAACACTTTAACACCGTAATGACTTTCCCTAATGTTCTACCTTGGCTCTGATACCATGAAAGTCTAACCTAGCACCACCATGAGGTCAAAACTGGCATCAAGCATACAACTTTAAAAATTTGGGATGCTAAACTAGACTAACCTAGGATCAAACTAGATAATTAGGGTTACTATGATGATATCAAACTAAACTAGCTAATAGAAAAGGAGGCTACATCCTTTGTAGACCGTGTCCTTCTCTTCTAATGCTCCGGGTTGTAGTCCTTGCGACTACACTAGGCTCCACTTGAAGAATGAACAAGCTTCCTTCGATGACCTTCGTGCCAAAGATGATCCACCCGAAGCAACACTAATCCAAGCTACCCCTCCACTAAACTCTTTAGTGATGGAAACACACTACACTTGAGTTCTAATCAAGTGTAGGATGGTGAAGTAGGGGTATTGTTTGCTCACTTACGATCTCAACCTCTAGGGTTCACAACACATGTGATGGTTTAGAGCTTGAAGCATGAATGAGGAAGAAGAAGGAAAATGGAGAAAGCTAGAGAGCTTTTTACCAAAATGAGTCAAGTAAAAGGCTAAGGCAAAAAACCAACCAAGTGAAGAATGGCTCTACACTTGTAACATTTTAGTAAAATAATATATTATTTTCGGAATTTAAATATTTAAAATAATAATTTCTATGAATATTATTAAGTATGAGAATTTGTTTTAATGAAATGGTATAATTACATACCGATAGTTTGTCAAATATTTGGAAAATTAATATAATTATTGATTTGGAAGGGGTTAAGTTGATTTGGATATTTTATAAATATTTATACAATTATTTGTATACGATTTTATTACTAAACTTGATAAATATTTACTAATTATGCATTAATCTAGCTTATGTGTTATGCATGCACCACATCATGTTTCAAACACTTGTTATTTCATTTGTGTCATGAACCATGGCTCATTTCGGTTTTATTAAGGTTTTGTTTTTTTTTTATAAAAAAATTAAAAATGAAATTGTGAGATATTTTGGAGACATGAAGGTATGGGCTATGAGCGAGGGAGAGAAAGAGATGGAGTTTATCTTCACACCATGGCTTTACACTCTTCACTTCATTTCATCATCCTTCTTCTCCTCCTCCTTCTCCACTTCCTCACCTCCTCTACCTCCCCATGGCCACCCTCAAAATCACCTCAAAACAGCACATTCCCTTCACTAAAAATGATCCCAAGCCCCTTACAAACACCTTAGACCAAGCAAGTTGAGTTTTGAAGACTTTGAGCAACTCAAGAATTTTCTTGAGTTGCCAAATAAGGTAGGACCCTACACCCTTAGTTTAGAATTTAAGCTTTCTTAACTCCTATAGTAATTTAGAGTTGTTTAAATATAGTTTAGTGATGGATGAAAATTCCTAGATGAGGGTTAGGGATTATCTTGAGTTGTGATGGTATATTTGAGTGTAATTAGTGACCACAAACTTGTTAGTGTTATTCTGGACCAACTTGAGCTTAGAAAACCAAGACTTGAGTTAGAATTTGGCCGATATCGGTTTTGTGAATTCTTGATGACTACAGGGAATCTGGAGCAAATTGGGAACCTTGTAAGAAAATCAAACAACTTCTCTGACCTAGATATACCATTAGAAGACCACCATTGAAATTCGAGACCCAAATACCCATACTTACTCGGCGACACCGGTCAAAATAGAGATCTCGCCGGGCCAATTTGTAGCACTGGTGTTGGGGTTTTTCCAGTAGCTTCTACACCTTGTAACCTATCCCCTATATTGTTAGTTTAATCCCTAATTACCCGAGGCAAAATCTGGGAGCCCTTTTAGTTGATTTTGACTATGGCTTTCCTCTTTCTAAAACTTGAGTTTTGATATTGTGTTTTATCTCAGTCGTTGGACGTTTGTACGTCGTCGACGAGGGTTGTTTGGTTGTTTTTGCATGCGTAGACCATAGGTTCTAACCTATGTGTGTTTCGTGTGCCGTTTTGGTTTTCGTATTCGATTCGTGTTTATGATACGACGTGTTTGAACTGTAGGTACCTCCGCGTTGACTTCGAGACGACAAGAAGGAAAGCATGGCGTCTTCGACTTCGACAAGCAAGGATCGAGGTGAGTAGATTTATATCTATGGGGGAAGTCGGGTGGATGGCGTTTAGCACCCCTGTAATTATAAATGGAAACCGATAGATAGAATATAGACGGAGAAACCTATACTAGGAACATACGGATATGAGCAAGTGTGAGTAAAAGATGTTTTGACTAATACATGATGATATGAGTTGAGATGTCAATTTGAGGATATAAAGGGATATGAGCAGATACGTTTGATATGAGGATGCGAATCGTGATGTGTGTATGTGTGTGTGTCTGTGTGTGTGTGCGTGTGTGTGTGATTGAAAGAGGACAAGTATAAGATTTAATGAGGCAAGATATGAGATCGAAATCGATATGATGAAAGATGACATTAGTGGATATGTTGGCTTGAGGATGCATGGCGATGTACATGTTATATTCACATGTCATTAGATGATACGAAATTTTACATGCATACAAATGAGAATATGATGTTTATGCAAGATGAATTGATGTGATATATTGATGTGATGAAAAGAGTATATGATGAAGTAAGATGACTTGGCTTAATATGTCAATATACGGATGCAAGGCGATATGAGAATATAGATACTTTTGCAAAGACATGAAATAGATGTGACTTGAGATATATGGGTACGTATGTATTTATATGAGAATAAGAGTGATGTGAAGTACGAGACCATAGGTCCGTACCATTGTCAATGAATAGGACGATAGAACCACTATTCTGTTTGATTACACCGTACGATAGATTACCGTACGCAATGAGATATACCAGATGATTGATCTGTGCTCGTGAATTAAGGATGATGATCGAGGATATTGCGACACTTGATGCTATGAGGCGGGATCACTGACATAAAGATGCCACCTGATTTTTGTTAATGTTTATATCGGTTTATCCCTCGTAACTTACGTATGATGTTCCCAGTATTGATTACTATATGATATCATATGCTAGCACACCTGCATAATTATCGATAATGTGCATGTTACACTTACACAAATTTGCCGGCTCACACACATTCATAATCGGTAATTGCCATGCCACTTGCACAGTAGAACTACTATATCATGATATTATTGTTATTTGTTCAGTACTATCACATGACATGCGTGCATGATATACTTGATATGCTCACATAACTGTTCTATGTTTGCATACATCGTACTTTATGTTTATATGCATTGCGATGCTGTTTTCATGAGATTTCTGGATTTAAGAACCGCGGTTATATTTCAAAGGAAATTATGAATTGTTTTAAAAACGCGGTTTCTCGGGATGTGATTTTGAGGCGTCCACCAAAAGTTTTCTCGGTTCTGAGCTTATTTTCGAAACCCGATTCGAGGAGTTGGATGAACCTTCTGCGGGTACATGGTAGACCCGGTGAGGTACCTCTGGGAAAGAAGCTCGAGATGTAGACGATGAGCCTGATAGGGAAGCACTACCTACCGGTGATTGGTTGGACCCGGCGGTTGTCCAGAGGATACCGGCCGGAGTCATGAGATTGATATGAGGGCCGATCAGAGGATGCGGTACCTGAGGGCCGATTAAAGGATGCGGCGCCTGAGATATGAGGATTTACGTGTCAATACTGGACACCCAGGTTTTTGGATATAGTGACCTCAAAGTCAATTATTGATCGCAGGCACATTGTTGAAATGATTAAGGCGGGACCTATACCGGGAGGACAGTCTTACTCGAGATGATAGTATGCTATCTGGTTTGTCTTTATCATCGTGTACATACTTTAGGTGATATTACAGATCACTTTTACACATTGATAGAGCCCTTAGGATTCTTGCTTGACTGCCAGCAGTATGATGGAGATCATATACATGGGAGCTGGGGTCTATAAGCACATCCTTAAAGTGTCCCTAGTCGTGGGAGTTTCGAGGCTGGGCATCGATACTCCATTAGTAGACTAGTGTATACGATCGAGACCCCGACGAGGGGCGGTGGCTGGTCTCACAAGCTATTGGTGTCAGTTGGTTCACCTAAGACGTATACAGCTGCTCATTGTGTTTTGAGTACACCGGACAGGAATCGCCGCAAAAATGCTAGTTGGTATTATACTTAGCGTCAGATAGCAGTTCCCTGGTGACATGTGTACAGGTTAGTTCATTGACCTAAGATCGTCATTTGTCTCGTGTGAGTTCCCATTATGCTTTGATTACTATCTTATCACGGCATAAACGAGTCGTGCAAACAGGTTTTAGTTGGGTACAGTCCCGACTCACATGGAGGCAGTGAGCGGATCGGCAGGGGTTTCGTCTCTCCCGGTATTGGGGGTGAGATCGTGCTGTGTCTAGGAGAGCCATTACACGAAGTCCTTAGCCAAGGCAGGTGATTTACTGGTAGGTATTCCAGTAGTATCTCAGGGTGTTTTGGGCTACACTCCGACACAACTTATACCGCTTTTGGGGGTCTGACGTTTACCAGCCCCCTAGGCCCGAAATGCGATACTCATAGACGAACGGACCGGACTGTACGGATATTGTCACTGACAGGATTGGTAGGGTGTCAGGATGAGTTCGCTCATCAGCCTCCCTTTTGGTCGATACATGGGTAGCCGTTACGTACAGCTAGTACCAATGACGTGCTTGTGGTTAAACCTACTGCCGGCGTATTGACGAGTCTTTAGAGTCCCCTACAGATAGTTTCCCAAGTTTCGGGCGAAACGTTGTAGAGGCCGTATGGTATTATGGAAAGGTTCGATCATATACGTGCACTTGTGTACGGATCATGATCGGACGGATCATACTAGTGGGCTTTGGTTTAAGTCGGATCCTAGTATTAGATTTCTTGGATTACTTTAGTCTCGTTGCATTCGCATTCAGTCGGAATGCGGATGCAGGTATGTATATACACGTGAGTGGTATTCTTGTGATCCGTCACGAGTTTACTTTACTTGATGCCGTATCTTTTTGTTGGATTAAACATTTGGGTTAATGTTTATTTTGGTGGATATTATGAGCTTAATTCATGATGAGGTGCATTAATTGTGACATGTGCATGGGTGATGACTCATGGTCTTTTTATTTGTGCAAATGTCACCATTTTGATTGATTAAGGGTGTGAAATGAAAGATGGAGAGAGAGAGAGGGCAGCCATGTACATGGGTTAGCTCTTGTGATTATCAAATTTTTTTTAGCCTCTCTCATTTTTCATCTCACACAAGAAATGAAAAGCTCTTCTTCTTCTTCTTCCTCTAGCTCATAACTTCCACCAATGGCATCATTTTCAACCTCCATCCATACACTCTCATGTGTTGAGAATCAATGGATGCTTGAGACAAAGTTATCACACACATTCTCTACTTCATCTTAGACATGTCGGCTAGCAAACTTCATGTTCGAGTTGCTTCGTATGAAGCGGGAGCCCGTAAAAAGACTCATTGATGTAGTGCCCTTCTGACGAGGAGGCCGGAGATCGGAGATGGCGCGAGGAGCTTAGGATGGTGGCCAAAGACCGAAGAACACGGATCGATCGGTATAGAAACTCTCACTTCTTAGTAGTTAGCAAGTTTAGCGTTAATGGTTCGATCCGGGTGAAAAACTACGATAGAGCCGATTTCCTAAAAAGTTTTTGTTTCCTCATTTGTCCTCGGACTGACGGCCGGGGTGCTATCGTACACTTACATTGTATCATAGCCAGGCCATTAACCTTACTAGCTTGTTCTAACTTGTTATCGATCGAACGAAATTTCCGAAACCGCGATTCCATTTCATGAAGTTTCTGTCGAAATTCTTTTGTGGTCGAAAAATTATTTTTAGTATGCCAGAAAATCGTGCAGGCTTTTTTAAAACCCCTGAAGAAATTTGGAAGCACGATCTCACCATACCGCCGCGGAAACGCGGCATAACAGGCTTGTTAGCCGCGGTTCCGCGGTGGAATTTTGGACTAAGCGCTTCATTTTTCTTCTGGGTGTCAGGTACATGGAATTGTGGTTTCTGGAATATTTTGTTAGGGCCCAGATTTTTTTTGAGTACTGGATTTTCACTTGGGGCCCACTTCGGGAAATTTTATCGATCGGAATTTTAAATATGTTACTTCTCAGTGCTTACATTATATCTGGCACCGTGAATGTCATTCGAGGGGTAAATCTTGTCTAATTGCTATAGTCCTTTTAGACGGGTTTGCGAACGTGACATTCACGTTGATACTCTGTGTTGTGCTGTGATGTTGCGGATTTGTCGTGGTGGATAACTTGGTGCAATTTTAGTAAAGCTTAGTTTTATTTGTATATTTGATATTGCGGGGCGAGCGTCCGACATGTGGACTGCTGTCACTGCCTGTTTGTATATTATTTTTGGGACACGACCGGGTTGAGGTCGATGTACTTGTTGTACATATTTTCTTTTTCTGTACTAGGATTACCCCGCGGAGGAGTGCACGGATAGCCGGGTTCTATAGGGCAACGGCCCCGCATCTCATGGCTTTGAGATGGAGGGGCTTCACTCTAGAATTGGCAGGCTATTCGCCGCACTCGTAGGGGGTATAGGTCGACCTAAGGAGGGGTGCTCAAGTTACCGGATTCCGTGAAGTGCTGGGTGGTCCATTCACTTTGCTGAAGGCGGCTGCCTCGCTTCTCGTTTTGGCGGGTAACTTGCCGCGCTTGTAGGGGTCTAGGTTTTCATTATACAAGCTATCCACACAACCAGGGGAACGTCGGGTTTCCTTTGCGGCTCAATGAAACCCGGGGCTCCCAGATTATATGTATTGTTCTGTGATACTTATTACTTTTCTGTGATGTTGCATTTATCCCGCCTGGAGCGATTATTATATATTAATATATATACTAGTAGATGTTGTATATGTTTTGCACCCGCGCTAGTCTAGTCCCCGCTCTGTCATTAGTTAAGTAACCTAACGGGTGATGACGGGACCCAGTGGCGAATGCGGATGGCATATACATACATTTTATTTTCGTTCTTTCCTGGTGTGATTAATTGATGGGACTGCATTGATTCTGATCAATGCAAGGGAAAAAAAAACCTATTCGATGTTGTTGGAACAATTTTCAAAAATCTATTATTACAAGGACATTTTCATTTGCTTTCCACAGCGGTATTCAGTTTGCAATATCCAGCACCTCATTCGACGAGGCAAAGGCCGAGATCCCTTCATCGGGAGTGACCCCTTGGGCAGAAGTTTGCGTCATGGTAATAACTTCACTATAGTCGATTACTTTTTGCTTTGCATCGCGGTATTCAGTTGGAATATCCTGCACCTCATTCTACGGGGAAAGAGCCGAGATCTCTTCACCGGGAGTGACCTCTTTAGCAAAGGTTTTCGCCACTATATTTTTATAAAAAGCTATCCGGTTCCTTCAACGATATCAAGTTCATTATGTAAAAGGTTTTTCGCCAAAAACCAGCCGTAGCCCTCCATTATTTCGGATAAGTAGTGCAACGTATTCGTGCAGTGTTTGTTGACCAAAGTCAAGGCATCGTGTGCGGTAGTTGTGTGTTGCTTGTCCGTTGCATGGATATTCATTGGTTTAGGAAAGTCGTACCACTTTGTTGGCCAAATTCAAGGGTGTGTGCGGGTGGGTCTAAATCAATCAGGACAATGACGGGTAGAACTTGACTTGCGGGTTATGATTTTTTGCCCAAAGTCAAGGTCATAAACTGCTTGGGGTAAAAATCACATCGGGAGTTACTAAAAGAACTGAAACTTGCAAGGCATACGCATACCTTCTGCAGTGTGATAACGTGAGTGGATTCCATCACATTATCATGCGATGATAGTTGGATCCCGATTCCCAGTGATGAGTTGGTTTACTCCTTGGGTGATCCCGACTAATTCTTATTTCAGGTTTGGAGAAGAATTTGAGGTTGCAGTGGAAGGTTTCCTGATTAAATAAATTGATAACCATTCTGATCTATGTTAGAGTGCACGCACAATGTTTCTTTTCTCTCTCTTTGACAGCGGTCATGACCCGACCCTAGGCTATAACTCAGTGACCAAGTTAACCGAACTTTGTTAAAACACTGGCTTTTGGATTGTCTAAGTTGCATACATCATTGCCACTCCTTCTTTTACCCTTTGCATTTCTCCAGAACACCTCATATCACTACGAACATCCACTTCCATTGGATAAATCCATCGTATGGTTATATACGAACTCAAAGGAACTTGTTCCAGATTCGGGGATGGATTCTGGTTCTGGAGAGATTGAATAGGACTATTCAGCTGTCTTTTCCTTTTACCTTCTCTAAGGTTATGAGGGCTCCTAGGATTAGGAGAGGGTACACCTATTACGCTCATTGGATAGTCTTCTTCCAAACCATAGGCAGGTGCCGAAAGGTAGGGAATTAAGAAAATCAATTAGCCTAAGTGGGTGTACAGATGGTAATAAGTAAAGACAAATAAAGGAATTAGAAAGAGGGTAAAGTAAATTGCGACTGCTATTCACGGCCAAATCAAGTATTTCATCGCCACTCCTACTTCACCTTTGTATTTCTCCAGAACACCCCGTATCACTATGAAGATCCACAATTATTTGGATAATCCATCGTATGGTTATATACGAACTTGGAGGAACTTGTTCCAGTTCGGGGATGGATTCTGATTCAGGAGAAATAGAATAAGGTTTATTCAGTTGTCTTTTATCTTTACCTTCTCTTGTGTTGCGAGTGCTCCTAGGATTTGGATAGTACACCTATTATGCTTATTGGATAGTCTTTTTCCAAACCATAGGCTGGTGCCGAACTGTAGCGAAGGAAGAAAACCATTTAGCCTAAAGGTGGTGTACAGAAGGTAACGACTAAAGACAAATAAAGGGGTTTGGAGAGATGGCAAAGAAATATACGGTTATAGTCATGAATCTAATAATGGAAGAGGCATTACTAGGAATACCCGGATAACCCTTCGAAACATTTTTCATGTTTCAGTTTCACTCTGTATTGTTAATAGAAAACTGATTTCCTAATTAGTACTTACTCCAGGGTATGTATTCACCAGGTATGATTCTCATATCTGTTTGGTTTTGCTGATGATGAGTGGGAGTAAGTTATTGGGAATTGGTTGATCATCCTCATTATATCGGGATTCGTTGTAATTGGTGATATTTGAGGAAATTGCCTAGGTTGTTTGCCGGACGGCAAATATTTGGTTTTGAATATCCGTTGTTATGCACCAATTTCAAATTGATATATCTGTACGTTTATTTTTATAAAGTGAGATATATCTTTTTGAAATTATGTCCATGACATTTACCTATATTAGTGGATGGTTAGGTAAAGAGCATTAAACATCGGTGTAATTCTTCATAACCATAGTACAGTTTTCAACCTATGACACACAGGGTTTGAGTTATTCAACTCAGGGGACTTATACAAAGTGTTGTATGTTGTCCAGTGTCCATTAGGACAGAGGGGTTGGTCATCGTACTATATTCTGTTTACTTGTGACTTCTCTAGTTTTTAGATAAGTGTTTCGTAGAAATACAAGGTCTAAATTTTGAGAAGTTATAGGTAGAAGAACAAAGTAGAGAACCGGGTGTCGCAAGTATCGGGATTTTTCACGGTGATTGAAGATGTAGAAACTTGTGTTTGGTATTCGGTTGATAGAAAAGGTTATGAGAACTAGCTTCTCTTTCGGGTTACTCATATCTGGATGTATTCCTAAGTTGAGTAATGCTGATCGGCCTCTCTCCATTTAGTTGACATGCACTGGAGACAGCTGCATGATTTGAATCTGGTTCCAATTAAATCAGTGCCTTTGTTTCTATATTATATATAGAATGGATCATATCTTAATGATGTTAAGGTATATGGAGTTGTCCGGCTTATTCTTAAAACCAGACACTGGATAACTCAAGGGACGTTTCTGTAATGGCAGTTTGTGGGTTAACCCGGGTTATGACGAGGGTTGATTTTCTACCATCTGAAAGATCAATAGTGATATTGTTCTTGACTCGCCACAGTTATTGTAAAATAGACATTTTTCAGAAAACATTAGTGGGAGTATAGTAGAACTGGAAGTGATTCCAGAACCGCAAACGATTACTGAAAGTTTAATAGGAACCTAAAGGTTCAATCAGGTTAGACAGTCCATTAGCCACTCCGCAGATATGGTGGGTAACCTCAGGCACCCGAGAGGTACTTCTGTAGCCTCAAGGATGGTGACAGGGAGGTTCTTGTTTACCCAGACTTGCCATTACTGTTGTTCCAGACCATAAGACCCGGCTGTAGGATGAGTATAGCGTCGTTCTAAACTATCTTTAGATGTGCATGTATATATGACTCTGCCAGAGGGTTGTCGTAGTCAGTGGGAGCAACAGAAGCATAGTGGACAAGTAGCTTATGTCTATTTATAGACTGAAGCAGATATAGCGGAGATAGATCATCTATTTTTTATGTGACAGTCATGGGTGATTGATCATTTCTATGTTGTGTTTTGAAAAGTAATCACAATCAAAGAATTTATACCGCAATCAATTAATGGTGCCGATGTAGCGCGTTAATCAATACGGATCGTCCACTGAGATGTGTGTTTTGATCGAATTTGTTTAGTTGAGTCGAAATGAAAATATAAAAGAAATTAGCAAGAAAATTGATTCAAGATTTGTAATATTTAATTTCAAGAAACATCAAGAAAATAGATCTAGAATCAAGAAATGTCCCAATCACTTTGATTTATAAAGATAATGAAGAATAGCTTATAGGATTCAATTGAGTTAATAGTTAATGATGAATCTAATAATTCCTAATCTTATCTATTGATAATTTGTAGCTAGATTGATAATTATGATGAAGATTAGGGATCAATTTTAAGAAACTAGGGTTTCTCCTTCACTATCCCTTGTCTTTTCAATCATGATCATTCGGATCCAGCCTCTAGCAAAGAAAATCATCAATCGTTTGATCCCTAATTTGCAATGAAATAATGAAGAAGTCATTTCGCTCCAAATTAGGTCATCAACGATTCTTTTTGCTATTGTTCACAAATCTTATAAGAATTAAGACTAGTATTAAGATTTGATCATCATTAGAACTATCAATTTTCTCGAATCCTTCACAAGCGGAGAATTTACTCAAGCATCATGAAAATTAATGAATCAAGAATCAAGAAATTTCATAACGCAAGAATGTAAAGAAAGCAAGAATTACAATTATCACCTTTATTAAATCGACGAATAATTGCACATTCCCTCAATTCGTGGTTACAAGATGTTGCTCTCGATCGCTCCTTTTAAAGAGGCAACTAGATCCGTTGAAGTTCGCTCCGCTCGATCTCCATGAAACTTGGATCGTCGTGGACCTCAAGCTTGGATGAAGATTGGCTTCGCAGATAAAGGATCCATGGTTGTTGCTTGATTTGCTTCTCAAAATGATCTTGATTTGGCTTTTTCCCTAGTTAATTTCCCTCCAAATTCAACAACCCCCAAACCCTAGATCTAGATCCCTTTTTATAACCACTCATTTGAATCTTCCCTCCAAAGCTAGGTTGTTAGAGGGAGTATTCTAGAAGAAGTTTGTTGGAGGGAATATTCTAGAATAAGGAATATTCTAGGATAAGGTTTTTAGGCCGAGCCTTCTGGATAAAGCCACGTGCTATTTTAGGAGTCTTCTGGTACCAAGGCCGTTACAGGGATACACGTGGAGGAAATTTCAATTGATGGTGTGTCAAGTAAGCCGCGGATCCGCTGCAGATCGGCCAACTCGGCCGCGGATCCACGGCCATATAGTAGGCTTACTGCCTTAAATTTTCAGGGTTGTTTTCTGTTATCGTTTGGGTACTTTTCCGATGCCTGGAATATTATATTTCTTTCTTGTTTGCTGCCAGATCTCAAGTCTTGGACTTCTTGCATTTTTTCGGCACTTTTGTGATTCCGGCTCTTCGACCAGAAGGATTTCCTGCACACAATCTTGATACAAGTGTTGAGATATACAGAATCATGCGTGTAGTAATAAAAACTCAATTTCCCTCTAGAATGTTAATTATAACTATAACACGTGTTATTTGGTATTTTACAGATGAATTCATAATCCGTGTTATATTTACAATAAACACCCTTAGATGATTGATAAGAGTAAGGAAATTGACGTGTTGAGAATGCAATATTTTCGGCTGATCAAATTTCCCCAAACTTAATTTTGGCCGTCTCGAGCAAATATCTTTTATTTTTGAGAGAAGAAGAAAATATAAGAAAAAGAAAAACTAACTTACACACTCTCGTAGGCAACACGATTGCACTGAGCACGTGCAACAACCCTTTAAACCTCTAGGTTTCCCTAGTAGGAGGAGTGTTGTCTCCTGAGGGTTTTCAGCGGATTGCACTCACAAAATCCAATAATAAAAGGAAGACCGTGAAAGTTACATATAAAGATAAGAACTGTAAAAGAAAGACTTTGAAAATTAGAGTTTCCAGCTAATACTAGCTTTTCGGTTGCTATGAGCCATATCTTAATAGTCATCAAAAGATTTTAGAAATCACGTCATCACTCAATAAAACATCGTCTTTATTCTTCATTCCTACCTTTCTTTCAAACATTGATCATATACCCCTACGTGTATGAACTGTACATCCCTACACTAGGAGAATTCAATTCAAGCTATCATACTCTTGTCCATCTGCCTTAGTACTTTTTAATCGATATTTAGATGGAATTTGCTCACACATTTTTCATGCGACCGTTAATACTTCTTGAAGTACTAACCGACCGATTACTCATGTGATCGCTAATACGGTGTATTTAGTATTTTCCTCGTCTTCCACCACCTAAGGCTTAGCAGTGACTTCCAAACCAGTTGGTCTAAGGCACTAGGTGATGAAGCACCCTCGCTATATTTTTTTATTGTTGCCTTGGTGAAAACAAAACCAGTGTTCATTTTTTTCACCATTTTATCTTTTATTTTCCATTTATAATTTCCATTATACTTTGGCTTTCAGACAAGAGCATTTCAAGGTATGCTCTACTATCTCGAGTTTCAAGACGTATGTAAGTGCGAATTGTAGGGTATCAATAATCAAATGTTTGGCTTCCAGAATAGAAACTATTTTTCAGACTTATTTTTATCCGCGGATTAGTGACATCTTTCATCTTACTAACCCTTGGGACAACGGCTCATAACTACTTATTACTAGTTTCGTTTAAAAAAACATCTAACATTCTAGGTTTTCTTAAATTATTCTAATCTTTTGGATGTAATTTTTCATTATCTAATCTTTTATTATCTTATTTATGTCCAAATATTTTTTTTATATGTTTTGTGCTTATGCAAAATATGATGCAAATGATGCGCAAATAAGCACAAACCTCCCCCAAACTTGTTTTCAACAGTGTCCTCACTGTTGTCTTCTGCTAAAGCTTAAAAAACCAGTAAGCTTGGGAGGACAATTTATTAACGGGGGCAATAAATATGATCGTGAAAATCCTCCCCCAAACTTATTTTTAGCTCATAATTTTGAGGACAACAGTTATTTGAAGAGCCAAAAATATACCCACTTCCCCCAAACTTGAGTTAAACAATGTTAAGCCTTTTAAAATCACAAGGGGGGTCAAAGTTTAATGGTCAACACCAACCATTCGAAAATTTTATCTATGAAAAGCACTGGCTGGTGGAAGAATATGATGAATAGAGTCGGGAAGAAATGAGGAAGGGATAAGTGGTGTAAAAGAAAAGGATTGCTTCTCAATTTGCAGAGATGATGTAGGGTTGCTATGCACTTCCACAAGAGTCTATGAGGCATCAACCATGCCCGATTTAAAATTTAGTCGTGCCGAACAACCCAAAGCCGGATCTTTAAACTAGAGTTTATGCGAAAACAAGCATGTTAAACACTTTAACACTAAGTGAAAGGGGTTACAACCTTTGTAGAACCGGTCCTTCACTTCTTAAGCTCAGTATTGAGGTCCCTTCACTGCGATCATCGTGTTCCGGACTCTCGAGAGGCTCCGCGAAGAGAAAGATGCAAGCTTGCTTCCGATCTTCGATAATAAAGATGATCTAACTTGAAGTTTCATTAACACAAGCTGACACTCACTAAATGAAGTGAACACTCTCATCTAAAGGGAAAGGGTAGATGAGGATGATGAAGTAGGATTTTTGCTCTCATTTGTTTTCTTATTCTCACTCATTTTTCATCACAAAATCAAAGCAAGAAAGCTTTTCATGAAGAAGTCAAGCAAGAAGAAGATGAATAATGATTAGAAACCTTTTGTGATGAATAATGAAAAGAAGATAATGATTAATTATGCAACCATGGTCAACTAAACCTTTGTAGAGATTTAACTAGGGCTAGGGTTTGGGTTGGGTTAAGTATGAATCACTTAAAAATATCTTACACAAAACAAAAAGGAAAATCTTCTAGAAGGTTCATGAATTTACTAACCCAAATCAAACCCTAATCTTGTTTAATCTCTACTAAACAAGTTGCATTAGTAATCATATCATGTTACAATATTATATATCACATATATAATATTTATTGTAACAAAATAAAATAATGCATTTAACATATATCGCATATATATCAATGCATTACCCGAGTGAGAAAAAGAATCTTTTAGTGAGCTAATATTAGTTAATGTAATTTAATATATCAAATATTTAATTATACATTAAATTATCAAATCAACACTTGATCCGACAATCAGGCTATATCGCATATAACCGACTAATATATCATTTGCCGATTCATCGAATCAACACTTGATCCGATGACCCGGCTGATATCAAATATCGCGACAATATAACACGGTATCACATATCGCATTATCCTCGGTCCCGCACATATCACATATGTGCTCCTACTCCGTTTTGCCTGAGCCAAGAAACCTCTGTGTAGGACTCTAAAGAATCGTCAATACGCCGGCAGTAGGTGATGATCATATCAAACACCCACAAGCTGCAAGCGGTCAGCTAAACGTAACAGCTACCCAGGTATTGAGCGCTCAGAAGATCAACAAGCAAGCCTTTACATTCTCCTGTGAATCCAGTATGTAACATTCCCGTACAGTCCGGTCTCGTCGTTTGATATGTCGTATATCTCTCCTAGGGGTGGTATACGTCAGACCCCAGTAGCTTGATAAGTCGTGTCGATATGAGGTTTATAACAGTTCAAGAAACTACTGATAACACTTACCAGTAAATCTCAGCAACCCTGGCCAGGGATTTCCAGTTATAGCCATTCGAACACAGCGCAACATCAACTCCCTATACCGGGAGAGACGAATCCCCTCCTATCGCTCATTGCCTCCATGTGATTCGGGACTGTACCCAAAAGCCACCTTTTTGCACGCCTTCTTGGAAGTGGTATGATGGAAATCAAAGCATAGTGGGAATCACACAAGACTCTATGATGATCTCGGGTCAACAGACTACTCTGTACCAGTGTTACCGGAGAACTGCCATCTGACGTGAGGTATAATACTATCTGGGAGTTCTCGACGAGTCCGTCCAGTGTACCCAGTCTCTACTGAGCACCCGTACACCATCCTTGATGTCTAACACCGATGGATATGGGATCATCCATCGCCCACATATGGGTCAAGATACGTATACGCTAGTCTACTCTGGTGTATCGATGCCCTATCTCGATACACCCTCGACTAGGAACAGTTATAGGATGTACTCGTCGACTACCGTGGCCCCATTAGTATGATCTCATCATAGTCCCAGTAGTCGAGTACATATCCTAAGGGTTTTATCAACATGGAACATAGAGACAATCAGAGTACATGTTAAGATAAAGAGCAACCAGATAGCGTACTATTATGTCAAGCAAGAAAGTCCTCCCTATATATGTCCAAGCATCCACTACAATATACATCATATGTACAGTAATGGCCTCTAGGGCATACATATAATTAACAATCTCCCCCTTGCACTAGGGCCATCTGTTGTGGTATCGCATACCCAACAATTAGCTGCGGTTGAAGTATCTCATACTCAACCATCCCATAAAAGTCTCTACTTAGAAAAAGGCCTTTGTGAGTGGATCCACGCTGTTGTCCTCTGTGTCTACACTCCTAACCTTGATCTCCCTGGAGATCAACCATCTCCATGATCAGGTGATACTTCTTAAGAATTATAACTGGATTTTTGATGGGACGGGTGTTCCTTGGCATAAGCCACAACTCCATTGTCACACAATAGTAGGAACGAAGTTCATCTCATGAACTTATATATCCAGACTACCTCTTTGGTAGCATCCTAGGTAACGATGTATCTTGCCTTTAATCGTCTAGTAAGTCACGGTACCTCGCTTGGAACTCTTCCAACATACCATCCCTCTACTGAGGATAAAGACAATGCCTGCGATTGACATTCAGTCGTCCTTATCACCCTGGAACCTTTCCGGTGATTCACCCCAGGATCTATTGATACTATCTCACTACAACTAGTGAGTAACCTAACATCCTTATTAGATCTATCTCATAGATCTAAAACCCAGGATTTAGGAGGTATCACTTTGATCCTATATGGAGAATCCTTATGATAAGCGGAGATTGAGGCATAGGAAACTCCTTCCCTGTCAAGAGTATGTCATCCACGTACTCTACGAGGATCACCACCATACTCTCTACTACCTTTTTGTATATACAAGGTTCATCTACCATTTTGATGAAGTCAAACTCTTTGACTACCACATCAACACAGATGTTCCAACTCCGCGATGCCTGCTTTATCCTATAAAGCATCCTGCACACGTTTCCGCTGCTCCCACTGTCTACGAAGCCCTCTGGCTATGTACTTATAGACGCACTCTTCTAAAACATCATTTAGAAAAGTAGTCATGACACCCAACCACCAGATATCGTAGTCATGGTATGTAGCAGTGGTAAGTAGGATCTGGATGGACTTAAGCATAGCTTTGAAAGTCTCAACTTTTCCATGTACACCAAGTAATCTTCTCAAGATATACTTGCTCCTGATGGGGATTTAACACTTCAGATAAAGCAACCAAAGTCCATACTTTGTTGGTGTATTAGGATTCCATCTCAGATCGCTAATCATCCAGCCATTCTTACAGAGTCCCACTCCTGATGGCCTGCTCAAAACAAGTTGGGTCATCATCTCATGATGCAATCCTCGCTCCCACTGTCGTAGAGAAACCGAAGTATCTCTCAGGTGGGTGAGGAACCCTACTAGATCGGCGGAGAGGCCGAGGTTCGTTGGTTTCTATTGAATCCTTTGGTTCTACCAAATCATCAGCTGCAGTTTGTATAGCTGGAACTCCTTCCAGTTCGACCTCATGACCACTAATTTCTTCACAAGAAATTCCCTTTCACAAAGGTGGCTTGCTAAGAAACAAAACATTTTTGTTCCTCGGTTAGGTAGAAGATATTCCCTTGCGTATGCTTGGGATATCCAACAAACTTCCACAAATCTGACTTTGCCTCGAGCTTGTCCGGATTTTGCTTTTTAGACATAGGCCGGACAACCCCAAATCTTAACAAACTTAAGATATGGGCTCTTCCCTTTCCATATCACGTATGAAGTGGTAAGCAACTTGATTTGATTTGAACCCTATTCAATAGGTATGCAACTTCTCAAGTGCATAACTCCCAAAAGGAAAAAGGAAACTCAGTAGTACTCATCATAGAGCACACCATATCACATAGGGTGTTATTGCTCCGCCCCGATATACCATCGTGCTATGGTGTATACGGAAGAGTAATGCCGAGAGAGAATCTCATTCTCCTTTAGAATAGTCCAGGAATTCCGTGCTCAAGTATTCTCCTCCTTGATCTCATCAAAAGACATAATACTTATACATGTTTTTGGTTCTCTACTTCTAACTTATATTTTGTGATTATCTCAAAAGTTTCGGACTTGTGTTTCAACAGGAACATATGTCTGAATCTTGAGAGATCATCAGTGAATGTAATGAAGTACAAAGAACCAGTCGTGGAATGTGTAGGCATAGGACTCACATACATCATCATGTATCAATCCCAAGAGTTCACTAACTCTTTCTCTATTTTCAACAAACATAGCTATGGTCATCTTATCTTTATGACATGACCGGCAAGTTTCACAAGATGTAAATTCAAACTAATTTAAATATGCATCTAAATGTAACTTCAGCTAGTCGGGTCGCATTGATATGACCTAGTCTACAATGCCTCAAGAAGGATTCGTTCATTTCTGAACTCTTCCTCTTGTGTGTGTTCTGTATACTAAGAACTGCAGTTTGATTTAGAACATCAATGCTTTTAGATAACATGCCTGAACTGATCAACTCTTGATATATGAAATGTTCAAAACATTATCTAACAATACAAAATTATATCCTTCTTTACTAATAAAGAGACTGATATGATGTTGTATATCAGGTTCGGTATCTAATAACATTCGTTCAGAATCAATGTATTTGCTAATACAGGGTGATAACTACCAACAGACTTGGTTGCAACACTTGCACCGTTTCTATCTTATGAAACTTATCACCTGTTCTCAGTCCTCTATCTTTCAGTAGCCCATGTAACAGATTACATTTGCGGGATCCTGATCCGGTATCACATACCCAGACGTAAAGGATATTGAGAAACAGTTCTCTGTAATGAACACACCCAAAGCAGATGCATCAGTATGCACTTTTTTTGTTTGGGTGGCACGGGAATTCTGGTAATCCCCAATTTCCTGCTCTGTTTTACAACAATTATAAGTTGGGGCGGGACCAACGTTCCTTAGCGCAGTATAACAAGCGGGTTCGGTCAATACATCCGTATTATTATCTTTATTAAGGCGTGATATAGTCGTAACCAGGAGAGAGAGAAAAAACACTCAGCGTGCACTTTTACAAGATTAGATTGGTTATATAATATATCTAATCAGGATGTCTCCCACTGTTTTATTCAAATCTTCCTTAAAACCCTAAAAGGAAAGACTAGCCGGGATTAATTACACTCTACAAGTTCGCCAATCTTTCAGCCAGGCCAGTGCTGGTACTTTGAGGAAGATTCCCCGTGCTTTCGCACGGACCTAATTAAAGTAAACCTCGTTTTCCCAGGGGCGTAACCCCGTTACCACCTTTATAGACACCTACTTGATCGGCTAATTGTAATGTGTAAAACTCTCGCAGGAGCAACTCTTACTCGCAGCGGGTATTAGGATCCAACTATCTCATAGAAGGTATGCAATCTTATTGCAAATTTCAACACCTAAAATTCCCAATAATATTTTACCCGTAGCAGCTATATGACCTTAACATAGTCAACAAATCATAAGTGCTAGTCAAGTTCAACCCGTCATTTCCCGATTAAATTAAACCCACCCGCACGACCATTAACATAGTCAACAAAGTCGCACGACTACCCTAATCCAATCGCATCATATGCTAATACAGATTAGCACTAATCATCTACCGTACACTACGCCTTAACATAGTCAACAAACGTAGCACGAATACTAACTAGTACTTATCTGAAATGACGGAGGGCTACGACAGGTTTTTAAGAAAACCCTTTGCGTAATGAACTTGATATCGTTGTAGAATCGAGTGATTTTCAATGGATTGTTTTTGAGGCTTTTCTAGTTTTGCTAAAGAGGTCACTCCCTGTGAAGGGATCGTCGGCTCTTTCCTCATCGAATAAGGTGCATGATATATCATATATATCACTGTGCAAAGCAGGAACTATAGAAGCAATCAAGAGACAAACCGAGTTTGTAGCATCTTCTAGTTTCACTAAAAAGGTCACTCCCAGTGAAGGGATCTCGGCTCTTTCCTTATCGGATAAGGTACTGGATGTTCTACAAGGATCACCGCTATGCAAAGCAAGAACTAGAGCTACCAGTTTTTAAACAAGTTTCTACAACATCTTAGGTTTCTTTTAGTTTCATTAATCTCATTAATGAAGTCCCATTTTATTATGCTTCACAAGCATCTCATTTGAAACGAAATCTGCAATATAACATATACCTCATATATATAATATAAACATTCGTCTCTGGCAGTAATATGATCTCATCACAGAACATTGCAGTAGAAGAACTTATATGAATATTGGATATACTAGGACTTCCGTGTTTTAATACGAGCCTGTATAAAACGCGGATTCCACGGTCCGATGAATAGCCAAACCCACATCCCTAGACTCCTACGAGAGCAGCAAGCAACACTGCCAATTCTAGGGTTAGGAGACCCGCTCTCGACTCTTCGAGATGGTCTCCAACTGGACCGTAGAACCCGGTTACTTGTGCTCCCCGACTTGGGTCTACATAATGCGGAAAAGCAAATAATATACAATGGTGACATTATCCTCAGCCCGGAAGTGCCCCAATAAAAGAATATTACATAAAAATGAATTTTACATGAATGAAAAAGAAAAACTCTCATCTCACATAAAACCCCCGGCTATTCAAAACACGACGATCCAGTATAACATATCACAGCAACACATAATATCTCATATCATCAACATAAGCAAGTATCCGTATCCCGATTTTCGTTGATGTATAGAAACGAAGTCGGCGATACACCACATACTACGCTTACGGTCGTAGAAAAGAAAGTGTAAAACTACAACATTTGGAATCCACAATCTTTTTAGACATCGTAAATCCGAAATATCACATACTTCGCATTTCATGCCTAACTTTATGAATTCCACATATTGTATCACATTCCAGATAAATAGACAGTATTAAACTTTCCGATCGAACAATCAAACACCCATGTTTTTCCAAATGATTCCCAACACTTGAAATTAGTTTAAAAACATCCATCACATGCTACAGTACCAATGGTCCAGCCGTAGAAGGGTCAAGCCAACGCCTCACATATGGCACGCCGTACTGCCCCAAACCCTAAGGTTTTGAGGCAGTTCAAGACGGTCACATAATCGAGTTAAGGTTTGTTGTCTTCTAAATGGTCCACCGCATTACTTGCAAGACTTAGAACGTTCTTAAACTACGGAAAAATCCAACGCTTGGAAATTTTCCGGCAGGGGAAAAAGTGAATTATTGATATCCGTTCGAAATTTTTAACACGTTCTAAAAATTACCTGGACAAACTACACAAAGTTATAATATCCGATCGAATCAACGAGTCCCCAATACAACCCAGAAAACTCAACACATGAGAAGAATTAAAAATTCCCAGAACAATCAGAAATTACCTACGGACATTACTGTGCAAAACACGTACCATGATTCCACTTTTTGGCCGCGAAACCGCCGCACAAGCCATGGTACGGCCGCGGTTCCGCGGCGCTTTAATTGTGTTGGTGGCACGTGCCGCACAGTAATTCTTGTAATTCCCTGCTGATTTTTTTGAGTATTTTTAATGCACAAAAAATCACATTTTTATAAAATTTCCAGAGAAGGCTCTGTGTCGGGGTTTCGGGGTTCGATCAGACGTTAAGATTCGCCTAGACTTCGCCTAAAGCTCTAGCTTTGCTCTGATACCACTGTAGGGTTGCTATGCACTTCCACAAGGGTCTACGAGGCATCAACCTTGCTCAATTTAAAATTTAGCCATGCCGAACAATCAAAAGCCGGATCTTTAAACTAGAGTTTATGCGAAAACAAGCATGTTAAACACTTTAACACTAAGTGAGAGGGATTACAACCTTTGTAGATCCGGTCCTTCACTTCTTAAGCTCCGTGTTGAGGTCCCTTCGCTGTGATCATCGTGTTCCGGACTCTCGAGAGGCTCCGCGAAGAGAAAGATGCAATCTTGCTTCCGATCTTCGATAACAAAGATGATCTACCTTGAAGTTTCATTAACACAAACTAACACTCACTAAATGAAGTGAACACTCTCATCTAAAGGGAAAGGGTAGATGAGTATGATGAACTAGGATTTTTGCTCGCATTTGTTTTCTTATTCTCACTCATTTTTCATCACAAAATCAAAGCAAGAAAGCTTTTCATGAAGAAGTTAAGCATGAAGAAGATGAATAATGGTTAGAAACCTTTTGAGATGAATAATGGTTAGAAACCTTTTGTGATGAATAATGAAAAGAAGATAATGATTAATTATGCAACCATGGCCAACCAAAACATTATAGAGATTTAACTAAGGCTAGGGTTTGGTTTGGGTTAAGTATGAGTCACTTGAAAATATCTTACACAAAACAAAAAGGAAAACCTTCTAGAAGGTTCATGAATGAACTAACCCAAATAAAACCCTAATCTTGTTTAATCTCCACTAAACAAGTTGCATTAGTAATCATATCTTGTTACAATATTATATATCACATATATAATATTTATTGTAACAAAATAAAATAATACATTTAACATATATCGCATATATATCAATGCATTACCCGAGTGAGAAAAAGAATCTTTTAGTGAGCTAATATTAGTTAATGTAATTTAATATATCAAATATATAATTATACATTAAATTATCTAATCAACACTTGATCCGACAATACGGCTATATCGCATATAACCGACTAATATATCATTTGCCGATTCATCGAATCAACACTTGATCCGATAACCCGGCTGATATCAAATATCGCGAGAATATAATACGGTATCACATATCGCATTATCCTCGGTCCCACACATATCACATATGAGCACCTACTCCGTTTTGCCTGAGCCAAGAAACCTCTGTGTAGGACTCTAAAGAATCGTCAATACGCCGGCAGTAGGTGATGATCATATCAAACACCCATAAGCTGCAAGCGGTCAGCTAAACGTAACAGCTACCCAGGTATTGAGCGCTCAGAAGATCAACAAGCAAGCCTGTACATTCTCCTGTTAATCCAGTTAGTAACACTCCCATACAGTCCGATCTCGTCGTTTGATATGTCGCATATCTCGCCTAGGGGTGGTATACGTCAGACCCCAGTAGCTTGATAAGTCGTGTCGATATGAGGTCTATAACAGTTCGAGAAACTACTGATAACACTTACCAGTAAATCTCAGCAACCCTGGCCAGGGATTTCCAGTTATAGACATTCGAACACAGCGCAACATCAACTCCCTATACCGGGAGAGACGAATCCCCTCCCATCGCTCATTGCCTCCATGTGATTCGGGATTGCACCCAAAAGCCACATTTTTGTACGCCCTCTTAGACGTTGTATGATGGAAATCAAAGCACAGTGGGAATCACACAAGTCTCTAGGACGATCTCGGGTCAACAGACTAATCTGTACCAGTGTCAACAGAGAACTACCATCTGACGTGAGGTATAATACCATCTGTGAGTTCTCGGCGAGTCCGTCGAGTGTACCCAGTCTCTACTGAGCACCCGTACACCATCCTTGATGCTAACACCGATGGATATGAGATCATCCATCGCCCATCATATGGGTCAAGATGCGTATACGCTAGTCTACTCTGGTGTATCGATGCCCCGTCTCGATACACCCTCGACTAGGAACAGTTATAGGATGTACTCGTCGACTACCGTGGCCCCACTAGTATGATCTCATCATAGTCCCAGCAGTCGAGTACATATCCTAAGGGCTTTATGAACATGTAACATAGAGACAATCAGAGTACATGTTAAGATAAAGAGAAACCAGATAGCGTACTATTCTGTCGAGCAAGAAAGTCCTCCCTATATATGTCCAAGCATCAACTACAATATACATCGTATGTACAGTAATGGCCTCTAGGGCATACGGATAACTAACAGACGACACAGTGATTGTGACGATGGATTACTCACATTTTTATGACGGTCAAGAAGCAGGGGTGGAGGTTCAATTTCTGTGTATTGTAGTGGATTCATCTCAACACCCGTGTTTGCTAAAAAGGCGAGCTCATCAGTGAAAATCTCCTCAAAGCTTTCATCAATACCCCGAAGAATAATGTCATCAAAAAACACGGGGTGATCTTCAGACTCCAAACACGGTTCATAATCAGTGTTTGATGTTGACCCGGAAAACTCGGTGGAAGAGTCCATATGTGTATGATATATAGTTGGGTCAAACAACAACATATGAAATGAGTCAAGATTGGTATCATGAGGCTGATCAAATTCGCTGTTGTCGACATCCATTAATTCGACAGAACATGCCTGAGCAGAAGGTTCGGAGGGTACACTTCCCAACTTGTAAATGTTCAGCTCTATTGATATCTTCCCGAAGGATAGGGTCATGGAGCCATTATGAAAATTGATTATAGTATTGGAAGGTGCCAAAAAGGGTCGACCAAGAATTACCGGAATTTGATTCTGTGTGTTCGCTACAGGCTATGTATCGAGTACAATAAAGTCCACACGGAATACAAATTCCCCGAATTTTATCAACACATCCTCTAGTTCACCCCTAGGTTTTGTGATTGATCGGTCGGCCATCTGGAGAGTGCAGTGAGCTGGTTTCAACTCTCCGATCCCTAGCTGCTCATAAACCGAGTAAGGAAGCAGGTAACACTTGCAGCAAGGTCAAGTAGAGCATGGTTAATGTGTTTAGCCCCAATAGAAATAGAAATAGTAGGATAGCCAGGATCCTTACGTTTCTTAGGTAATTGTTGGGGAAAAGCTGTGTCTACAGTCTTTGACATGAATACATTTTTTGGCACTTGAGTCTTCCTCTTCCTAGTGCACAAGTCTTTGAGGATTTTCGCATAAGCGGGGACTTGCTGTATTGCATCTAGGAGAGGGATGTCGATGTTAACCTGTTTAAAAATTTCAATGATCTTCTCTATTTGCGGACTTGGTCTGTTTCCCTTTAACCGATTCGGATAAGGAGCTTTAGCAATAATAGAGGGGTCCAACATTGGAGAAGATCGTGTGGGTAGGAAAGATCCCAGAATAGGAGTGGGGATCGTCTTGGGAGTAGTAGAAGGAGGATGCTGAGGGTTCGAGCCTTGGGGAAAACAGAGAATAGGCTCGGAAGAAAGCGGTGGGGTAGACGAACTGGGGTCAGAAGTAGAAGTAGAAGTGGAAGGAAAAGTCTCAGCTGGGGTATCATCGTTTGATTCATCATTATTAGTATCAATCTCTTCACCGACATGGTTGTCTAGCACTCTTCCAGATCTCAACGTGGTGATAGCATTCACATGGTGTGAATAGCCACGATTCGGTATTGGTTGAGCTGGAAGTTTCCCTTTCTCTCTAGCACTCATCTCGGCATTTAATCGAGCAATTTATGCTTCCATTGATTTAATACTCTTATTTTGGGAGGCAGAGTGCCTTTTTATGTCATCGACGGAAGACTGAAAATTTGTCGTAGCTTGCATGAAATTTGTCAGAAGCAAATTCATGGTTTGTTCGAGTGAAAAGGAGTTATCTGAACCGACCGTTTGGAAAGAATTATTCCCAGGTACTGAATTTGTGGCACGATTTTGAAAAGTTTGCGTTTGGTAGGGGTGCTGACTCAGTTGAAGTGGCTGCTGTTGTGGTGGAGGAGCCCTTTGAAAATTGGTTTGGTTTGCAAGTGTGTTTTGACTTTGGTTTTGGTTCCAAGCAAAGTTTGGGTGATTCCTCCAACCTTGATTATAAGTGGAAGAATACGGATCGTTTCTAGGTATTTGTTGAAAAGCAGCATTGGTATGCTCTTGACCTTCAAACGGAGAATTTAATGGACATTCTTCCGTAAGATGAGAAGGATCAGAACAGCATCCAGAAACAGTTTTCGAGAGTGACATCTGATTTAGGGAGGCAGCTAAAAATTTATGTTCCATAGCATCGAGTTTCTATTGTATTGCTTCCATTTCAGCTCTAACTCCTATGGAAACATCAGAATGGTGATTACCACCTCTAGACGATGGTTGACTTACATTCTCCCACTGTAATGATTTTTCAGCGAAATCTTCTAAAATCTCCAGGCTTCACCATCAGCTTTAGTCATGAAGGTGCCTTGACACATGGATTCAAGGGTCTGTTTAGTTGTAGGATTAATGCCCTCATATATGATTCTGCACAGATCCCATCTAGGGATTCCATGATGTGGACATTGAACTAACAGATCCTTGAAGCGTTCACAACACTTCGAGAATGGTTCATTTAGAAGCTAGGTAAATTGATTTATTTCGCTACGGACTCGAGCTATCTTATGATTAGGGTAGAATTTTTTTAGCAAAGCCGTGACGAATTCTCCCGAGTTCGAAATTGAATGTGCGGCAGTGTTGTACAGCCACTTCTCGGCTATATCTCACAAAATAAATAGGAGAAGACGTAATCTCATAGCATCCACAGAAAGCTGTGAAGTATCCATCATAGTGCATACATTTTCAAATTTGGTAATAAAGACGTATGCGTCTTCAGACTCGAGACCGTGATTTTTGTGTAAAAGATTGATGTATTGGGGTTTGATTTCAAAATTGTCCCCATTGGCTGGTGGAATAGTGAGACAGGTCGAAAGAGGACCTCGCATAGGGTAGCATCTCTCTTGGAGAGAGATGCGGGATGGATTCTGTGCACCTGCGGATGGTGGCAGAGTAGTGTTAAAGAAGTTCGATGGAGAATCGTCTATCGAAGTGGGTGTGGTAGGGGGTGTAGACAAAGTAGACGTAGAAATACCGATTTCGGAGTCAATAAGAGGAACGTGGACAAGACGGGCACTAGAATCCCGTGTCCAGCCGAGCATGCACTAAGTGGTATAGCACAAGTGGCAGCGTTAAATGATAATTAAGGAAAAGATGAGTTTGGTGTTTGGTTTGAAAAAAAATACGAATTTGGAAAAATTCACACAAACAATGCACAAGCAACCCTAAATCTAGTGGTCACCTAGGTCAAGGCTCTGGACCGCTCCTAGACTTCCAGAAGACAGGTCGCAAGATAGATTCTCTACTACCTCTTTGCCCCTTCGGTGGGCAGGTAATTGCCAGGTAAGTGGGCGGTTCTCTACAACGTAAGTAGTGGGCCTAATTAAGTAACCACTTGCCTTAGACACACTTGCCTAGACACCATAAAAGAAATGCGGATAAACTGTAGATTACCCACGACCTTCGTCTGTCCTTAATGAGCGCGACAGTCCTTAGAGTCTTGTCTAGATTTCTTTTAATTAATGAGGGTGATGCGGATGCAAGTTTGTGATTTTTGGGGCTTAGGACGGGTAATGAAATCCCGACCTAATCTGAATTTGGTCTTTGCTCCTTAATTTCCGTGTTAAAATATGCAAACAACCAAGATCAATCACGCAACAAATTTTCTTTTTAGCGCGCTGCAAATTTTGCAAAGAAACCTGCAGCAAATTGGTTAATTGGACAGAGCAGGGAGGAGATAAGAAAGACAGAAGAGGATCTGAGAAGTTTGGTGCACTGAATCCTCTAGAATACTACGGAACCTCCGCGATATGCTGCAATGTGTCGTGGATGCGCGGTCTACTAATGGGATCCCTGCACAAAAATTGGTACAGATGCTTCTGTTGCCTCACTGAGATCCCTGAGATGCTCTGAAAATTTTTCTTCTCGCTCCACAGATTCCAGATCTCCTTGCAACAAATCACAACAAATTGTTAAGCGTTTTTTGCGAATTTTGATCAAAAAAAAATTGATGGAATATTAAATTTTCCAACTCAAATAACAAAAACGAACAAATTAGCACACTATCCCCGGCAACGGCGCCATTTGATTGATCATTTCTACGTTGTGTTTTGAATAGTAATCACAATCAAAGAATTTATACTGCAATCAATTAACGGTGTCGATGTAGCGCGTTAATGAATACGGATCGTCCACTGAGATATGTGTTTTTATCGAATTTGTTTAGTTGAGTCGAAATGAAAATATGAAAGAAATTTGCTAGAAAATTGATTCAAGATTTGTAATATTTAATTTCAAGAAACATCAAGAAAATAGATCTAGAATCAAGAAATGTCCCAATCACATTGATTTATCAAGGTAATGAAGAATAGCTTGTAGGATTCAATTGAGTTAATAGTTAATGAAGAATCTAATAATTCCTAATCTTATCTATTGATAATTTGTAGCAAGATTGATAATTATGTTGAAGATTAGGGATCAATTGAAGAAACTAGGGTTTCTCCTTCATTATCCCTTGTCTTTTCAATCATGATCATTCGGATCTAACCTCTAGCAGTGAAAATCATCAATCGTTTAATCCCTAATTTGCAATGAAATAATCAAGAAGCCATTTCGCTCCAAATTAGGTCATCAACGATTCTTTTTGCTAAAGTTCACAAATCTCATATGAATTAAGACTAGTATTAAGATTTGATCATCATTAGATCTATCAATTTTCTTGAATCCTCCAGAAGCGGAGAATTTACTCAAGCATCATGAAAATTAATGAATCAAGAATCAAGAAATTTCATAACGCAAGAATGTAAAGAATGCATGAATTACAATTATTACCTTTATTAAATCGACGACTAATTAGACATTCTCTCGATTCGAAGTTAAAAGATGTTGCTATCGATCGCTCCATTTGAAGAGGTAACTAGTGTTGGTTGTATGTATGCCCTAGAGGCCAGTATTATACAGATGATGTATATTATATTGGATGCTTGGACATATATAGAGATGACTTTCTTACTCGATATGATAGTATGCTATCTGGTTGCTCTTTATCTTAACATGTATACTAGTCTCTTTATACTGTCTTATAGTTACATGTTGGTAAAGCCCTTAGGATGTGTACTTGACTACCTGGACTATGATGCAGATCATACTAGTGGGGACATGGTAGTCCATAAGTACATCCTTCAAGGTCCCTAGTCGTGGGTGTATCGAGACGGGGCATCGATATACCAGTGTAGACTAGCGTATACGCTTCTCGACCCATGAGATGGGCGATGGATGATCCCATATCCATTGGTGTTTGACATCAGAGATAGTGTACGGGTGCTCAGTGGAGACTGGGTACACTGGACGGACTCGCCGAGAACTCCCAGATGGTATTATACCTCACGTCAGATGGCAGTTCTCTGGTGACACTTATGCAGGTTAGTCTGTAGACCCGAGATCGTCATAGAGTCTCGTATGATTCCCACTGTGCTTTGATCTCCACCTTACCACGTCCATGAGGGCGTGCAAAACGGTGGTCTTTGGGCACAGTCCCGAGTCACATGGTGGCAATGAGCGATAGGAGGGTTTTCGTCTCTCTCGGTATTGGGGGTTGATGTTGCGCTGTGCTCGATTGGCCGTAACAGGGAAGTCCCTGGCCAGGGCTGATCAGAGATTTGCTGGTAAGTGTTACCAGTAGTTTCTCGACCCGTTATGAGCCTCACATCGGCACGACTTATCGGTTATTGGGGTCTGACGTTTACCACCCCTAGACTTGATATGCGACATATCAGACGAACAGACCGGACTGTACGGTAAGTGTTACTGGTTGGATTCACAGGAGTGTGAGCGGGCTAGCTCGTCGATCTTCTGATCGCTCAATACTTGGATGGCCTTTACGTTTAGCAGACCGCTTGCTGCTTGTGGGTGCTTGATATGATCATCATCTGCTACCGGCGTATTGACGAGTCTTTAGAGTCCTGCACAGAGGTTTCCTGGCTCAAATGAAACGAAATAGGAGCGCATATGAGATATGTGCGGGACCGAGAATAATGCGTGTATGTGATACCATATTTCATTCTCGCGATGAATGTTTCGATTGGATGTATGCGATATAACCTAGTTGTCGAATCATTGATTCGATAAATCGATACATGATATACTAGTCGGTTATGTGCGACATGACCGGATCATTGAATCAAGTGTTGATTTAATGATTTAATGTATAATTATATATTTGATATATTACTTTGCATTAACTAGTATTGGTTCACTTTAAATGGATTTTCTCACTTGATGTGCAAGTTGTATATGTGATATACTTTTATGCACATCTTTGTATCATGTTTGATGATGCTTGCTCATTTGGTTAAGTGTGAAGAATTAAACCTAGGTTAAGAGAGTGATTAGGGTTTTTTATTATCCATTCTTTTATTTTTCATTTTGGAAAAAGGATGGCATAAGAATACAAAATGGTTGCTTTCATTCTTGAACTTTGATGAAGCTTCATTAAGCTTTGACTTTGTGACCATTTTGTCTTCACACTTAACCCTAACCATTCATCTAACCTTAGTCAATTCTCTACACCTAACTATGGTTCATATTATGATAAGTATTCATTTCTTTTACATTTCTAAATAACTTATCATAATTCTAGCTTCATCTTCTTCATCATCTTCAAAAGAAAAAGCTTGATGCCATTAATGGCAACTTGAGCTATAGTGTGAGAAATCCAATTCCAAAGTGAACCCACCTCCTATTTCTTCACCCTCTACCTCTTGCCAAGTTGTTTTGGTTGTTTTCTTCACAAGTTTCACAAATTTGTGAAGTCGGAGCTTGAACTTGCGATGCCTCGACGTAGATCATCTTCGGCACGAAGCCGACGACCTTGTCCGCCCATTTTCCCGATGAAGCCGACGATTGAGTTCGGGATTCAAGATGGACAGCGAGAGGACGCCTACGTTGAGCTAAGGAAGTGGAAATCCAGATCTACAAAGGTTGTAGCTTCTGATCTTTAGTTAAATTGTTAACTAGATTCGCTTTTCGCCTAGATTTCTAGTCATTGATCCGTATTAGGGTTTCTCGGCACTCATATATTTTAAAATTGGCATGGTTGATGCCTTGTGAGACCTCTATAGTGTGCCTAGGAACCTTTCACTAGTATCAGAGCCTAGCTAGAGCCTTAGGCGAAGCGTAGACGAAGTTTGAAACCCGAACGAACCGAAACCCTAACACAATCCATGCTCTCTGGACTTTTTCTAAAAACTGGGATTTTTCCATATTAAAAATTTTTAAAAATATCAGCAGGAAGATATAAGAATTATGGTGCAAAACGAGCTTATGATGCGTCTAAACCGCCGCGGAAACGCGGCAGAAGCATGGCTTCTGCCGCAGTTCCGCCGCCTACTATTCACAATGCGCAATATTTTTTGCACAGTAATTCCTCTTTTCTGGTGCTGAGTTTTATGGGAATTTTTAATATTTATTCAAGAGTTGAATTTTCTGGGATTGTTTTGGGGATTCGGTGTTTCGATCGGAGTATGAGATTTTGTCTATGTGGCTTTCCGGATAAATTTTAGAATAAGTTAAAAAGTTCGACCGGATATAAATACCCAATTTTTCCCCTCTCGGGAAATTTCCAAGTGTTAGATTTTTCCGTAGTTTAACGACGTTCTAAGTAGTGCAAGTAACGCGATGGACCCTCTAGAAGACAACAAACCTTAACTCGATTATGTGACCGTCTTGAACTGCACTTTGAACCTTCGGGTTTGGGGCAGTACGGCGTGCCACATGTGAGGCGTTGGCTTGACCCTTCTACGGCTGGACCGTTGGTACTGAGGCACGAGCTGAATGTTGTTAGACTTATTTCATGTGTTGAGCTGTATCGGGAAAACTTGGGTATTCGACTGTTCGATCGGAAAGTTTAACATTTTCTGTTTATCTGGAATGTGATACAATAATTGGAATTCACAAACAGTTATGAGATAACTGAATGAATGTTATAAATCTAGTGGTTTAGTTTCACTTGACATTGAAAAGAGTTTTCGATAATGAGACTAAAATGCAGGGTTTATAACTGTTAGGCATGTAATGTCTAAGTATTTCATTTGATTAGGCATGTGATGTCTAAAGAGGTTGCGGATTCCAACTGTTGTAGTTTTACACTTTCTTTTCTATGACCGTAAGTGCAGTATGTTCATATCGCCGGTTTCGTTGCTATACGTCAACGACAATTGGGGTATGCATACTTACTTACGTTGATGACATGTGATGTTATGTGTTGCTGGATATGTTATATTGGATCGTCGTGTTTGAATAGCCGGGGTTTTTTATGTGAGATGCGTGTTTTTCATTTTCATTCATGTAAAAACTTGTATGTAATATTCTTTTATTTGGGGCACTTCCAGGTAGCGGAAGTTGTCACCTTTTGTATATTATTTACTTTTCTGCATTAGGATAGACCCAAGGAGGGGAGCACAAGTAACCGGGTTCTGGGGTCCAGTGGGAGACCAACTCGAGGAGTCGAGTCCGGGTCTCCTAACCCTAGAATTGGTAGGGTTGCTTGCCGCTCTCGTAGGGGTCTAGGGGTGTGGGATTGGCTATTCATCACGACCGTGGAATCCATGTTTTATACTGGCTCGTATTGAAAACACGGACGTCCTAGTATATCCAATATTTCATATGTTTCTTCTGCTGCGATATCTGTGATGTGATCATGTGATGTTCTGTGATGGATACAGTATATAGTATATATATGATATATTATATAGACGTTACTTATGTTTTACACCCGTACTAGCCTTGCCCCGCTCTGCCGTTAGTTGCCTAACCTAACGGTGCACGAGGGGACATCGAGGCGAATGCGGATGGCATAAGTGTACGTCGTATTTATCTGTGATGTTTAGGTACTTAAATGATGGGACTTCATTAATGTGATTAATGAAAGAATAGAAACCTAAGATGTTGTAGAATCAAATTTTAAATAAAACAGGTAGCTACAGTTTCTGCTTTGCACAGCGGTATATGTGATATATCCTGCACCTTATTCGATGAGGAAAGGACCGAGATCCCTTAACCGGGAGTGACTCCTTTAGCAATAACTGGCAGATGCTACACACTAGGTTTGTTTTTGATAGCTTCTATAGTTTCTGCTTTGCACAGTGATATATATGATATATCCCGCACCTCATTCGACGAGGAAAGGGCCGACGATCCCTTCAACGGGAGTGACCCCTTTAGCAAAACTAGAAAAGCATCAAAATCACTCCATTTCAAAACTTCATTTGATTCTACAACGATATCAAGTTCATTACCCTCATGGTTTTTATGAAAAACCTGCGTAGCCCTCCGTCATTTCAGATACGTACTAGTTAGTATTCGTGCTGTGGTAGTTTGGCCTCCGTCAAGGCGCAGTGTACGGTAGCTAACTAGTGCTTGTCTGCTTGCATATGATGCGATTGGATTAGGGTATTCGTACGGCGTTGTTTGGCCTCCGTCAAGGGTCGTGCGGGTGGGTTTAATTCAATCAGGAAATGACGGGTTGAACTTGACTAGCGGACTATGGGTTGTTTGGCCTCCGTCAAGGTCATAGGATGCTAGGGGCAAAATATTATCGGGAATTTCAAGTGTTGAAATTTGCAATGAGATTGCATACCTTCTATGAGATAGTTGGATCCCGATACCCACTGCGAGTAAGAGTTACTCCTGGGAGAGTTTTACACATTGCAATTAGCTGATCAAGTAGGTGTCTAGAAAGGTGTCAACGGGGTTACGCCTCTGGGAAAACGAGGTTTACATTAATTAGGTTCGTGCGAAAGCACGGGGGACCTCCCTCAAAGTACCGACACAGGCATGGCTGAAAGATTGGCGAACTTGTAGTGTGTAATTAATCCCGGCTAATCTTTCCTTTTAGGGTTTGAAGGAAGATTTGATAAAAAGCAGTGGGAGACATCCTGATTAGATAAGATAATAACCAATCTGATCTTGCACGAGCATACGCTAAAGTGTTTTCTTCTCTCTCTCTCCAGGTAGCGACCATTTCATGCCCTAATGAAGATAATAATATGGATGTATTGACCGAACCCGCATGTTATACTGTGCAGGGGAACGTTGAACCCGTTCTATCTTATAAGTGTTATAAGAATGAACAGGAAACAGGAGAATATCTGGATTCTCAAGCCGCCCAAAAGAACATGCATGTTGATGCATCTTCTACAGGTGTGTTAGTTATTGAGAACTGTTTCTCAGTTCACCTTACGTCCTGGGTATTAGATACCGGATCAGGATCCCACATTTGTAAACAGTTACATGGGCTACGAAAAGGTAGAGAACTGGGAAAAGGTGATCATTCCGTTCAAGTTAGGAATGGGGCAAATGTTGCAGCCAAAGCAGTTGGCGAATATCACCTTGTATTAACAAGTGGTGATACACTGATTCTAAATGAATGCTATTATATACCGAACATGATGTGCAACATTATATCAGTTTCTTTATTAAGTAAAAAAGGATATAATTTTGTATTACAGGGTAATGTTATGAACATATTCCTAGATCAAAAGTTGGTTTCATCAGGCTCGTTGTATAATGGCATATTCATTCTCAATCAAAATACAGTCCTCAATTTACCCAACACACACAAGAGGAAGAGTTCTGAACTAAACGAATCTTTCTTGTGGCATTGTAGACTGGGTCACATCAATGTGACACGACTTGCTGAGTTGCATAAGGATGGATATTTAAATTCATTTGAATTTTCATCTTTTGACACTTGCCAGTCATGTCTCAAAGGCAAGATGACCAAAACTCCGTTTACAGGACACGGAGAAAGAGTTACCGAACTCTTGGGACTAATACATAGTGATGTATGCGGTCCCATGTCTACACATGCCAGGGATGGTTCTTCGTACTTCATTACATTCACTGACGATCTCTCTAGATTCGGATATGTGTTCCTGATGAAACACAAATCAGAAGCTTTTGAGAAATTTAGAGAATATAAACAAGAAGTAGAGAACCAAACGGGCAAAAGTATTAAGATCCTTCGATCTGATCGAGGAGGAGAATACTTAAGTAATGAATTCAGAGATTATCTAAAAGAGAATGGGATTCTCTCTCAGCTCACTCCTCCTTATACACCACAGCACAACGGTGTATCGGAGCGGAGAAATCGCACCCTATTAGATATGGTGCGCTCTATGATGAGTACAGCTGAGTTACCTATTTCCTTCTGGGGATATGCACTGGAGACTGCTGCATACCTACTAAATAGAGTTCCGACCAAATCAGTGCCTACCACTCCATATGAGATATGGAATGGCAAGAGACCATGTCTTAATTTTATTCAGATATGGGGTTGTCCGGCCTATGTTAAAACACAAAATCCGGACAAGCTCGAGGCAAGGTCTGTTCTATGTAAGTTTGTTGGATATCCCAAACATTCGCGAGGGTATATCTTCTACCACTCCAAGGGACAAAAAGTGTTTGTTTCTTGACATGCCACTTTCTTAGAAAAAAGTTTTCTTATGAAACAGATAAGTGGCATTGAGGTAGAACTGGAAGAGGTTCCAGCGACACAAACTATAACAGAAGACTTGGTAGAACCAGAGAATTCAGTAGAACTCGACGAACCCCAGCCTCTCCACCGATCTAGTAGGGTTTCTCGTCCACTAGAGAGATACTACGGTTTTCTCATTGACGGTGGAAGCGAGGATTGCATCATGGAGGATGATGACCCAACTAGCTTCGAGCAAGCCATCACGAGTAGGGACTCAGTGAAATGGCTGGATGCTATGCGGTCCGAGATGGAATCCATGTACACCAACAAAGTATGGACTTTGGACGTTGCTCCTGAAGGGGTAAAACCCATTGGGAGCAAGTGGATCTTCAAGAAGAAAATTGGTGTAGATGGGAAAGTGGAGACTTTCAAAGCTAGACTTGTTGCAAAAGGTTTTCGTCAATGACCAGGTGTGGACTATGACGAAACCTTTTCTTCAGTGGCTATGCTTAAATCCATCCGGATCATGCTTGCCATCGCTGCATATCATGATTACGAAATCTGGCAAATGGATGTTAAGACCGCCTTTCTAAATGGTGATTTAGAAGAGTGCGTGTACATGACTCAGCCAGAGGGCTTCGTAGATAGTGGGAGCAGCGGGAAGGTGTGCAAGCTGCTTAAATCCATTTATGGATTAAAGCAAGCGTCGCGGAGTTGGAACATCTGCTTTGACGTCGTTATCAAAGAGTTTGATTTCGTCAAAAACCCAGATGAACCTTGTATCTACAAGAAGGTGGCAGAGAGTAAGGTTGTCTTCCTCGTATTGTACGTGGACGACATACTCTTGATAGCAAATGATATTCCTATGCTGCAATCGGTCAAGCTCTTCTTATCACAAAGATTCCCAATGAAAGATCTTGGTGATGCCTCATTCATATTGGGGATTAGGATCTATAGAGATAGATCCAAACGGATATTGGAATTGTCCCAATCCAGGTACATTGACACGATACTAAAGAGGTTTAGTATGGAAGAATCCAAGCGTGGGAACTTGCCCACGATCTCTGGAGTCACTCTCTCCAAAGTGATGTCTCCCAAGACTGATTTGGAGAGAGCTCGCATGCAAGGGATACCCTATGCTTCGGCTGTAGGCTCTATCATGTATGCGATGCTATGTACCAGACCCGATGTAGCATACTCACTAAGTATAGTGAGCAGGTATCAAGCTAATCCTGGAGAGAGTCACTGGACAGCTGTGAAGAGCATTCTCAAGTACTTACGAAGGACTAAAGAGATGCTCTTGGTGTATGGTAACGGGGATCTCCAAGTGGAGTCCTTTACCGATTCAAGCTTCCAGAGTGATAAGGACGACTCTAAGTCGCAGTCGGGATTTGTCTTTACCCTTTACGGAGGGGCGGTTAGCTGGAAGAGTTCCAAGCAGGAAACCGTGGCAGACTCGACGATGGAGGCTGAATACATCGCTGCCAACGATGCTGCCAAAGAGGCTGTCTGGATCAAGAAGTTCATTACTGAACTTGGAGTGGTTCCATCCATTGAGCATCCAATACCTTTGTATTGCGATAACAATGGAGCGGTGGCTTTGGCCAAGGACCCAGGTCCCATCAGCGATCCAGGCATATTCTGAGGCGGTATCACCTGATCCGGGAGATAGTTGATCACCGGGAGATCGAGGTCAGGAGGGTTGACACGAAGAACAACACGGCGGATCCACTCACGAAGGCCATTCCCCAGATACAGTTTGAGAGACTCTTCGGGATGCTCGGTATGCGATACTACAGCAGCTGGCCCTACTGCAAGTGGGAGATTGTTAGTTGTATGTATGCCCTAGAGGCCAGTATTGTACAGATGATGTATATTATATTGGATGCTTGGACATATATAGAGATGACTTTCTTGCTCGATATGATAGTATGCTATCTGGTTGCTCTTTATCTTAACATGTATACTAGTCTCTTTATAGTGTCTTATAGTTACATGTTGGTAAAGCCCTTAGGATGTGTACTTGACTACCTGGACTATGATGCAGATCATAATAGTGGGGACATGGTAGTCCATAAGTACATCCTTCAAGGTCCCTAGTCATGGGTGTATCGAGACGGGGCATCGATATACCAGTGTAGACTAGCGTATACGCTTCTCGACCCATGAGATGGGCGATGGATGATCCCATATCCATTGGTGTTTGACATCAGAGATGGTGTATGGGTGCTCAGTGGAGACTGGGTACACTGGACGGACTCGCCGAGAACTCCCAGATGGTATTATACCTCACGTCAGATGGCAGTTCTCTGGTGACACTTGTGCATGTTAGTCTGTAGACACGAGATCGTCATAGAGTCTTGTGTGATTCCCACTGTGCTTTGATCTCCACCTTACCACGTCCATGAGGGCGTGCAAAACGGTGGTCTTTGGGCACAGTCCCGAGTCACATGGATGCAATGAGCGATAGGAGGGTTTTCGTCTCTCCCGGTATTGGGGGTTGATGTTGCGCTGTGCTCGATTGGCCATAACAGGGAAGTCCCTGGCCAGGGCTGATCAGAGATTTGCTGGTAAGTGTTACCAGTAGTTTCTCGACCCGTTATGAGCCTCACATCGGCACGACTTATCGGTTATTGGAGTCTGACGTTTACCACCCCTAGACTTGATATGCGACATATCAGACGAACAGACCGGACTGTACGGTAAGTGTTACTGGTTGGATTCACAGGAGTGTGAGCGGGCTAGCTCGTCGATCTTTTGATCGCTCAATACCTGGATGGCCGTTACGTTTAGCAGACCGCTTGCGGCTTGTGGGTGCTTGATATGATCATCATCTGCTACCGGCGTATTGACGAGTCTTTAGAGTCCTACACAGAGGTTTCCTGGCTCAAGCGAAACGAAATAGGAGCGCATATGAGATATGTGCGGGACCGAGAATAATGCGTGTATGTGATACCGTATTTCATTCTCGCGATGAATGTTTCGATTGGTTGTATGCGATATAACCTAGTTGTCGAATCATTGATTCGATAAATCGATACATGATATACTAATCGGTTATGTGCGACATGACCGGATCATTGAATCAAGTGTTGATTTAATGATTTAATGTATAATTATATATTTGATATATTACTTTGCATTAACTAGTATTGGTTCACTTTAAATGGATTTTCTCACTTGATGTGCAAGTTGTATATGTGATATACTTTTATGCACATCTTTGTATCATGTTTGATGATGCTTGCTCATTTGGTTAAGTGTGAAGAATTAAACCTAGGTTAAAAGAGTGATTAGGGTTTTTTATTATCCCTTCTTTTATTTTTCATTTTGGAAAAAGGATGGCATAAGAATACAAAATGGTTGCTTTCATTCTTGAACTTTGATGAAGCTTCATGAAGCTTTGACTTTGTGACCATTTTGTCTTCACACTTAACCCTAACCATTCATCTAACCTTAGTCAATTCTGTACACCTAACTATGGTTCATATTATGATAAGTATTCATTTCTTTTACATTTCTAAATAACTTATCATAATTCTAGCTTCATCTTCTTCATCATCTTCAAAAGAAAAAGCTTGATGCCATTAATGGCAACTTGAGCTATAGTGTGAGAAATCCAATTCCAAAGTGAACCCACCTCCTATTTCTTCACCCTTTACCTCTTGCCAAGTTGTTTTGGGTGTTTTCTTCATAAGTTTCACAAATTTGTGAAGTCGGAGCTTGAACTTGCGATGCCTCGACGTAGATCATCTTCGGCACGAAGCCGACGACCTAGTCCGCCCATTTTCCCGATGAAGCCGACGATTGAGTTCGGGATTCAAGATGGACAGCGAGAGGACGCCTACGTGGAGCTAAGGAAGTGGAAATCCGGATCTATAAAGGTTGTAGCTTCTGATCTTTAGTTAAATTGTTAACTAGATTCGCTTTTCGCCTAGATTTCTAGTCATTGATCCGTATTAGGGTTTCTCGGCACTCATATATTTTAAAATTGGCATGGTTGATGCCTTGTGAGACCTCTATAGTGTGCCTAGGAACCTTTCAACTAGATCCGTCGAAGTTTTATCCGTTCGATCTCCTTGAGACTTGGATCGTCGTGGATCTCGTGTTTGGATGAAGATTGGCTTCGCGGATAATGGATCGATAGTTGTTGCTTGATTTGCTTCTCAAAATGATCTTAATTTGGCATTTTCCCTAATTAATTTCCCTCCAAATTCAATAACCCCCAAACCCTAGATCTAGATCCCTTTTTATAACCACTCATTTGAATCTTCCCTCCAAAGCTAGGTTGTTAGAGAGAGTCTTCTAGAAGAAGTTTGTTGGAGGGAATATTCTAGAATAAGGAATATTCTAGGATAAGGTTGTTAGGCCGAGCCTTCTGGATAAAGCCACGTGCTATTTTAGGAGTCTTCTGGAAGCGAGGCCGTTATAGGTAGACACGTGGAGGAAATTTCAGTTGATGGTGTGTCAAGTAAGCTGCGGATCCACGGCGGATCGGCCAACTCGGCCGCGGATCCGAGGCCATATAGTAGGCTTGCTGCCTTAAATCTTCATGGGTGTTTTCTGTTAACTTTTTGGTACTTTTTTGATGCCTGGAATATTATATTTCTTTCTTGTTTGCTGCAAGATCTCAAGTCTTGGACTTGCTGCATTTTGTCAGCACTTTTGTGATTCCGGCTCTTTGACCTGAAGGATTTCATGCACACAATCTTGATACAAGTGTTGAGATATACAAAATCACGCGTGTAGTAATAAACACTCAATTTCCCTCTAGAATGTCAATTATAACTATAATACGTGTTATTTGGTATTTTACAGATGAATCATAATCCGCGTTATATTTACAATAAACACCTTTAGATGATTGATAAGAGTAGGGAAATTGAAGTGTTGAGAATGTAATATTTTCGACTGATCAATGGGCTTTTACTTCATTAGAATAAGGGATGGATCTGTTAACAAAGTAGTAGGGTGTGATGTCCTGGTATTTGGATGACATGCACTTTATAGGAAGTAAAATTCCTATCCTACAATCGGTTATGCTTTGGTTGTCACACAGTGTTTTCTCCACACGGGATATGGATTTATTATCAGGCATTCTGGTCACTAGATTTATGGTTTTAGATCTAGATTTTGAAAGTGTCCCAATATGGGTACTTAGACAGTATTCTAAAGGTATTTTAGAATGGCCGACTCCTGGCATGGTGGTGTACCTGCAGGTGATAGGGTCACCCTCTCTAAAGGTGTCTTATAGACTAAAGGGGAGAGGGATGTGCATGATTGGCATATCACTTGCTTAGGCAATTGAGTCAGTCATGAGATGTCAAGTACTACACCAGATATTGTTTTTGCACTAGATGCAATTAGTTGATATTAATCCAATCCTGGAGAAACGTTCGGAAGCAGTTTTAGAACATAAGTTGATGTTCTAGGAATATGATAACGATATCCTCCTTCGGGAGACAGTTATCATTCCATGCTTCCAAGGTGACCTGAATGACAGAGTGATTGTCAGAGTTATAGTTTTCCCTCTGACGAGGGGCAGTAATATAGACAGGTGGTCCAAGAGGATACTGAGCGAGGCATGGCGCGGGATGCTGATTAAATTCAGTTGACGATACAGTCTGAGAAGTTTGTTTGGATTTGGAGCTCATTTCTGAACTGGGTCCCATCTGATATCCAGACATATTCTAAGACAGGTATTGCTCATTTCGGGAGATGGATTTCTCCGCGAACTTGAGATAAAGAGAGACATAGAAAAAACATCAGGGCAGATCCACTCACTGAGGCTATTTCTTGACCACAATAGTTTTACAAACGAGCTTTGTGAAACTGATTAGTAGAGGAGTTGGATGTTCGGTATCACACGGGCTGTGAGTATGCGACATCGCAATAATTAGCCTTACGTGCAAGTGGGAGATTGTTGGATATAGTGCCCTCAAAGTCAATTATTGGATCGTAGGCACATGATTGCAATCATTGAGGGAGGACCTATACCAGTAGGACAGTCTTACTCAAGATGATAGTATGCTATCTGGTTTGTCTTTATCATCGTGTACATGATTTAGGTGATATTACAGATCACTATTACACATTGATAGAGCCCTTAGGATCCTTGCTTGACTGCCAGCAGTATGATGGCGATCATATATGTGGGAGCTGGGGTCTATAAGCACATCCTTAAAGTGTCCCTAGTCGTGGGAGTATCGAGGCTGGGCATCGATACACCATTAGTAGAAAAGTGTATACGATCGAGACACCGACGAGGGGCGGTAGATGGTCTCACAAGCCATTGGTGTCAGTTGGTTCACCTAAGACGTATACAGGTTCTCATTGAGTTATGAGTACACCGGACAGGACTCGCCGGGAACATGCTAGTTGGTATTATACTTAGCGTTAGATAGCAGTTCCCTGGTGACATATGTACAGGTTGGTTCATCGACCTGAGATCATCAATTGTCTCGTATGAGTTCTCACTATGCTTTGATTACTACCCAACCATGGCTCAAAAGAGTCGTGCAAACAGGTTTTAGTTGGGTACAGTCCCGAGCCATATGGAGACAGTGAGCAGATCGAAAAGGGTTTCGTCTCTCCCGGTATTGGGGGTGAGATCGCCCTGTGTCTAGGAGAGCCATTACACGAAGTCCTTGGCCATGACAGGAGATTTATTGGTCGGTATTCCAGTAGTATCTCAGGGTGTTCTGGGCTACACTCTGACACGACTTCTACCGCTTTTGGAGGTCTGACGTTTACCAGCCCCCTAGGCCCGACATGCGATACTCATAGACGAACGGACCGGGCTGTATGTATATTGTCACTGACAGGCTCAATAGGGTGTCAGGATGAGTTCTCTCATCAGCCTTCCTTTTGGTTGATACATGGGTAGCCGTTATGTACAGCTAGTACCACTGACGTGCTTGTGGTTAAATTCACCTGCCGGCGTATTGAAGAGTCTTTAGAGTCCCCCACAGATAGTTTCCCAAGTTTCGGTCAAAATGTTGTAGAGGCCGTATGGTATTATGGCAGGGTTCGATCATATACGTACACTTTTGCACAGATCATGATAGGACGGATCATATTAGTAGGCTTTGGTTTAAGCCGGATCCTGGTATTAGATTTGTTGGATTACTTTAGTCTCATTGCATTCGCATTTAGTCGGAATGCGGATGCAGGTATGTATATAAAGGTGAGGGGTATTCTTGTGGTCCGTCACGAGTTTACTTTAGTTGATGCCGTATCTTTTTGTTTGATTAGACATTTGGATGCCGTATCTTTTTGTTTGATTAGACATTTGGGTTAATGTTTATTTTGGTGGAAATTAAGAGCTTAATTGATGATGAGGTGCATTAATTGTGACATGTGCATGGGTGATGACTCATGGTCTTTTTATTTGTGCAAATGTCACCATTTTGATTAATTAAGGGTGTGAAATGAAAGATGGAGAGAGATAGAGGGCAGCCATTTACATGGGTTAGCTCTTGTGATTATCAATTTTTTTTAACCTCTCTGATTTTTCATCTTAACAAGAAAAGAAAAGCTCTTCTTCTTCTTCTTCCTCTAGCTCATAAGTTCTACCAATGGCATCATCTTCAACCTCCATCCATACACTCTCATGTGTTGAGAATCAATAGATACTTGAGACAAAGTTATCACACACATTCTCTACTTCACCTTGGACATGTCGGCTAGCAAACTTCATGTTCGAGTTGCTTCGGATGAAGAGGGAGCCCGTAAAAAGACTCATTGATGTGGTGCCCTTCCGACGAGGAGACCGGAGATCGGAGATGCCGCGAGGAGCTTAAGATGGTGGCCAAAGACCGAAGGACACGGATCGATCGGTATATCCACTCTCACTTCTTAGTAGTTAGCTAGTTTAGCATTAATGGTTCGATCCGGGTGAAAGACTACGATAGCCCCAGTTTCCTAAAAAGTTTTTGTTTCCGCATTTGGCCTCAGACTGATGGCCGGGGCGCTACCGTACACATACACAGGTTCCCTGATATTGATGTGTCGTTGATGGACACATGTTGTTTGCTTTTCCTCATTCATACAGGCATTTGATCTAGATGATTACTTTTATATGTCATTGGCATCGATTATATTGTTGATATATATGCATTCATGGACACCCTTGATATCATAGTATTACCTTTATGATATAGTATGACCTAGGAATCGCTGTTTATTCGATTTCAACCAGCTGATGTTTTCTACTTATGAGTTGGCAACTCACCCCCGTTGTGCCACAGTTTCCTTGCAGGTTTACCGCTTGGATGAGTAGCGGTATCGCTGGCACACAGTTCCATCATGGTGTTTTTCTATGGTAGGTGGGACACTGATTGATTCATTTTCTGACGTGTATATGTAAAAAGTAACGACAATCAAAAAATTATATGGACCGCAATCAAACCACGGTGTCGGATGTAGTTAATGAATGAGTGCGGATCGTCCACAGGGATTGTGCAATTCAATTGTATTTTGATACGTTTGAAATGAAATGTTAAACAACAATAAACGAAAACATGATTCAAGATGTGATTTGTATTCGAGTGTCACTATCCTTTACTCAAGAATCAAGAAACTATAAACAATCAAGAATCGGTTGTTTTGATAATATTTCCAATCAACAATCAAGAATATAAGAGAGGCTCGTAGGAGTCGATCGGATCTTTAGACGTGATGTAATCTAAAGGGTTTCGTGTTCTTGTCCTTCGAAGAATTGATACTAGATCAATGGTGATCGACGAGAGTTAGGGTTTTCTTGATGAAATTAGGGTTTCATCTCTTAACCCTTATTCTTTCGAGGATACCATTTATATTCTAGCCTCTAGCAATTCCAAGAAACGATCGGAACTCCCCAATCTCGAGCGATGTCGATCAAGAAAGCATCGCAACGAATTGGGTCGTCGATTCTTGAACTTGCTAGGGTTTACAAACTCGTGGGATTCAAGAATCGATTACAAATTTGTTACATAATCATACTAAAGATCGTTTCGACTCCCCGACGAGCGGAGTTTTATTCACACATCACCACAAAGACAATATTCAAGAATAGGAATGATAACATGATGCGGAATTTAAAGAAAACAAGATAAAAGAATATCACCTTTTATTTAATCAACAATTTCAATACATTCTTTCAAGAATCTACAAGAAGAAGAAATCGATCGTTGACTCGGCTTCGCTCGTCTCCGTGGATCGTGGATCTACTTTGATCTCTTGCCCGATTGAAGATCGGCTCGGCTCATAAAAGGGTTGAAGGCATCTTGCTTGGCTTGCACTCAAGATCTTGAATTGTTGTTGGATTTAGGGTTAGGGTTTCCTACAAGCTCTCTCACTAAACTTGAGGAAGAGGGGATGAAGAAAAAGATTGATTTTCTAAACTTCAATCAAGGTTGAATAATTATTCAATGATGAGCCTAGGGTCTTATTTATAGAACTCCCAAACCCTAGGTTAGATTTGAATTAGAACTTTCCCTCCCAAAGTTTGTTGAAGAGTTTCTAGAAGGAGTTTGTTAGGAGTTAGCTTAGGGTTTAAGCTAGGGTTTAGGGAAAGTTCTAGAAGTATTAGGCTAGTTTAGGTGTTTGCTGATCTGGAGGAAGTATCTGGGATATTCTGGAAGTTTGTGAGCATTATTGAGCTGTAGCCACTGAAACAGGAGTTGTGCACTGAAATTGGGGAACTGATTCCCTGTAGCCGCCGCGCTTCAGCCGCGTTTAGCCCCTAACTGCCGCTCTTCCGCGGCTCATTGTTGAGCTTGGCCCTTGGGCTTTCTTCTGTTGCTTGGTACTGCTGTTTTTAGATTCCTTTGATGTTTAGATTTGTACTTCCTCTTTTGTGTTGATACCAGATTTGAGTTAAGTGAATTTACGAGCAATTGTAATGGTCGAGCACTGTAATGATCGAGCAAGCTTCTCTTTTCCTGCATAGACTTCGAAACACGGGTTGCAAGATATAGAAAATATGCTATGTAATGCAATGCAGTCAATTTCCTTAGAAATGCCGGTTTTAAGGTCGAATACATGTAATCTGATATTTTGCGACCGATTTTCTAATATGTAGAATATGAATGTCGAACACTTCTAATTGTATGCAGATGATATGGAAATTGCCCGTTAAAATATGCAATATTTTCGACTGATCAAATACCCCCAAACTTAATTTCGATCGTCTCGAGAGAATGTTTTATTAAAAAGAGAAGGAGAAAATAAAGAAAGAGAAAAACTAACTAGCACACTTTCGTAGGCAACACGATTGCACTGAGCACGTGCAACAAGCCTTTAAACCTCTAGGTGTCCCTAGTAGGAGCAGTGTTGTCTCCTGAGGGTTTTCAGCGGATTGCACCCACAAAATCCAATAATAAAAGGAAGATCATGAATATTACATTTAAAGAAAAGAATCGTATAAGAAAGACTTTGAAAATTAGGGTTTCCAACTAAGCTAGCTTTTCGGTTGTCATGAGCCCTATCTTAATGGTCGTGAAAAGATGTTAGAAATCACGTCCTCCCTCAATAAAACATCGTCTTATTCTTCATTCCTATCTTTCTTCCAAACATCGATCATATAACCCTGCGTGTGTGTAAAGACATCCCTACACCCGGAGAATTCAATTCAAGCTATCATACCCTTGCCCATCAGCCTCAGTACTTTTTAATTAATGAATATTTAGATGAGATTGCTCACACACTTTCATGCGACCGTTAATACTTCTTGAGGTACTAACCGACCGATTACTCCTGTGCTTGCTTATTTGGTGTATTTTTCTCGTCTTGCACCACCTTAGGCATAGCAGTGACTCCCAGACCAGTTGGCCTTAGGGCACTAGGTGAAGAAGCACCCTCGCTATACATTTTTCTTGCCTTCGGTGATAACAAAACCAGTGTTCATTTTTCTCACCACTTTATATTTTCTTTATTCATTTTTTTATTTTTTTATTTCCTTCATACTTTTGGCTTTAAGACAAGAGCATTTCAAGGTATCCTCTACTATCCCAGGCTTCAAGACGTGTGTAAGTGCGAATAGCAGGGTAGCAACGTTCAAAATGTTTGGGTTCCAGAATAGAAACTATTTTTCAGACTTATTTTTATCCTCAGATTAGTGACGTCTTTCATCTTACTAACCCTTGGGACAACGGCTCATAACTACTTATTACTAGTTCGTATAAGAAAACTTCTAATTTTCTTAGTTTTCTAAAATTTTTCTAATCTCATGGATGCAATTTTTTTCACTATCTAAACTTTCATTATCTTATTTATATACAAAAAAGGTGTAAATATTAAAATTATTTTTATATTTGAAAATTTTTAAATTTTTATGGGTTTTGAAAATTTTTCAATTTTTATAGATTTTTTAAAATAAATGTTTTGTGCTTATGCAGATGATATGCAAATGATGCGAAAATAAGCACAAACCTCCCCCAAACTTGTTTTCAACAGTGTCCTCACTGTTGCCGACAGCTATACCTACAAAAATCTGTAAATCTGGGGGGAATTATTAGTGGGGGCAAAATATATAAGTGAAGAACTTCCCCCAAACTTGTTTTTCACTCACCTTCATTCAAAAGATGATGCAATGATATACAGGATATGAGGGTGAGACGGAGGAATTTTAATCCAAATAAACTGGCTCTTGTAAGAACAAGAGCTCCTCCGTGGGGTCAGTGGAAAAATACGGCTTTAGTCTATATCCATTTACTTTGAAAATTGTGCCGTTTTTAACATTTTCTACTTCTACTGCCCCGTGCGGGAATACAGACCGCACAACAAAAGGTCCCTTCCAACGAGATCGGAGCTTACCCGCATGAAGGTGTAAACGTGAATCATAAAGAAGGACTTGTTGACCAGGTAAAAATGTTTTCCTTAAAATGCTTTTATCATGAAAAACCTTAGTCCTATTCTTTGTGATTACAGCATTATCATAAGCTTCATCGCGGAGTTCGCTTAGCTCGTTAAGTTGCAGCTTCCGAAAGTTGCAAGCAAGGTTTAGATCAAAATTTATTTCTTTTATAGCCCACAATGCTTTATGCTCTATCTCGACAGGTAGATGACATGCTTTACCAAACACTATCCTATATGGAGACATTCCTAGGTCGGTCTTATATGCAGTCCTGAATGCCCAAAGAGCATCCGTCAATTTGGTCGACTAGTCTTTTCTATTTTTAGCAACAGTTTTCTCCAGGATAAGTTTGATTTGTCTGTTTGAGATCTCAGCCTGCCCGTTTGTTTGGGGATGATAGGGTGTAGAAAGGCGGTGGTTGATTGAGTATTTTCGCATCAGAGTCTCGAAAGACCTGTTGCAGAAGTGTGTCCCATTATCGCTAATGATAGCGCGTGGGTGTCCAAATCGCGAAAAGATATTCTCTTTCAAGAACTTAATGACAACTTTCCTGTCATTAGTGCGACATGGAATGGCTTCTACCCACTTTGAGACATAATCAACCGCCAGCAATATGTACAGATTCCCAAAGGAGTTGGGAAAAGGACCCATAAAATCTATGCCCCAAACATCAAACATTTCAACAACCAAGATGGGTTGCTGAGGCATTTCATTCCTCTGGGATATTCTACCCGTATACTGACATTGTGTACAGGTTTTACAATACTCAAATGCGTCCTTGAATAAGGTCGGCCAATAAAATCCACATTGCAAAACCTTTTCCGCTGTTTTTCTAGGACCAAAGTGACCCCCACAGGCCTGATCATGACAAAATGAAAGAACACTCTTGAACTCTTCATTTGGGACGCACCGGCGAATGATCTGATCAGGACAATATTTAAACAAATAGGGCTCGTCCCAGTAATAGTGTTTTACTTGGGAAAGAAAACGATATTTGTCCTGTTTTGACCAATCGCTCGGTATAAGTCCTGTGGCATGATAGTTCACAATTTCCCTGAACCATGGTTCAGCGGATATGCTCAAGAGTTGTTCATCAGGGAATGAGTCATTGATTGGCAGGGTCACAGGGGAAGAAACGATGCGTGAAAGGTGGTCAGCTACTACGTTTTCACATCCTTTCTTATCTTTGATAACAAGATCAAATTCTTGTAACAGTAGGATCCAACGTATTAGTCGACCTTTTGCATCTTTCTTCGCCAGAAGATGTTTCAAAGCGGAATGGTCAGTATACACAACTATAGGTGAGCCGATTAAGTAAGGCCTGAATTTTTCTAACGCAAATACAACCGCTAAAAGTTCTTTCTCGGTGGTTGTGTAATTGATTTGCGCATCATTCAGGGTCTTACTAGCATAGTAAATCACGTGTGGCATCTTTTCGATGTGCTGTCCTAAGACTGCACCTACTGCAAAATCAGATGCGTCACACATCAGCTCGAAGGGGTAGTCCCAATTTGGTGATGATAAAACAGGGGCTGTGGTGAGTGAGTGTTTAAGTGAGTCGAAAGCTGTCTCGTAATCCGAGTCAAAATGGAAGGTCGTATCCTTGGCCAGGAGTAGTGTTAAAGGTCTAGCAATTTTGCTAAAGTCCTTTATGAATCTCCTATAAAAGCCCGCATGGCCAAGGAAAGAGCGAATATCTTTGACGCTTTTGGGATGAGGCAGGTTTTGAATGACATCTACTTTAGCTCTGTCAACCTCAATGCCTTTCTGTGAAATGACATGTCCAAGGACTATTCCTTCTTGGACCATAAAGTGGCATTTTTCCCAGTTTAATGTCAAGTTCTTCTCTTTGCAACGAGTAAGAACAGCGTCTAGATTCGCTAGGCAATCAGAAAAAGAGTCTCCAAAAATCGAGAAGTCGTCCATAAAGATCTCCAAAAAATTCTCTACCATATCAGAGAATATCCCCATCATACACCGCTGAAAGGTAGCGGGAGCATTGCATAACCCAAAGGGCATGCGACTGTAAGCAAAGGTACCAAAAGGACAAGTAAAAGTGGTTTTATCTTGATCCTTTTTGGCGATGGGGACCTGATTGTAGCCTGAGTAACCGTCCATAAAACAATAAAACTCTCGTCCCGCTAAGCGTTCCAGCATTTGATCAATAAATGGTAGAGGAAAATGATCTTTCCTCGTAGCAGCGTTGAGTTTTCTATAATCGATGCATACACGCCACCCAGTTTGGGCGCGTGTCTGAATCAACTCATTCGCTTCATTTGTGATAACTGTGATGCCGGATTTCTTAGGAACGACATGTATAGGACTCACCCACTGGCTATCGGAGATGGGGTAGATAATACCATTATCTAAGCACTTGACGATTTCTTTCATGACAGCTTCCTTCATGACGGGATTCAACCGTCTCTGTGGTTCTCGGGTCGGTCTGGCATCATCCATCAAATGTATATGATGTTCAACTATCAAAGGACTAATCCCTTTGATGTCCGCCATACTCCAACCAAACGCCTCTTTGTTAGATCTCAATACCGATAAAAGGGCATTCTCTTGCTCTGATGCAAGAGAAGCGGAAATAATAACCGGTAATGACTCGTTCTCACCAAGATATGCATATTTCAGGTGAGAAGGTAAAACTTTGAGATCTAACTCAGGCGGAGAAATGATAGAAGGAAGGGTCATAGATTGATTTTTGGATCTACAAAGAAGCTCAGAGCCTGTGAAAGATACAGACTCGGGTGGAGAAAAGTCAGAAGTGCAGGACTCATGTGTAGCTAAAGTGTCCTCACTAAGATCTTGTGCTAAGTCAAACAGAGATGTGCTAGTGTCATCGAGATCAGTAAAGCAAAAATCCTCAGCTCCACAACTATCGGGAGCGATCTCATGGACAGAGCACACATCTAAAATATGAGCAGAGGGTTCTGACGGCTGACTTCCAACTTTATAGATATTTAGTTCAATGGTCATATTTCCAAATGATAAATTCATTGAACCATTTCTACAGTTTATAACAGCGTTGGAAGTGGCAAGGAAAGGACGACCTAGAATCACCGGAATTTGGCCCCGGGGGTTTGCTACAGGATGTGTGTCGAGCACAATGAAGTCTACGGGGAAAACAAATTCCCCGACCTTTATCAGCACATCCTCTAATTCACCCCTTGGTTTGGTGATAGATCGGTCTGCCATCTGGAGAGTGCAATGAGCAGGTTTCAGCTCTCCAATCCCTAATTGCTCATAGACAGAATAAGGTAACAGGTTAACACTCGCGCCAAGGTCTAACAGAGCACGATTTATGTTTTTACCCCCAATCGAAATCGAAATTGTAGGACAACCTGGGTCCTTTCTTTTCTTTGGAAGCTGGGGTATAAAAGCAGTGCTAATGTTATTAGACATAAAGACCTTCTTCGGCACTTGGGTCTTCCTCTTCCTAGTGCACAAGTCCTTTAGAATCTTCGCATAAGCGGGGACTTGCTGAATTGCATCTAAGAGAGGGATATTGATGTTAACCTGTTTGAACATCTCTAAAATTTTTTCCATATGAGGACTCGTTCTATTAGCCCTTAGCCGGTTCGGGTAAGGTGCTTTCGCAATAAGCGCGGGGTCCATCACAGGAGAAGGAAAGGGGGGTAGACGAGGTCCCAAAGGAGGTGTGGGGACCGTCTGTGGAGAACTATAAGGGTTGGGTGAAGGTGTTGAGCCTAAAGGGAAATGGAGAATAGGCTCGTGCGAAGGTGGTTTGGTAGAAGAAGAAGGATCAGAAGGTGAAGTGTGTGTATGTGGGAAAGACTCAGCCGGGGCGTTGATATGATTTTCAGTATCATCAATACCTTCCCCGACATGATTGTTCAGCACTTTTCCCGATCTCAACGTTGTGATGGCATTTACATTGTAATGCCCAGGATTCTGTAGGGGTTGAGAGGGAAGTTTCCCTTTTTCTCTCGCACTCATTTCGGCTTTTAAACGTGCGATTTCAGCTTCCATCGTGCGAATACTCTCAGCTTGGGACGCTGAGTTTTTCTTTATTTTACTGACGGAAGATCTAACTTCAGTCGAAACATCCATGAAATTTGATAAAAGTGATTTCATGGTTTGAGTGAATTGAGAGAACTCGTCAGAACAGGGCTGCATAGGATTAGACTGTGCAGGAGTGTTGCCCTGATTTTGGAAATTTTGTGACTGGTAGGGGTGCTGAGTGAGTTGTAGGGGTTGCTGTTGTGGTGGAGGAAGAGCCCGTTGAAATTGATTCGTGTTTGGAACCGTGTTTTGATATTGTGATTGGTTCCAAGCAAAATTCGGGTGGTTCCTCCAACCCTGATTGTAACTGGAAGAATATGGATCGTTTCGAGGTCGTTGAAATGCGGCATTAGAATGCTCGTGACCTTGAAACGCAGAGTTTAATGGACATTCTTCCGTTAAATGTGACGGATTAGAACAGCACCCGCAAACAGTTTTGGGGAGCGACATTGGGTTTAGGGAGGCTGCTGCAAATTTGTGTTCCATAGCGTCGAGCTTCTTTTGCATTGCTGCCATTTCAGCTCGGACACCTATGGACACATCTATTTGGTGTACGCCACCCCTATTCAATGGTTGTGTTCCACTCTCCCAAATTAGTGACTTTTCAGCGAACTCTTCTAAGTATCGCCAGGCTTCCCCGTCATCTTTGGTCATAAATGTACCTTGACACATGTTTTCAAGGCTCTGTTTAGTGCTAGGGTTACTGCCCTCATATATGATTCGGCAAAGCTCCCATCTCGGGATGCCGTGATGAGGACATTGAACCAATAGATCCTTGAAACGTTCAAAGTATTTTGAAAATGGTTCGGCAGGGAGCTGGGCAAATTGGTTCAGTTCGCTACGGATTCGAGCCGTCTTTTGGACTGGGTAAAATTTCTTAAGGAATGCAGCGACGAATTCTTCCCAATTCGTAATAGAGTGTGCGGTGGTGTTATATAGCCACTTCTCGGCTATATCGCACAAAGTAAATGGAAGAAGTCGTAGACGCATCGCATCCACTGAAAGTTGAGACGTACCCATCATTGCGCAAACGTTTTCAAATTTCGTAATGAAAACGTAAGCGTCCTCGGTCTCGAGTCCGTGGTATTTGGGTAAAAGATTGATATACTGGGGCTTTATTTCAAAGTTGTCCCCATTGGCTGGTGGTGTGGATAAACAGGTTGAAAGAGGACCTCTATGTGGATAGCATCTTTCCTGGAGAGAAATGTGGGGTGGAGTAGGATTCTGCGCACCAACGGACGGTGGCAGATTAGGGTTAAAGAAGTTTGATGGATTCGGATCCATCGGTGTGGGTGTGGTAGTGGGTAAAGAAAAGGTAAATGGAGAATTACCGACTTCGGAGTCGATAGGAGGTACGCGGACTAAACGGGCACTAGAATCCCGTGTCCAGCCTATCTTGTACTAAAAAGGGTTAGTACAAGTGGCAGCGTTGACTTATAATTAGGGGTAAAATGAATGCGGTGCTTGCTTTAAAAAGGGACGGATTTTGAAAAAAATGATGCGACAAAACAAATGCAGCACACAAACCCTAGAATCTAATGGTCACCTAGGTCCGATCTCTAGACCGCTCCTAACTGCCAAAAGACAAGCCGCAGGATAGAATCCTCCACTGCCTCTTTGTCCCCCTGTGGCCGGATAAGTGCCAGGTAAGTGGGAAGGAACCACCACTACAGTGGACCTAATTAATAACCACTAGCCTTAGACACACTCGCCTTAGGCACCACAAGAAAACGCGGATAAGCAATGAATTACCCACGACCTTCTCTTGTCCTATTGAGCGCGACAGTCCTTAGAGTCTTCTCTAGATTTCTTTTAGTTAATGGGGGTAATGCGGATGCAAGTTTGACGATTTTCGGGGCCTAGGAAGGGTAATGAAATCCCCACCTAATTTGGATTTGGCCGTGCCCCTTAAATTTCCGTATTAGAATGCAAACAACCAAGAAATCAAAATCACACACAATTTTATTTTTGCTTTTGCGCGCTGCGATTTATTTGCAAAGAATCCTGCAGCAAAGGGTTAATTGGAGCTAAAAAGGGTGAGAGGAGAGAGACAGAAATCACCTGCAGAAAAATACCACAGAGAACTCCCAATACTGCGGCGCTTCCGCCGCAAAATGCATGTATATGCGGCTCTTCCGCGGCTGGATGATGGGAACAGTGTACAAGTTTTCTTCAGCAAGCTCCTGTTGCTGTCTACAGCTCTCTGGTATATTCAAACAAATTTTTCCACAGAACAGAATGCTCCAGATCACCTTGCAATCAAATCACAACACACGTGTAAGAGTTTGTACGAATTTTGAATTCAAGAAGTAGAACGTAATAATTCTTTCACTTCAAACTATAAATGCAAATGAATTAGCGCGATCCTCGGCAACGGCGCCATTTTGATTGATTCATTTTCTGACGTGTATATGTAAAAAGTAACGACAATCAAAAAATTATATTGACCGCAATCAAACCACGGTGTCGGATGTAGTTAATGAATGAGTGCGGATCGTCCACAGGGATTGTGCAATTCAATTGTATTTTGATACGTTTGAAATGAAATGTTAAACAACAATAAACGAAAACATGATTCAAGATGTGATTTGTATTCGAGTGTCACTATCCTTTACTCAAGAATCAAGAAACTATAAACAATCAAGAATCGGTTGTTTTGATAATATTTCCAATCAACAATCAAGAATATAAGAGAGGCTCGTAGGAGTCGATCGGATCTTTAGACGTGATGTAATCTAAAGGGTTTCGTGTTCTCGTCCTTCGAAGAATTGATACTAGATCAATGGTGATCGACGAGAGTTAGGGTTTTCTTGATGAAATTAGGGTTTCATCTCTTAACCCTTATTCTTTCGAGGATACCATTTATATTCTAGCCTCTAGCAATTCCAAGAAACGATCGGAACTCCCCAATCTCAAGCGATGTCGATCAAGAAAGCATCGCAACGAATTGGGTCGTCGATTCTTGAACTTGCTAGGGTTTACAAACTCGTGGGATTCAAGAATCGATTACAAATTTGTTACATAATCATACTAAAGATCGTTTCGACTCCCCGACGAGCGGAGTTTTATTCACACATCACCACAAAGACAATATTCAAGAATAGGAATGATAACATGATGCGGAATTTAAAGAAAACAAGATAAAAGAATATCACCTTTTATTTAATCAACAATTTCAATACATTCTTTCAAGAATCTACAAGAAGAAGAAATCGATCGTTGACTCGGCTTCGCTCGTCTCCGTGGATCGTGGATCTACTTTGATCTCTTGCCCGATTGAAGATCGGCTCGGCTCATAAAAGGGTTGAAGGCATCTTGCTTGGCTTGCACTCAAGATCTTGAATTGTTGTTGGATTTAGGGTTAGGGTTTCCTACAAGCTCTCTCACTAAACTTGAGGAAGAGGGGATGAAGAAAAAGATTGATTTTCTAAACTTCAATCAAGGTTGAATAATTATTCAATGATGAGCCTAAGGTCTTATTTATAGAACTCCCAAACCATAGGTTAGATTTGAATTAGAACTTTCCCTCCCAAAGTTTGTTGAAGAGTTTCTAGAAGGAGTTTGTTAGGAGTTAGCTTAGGGTTTAAGCTAGGGTTTAGGGAAAGTTCTAGAAGTATTAGGCTAGTTTAGGTGTTTGCTGATCTGGAGGAAGTATCTGGGATATTCTGGAAGTTTGTGAGCATTATTGAGCTGTAGCCACTGAAACAGGAGTTGTGCACTGAAATTGGGGAACTGATTCCCTGTAGCCGCCGCGCTTCAGCCGCGTTTAGCCCCTAACTGCCGCTCTTCCGCGGCTCATTGTTGAGCTTGGCCCTTGGGCTTTCTTCTGTTGCTTGGTACTGCTGTTTTTAGATTCCTTTGATGTTTAGATTTGTACTTCCTCTTCTGTGTTGATACCAGATTTGAGTTAAGTGAATTTACGAGCAATTGTAATGGTCGAGCACTGTAATGATCGAGCAAGCTTCTCTTTTCCTGCATAGACTTCGAAACACGGGTTGCAAGATATAGAAAATATGCTATGTAATGCAATGCAGTCAATTTCCTTAGAAATGCCGGTTTTAAGGTCGAATACATGTAATCTGATATTTTGCGACCGATTTGCTAATATGTAGAATATGAATGTCGAACACTTCTAATTGTATGCAGATGATATGGAAATTGCCCGTTAAAATATGCAATATTTTCGACTGATCAGACACACATGGATCATGCCCACTCTTGTTCCTTTCATATTATATTGTATCTAGATAAACTCCATTAATTCAGAAACTAGACTTTGTATATTTAGTAGACTAAGACAGACTTATATTTGCGAGAGTTAGTGTGATGGGTGCATGTTCATTATTTTGGGTTGTCGATGTCTTGCTTTATTCATTTTTTCTTCCTGCATTGATCTTCACCGTTGGGCGTCATATATATGTTTACTGCTTTATTTCATGGTTGTGTTTCCGCCGATTGGCAAAGAGTTAGCTCCAGCTTGGGGATGCCTATATATATTGCTTGTATGTAGTTTTGGATAAAAATATACAAGGGAGGTGCTGCACAAATTTTTAAAAAAGGACGAAAAATGTTTTCAACTATAGTATAATCCACATACATTTTCTTATATCACTATCTATGTAATTATGTAGAAACTTGATTTCATTATACCTTATTTCAAAACTGCACCTCCACTATTTTTCGGCAAAAATGGTTTAGATTTCTGGGCATCGGCTTACTTGAATTACGTTACGCCTTTAGACGTTGCGTGATTTAAGTGCTGGTCACGAGCTTCCGGACCGTGACAAAGTTGGTATCAAAGCGTTAGGTTTAACCTTGGTTCGAGTTTAGGCTTGACCTTACGAAACTTAGACTTGACTAAGGAAGGGGTTTTGGGACCCGCGTTATCACCTTATAGGATGACCTTATTTGATGGAATAGGTAACTTAAGTAGAGTGACATACCGTGTGTATATTCCGCAGCATACTTCCAAGATGCTACTCTACTTAAGTGACCTTAGGATGTACATTCTTGAGATCCGTGCTTCTATTCGTTTCTATGATCATACTCCCATTGATTCCATTCCTCCCTATGATCATATATCCATTTTGGACCTGTTGATTCCTTTCGTTTCTTGATCTATTTTCTTCGATACCTGCTTGAGGTTCCTATCACCACGGTTTGAGCGCAGAGAGAGCTGCTGCTAGAGATGCAGTAAGAGTGTTCTGGACGAGGGCTGACCATGATGTTTTCTAGTGACATAGGGACGTTTCGGTATAGTGTTTATGTTGGGATCTCTCATTGAGGCGAGCGTTCGGATCGCACCGGATGATCGGGACATTGATAGGGGATACCAAAATGAGAGAACTGTTGATGTACAACCTACCCCAGAGGTCGCGATGTTGTCTACCATGTAGACAGATGACCTAGCTGTTTTTGAGATTGATGGGGTGTCGCCTCCAGAGTTATGAGCTGAAACCACTGGAGCTTACAGACAGAGATGTGATAAAAGATCGCTAGTCCATCTTGGATAGAGTGACGGAGATGATTTGTCGGATTGGATGCACCGACACAGGCTCAAATAAGTTAAAGAATTCCAGTTTGAAGGATTTTACTCAGATCTAGAGTAAATCTATCAAGAAAGGACATTGTTCGTGGGATACTCCAATGTGAGATCAGTAAGTTGGCTAGCTTCAGATAGAAGGACCTCACTCAGATGCGTTGTGAGTTGATCGAGAACGGATGAATGAAGCATATTCCTCCGATGATTGAGACGAGTTCTCGAGGCCGTGTTTGGCTAGATATCTTCCATAGACTAGTTAAGATACCCGAGTTTGTATACTGTAGCTAAGGGAAAATTTTAGCACTTAGACTGCAGGTTATGACATCGGATGCGGATGATGCTGAAGATAGGTTGGACCATAGTTTTGGGCGCGATATTGACGAGTTACTCCTCGTTGGTGCCAGAGGATTGATTTGTATGCAGAGGCAATGGATACGGCCAAATTCTATAGGGAAGCCGTGCTAAGGATGCAGCTGTCCGGAAATGAGAAAATGATTTATGTAAAGAGTGCCAACCCCCGTATAGTTACGCTTAGGCGAGATCGGAAAAGACCTAAATCGGTTCTTTCAAGGTCACCTAGCAATAGGGATTTGCACCAAGGATCAGTTGAACCACCCGTATTCAAAGGGCCAAATGTCGCTGTCAGTAATGTGTTATTTGCGATTGGTCATATTGATTGGCCAAGAGATGATCAGAGGAGTGCCAGATGTTGGGTTCCTAGGCACGATAATGAGGTCACACAAGGCATCGAGCATGCCATATTAAAATTTTTAGTGCCGAGAAACCCTAGACTACGGATCTTTAACTAGATGTTTAGGCGAAATAGAAAGCTAGTTAACACTTAACTACTAGGATACGGATATACAACCTTTGTAGATCCGGATTTCCGCCTCCTTGGCTCCATGTGGTCATGTCCTCGCTGTCCATCATGAATCCTTGACTCGATCATCGGCTTCATCGGGAAAGCGAGCGGAATAGGTCGTCGGCTTTGTGTCAAAGACGATCTACGTCGAGGTTGCACAAACTCAAGCTCCGACTTCACAAACTTGTGAAACTTGTGAAGTAAACACCCAAAACAACTTGGCAAGAGGTAGAGGGTGAAGAAATAGGAGGTGGGTTCACTTTGGAATTGGATTTATCTCACTAGAACTCAAGTTGCCATTGTTGTAGCAAGCTTGAAGAAGAAGAAGAAGATGAAGATGAAGCAAGAATGATAAGTGTTCTATTTTAAAAAAATAAAACTAATATGAATACTTATCATATCTTGACCATGGTCAAGTGTAGAGATTAAACCAAGGTTAATAAGTGTGGTTAGGGTTAAGGATGAGATAAGGATGGTGGACTTTGTCAAAGCTTCATGAAGCTTCAACATAGCTCCAAAAATAGCCACCATTCTTAACTTAATCCTTTTAAATAAATAAACAAATAAATAAATGATAAACCAAAACCCTAATCATCACTTAACCATGGTTTAACCCTTTACACTTAACCACATTATCAAGTATCATCAAACATGATACAAAGTAGTGCACTAAAGCATATCATATATACAATGTGCATCAAGTGAGAAAAATCCGTTTAAAGTGAACCAATACTAGTTAATGCAAAGTAATATATCAAATATATAATTATACATTAAATCATTAAATCAACACTTGATTCAATGATCCGGTTATATCGCATACAACCGACTAGTATGTAATGTATCGATTTATCGAATCAATGATTCGATAACTAGGTCATATCGAATATAACCAATCGAAACATATATCGCGAAAATGAAATGCGGTATCACATACTCGCATTATTCTCGGTCCCGCACATATCTCATATGCGCTCCTATTTCGTTTCGCTTGAGCCAGGAAACCTCTGTGTAGGACTCTAAAGACTCGTCAATACGCCGGTAGCAGATGATGATCATATCAAGCACCCACAAGCCGCAAGCGGTCTGCTAAACGTAACGGCCACCCGGGTATTGAGCGATCAGAAGATCGACGAGCTAGCCCGCTCACACTCCTGCGAATCCGACCAGTAACACTTACCATACAGTCCGGTCTCTTCGTCAGATACGTCGCATATCAAGTCTAGGGGTGGTATACGTCAGACCCCAATAACCCGATAAGTCGTGCCGATGTGAGGCTCGTAACGGGTCGAGAAACTACTGGTAACACTTACCAGCAAATCTCTGATCAGCCCTGGCCAGGGACTTCCCTGTTACGGCCAATCGAGCACAGCGCAACATCAACTCCCAATACCGGGAGAGACGAAACCCCTCCTATCGCTCATTGCCTCCATGTGACTCGGGACTGTACCCAAAGACCACCGTTTTGCACGCCCTCATGGACGTGGTAAGGTGGAGATCAAAGCACAGTGGGAACCACACAAGACTCTATGACGATCTCGGGTCTACAGACTAACCTGTACAAGTGTCACCTGAGAACTGCCATCTGACGTGAGGTATAATACCATCTGGGAGTTCTCGGCGAGTCCGTCCAGTGTACCCAGTCTCCACTGAGCACCCGTATACCATCTCTGATGTCAAACACCAATGGATATGGGATCATCCATCGCCCATCACATGGGTCGAGAAGCGTATACGCTAGTCTACTCTGGTATATCGATGCCCCTTCTCGATACACCCACGACTAGGGACCTTGAAGGATGTACTTATGGACTACCATGTCCCCACTAGTATGATCTGCATCATAGTCCAGGTAGTCAAGTACAAATCCTAAGGGCTTTACCAACATGTAACTATAAGACAGTATAAAGAGACTAGTGTACATGTTAAGATAAATGGCAACCAGATAGCATACTATCATGTCGAGCAAGAAAGTCATCTCTATATATGTCCAAGCATCCAATATAATATACATAATCTGTACAATACTGGCCTCTAGGGCATACATACAACTAACAATCTCCCACTTGCACTAAGGCCAGCTGCTGTAGTATCTCATACCGAGCATCCCGAAGAGTCTCTCAAACTGTATCTGGGGAATGGCCTTCGTGAGTGGATCCGCCGTGTTGTTCTTCGTGTCAACTCTCCTGACCTCGATCTCCCGGCGATCAACTATCTCCCGGATCAGGTGATACCGACTCAGAATATGCCTGGATCGCTGATGGGACCTGGGTTCCTTGGCCAAAGCCACCGCTCCATTGTTGTCGCAATACAAAGGTATTGGATGCTCAATGGATGGAACCACTCCAAGTTCTGTAATGAACTTCTTGATCCAAACAGCTTCTTTAGCAGCATTGTTGGCAGCGATGTATTCAGCCTCCATCGTCGAGTCTGCCACGGTTTCCTGCTTGGAACTCTTCCAGCTAACCGCCCCTCCGTAAAGGGTAAAGACAAAGCCCGACTGCGATTTAGAGTCGTCCTTATCACTCTGGAAGCTCGAATCGGTAAAGGACTCCACCTGGAGTTCTCCGTTACCATACACCAAGAACATATCTCTAGTCCTTCGCAAGTACTTGAGAATGCTCTTCACAGCTGTCCAGTGACTCTCTCCAGGATCAGCTTGATACCTGCTCACTACACTTAGTGAGTATGCTACATCGGGTCTGGTACATAGCATCGCATACATGATAGAGCCTACTGCCGAAGCATAGGGTATACCTTGCATGCGAGCTCTCTCCAAATCAGTCTTGGGAGACTTCTCTTTGGAGAGAGTGACTCCAGAGATCGTGGGCATGTTCCCACGCTTGGACTCTTCCATACTAAACCTCTTTAGTATGGTGTCAATGTACCTGGATTGGGACAATCCCAAAATCCGTTTGGATCTATCTCTATAGATCCTAATTCCCAATATGCAGGAGGCATCACCAAGATCTTTCATTGAGAATCTTTGTGATAAGAAGAGCTTGACCGATTGCAGCATAGGAATATCATTTCCTATCAAGAGTATGTCGTCCACGTACAATACGAGGAAGACAACCTTACTCTCTGCCACCTTCTTGTAGATACAAGGTTCATCTGGATTTTTGACGAAATCAAACTCTTTGATAACGACGTCAAAGCAGATGTTCCAACTCCGCGATGCTTGCTTTAATCCATAAATGGATTTAAGCAGCTTGCACACCTTCCCGCTGCTCCCACTGTCTACGAAGCCCTCTGGCTGAGTCATGTACACGCACTCTTCTAAATCACCATTTAGAAAGGCGGTCTTAACATCCATTTGCCAGATTTCGTAGTCATGAAAGGCAGCAATGGCAAGCATGATTCGGATGGATTTAAGCATAGCCACTGGAGAAAAGGTCTCGTCATAGTCTACACCTGGTCTTTGACGAAAACCCTTTGCTACAAGTCTAGCTTTGAAAGTCTCCACTTTCCCATCTACACCAAGTTTCTTCTTGAAGATCCACTTGCTCTCAATGGGTTTTGCCCCTTCAGGAGCAACTTCCAAAGTCCATACTTTGTTGGTGTACATGGAATCCATCTCGGACCGCATAGCATCCAGCCATTTCACTGAGTCCCCACTCGTGATGGCCTGCTCGAAGCTAGTTGGGTCATCATCCTCCATGATGCAATCCTCGCTTCCACCATCAATGAGAAAACCGTAGTATCTCTCAGGTGGACGAGAAACCCTACCAGATCGGCGGAGAGGCTGAGGTTCGTCGGGTACTACCGAATCTTCTGGTTCCACTAAATCTTCAGTTGTAGTTTGTGTTTCTGGAACTTCTTCCAGTTCTACCTCAGAGCCACTAATCTCTTTTGCAAGAAATTCCTTTTCTAAAAAGGTGGCATGTTGAGCAATAAACACTTTTTGTTGTTCACTGTGGTAGAAGAGATATCCATTTGAATATTTAGGATATCCTACAAACTTACATAGAACTGATCGTGCCTCGAGTTTGTCTGGATTTTGCCTTTTGACATAGGCCAGACAACCCCATATCTTAACTCGTTTAAGACATGGTCTCTTCCCACTCCATATCTCATATGGTGTGGTAGGTACAGATTTAGTTGGAACTTGATTCAATAAGTATGCCGCTGCTTCAAGCGCATACCCCCAGAAGGAAATAGGTAACTCAGCTGTACTCATCATAGAGCGCACCATATCTAATAGGGTGCGATTCCTCCGCTCCGATACACCGTTGTGCTGTGGTGTATAAGGAGGAGTAAGCTGAGAGAGAATCCCATTCTCTTTTAGGAAGTCCAGGAATTCATTGCTCAAGTATTCACCTCCTCGATCAGATCGAAGGATTTTAATACTTTTTCCGGTTTGTTTCTCGACTTCTTGTTTATATTCTCTGAATTTCTCAAAAGCTTCAGACTTGTGTCTTATCAAGTACACATGTCCGTATCTTGAGAGATCGTCAGTGAATGTAATGAAGTACGAAGAACCATCCCTGGCATGTGTAGACATGGGACCGCATACATCACTATGTATTAGTCCTAAGAGTTCGGTAGCTCTTTCTCCGTGTCCCGTAAACGGAGTCTTGGTCATCTTGCCTTTGAGACATGACTGGCAAGTGTCATAGGATGAAAATTCAAACGGATTTAAATATCCATCCTTATGCAACTTAGCCAGTCGTGTCGCATTGATGTGACCCAGTCTACAATGCCACAAGAAGGATTCGTTGAGTTCAGAACTCTTCCTCTTGTGTGTGTTTGTTATGCTGAGGACTGTTGATTGGTTTAGAACATAAATGCCATTGCACAACGTGCCTGATCCAACCAACTTTTGGTTATGGAAAATGTTCATAACATTGTCCTGTAATACAAAATTATATCCCTCTTTACTTAATAAAGAAACCGATATAATGTTGCATATCAGGTTCGGCATGTAATAGCATTCGTTCAGAACCAATGTATTACCAGTTGGTAATACAAGGTGATATTCCCCGACAGTCTTGGCTGCAACAATTGCACCATTTCCAACTCTAATGTCTTTATCACCTTCTCCAAGTTCTCTACCTTTCGTTAGCCCATGTAACTGATTACATATATGGGATCCCGACCCGGTATCCAATACCCAGGACGTAGAGCAAATGGAGAAACAGTTCTCAGTAACGAACACACCCGAAGAAAATGCATCATCATGTACTTTCTTCATTCGGGTGGCATGGGAATCCTGGTATTCCCCTATATCCTGTTCAGTCCTATAACTCTTATAGGAAAGAACGGAACCAACGTTCCCCAGCACAGTATAACATGCGGGTTCGGTCAATACATCCATTTTATTATCTTTATTAAGGCATGAAATGGTCGCTACCTGGAGAGAGAGAGAAGAAAACACTTTAGCGTAAGCTCGTGCAAGATCAGATTGGTTATTATCTTATCTAATCAGGATGGCTCCCACTGCTTTTTATCAAATCTTCCTCCAAACCCTAAAAGGAAAGACTAGCCGGGATTAATTACACACTACAAGTTCGCCAATCTTTCAGCCAGGCCAGTGTCGGTACTTTGAGGGAGGTCCCCCGTGCTTTCGCACGAACCTAATTACTGTAAACCTCGTTTTCCCAGAGGCGTAACCCCGTTGACACCTTTCTAGACACCTACTTGATCGGCTAATTGTAATGTATAAAACTCTCCCAGGAGTAACTCTTACTCGCAGCGGGTATCGGGATCCAACTATCTCATAGAAGGTATGCAATCTCATTGCAAATTTCAACACTTGAAATTCCCGATAATATTTTGCCCCTAGTGTACCATGACCTTGACAGAGGTCAACAAATCATAGTGCACTAGTCAAGTTCAACCCGTCATTTCTTGATTGAATCAAACCCACCCGCACGACCCTTGACAGAGGTCAACAAGGTCGTACGACTACACTAATCCAATCTGCATCATATGCATAAGCAGACAAATACTAGTTAGCTACCGCACACTACGCCTTGACAGAGGTCAACAAACGCAGCACGAATACTAAATAGTCTTTATCTGAAATGACGGAGGGCTACGCAGGTTTTTCATAAAAACCATGAGCGTAATGAACTTGATATTGTTGTAGAATCAAATGAAGTTTTGAAATGGAGTGATTTTGAGGCTTTTCTAGTTTTGCTAAAGGAGTCACTCCCGGCGAAGGGATCTCGGTCCTTTCCTCGTCGAATGAGGTGCGGGATATATCATATATATCACTGTGCAAAGCAAAAACTCTTAAAAGCAATCAAAACCAAACCGAGTGTGTAGCATCTGCCAGTTATTGCTAAAGGAGTCACTCCCGGTGAAGGGATCTCGGTCCTTTCCTCATCGAATAAGGTGCGGGGTATATCATATATACCGCTGTGCAAAGCAAGAACTGTAGCTACCTGTTTTATTTTAAAATTCGATTCTACAACATCTTAGGTTTCTTATCTTTCATTAATCACATTAATGAAGTCCCATCATTTATATACCTAAACATCACAGATAGATATGACGTACACTTATGCCATCCGCATTCGCCTCGATGTCCCCTCGTGCACCGTTAGGTTAGGTAACTAACGACAGAGCAGGGCAGGGCTAGCGCGGGTGTAAAACATAAGTAACGTCTATATAATATATCATATATACTATATACTATATCCATCACAGAAACATCACATGATCTCACCACAGATATCGCAGCAGAATAAACATATGAAATATTGGATATACTAGGACGTCCGTGTTTTCAATACGAGCCAGTATATAACACGGATTCCACGGTCGTGATGAATAGCCAATCCCACACCCCTAGACCCCTACGAGAGCGGCAGTCAACCCTGCCAATTCTAGGGTTAGGAGACCCAGACTTGACTCCTCGAGTTGGTCTCCCACTGGACCCCAGAACCCGGTTACTTGTGCTCCCCTCCTTGGGTCTATCCTAGTGCAGAAAAGTAAATAATATACAAAGGGTGACAACTCCCGCATCCTGGAAGTGCCCCGAATAAAAGAATATTACATACAAGTTTTTACATGAATGAAAATGAAAAACACTCATCTCACATAAAAAACCCCGGCTATTCGAATACGACGATCCAATATAACATATCCAGCAACACATAACATCACATGTCATCAACGTAAGTAAGTATGCATACCCCAATTGTCGTTGATGTATAGCAACGAAACCGGCGATATGAACATACTACACTTACGGTCACAGAAAAGAAAGTGTAAAACTACAACAATTGGAATCCGCAACTTCTTTAGACATCGCATGCCTAACATTTACAAACCCCGCATTTTAGTCTCATTATCGAAAACTCTTTTCAATATCGTATGGGACTAAACTGCTAGATTTATAACATTCATCCAGTTATCTCATAACTGTTTGTGAATTCCAATTATTGTATCCAATTCCGGATAAATAGAATATATTAAACTTTCCAATCGAACATTCGAACACCCAAATTTTCCCGACACCGATCAACACATGAAATAGGTTCAAAGACATTCACTTCATACCTCAGTACCAACGGTCCAGCCGTAGAAGGGTCAAGCCAACGCCTCACATGTGGCACGCCGTACTGCCCCAAACCCGAAGGTTCAAAGGGCAGTTCAAGACGGTCACATAATCGAGTTAAGGTTTGTGTCTTCTAGAGGGACCATCGCGTTACTTGCACTACTCAGAACGTCTTTTAACCACAGAAAAATCCAACACTTGGAATTATTCCGGCAGGGGAAAACCTGGGTATTTGTATACGGTCGAACTCTTTAACATATTCTACAGTTATCTGGAAAAACACTTAGACAATGTTTGATATTCCGATCGAATTCATCGATTCCCAATATAATTCCCGAGCACTCAACCCTTAAATTAATTTTAAAATACCCATAAAACTCACCAGAATTTATCAGGTATTACTGTGCAAAAAAAATGGGATGATGTCACCATTTGACCGCGGAAGGGCGGCAGAAGGCATGCTTCTGCCGCGCTTCCGCGGCACAATGAACAGTTCAGGGGAGCGTTTTGCACATTAATGCTTAGAATTCTATGATGAATTTTTTAGACATTTTTAATATCAAAAATTCCCAGATTTATGAAAATGTCCAGAGAGCTCTAAAGTATTTGGGTTTCGTGTTCGTTCGGACTTCAAACTGCGTCTAGACTTCGCCTAAGGCTCTAGCCTGGCTCTGATACCACTGTTGGGTTCCTAGGCACGATAATGAGGTCACACAAGGCATCGAGCATGCCATATTAAAATTTTTAGTGCCGAGAAACCCTAGACTACGGATCTTTAACTAGATGTTTAGGCGAAATAGAAAGCTAGTTAACACTTAACTACTAGGATACGGATATACAACCTTTGTAGATCCGGATTTCCGCCTCCTTGGCTCCACGTGGTCATGTCCTCGCTGTCCATCATGAATCCTTGACTCGATCATCGGCTTCATCGGGAAAGCGAGCGGAATAGGTCGTCGGCTTTGTGTCAAAGACGATCTACGTCGAGGTTGCACAAACTCAAGCTCCGACTTCACAAACTTGTGAAACTTGTGAAGTAAACACCCAAAACAACTTGGCAAGAGGTAGAGGGTGAAGAAATAGGAGGTGGGTTCACTTTGGAATTGGATTTATCTCACTAGAACTCAAGTTGCCATTGTTGTAGCAAGCTTGAAGAAGAAGAAGAAGATGAAGATGAAGCAAGAATGATAAGTGTTCTATTTTAAAAAAATAAAACTAATATGAATACTTATCATATCTTGACCATGGTCAAGTGTAGAGATTAAACCAAGGTTAATAAGTGTGGTTAGGGTTAAGGATGAGATAAGGATGGTGGACTTTGTCAAAGCTTCATGAAGCTCCAAAAATAGCCACCATTCTTAACTTAATCCTTTTAAATAAATAAACAAATAAATAAATGATAAACCAAAACCCTAATCATCACTTAACCATGGTTTAACCCTTTACACTTAACCACATTATCAAGTATCATCAAACATGATACAAAGTAGTGCACTAAAGCATATCATATATACAATGTGCATCAAGTGAGAAAAATCCGTTTAAAGTGAACCAATACTAGTTAATGCAAAGTAATATATCAAATATATAATTATACATTAAATCATTAAATCAACACTTGATTCAATGATCCGGTTATATCGCATACAACCGACTAATATGTAATGTATCGATTTATCGAATCAATGATTCGATAACTAGGTCATATCGAATATAACCAATCGAAACATATATCGCGAGAATGAAATGCGGTATCACATACTCGCATTATTCTCGGTCCCGCACATATCTCATATGCGCTCCTATTTCGTTTCGCTTGAGCCAGGAAACCTCTGTGTAGGACTCTAAAGACTCGTCAATACGCCGGTAGCAGATGATGATCATATCAAGCACCCACAAGCCGCAAGCGGTCTGCTAAATGTAACGGCCACCCGGGTATTGAGCGATCAGAAGATCGATGAGCTAGCCCGCTCACACTCCTGTGAATCCGACCAGTAACACTTACCATACAGTCCGGTCTCTTCGTCAGATACGTCGCATATCAAGTCTAGGGGTGGTATACGTCAGACCCCAATAACCCGATAAGTCATGCCGATGTGAGGCTCGTAACGGGTCGAGAAACTACTGGTAACCACTTACCAGCAAATCTCAGATCAGCCCTGGCCAGGGACTTCCCTGTTACGGCCAATCGAGCACAGCGCAACATCAACTCCAAATACCGGGAGAGACGAAACCCCTCCTATCGCTCATTGCTTCCATGTGACTCGGGACTGTACCCAAAGACCACCGTTTTGCACGCCCTCATGGACGTGGTAAGGTGGAGATCAAAGCACAGTGGGAACCACACAAGACTCTATGACGATCTTGGGTCTACAGACTAACCTGTACAAGTGTCACCTGAGAACTGCCATCTGACGTGAGGTATAATACCATCTGGGAGTTCTCGGCGAGTCCGTCCAGTGTACCCAGTCTCCACTGAGCACCCGTATACCATCTCTGATGTCAAACACCAATGGATATGGGATCATCCATCGCCCATCACATGGGTCGAGAAGCGTATACGCTAGTCTACTCTGGTATATCGATGCCCCTTCTCGATACACCCACGACTAGGGACCTTGAAGGATGTACTTATGGACTACCATGTCCCCACTAGTATGATCTGCATCATAGTCCAGGTAGTCAAGTACAAATCCTAAGGGCTTTACCAACATGTAACTATAAGACAGTATAAAGAGACTAGTGTACATGTTAAGATAAATGGCAACCAGATAGCATACTATCATGTCGAGCAAGAAAGTCATCTCTATATATGTCCAAGCATCCAATATAATATACATAATCTGTACAATACTGGCCTCTAGGGCATACATACAACTAACACCAGAACGGAACTGTCAGTCAGTAAACCGACCGGGCCGACGAGTGGAAAGATTGTGAGATTGGCGATCCACAGAGAAAGCAAGGACCCAGAGACCGAAGACACCCGACCTGAGCACGAGGCAAGCGGATGTTCTTGCTATGCTATCTTGGGGCACACCGGCATTTTTCGACATCGAAAGAGGGTACCTCAGTATCATTTTTTGCGATTTGCGTCTTCTGATCCGAGTATCACACTTCTATCGTTTGGATTTGAGTTTCAATGACTGAGTTTCATGATATTGTTTTCATGCACCATGGTTGCACCTACTGGAGATTTACATTTTCGTGCACCATGGTTGCCTTGGCTGCACATATTTGTGACTCTATGTTTTCGATGCAATCGAATTGATTTTGTGCATGTTCTATGCACTCGACATGATTTTTTCACTCGCTATTGCCTACATGTGCTTGTAGTGCATTGATATGGATTTTGCGTACACTGTTGCACACGTTTACGATTTTAATACACCTTGGCACGCTTGATGTTGTTTTTGTGTGTATTTGAGATATTGATGAGTTTTCGCGAACCTAGTGCACCAGAGGTTATGTTTCCATGTATTTGTTGCACTAGATTATGTTTTCGTGGTCCGTCGCACTTGACATTTGCTTTCATGCGCTTTAATGCACTAGATGTTTTTGTACGGATCTGACGTGCTTGATTTGGATTTTCGTCCATATTGAGCGCAAGGTATGTGATTTTGTGCACACCAGATGCACTAAATCGAGATTCTTCATGCATATCAGAGGAACCTGATATTGTTGTCGTGCACACCCGTTGCACTCGACAGATATTTTCGTGCACACCTGAGTTTTTTTCTGTGCACATTCGTGGCACTGTACTAGAGTTCGATTTCCGTGAGCACCAGACGCACGTGACATTCTTGTATATATTTTTGGGATTGATTTCTTTTGGAGCAGTATGTTTTATGATATTTACTATATGGTTTGATAACCAAGCAGGACTGGTCTGAGGATAGTACCTGAGTATTTTTGCATGCATCGATACTTACCGAAGGGATTTTCAAAAAGGAGCTATAGTCTCACTATTTTCCTACGTGTCCATGACTAACATGAGAAACCAAGAAAACCCTCCCTAAGGTTATTGTCAAAAGGAGGAACGTGTATGTTAAAAAAAGGATATATTTGTATAGCTATTTTCCTTATAATGAATGTCCGCTACTTGTGCCGTGATATGCGCATCGCACGGCGATTTGAAAAGGATTTTGCATGCACTTCCATTTGGTGGTTTTGATGATTTTACAACGATGCGTACTGCATATATGTTATAGCCCTATCGATATCATGTTTGATTTTCATATTGGATTTCGATATTTGTATTTTCGTCATACCTCGGATGATTCCGTGACGCTCGACGGAGTTTTAATTTTGAGTTTTACCTTCGTTTTCATGCACATGCATTGCGCTAAGATATATTTTATGTATTCATGATACTTAAAGCCCCTCTGATATGATTTATTGACTGAAATGTTTTAAGTATTTGGGGGCTTTAAATTTAAATTCGGGCACCGAATTTATTTAAGGGGGAAGATTGTAGCATTTTAGGAAAATAAAATATTATTTTGGGAATTTAAATAATTAAATTAATAATTTCTATGAATATTTTTAAGTATGAGAATTAGTTTTAATGAAACAGTGATAGTTTGGAAAATATGTGGAAAATTAATATAATTATTGATTTAGAAGGTGTTAAGTTGATTTTGATATTTTATAAATATTTATACAATTATTTGTATACGAGTTTATTACTAAACTAGATTAATATTTACTAATTATGCATTAATTTAGCTTATGTGCTATGCATGCACCACGTCATGTTTCGAACACTTGTTATTTAATTTGTGTCATAAACCATGGCTCATTTTGGTTTTATTAAGGTTTTGTTTCTTTTTAAATGAAAATGAAATTGTGAGATATTTTGGAGACATGAGGGTATGGGCTATGAGTGAGGGAGAGAGGGGTGGTTGTCTTCACACCATGGCTTTACTCTCTTCGCTTCATTTCATCATCCTTCTTCTCCTCCTCCTTCTCCAATACCTCACCTCCTCTACCTCCCCATGGCCACCCTTAAAATCACCTCAAAACACCACAGTCCATTCACTAAAAATGGTCCCAAGCCCCTTACAAACACCTTGGACCAAGCAAGTTGAGGTTTTGAAAACTTTGAGCAACAAAAGAATTTTCTTGAGTTGCCAAATAAGGTATAACCCTACACCCATAGTTTAGAATTTAAGTTTTCTTAACACCTATAGTAATTTAGAGTTGTTTAAATATAGTTTAGTGATGGATGAAAATTCCTAGATGAAGGGTAGGGCTTATCTTGAGTTGTGCTGGTGTATTTGAGTGTAATTAGTGACCCCAAGCTTGTTAGTGTTATTCTGGATCAACTTGAGCATAGAAAACCAAGACTTGAGTTAGAATTTGGTCGATATCGATTTTGTGAATTCTTGATGACTACAGGGAATCTGGAGCAAATTTGAAACCTTGTAAGAAAATTAAACAACTTCTATGACCTAGATATACCATTAGAAGTCCACCATTGAAATTCGAGACCCAAATACCCATACCTACCCGGCGACACCGGTCAAAATAGAGATCTCGCCGGGCCAATTTGTAGCACTGGTGTTGGGGTTTTTCCAGTAGCTTCTACACCTTGTAACTTATCTCCTGTATTGTTAGTTTAATCCCTAATTACCTGAGGAAAAATCTGGGAGCACTTTAGGTTGATTTTGACTATGGCTTTCCTCTTTCTAAAACTTGAGTTTTGATATTGACTTTTATCTCGGTCGTTAGACGTTTGTACGTCAACGACGATGGTTGTTTGGTTGTTTTTGCATACGTAGACCATAGGTTCTAACCTATGTGTGTTTCGTGTGCCATTTTGGTTTTCGTATTCAATTCGTGTTTACGATACGACGTGTTTGAACTGTAGGTACCTCCGCGTGGACTTATGGATGACAAAAAGGAAAGCATGGCGTCATCGACTTTGGCAAGCGAGTATCAAAGTGAGTAGATTTATATCTACGGGGGAAGTAGGATGGATTGCGTTTAGCACCCCCGCAATTATAAATGGAAACCGATAGATAGAATATAGTTGAAGAAACCTACACTAGGAACTTACGGATATGAGCAAGTGTGAGTAAAAGATGATATGACTAATATAGGATGATATGAGTTGAGATCTCAATGTGAGGATATAAAGGGATATGAGCGGATACGTTTGATATGAGGATGTGAATCGTGATGTGTGTGTGTGTGTGTGTGTGTGTGTGATTGAAAGAGCACAGGTATGAGATTTAAAGTGTCAAGATATGTGATCGAAATCGATATGATAAAAGATGACATTTGTGGATATGTTGGCTTGAGGATGCAAGACGATGTACATGTTATATTCACATGTAATTATATGATACAAAATTTTACATACATACAAATGAGAATGTGTTGTTTATGCAAGATGAATTGATGTAATATATTGATGTGATGAAAAAAGAATATGATGAAGTAAGATGACTTGGCTTAATATGTCGATATACGGATGCGAAGCGACATGAGAATATAGATACCTTTGCCAACACACGATATAGATGTGACTTGAGATATATGGGTACGTATGAATTTATATGAGAATAAGAGTGATGTGACGTACGGGACCATAGGTCCGTACCCTTGTTGACGAATAGGACGATAGAATCACTATTCTGTTTGATGACACCGTACGATGGATTACCGTACGCGATGAGATATACCGGATGATTGATCCGTGCTCGTGAATTAAGGTTGATGATCGAGGATATTACGACACTTGATGCTATGAAGCGGGATCACCGACATAAAGATGCCATCTGATTATTGTTCATGTTTATATCGGTTTATCTCTCGTAACTTACGTGTGATGTACCTAGTATTGATTGCTATATGATATCATCTGCCAGCACACTTGCACAATTATCGCTGATGCGCATGTTACACTTACACAGATTTGCCGGCTCACACATATTCATCATCGGTAATTACCATGCCACTTGCACAGTAGAATAGCTATATCATGATATTATTCTTATTTGTTCAGTACTATCACATGACATGCGTGCTTGATATACTTGATATGCTCGCATTACTATTTTATGTTTGCATACATCGTACTTTATGTTTATATGCATTGCGATACTGTTTTCATGAGAATTCTGGATTTGAGAACCGCAGTTTTATTTCAAAGGAAATAATGAATTGTTTTTAAAATGCGGTTTCTCGGGATGTGATTTCGAGGCGTCCACCATGAGTTTTCTCGGTTCTGAGCTTGTTTTCGAGACCTGATTCGAGGAGTTGGATGAACCGTCTACGGGTACATGGTAGACCCAGTGAGGTACCCCGGGGCAAGATGCTCGAGATGTAGACGATGAGTGATTGATTCATAATTTTGTGCAAGAAAAAGTAGTATAATAACCGCAATCAATAACGGTGTCGCATGTAGCTAGGCCGAGATGGGTACGGGCCGTCCTTTAGGATTCGTGGAATTTTATCGTTCTTGCTTTAGATGGGTTGAAAGATATAGAAAAGAAAAAATCAAGAAAATCAAGAAGACAGTTTCAAGAAAATCAAGAAAATGGTTTCAAGATTTAATTGAATTATCAAGAAGATAGTTTCAAGATCTAATTGAATTATTAAGAAAATTTTATATGAAGAAAGCTTGTAGGATTCGTTGGGATTTAGTAGACATGGATGACTAATAAAAATGACTCCTCTTATCTATTGATAGATTTAAAATTAGATTGATGGCGATGAATGAGGATTAGGGTTCTTTGGACGAAACTAGGGTTTCTCCTCTATTGACCCTTATCCTTTCATTGATCTCCATTCATGTCTAGCCCTTAATAAAAAGATCACCAATCTTGTCTCAAATCGTGGTCAAGATTATGAAGAATTTGATATCGCGCCCGATAAGAATGTTGAAGATTGTTTTGCTAAATTTTATAAACTTCATAAGACTTAAAAGGAGTATGGTATTTTCTCATCCATTGATCTACCCTAATCCTACGAATCTAATCAAACGGAGAATTACTCGCATATCATGAAAATAAAAGAAAGAACAGAGAAAGGATTCATAATGCGTAAATTTAAAGAAGGAGAAATGATAAAACTAAAGTTCTACCTTAATTACTCAACTTCACAATACAATTCTTCGAGTTTAGATTACAAGAGGAAGAAGAATTTTCTATCGATCTCTGCCTTGAAGAAGTAGATATTCTGTCGATTACGTCACTTAATCACCTCGAATCGTGGGCCTGTCTTGGATTGCTTGTTCTCTGATGGTGATTGGCTTCATGTAAAGGAGACTTGATTGATTGATCGCTTGATGGATTTCTCGATGATTTTATTGATCTTGGATCTCAAGATCGTTGATTCTTGATCTTATATCCTTTTTTAGATTAGTTTTTTTGATCTTTAGGAATGAATTTTTTAGATCATTAAATTGTTTGTGAGATGTAGCCCTCGGTCCTTTTTATAGCCTCGAACCCAGTAATAGACGCCCCCAACAAGCTAAGTTTGTCGCTCAGAAGATTCCAGAGAATTCCCGAACCCTGACTCTTTGAACCGGCCGTGGTTCCGCGGTGACTCGACCTGACTCGGCCGCAGTTCCGCCGCTTCATGGTACGTTCTTAGCTTCAAACTTCGGGAGTCTTCTCCTTTTGGTATTTGGTTGTTTATTTGATGTCTGGAACCTTTGTATCTCTTCTGAGTTCCTTCCAGTATTTGTTTCTTCGACTTCTTTACTTTATCAGCAGATTCATGATTCCTGATATCTGACCTGAGCTAATCTTGCAGAATATCTCAATGAACAATGTTAGTTATTTTTGAGATACAATTTGATATGATAAGCGTATCAAAATATTAAGCACATTTTCCTTAATAATGTTGATTATAATATATAAACACATGGTAAATGGTATTTTGCAGATAAACTTCTAATTTGTGTTATATTTATAACAAACACCTTTAGATGATTAAGAAAAGTAAGGAAATTGTCATGTTAAAAGTGCAATATTTTCGACTGAACAAATTTCCCCAAACTTGACTTTGATCGTCCCGAGCAAACTTATTTATTCAAGAGATGGAGAAAAGAAAAATAGAAAGAAAAAGAAAAACTAACTAGCACACTTTCGTACGCAACACGATTGCACTGTGCACGTGCAACAAGCCGTTAAACTTCTAGGTGTTCCTAGTATGAATGTTGTCACCTGAGGGTTTTCAGCGGATTACACCCACAAAATCCTATAATAAAAGAAAGATAGTGAAAGTTACATATAAATATAAGAACTATAAAAGAAAGAACTCGAAAATAACTGTTTCCAACTACACTTGTTGTCATGAGCCCTATCTTAATGGTCATAAAAAAAGTCAGAAATCACATCATCCCTCAATAAAACATCGTCTTTAGTCTTCCTCCCTACCTTTCTTCCAAACATCGATCATATACCCCTATGTGTGTGTAAAAGACATCCCTACACTCGGAGAATTCAATTCAAGCTATCATACTCTTGTCCATCTACCTCAGTACTTTTTAGTCGGTGAATATTTTAGACGGAATTGCTCATACATTCTTCATGCGACCGTTAGTATTTCTTGAGGTACTAACCGACCGATTACTAAATTGTTGGGTCCACGTTACCCACCCCGGTTCTTTCGAGGAGGCGGAATAGGTAAAAACAAAATTTTCCCACAAGGTAACATGGACCAACCATGAAGAATCTTTGCTAAACAAAACTAACATACTAACAACAAGTTCTAGCTACTATGTTGAGTGGTTATACCTAGATCTTTAACTCCTTCTCTTTATGTTGTGGTTCTCCTTCTTGCTTGCTCCTTGCAGTGGCGTAGACGGCTCCTCCTCGTCGTCTTCTCTTTGCCGAAGATAGATCCACCCGAGGGCCTCTACCTTGAGCTCCTACCTCAACCAAGAGGCAACTAAAGTGCTTGGCTTGCTAAACCTAGAACCCTAGAAAGAGTAGAGAGTAGTTTTGATGGTTTTATCTCAAGAGCTCATAGTTCCCAACACATGAGAGATGAGAGCTTTGAGAGGAAGAGGGAGAGCTCAAACATATGAGAGAGAAAGAGCAAGAGAGAATGAGAATAGGATTCTACAACCATGCTCACAAAAGAGATAATATGAAATAATAATAATAAAAATAAAGATAAATGTGATGGTTGATTTGGAATGACCATTATCATTTCACAATAAATGCAATTTGCAAGATTCAAGAAGCATCTTTCAAATGAAATGATGATGGTCAAAATGTCAACAAAAGTCAACCGGTCAACCAAAGTCAAAAGGTCAACAAAAGTCAAATGGTCAACCTAACCATGGCACAATTATCCTTAGTTAATATCATTAATCGTATTTCTCATTATCCTCAGGGTTAAGAAAAAGTCAACTGTCAAAAACCCTAATGAGATTCATCTGCCTCTGTCAACTGTGCATACACACTCGCATCCGTATTCCGAGGAACACGAATACAATGAGACAAAAACAATCCCAAAACAAATACTAGGATCTGGCTTAAACCAAAGCCCGCTAGTAATAACAGCCCGGACACCAAACGTGCACAAGTGCGCGGATATGAACGAAGCCCGTCGCAAAACCATGCGACCTCTACTCTATTTTGCCCAAAAGCGAATAACCCTCTGTGTGGGACTCTAAAGACTTGACACTACGGTGGCAGTGTAGGGTTCCTAGGACTCTTGTGAAGGTTCAAAAGGCATCAAACATGCCCGCATAAAAATTTAGACGTGCCGAACAACCCAAAGCTGGGATCTTTGCTAGATTATTAGGGTTTAACATGCAATATGATAAATTTATCTAAGTGTGAGGGATTACAACCTTTGTAGTCCGCTCCTTCACTTCACAAGCTCCGAGTAGAAGTCCCTTTGCCGCGATCCACAATCTCCCGGACTCATGAGAGGCTCCACGACTCGAACGATCCATTCTAGCTTGTCGTATTCCAAATCTCCGATGATCTACCTTGAAGTTGCTACGACTCAAGCTTTCTCACTCAAAAGAGAAGAACACACTAATCCCATGGGCTAGATGAGATGAGGATGAGAGAGTAGTAATTTTGCTTTCTTTTTATATCATTTTCTCATATTTAATCATCACTTTAGGATTTTCAAGAGAGCTTATCAAGAAGGAAGAAGATGATAATGGAAAATATATTCTAATTCTCAAAAACTTTTGTGATGAATAGAAAGTAATATATGATTGATTTGTAAACCATGGTCAAGGATGATAGGATAAGAATGAGTAGAGAAACAACTAGGGTTAGGGTTTGGTTAGGTTAAAAGAATGTGTCATTCTAAATATCTTAAGAATGACAAAAGAAGAAAGCTTCTAGAAGGAACTTGAAGCATCCAACCCTAATCAAACCTTAACCTCAATTAATCATCCTTAAACATGTTTAACAATTAATCATATCATGTCACAATAATATATATCACATATATATTATATATTTGCAACAAAAGAAAATAATACAATTAACATATATCGCATATATATCAATGTATCATCCACTGAGAAAATGAAATAATAAAGCGAGCCAATATTAGATAATGTAATACAATATATCATATATATTATTATACATTAAATCATCGAATCAACACTTGATTCGACGATCCGGCTATATCGAATATTACCGACTAATATATCATGTACCGATTCATCGAATCAACACTTGATCCGATGACCCGGTTCATATCCATATATCACGAGAATATAATACGGTATCCCATATCGCATTATTCTCGTTCCTGCGCATATCACATATGCGCCACTACTCCGTTTCGCCTGAGCCAAGAAACCTCTGTGTAGGACTCTAAAGAATCGTCAATACACCGGTAGCAGGTGATGATCATATTAAACACCCACAAGCTGCAAGCAGTCAGCTAAACGTAACAGCCACCCAGGTATTGAGCGATCAGAAGATCAACAAGCTAGCCTGTGTGTTCTCCTGTGAATCCAACCAGTAACACTCCCGTACAGTCCGGTCTGTTCGTCTGATATGTCGCATATCAAGTCTAGGGGTGGTATACGTCAGACCCCAGTAACCGATAAGTCGTGTCGATGTGTGGCTCATAACGGGTCGAGAAACTACTAGTAACACTTACCAGTAAATCTCTGTATCAGCCATGGCCAGGGACTTCCAGTTATAGCCAATCGAACACAGCACAACATCAACTCCCTATACCGGGAGAGACGAATCCCCTCCTATCGCTCATTGCCTCCATGTGATTCGGGACTGTACCCAAAAGCCACCGTTTTGCATGCCCTCTTGGACGTGGTAAGGTGGAAATCAAAGCACAGTGGGAATCACACAAGACTCTATGACGATCTCAGGTCTACAGACTACCCTGTACCTGTGTCACCGGAGAACTGCCATCTGACGTGTGGTATAACACCATCTGGGAGTTCTCGGCGAGTCCGTTCAGTGTACCCAGTCTCCACTGAGCACCCGTACACCATCTTTGATGTCTAACACCGATGGATATGGGATCATCCATCGCCCATCATATGGGTCAAGATGCGTATACGCTAGTCTACTCTGGTGTATCGATGCCCTGTCTCAATATACCCTCGACTAGGAACAGTTATAGGATGTACTCATCGACTACCGCGGCCCCACTAGTATGATCCCATCATAGTCCCAGTAGTCGAGTACAGATCCTAAGGGCTTTATCAACATGTGAGAGTAAAACAGTAAACCAATAAAAGTCAACATGTTAAGATAAAGTGAAACCAAATAGCATACTATCATGTCGAGCAAGAAAGTCTTCTCTATATATAACCAAGCATCCATTATAATATACATCATATGTACAACAATGGCCTCTAGGGCATATACATAACTAACAATCTCCCACTTGCACTAAGGCCAGCTGCTGTAGTATCTCATACCTAGCATCCCGAATAATCTCTCAAACTGTATCTAGGGAATAGCCTTCGTGAATGGATCCGCAGTGTTGTCCTTCGTATCTACTCTCCTGACCTCGATCTCCCGGCGATCAACTATCTCCCTGATTAGGTGATACCGCCTCAGAATATGTCTGGACTTTTGATGGGACCTGGGTTCCTTGGCTAAAGCCACAGCTCTATTGTTATCACAATACAGAGGTATTGGATGCTCAATGGATGGAACCACACCAAGTTCACAAATGAACTTTTTGATCCAGACAGCCTCTTTGGCAGCATCGTTGGCAGCGATGTATTCAGCCTCCATCGTTGAGTCTGCAACGGTATCCTGTTTGGAACTCTTCCAACATACCGCCCCTCCATTGAGGGTAAAGACAAAACCCGAATGCGACTTAGAGTCGTCCTTATCACTTTGGAAGCTGGAATCGGTAAAGGACTCCACCTGGAGTTCTCCATTACCATACACCAAGAACATCTCCTTAGTCCTTCGTAAGTACTTGAGAATGTTCTTCACAGCTGTCCAGTGACTCTCTCCAGGATCTGCTTGATACCGACTCACTACACTTAGTGAGTATGCTACATCGGGTCTGGTACATAGCATCGCATACATGATAGAGCCTACTGCCGAAGCATAGGGTATCCCTTGCATGCGAGCTTTCTCCAAATCAGTCTTGGGAGACATCTCTTTGGAGAGAGTGAGTCCAGAGATCGTGGGTTGGTTCCCACGCTTGGATTCTTCCATACTAAACCTCTTTAGTATGGTGTCAATGTACCTGGATTGGGACAATCCCAGTATCCGTTTAGATCTATCTCTATAGATCAGTATTCGCAATATGCAGGAGGCATCACCTAGATCTTTCATTGAGAATCTCTGTGATAAGAAGAGCTTGACTGATTGCAGCATAGGAATATCATTTCCTATCAAGTGTATGTCATCCACGTAACATACGAGGAAGACAACCTTACCCTCTGCTACCTTCTTATAGATACAAGGTTCATCTACATTTTTGATGAAGTCAAACTCTTTGACTACAGCATCAAAACAGATGTTCCAACTCCGGGATGCTTGCTTTAACCCATAAATGGATTTAAACAGCTTGCACACCTTTCCGCTGCTCCCACTATCTATGAAGCCCTCTGGCTGAGTCATGTACACGCTCTCTTCTAAATCACCGTTTAGAAAGGCGGTCTTAACATCCATTTGCCAGATTTCGTAGTCATGGTATGCAGCAATGGCAAGTAAGATCCGGATGGACTTAAGCATAGCCATTGGAGAAAAGGTTTCGTCATAATCCACACCTGGTCGTTGACGAAAACCCTTTGCTACAAGTCTAGCTTTGAAAGTCTCAACTTTTCCATCTACACCAAATTTCTTTTTAAAAATACACTTGCTCCCAATGGGTTTTACCCCTTCAGGAGCATTTTCCAAAATCCAAACTTTATTGGTGTACATGGATTCCATCTCAGATCGCATTGCATCCAGCCATTTCACAGAGTCACCACTCGTGATGGCCTGCTCGAAACTAGTCGGTTCATCATCATCCATGATGCAATCCTCGCTTCCACCATCAATGAGAAAACCGTAGTATCTCTTAGGTGGACGAGAAACCCTACTGGATCGGCGGAGAGGCTGGGGTTCATCGGGTACTACTGAATCCTCTGGTTCCACTAAATCATCTGTTATAGTTTGTTCTGCTGGAACCTCTTCCAGTTCTACCTCAATGCTACTGTTCTGTTTCATAAGAAAACCTTTTTCTAAGAAAGTGGCATGTCGAGAAACAAACACCTTTTGTTCCTCGGGGTGGTAGAAGATATACCCTTGTGAGTTTTTGGGATATCCTACAAACTTACATATGACAGATCTTGCCTCGAGTTTGTCCGGATTTTGTCTTTTGACATAGGCCGGACAACCCCATATCTTAATGTAATTAAGATGTGGTCTCTTCCCTTTCCATATCTCATATGGAGTGGTAGGCACAGATTTGGTAGGAACTCTATTCAATAGGTCTATGGCTGTCTCAAGCGCATACCCCCAAAAAGAAATAGGTAACTCAGCTGTACTCATCATCGAGCGCACCATATCTAATAGGGTGGGATTTCTTCGCTCAGATACACCGTTGTGCTGTGGTGTATAAGGAGGAGTAAGCTGAGAGGGAATCCCATTCTCTTTTAGATAATCTAGGAACTCACTGCTTAAGTATTCAACTCCTCGATCAGATCGAAGAATCTTAATACTTTTGCCCGTTTGATTCTCTACTTCTTGCTTATATTCTCTGAATTTCTCAAAAGCTTCAGACTTGTGTTTCATCAGGAACACATATCCGAATCTTGAGAGATCGTCAGTGAATGTAATGAAGTAGGAAGAACCGTTCCTGGCATGCGTAGACATGGGACCGCATACATCACTATGTACCAGTCCTAAGAGTTCGGTAACTCTTTCTCCGTGTCCACTAAACGGAGCTTTGGTCATTTTTCCTTTGAGACATGAATGGCAAGTATCATAAGATGATAATTCGAACGGATTCAAATAACCATCTTTATGCAACTTAGCAAGTCGTGTCGCATTGATATGACCAAGTCTACAATGCCACAAGTAGGATTCGTTCATATCTGAACTTTTCCTCTTGTGTGTGTTTTGTATATTCAGGACTGTATTCTGATTTAGAATGAATATGCCATTATGTAACGAGCCTGATGCAATCAACTTTTGATCTAGGAATATGTTCATAACATTGTCCTGTACTACAAAATTATATCCCTCTTTACTCAATAAAGAAACTGATATAATGTTGCACATCATGTTCGGTATATAATAACACTCATTCAGAATCAGTGTATTACGACTTAGTAATACAAGGTGATATTCGCCAACTGCTTTGGCTACAATACTTGCACCGTTCCCTACTTGAACGGAATGATCACCTTTTCCCAGTTCTCTACCTTTACGTAGCCCATGTAACTGTTTACATATGTGGGATCCTGATCCGGTATCTAATACCCAGGACGTAGGGTGAATTGAGAAACAGTTCTCAATAACTAACACACCCGAAGAAGATGCATCAACATGCATGTTCTTTTGGGCGGCGTGAGAATCCAGATATTCTTCTATTTCCTGTTCAGTCTTATAACTCTTATAAGAAAGAACGGGTCCAACATTCCCTAGCTCAGTACAATAATTGGGTTCAGTCAATACATCCATATTATTATCTTGATTATGGCATGACATGGTCGCTACCTGGAGAGAGAGAGAAGAAAACACTTTAGCGTATGCTCTTACAAGATTAGATTGGTTATTATCTTATCTAATCAGGATGTCTCCCACTGTTTTTATCAAATCTACCTTAAAACCCTAAATGGTAAGATTAGCCGGGATTAATTACACCTTACAACTTCGTCAATCTTTCAGCCAGATCAGTGTCGGTACTTTGAGGGAGGTTCCCCGTGCTCCCGCACGGACCTAATTAAAGTAAACCTCGTTTTTCCAGAGGCGTAACCTCGTTAACACTTTTCTTGACACCTACTTGAATGACTAATTGTCCTGTGTAAAACTCTCCCAGGAGTAACTCTTACTCGCAGTGGGTATCGGGATCCAACTATCTCATAGAAGGTATGCAATCTCATTGCAAATTTCAACGCTTGAAATTCCCGATAAAGCTTTTACCCCTAGTGTGCTATGACCTTGACGCATGCCAAACAACCCATAGTCCACTAGTCAAGTTCAACCCGTACATTTCGTGATTGAATTAAACCCACCCGTACGACCCTTGACGCATGCCAAACAACGCCGTACGAATACCCTAATCCAATCGCATCTCATGCTGCAGATAAGTAATAATCAGCTACCGTACACTACGCCTTGACGCATGCCAAACTACCGTAGCACGAATACTAAAGATTACTTATCTGAAATGACGGAGGGCTACGCAGGTTTTTCAGAAAACCCTGAGCGTAATGAACTTGATATCGTCGTAGAATCGAGTAGTTTTTGAAAAGGAGTGTTTTTGAGGCTTTTCTTAGTTTCGCTAAAGGGGTCACTCCCGGTGAAGGGATCGTCGGCCCTTTCCTCATCGAATAAGGTGCAGGATATATCATATATACCGCTGTGCAAAGCAAAACACTAAAAGCAATCAAAAGACAAACCGAGTTTTGTAGCATCTGCCAGTTTTGCTAAAGGAGTCACTCCCGGTGAAGGGATCTCGGTCCTTTCCTCATCGAATAAGGTGCAGGATATATCGTATATATCACTGTACAAAGCAAAACTGTAGCTACCCCTTTTATAAAGTTTTTGATTCTACAACATCTTTAGGTTTATTTTCTTTTATTAATCTCATTAATAATTATCCCATCAGCTTATGCTTCCTAAGCATCACAGAAGAAACGAAAGCAGTAATATTTATATATCAGCATATATATATAGTATAAGCATTCGTCTCAGGCAGTAATATGATCTCATCACAGAACATTGCAGCAGAAGAACATATATGAAATATTGGATATACCAGGACGTCCGTGTTTTCAATACGAGCCTGTATAAAACACGGATTCCACGGTCGCGACGAATAGCCAAACCCACATCCCAAGACCCCTACGAGAGCGGCAAGTAACACTGCCAATTCTAGGTTTAGGAGACCCGGTCTCGACTCCTTGAGATGGCCTCCCACTGGACCCTAGAACCCGGTTACTTGTGCTCCCCTCCTTGGGTCTACCTAATGCGGAAAAGTAAATAATATACACTGGTGACAGCAACCGCAACCTGGAAGTGCCCCAAATAAAAGAATATTACATTACAAATGAATTTTACATGAATGAAAATAAAAACCCTCATCTCACATAAAACCCCCGGCTATTCAGAACGCGACGATCCAATATAACATATCACAGCAACACATAATATCTCATATCATCAACGTAAGTAAATATGCGCATCCCAATTGTCGTTGACATATAGCAACGAAACCGGCGATATCACATATTACACTTACGGTCACAGAAAAGAATGTGTAAAACTACAATATTTGGAATCCACAATCACTTTAGACATCGTAAATCCGAAATATCACATACTTCGTATTTCATGCCTAACTATATGAATTCCACATATTGTATCACATTCCAGATAAATAGACAGTATTAAACTTTCTGAACAGATAATCAAACACCCAAAATTTCCTAAACTGCTCAACACTTGAGCGGAGTTCAAATAATCCCAGAAATATGTCACAGTACCGGTGATCCAGCCGTAGAAGGGTCAAGCGAACGCCTCACATGTGGCACGCCGTACTGCCCCAAACCCGAAGGTTCAAAAGGCAGTTCAAGACGGTCACATAATCGAGTTAAGGTTTGTTGTCTTCTAGAGGGTCCACCGCTTAAATTGTACAATTTTTCCGAGAGATTTAAACCCGAATAAATTTCAACACTTGAAAGTTTGCCGTACCGGGAAACAGTAAGTTAATGATATCCGTTCAAATATTTTAACAGTTTCTAAATATCCGGAAAGAAATACGAACTTAAATATTCCGATCGAATCTACTATTACCAAATAAACCCCAGATTTAAAAAATACTGGAATCACTGTTAAAAATATCCAGAAACATCACCAAGTACCTACGGACATTACCATGAAGCCACATGTCGCCAGTCGGCTAATCCGCCGCGGAACCGCCGCGCAAGGCCTACTTGCGCCGCGGTTCCGCCGCCGTTTGGTCGAGTTGGGGGCTCAGATTTCATGGTAATTCTTAGAATTCCCTGCTGATTTTTTTACATATTTTTAATTCAGAAAAATCCCAAAATTTAAAAAATTTCCAGAGAGGGGTCAAGTTTCGTCGTTACGGGTTCGATCAGAGTTTTAACTTCGTAAACACATCGCCTAATGCTCTAGCTAGGCTCTGATACCACTGTAGGGTTCCTAGGCACTCTTGTGAAGGTTCAAAAGGCATCAAACATGCCCGGATAAAAATTTAGACGTGCCGAACAACCCAAAGCCGGGATCTTTGCTAGATTATTAGGGTTTAACATGCAATATGATAACTTTTATCTAAGTGTGAGGGATTACAACCTTTGTAGTCCGCTCCTTCACTTCACAAGCTCCGAGTAGAAGTCCCTTTGCCGCGATCCACGATCTCCCGGACTCATGAGAGGCTCCACGACTCGAACGATCCATTCTAGCTTGTCGTATTCCAAATCTCCGATGATCTACCTTGAAGTTGCTACGACTCAAGCTTTCTCACTCAAAAGAGAAGAACACACTAATCCCATGGGCTAGATGAGATGAGGATGAGAGAGTAGTAATTTTGCTTTCTTTTTATATCATTTTCTCATATTTAATCATCACTTTAGGATTTTCAAGAGAGCTTATCAAGAAGGAAGAAGATGATAATGGAAAATATATTCTAATTCTCAAAAACTTTTGTGATGAATAGAAAGTAATATATGATTGATTTGTAAACCATGGTCAAGGATGATAGGATAAGAATGAGTAGAGAAACAACTAGGGTTAGGGTTTGGTTAGGTTAAAAGAATGTGTCATTCTAAATATCTTAAGAATGACAAAAGAAGAAAGCTTCTAGCAGGAACTTGAAGCATCCAACCCTAATCAAACCTTAACCTCAATTAATCATCCTTAAACATGTTTAACAATTAATCATATCATGTCACAATAATATATATCACATATATATTATATATTTGCAACAAAAGAAAATAATACAATTAACATATATCGCATATATATCAATGTATCATCCACTGAGAAAATGAAATAATAAAGCGAGCCAATATTAGATAATGTAATACAATATATCATATATATTATTATACATTAAATCATCGAATCAACACTTGATTCAACGATCCGGCTATATCGAATATTACCGACTAATATATCATGTACCGATTCATCGAATTAACACTTGATCCGATGACCCGGTTCATATCCATATATCGCGATAATATAATACGGTATCCCATATCGCATTATTCTCGTTCCTGCGCATATCACATATGCGCCACTACTCCGTTTCGCCTGAGCCAAGAAACCTCTGTGTAGGACTCTAAAGAATCGTCAATACGCCGGTAGCAGGTGATGATCATATCAAACACCCACAAGCTGCAAGCGGTCAGCTAAACGTAACAGCCACCCAGGTATTGAGCGATCAGAAGGTCAACAAGCTAGCCTGTGCGTTCTCCTGTGAATCCAACCAGTAACACTCCCGTACAGTCCGGTCTGTTCGTCTGATATGTCGCATATCAAGTCTAGGGGTGGTATACGTCAGACCCCAGTAACCGATAAGTCGTGTCGATGTGTGGCTCATAACGGGTCGAGAAACCACTAGTAACACTTACCAGTAAATCTCTATATCAGTCCTGGCCAGGGACTTCCAGTTATAGCCAATCGAACACAGCACAACATCAACTCCCTATACCGGGAGAGACGAATCCCCTCCTATCGCTCATTGCCTCCATGTGATTCGGGACTGTACCCAAAAGCCACCGTTTTGCACGCCCTCTTGGACGTGGTAATGTGGAAATCAAAGCACAGTGGGAATCATACAAGACTCTATGACGATCTCGGGTCTACAGACTACCCTGTACCTATGTCACCGGAGAACTGCCATCTGACGTGTGGTATAACACCATCTGGGAGTTCTCGCCGAGTCCGTTCAGTGTACCCAGTCTCCACTGAGCACCCGTACACCATCTCTGATGTCTAGCACCGATGGATATGGGATCATCCATCGCCCATCATATGGGTCAAGATGCGTATACGCTAGTCTACTCTGGTGTATCGATGCCCTGTCTCGATATACCCTCGACTAGGAACAGTTATAGGATGTACTCATCGACTACCGCGGCCCCACTAGTATGATCCCATCATAGTCCCAGTAGTCGAGTACAGATCCTAAGGGTTTTATCAACATGTGAGAGTAAAACAGTAAACCAATACAAGTCAACATGTTAAGATAAAGTGAAACCAAATAGCATACTATCATGTCGAGCAAGAAAGTCTTCTCTATATATAACCAAGCATCCATTATAATATACATCATATGTACAACAATGGCCTCTAGGGCATATACATAACTAACAGGCAGTGGGTTTAACCACAGGCCGCAAGCGGTACTAGGTGTACGTAACGGTCCCCAGGTAGATGCCGATAAGAAGACCGACGAGGTGAACCCATCCGAACTCATACTGAGCCTGAACGTGGCAATCTCCGTACAGTCCGGTCTGTTCGTCTGAGAGTATCGCATGGCGTGCCTAGGGGGGCGATAAACGTCAGTCCTCTAATAGCGGTACAAGTCGTGTCGGAGTGTAGCCCAGAACACCCTGAGATAACACTGGAAACGCTACCAGTATATCTCGCTTGCCCTGTCCAGGGACGACTATGTGTTATGGCTCTCCTAGACACAGCGCGATATCAACTGCAAATACCGGGAGAGAAGAATCCTGTCTAACCGTCACTGCCTCCAAGTGCTTCGGGACTGCACCCAACTACTACCTGTTTGCACGACTCAATAGAGCCGTGGTAGGATAGTAATCTAAGTACAGTGGGAACACACTCAAGGCGAAGTGACAGTCTCAAGTCAACGGACTAAGCTGTACTCATGTCACCTGGGAACTGTTAACTGACGATAGGTATAATACCAACCAACAGTTCCCGACGAGTCCTGTCCAGTGTACTCGTAACCTAATAAGCACCTGCATACTATCTCCAGTACGACGTACTGATGGCTGTGGGACAGACCATCTCCCCTGCTGGGATGAGAAGCGTATGTACCAGTCTACTCTGGAGTATCGATGCCCTGTCTCGATAATCCTATGACTAGGGACTAAAATAAGGATGTGCTTATAGACTACCCAGCCCCCACTAGTGTGATCGCCACCACAACGCCGGTAGTCAAGCAAAGATCCTAAGGGCTCCATCAATTGTATTAGCGATATGTTAAAAGAAACATATACACATATTAAGATAGAAACAAACCAAGAAGCATACTACTATATCGAGCAAGACCGTCGTAAACCCGTATATATATCCCAAGCCTCCAAAATGTATTATACAAACTAGCAATATACAATAATGGCCTCTAGGGCATACATATTCAACAATCTCCCACTTGCACTAAAGGCCAGTAATTGGTGTACCGCATCCCCAACGTCTGCACTAAGGCCAGCTGCTGGCGTACCGCATACCCAACAGCTCAAAAAGTCATTCGAACTGTGTTTGAGGGAGGGCCTTTGTGAATGGATCCGCCATGTTGTCTTTTGTGTCCACTCTCCGTACCTCGATCTCCTGGCGATTAATGATCTCCCTGATCAGGTGATACCGCCTTAAGATGTGTCTGGATTTCTGATGGGACCTTGGTTCCTTTGCTAAAGCTATAGCCCCATAGTTATCGCAATACAAAGGTATTGGGTCAACAATGGACGAAACCACCTGAAATTCACTAATGAACTTCTTCATTCAGACCGTCTCTTTTGCGGCATCGCTTGCAGCAATGTATTCAGCCTCCATCGTCGAGTCTGCGACGGTATCCTGTTTGGAACTCCTCCAACACACCACCCCTCCATTGAGGGTAAACACAAAATCCGAGACAGACTTGCTGTCATCCTTGTCACTCTGGAAGCTTGAATCGGTAAAGGACTCGACCCTGAGGTCTCCATTACCGTAAACCAGGAACATCTCCTTAGTCCTTCTCAGGTACTTGAGAATGTTCTTCACTGCCGTCCAGTGGTTCTCACCTGGGTCTGACTGATACCGGCACACCACGCACAGCGCGTAAACTACATCTGGTCTTGTACATAGCATCGCATACATTATAGATCCTACCACCGAAGCATAGGGTATAGTGCTCATGCGAACCCTTTCCTTGTCAGTCTTAGGAGGCATCTTCTTGGAGAGGGTGATTCTGTGCTATGCGGGTATATTACCGCGCTTGGAATCTTCTATACTAAATCTCTTTAGTACGGTCTCTATGTACCTGGACTGCGAAAGTCCCAGTAGTCTCTTGGATCTATCTCTGTAGATCTTGATCCGCAGAATGTACGAGGCATCACCTAGGTCCTTCATGGAGAACCGTTGTGAAAAAAATAGCTTGACCGATTGTAGCATAGGAATGTTATTTCCTATCAAAAGAATGTCATCCACGTACAAGACTAGTAACACGACAGTTCGTCCTACAATCTTCTTATAGATACAAGGTTCATCTTCGTTCTTGATGAAATCAAATTCCTTGATTGCCTCATCAAAATAGATGTTCCAGCTCCGCGATGCCTGCTTTAATCCATAAATGGATTTAAGCAACTAGCACACCTTCCCGCTACTCCCACTGTCTATAAAACCCTCTAGCTGATCCATGTAAACGCACTCTTCCAAACAGCCGTTTAGAAAAGCCGTTTTTACGTCCATCTGCCAAATTTCATAGTCATGGAAGGCAGCAATGGCAAGTAGGATCCGAATGGATTTGAGCATAGCCACTGGAGAAAAAGTTTCGTCATAGTCCACACCAGGTCTTTGACGAAAACCTTTTGCAACGAGTCTAGCCTTATTGGTTTCCACCAGCCCATCTACACCAAGTTTCCTTTTGTAGATCCATTTGCATCCAACGGGTTTTACCCCAGGTGGAGCAATATCCAAGGTCCACACTTTATTGTTGTACATGGACTCCATTTTGGATCGCATATCATCCAGCCACTTATCAGAGTCCCTACTGATAATGGCCTGCCTGAAACTGGTAGGGTCATCTTCTTCCAAGATGCAATCCTCTCGATCCCCGTCTATGAGAAAACCGTAGTATCTCTCGGGCGGATGAGAAATCCTACCAGATCTGTGGAGTGGATGAGGTTCGTTGGGTGTAACTGAATCTAGCGGTTCCACCAAATTTTCAGTTATAGTTTGTTTCTCTGGAATTTCATCCAGTTCTACCGTGCTGCCACTAATATTTTTAACAAGAAATTCTTTTTCCGAATATATGGCTTTCCTGGAAACAATTATCTTCTGTTCTTCTGCATGGTAGAATAGATACCCGCTAGACTCTTTTGGGTATCCCACAAACTTACACAAAACTGACCGTGCCTCAAGTTTGTCTGGGTTCTGCTTTTTGACATAAGCTGGGCAACCCCAAATCTTAATACGTTTAAGATACAAACTCTTACCACTCCATATTTCATACGGAGTCTTAGGCACGGACTTGGATGGAACTTGATTCAATAGATGTGCTGCTGTTTGAAGTGCATATCCCCAGAATGAAAGAGGCAACTCAGCACTACTCATCATGGAGCGAACCATATCCAATAGGGTACGATTCCTCCGCTCCGATACACCGTTGTGCTATGGTGTATAAGGAGGAGTAAGCTGAGAGAGATTACCATTCTCTTTTATGTAATCTAGGAATTCCGTGCTTAAGTACTGCCTCAATCAGACCGGATGATCTTGATACTTTTGCCTATCTGGTTCTCCACTCCTCTTCTGAATTCTCTGAATTTCTCAAAAGCTTCAGATTTGTGTTTCATCAGATACACGTATCCAAACCGAGAGAGATCGTCAGTGAATGTGATGAAGTATGAGAACCCACCCCTTGCATGTATAGATATTGGACCACATACATCACTGTGTATGAGTCCCAAGAGCTCTGTTGCTGTTTATCCATGTCCGGTGAACGGAGATTTGGTCATATTTCCTTTGAGACAAGACTGACAAGTTTCATAAGATGACAACTCGAACGTATTCAAAAGTCCATCTTTATGCAACTTACTTATTCTTTTCTCTTCGATATGACCAAGTCTACAATGCCACAAGTAGGATTCATTCGTATCTGAATTCTTCCTCTTGCGTGTGTTTTGTACATTGAGAACTGTATTCTGATTTAGAACATAGATACCATTACACAATGTACCTTCTGCAACTAGTATCTTATCAAGGTAAATGTTCATGATATTTCTATCAAGAACAAAGTTATATCCATCTTTATCGAGTAAAGAAACAGATATGATGTTGCAAACTATGGAAGGTACATAGTAGCAATCATTCAAAATCATAGTATTGCCATTTGGAAACACTAGGTGATATTCACCGACGGCCGCAGCATTAACTTGTGCTCCGTTCGCTACCCTGAGCGACATACCACCAGGTGCAACTTTCCTACTTTTTCTCAGTCCCTGCAATAAATTACAGATATGAGATCCTGATCCGGTATCAAGTACCCAGGAGGTAGGGCTGACCGTAAAGCAGTTCTCAATTACAAGAACACCTGAAGTAGATGCAAAACTATGCTCCTTCTACAACTGGGTATCCTTGGAATCCATACAATCCTCTTTCCCTTGCTCATACTTGTGACTATTGTCATAAGTTAGATCCGAACCGACGTTCCCCAGCCCCGAATAAGAATTCGGATCGGTCAAGCGATACATTTTATTATCTTGATTAGGGCGTGAAATGGTTGCTACCTGGAGAGAGAGAAAAGAAACACTCAGCGTGCGCTCTTGCAAGATTAGATTGGTTTATTAATTTATCTAATCAGGATGGCTCCCATCGTTTCCTCAAATTCTTCTTCAAAGCCTAAAAGAAGAACTAGTCAGGATTAATCGCACGTCACAATACTTGCTTAACCTTTCGGCCAGGCTAGTGTTGGTACTTCAAGGGATGTTTTCCAAAGCTTTAGCGAAGTTCCTTAATTACATAACCTCTTTTCCCTGGAGGTGTAGCCCCGCTAACACCGTTCTAGACACTTACTTGGTTTATAGCATTGATTGTTAAGTGAAATAATCTCCCGAGAGTAATCCAACTCATCAGTGGGATCGGGATCCAACTATCATTGTGTAATGACTTAGATGGAATCCACTCTAGTCACTACACTCCAGAAGGTATGCTAAATCTGCAAGTTTCATGTATATATGAAACTCACCATGTGGTTTTTGCCCCTAGGACCCAAGTGACCTTGACACAGTCAACAAATCAAAGAGTCCTAGTCAAGTTCAACCCGCCATTATCTTGATTGCATTAAACACACCCGCATAACCCTTGACACAGTCAACAAGGTTACACGACTTTCCTAACCAAACACATTATATGCTACAGATAAGCAATACTCAGCTACTGTTCACTGCGCCTTGACACACTCAACAAACGCAGCACGAATACTAAGTATAACTTATAAGAAATGACGGAGGGCTACGGCTGGGTTTTTGGCGAAAAACCCGTTAACGTAATGAACTTGATATCGTTGAAGGAACTCGATAGCCTTTTTTAAAAAATATAGTGGCGAAAACTTTTGCAAAAGAGGTCACTCCCTGTGAAGGGATCTCGGCTCTTTCCTCGTCGAATGAGGTGCAGGATATTCCAAACTGAATACCTCGATGCAAAGCATGAATAATCGACTATAGTGAAGTTATTACCCTGACGCAAACTTCTGTCCAAGGGGTCACTCCCAATGAAGGGATCTCGGCCTTTGCCTCGTCGAATGAGGTGCTGGGCATTCATAACCGAATACCTCTGTGTAAAACAAAAGAGAACGTCCTTGCAATAACAGCTTTTTGAAAATTGTTCCAACAACATCTTTTAGGTTTGTTTTTCTTTGCATTAATATAATGCGTCCCATCAATTAATCCTACCATTGCAGAAAACAACGAAAATATGACGTACGCTTATGCTATCCGCATTCGCCACGGGGCCCCGTCATCACCCGTTAGGTTACTTAACTAATGACAGAGCGGGGGCTGGACAACCGCAGATGCAAAACATAAGCAACGCCTACTAGATATCATATATAGATATATACATTCGTCAGATGCAATGATAGCCATTCCAGATCACAGATGAACACATTGGATATGCTAGGAATCCGCGTTTCGTTCGAGCCTGCAACGAAAGACGGATTACACGGTCGCGATGAATAGCCACACCCCACCCTAGACCCCTACGGGTGCGGCAAACTACCCGCCAAGTACCCGAAGTGAAGCAACCTCCCTCAACAACGTGAGTAGGCTACTCGGCACTTCAAAGTACCCGGTAGTTTGTGCACCCCTCCTTGGGTCTATCCTATGAGCAAAAACTGTAGAACAAATAATATACAATGGCGGCTACAACCTCATCCCGGATGTGCGGCCATAAAAATAATATTACATCAAATGAAAGCTAAAGAAACTCTCATCTCACAAAACCCCGGCTATTCATCCGCGACAATCCAACAAGTTCATATACATAATCCAACATTACAGATCACAGATATGCACAACCCCCACTAATCGACGTATAGAGATTAGTCGACGTTCAGTGCATATATCACATTACAGATATAACCAATTAGCCAAAGTTTGTAGAACTTCGATCAAAAAACCAATTTGCAACTACCCCAAACACAACATTGTTCTTTGGATAATATGGGCAGAAATAAAATATCTTAAAAATCCCAAAACATCATACTGAACAAACTGCAGGAAATCCGAGTCGCGACCGAGTCAACTCGGCCGCGGATCCGCGGCGAAATGCTTTGTTTCGCCGCGCTTCCGCGGCGCTTTGACCGAGTCGTGGGCTCATTTTTCTTGGCTGTTTCTACAATACCCTGCATGGATTTTTAAGGTATGTGGAAATATTTTTAAGGCTGTTTTAAAAATCGGCAGAAAGTATGTGATTTCGGTACGTTTTGCGATTTTTTCTCGGATCAAAGTTCTAAACACTTTTCTAATATGCTAGCTGTTGTTTATGTTAGTGTATATGCCCTAGGGGCCATTATTGTATCATACTAGTTTGTATATTACTTAATGGAAGCTTGGGATATTCACATGTATATAACAGTCTAGCTAAACATGGTAGTATGCTACTTGGTTTTTCTATCTTAATATGTGAGTATACGTATTGATAGAGCTCTTAGGATCTTGCTTGACTACCGGCGTTGTGATGGCAGTCACACTGTGGGGGCTGGGTAGTCTACAAGAACATCCTTATTCAGGTCCCTAGTCGTAGGATTATCGAGACAGGGCATCGATACTCCGGAGTAGACTAGTGTGTACGCTTCTCATCCCAGTTGGGGAGATGGTCTGTCCCACAGCCGTCAGTACGTCGTACTGGAGATAGTATGCAGGTGCTCGTTGGGTTACGGGTACACCGGACAGGACTCACAGGGAACTGTTGGATGGTTTTATACCAGTCGTCAGTGAACAGTTCCCAGGTGACATGAGTACGGCATAGTCCGCAGACTTGACACTGCTACTTCGCCTCGAGTGTGTCCCACTGTTCTTAGATTGCTACCCTACCACGACTCAAAGGAGTCGTGCAAACAGGTAGCAGTTGGGTGCAGTCCCGAGCACTTGGAGGCAGTGGTGGTTAGACAGGATTCGTCTCTCCCGGTATTAGGGGTTGATATCGCACTGTGTCAGAGAGCCATTACGCAAAGTCCCTGGCCAGGGAAAACGAGATTTGCTGGTAGGTTCCAGTAGTTTCTCAGGGTGTAATGGGCTTCGCTCCGACACGACTTATACCGCTATTAGGGGACTGACGCTTGCCGCCCCTTAGGCCCGATATGCGATAGTCTTAGACGAACAGACCGGACTGTAAGGAGATTGTCACATCAGACTTTGTAGGAGTTCGGATGGGTTTCCTCATCGGCCTTCTTATCGACATCTACCTGGGGACCGTTACGTACAGCTAGTGCCGCTTGCGGTCTGTGGTTAAACCCACTGCCAGCGTAGTAGTCGAGTCTCTAGAGTCCCACACAGAGAGTTTCCCTACTCCAGGCGAAACGATATAGAGGTCGTATGGTTTTACGACAAGGGTTCGGACGCATACGTGTGTTTACGCACGTACGACTTTCGGACAGTTTTTACCAGTCGGCTTTGGTTTAAGCCAGTTACTGGTATCCGGTTATTGGATTTATACAGTCTAAAGGTTTTCTATATTTTTGCGGAAAGGAGGGGCGTTCTCGTAATTGCGCGAGAAGCTTCTAGAAGGTGGTGACTAAGGAGGTTTAGGTGGCATATACAATGAATGTGATTAGTGAGTCATATGGATGATTCATCCATGTCATTAATGCTTCATAATTGCTTAATGACTCATGGAGATGAATCACCACAAGATATTTATCAAGCATGGTTGTAAATCATTTTCTTTTCTTTTCTTGATATAACAAAATGCTTGATATATATTATGATAACTCATTATTCTCACTTCATTATTATCTTCACCTTCTCTCTCCTCAAGCTCTCCCTCTTCAAACCCTAATCCTCCCCTCTCATGTGTTGAGTACAAGGATTAGTTAGACTAATTAAACCATAACCCTCACTCTATATCACCTAGCTTCTTTGATTAGCACTTAAAGAAAGTTAGTTGCCTCAAGTTTAGAGGCTAAGCTTGGAGTAAAGCTCTCGGGTGGATCGTCTACTACTTCGAGAAGGCCGAGGAGGAGGTGGAGTTCGTAAAGACGAAGGACACGGTTCTTTAGGTATAATCCCTTTACATAGTAGTTATTAACTTCTATGTTTGTTGTTAGTTATCGTTTAGCTTCGATTCATGCGGTTAGTCGATGTTTAGCATAAGAACAAGATCGTTTTTCATATTTCCGCCTCCCCGCAAGTCGTGGGGTGTTGTACATCGACTTACACTGGTATCAGAGCCTCGCTAAACAATAAATAATTTACTTGCAAATTTTGTATGAATTTCGAACGGAAAAAACGAAACCGGAAAAACCCGAAATCACAAGTTTCTGTAGATTTTTAAATGAAGTCCAAAAATTTTTCCGGGATGTTCAGAAAGCTTGAAAAAACAGTAGAAGAACACCTAAGAAAATTGGGCCCCTGAATCGCCTAAAGCGCCGCGGAACCGCGGCGGATCCCACCGATCCGCCGCGATTCCGCCGCCGAGTTGGCGATTCAGGAACCCAATTTTCCTGTGTTGCTTCTCTGTGATATTTGGTATTTTCTGGAATATTTTATTTTTGCTCAGGTTTCAGATTTACAGAGAAGTATTGGAGCAAAATTAAAAGTGTTTAATCGGTCGAAATTATACAGTATTTGCTTGATGGATTATATCTGTGTTTGTATAATGTATTCGTAAACCTCCCCTAACTGCTAATATGTCGGTTGGCAGGGGGTTGCACATTTCTGTAATGGTTTTTACTGTTTGTGGATATGAACTGTGTTGGACTGTTGTGATGTATAGCCGGGGTTATGTGATGGGTTATTATTTAATTCATTTGATGTAAATGTAATTTGTTGTAATATTATTTTGCGGGGCACATCCAGGTTGCGGTTGTAGCCACTGTTGTATTATTTCATTTTACTACTTTTGCTCCTAGGACAGACCCAAGGTGGGGTGCACAAACTGCCGAGCGGGTAGTTTGCCGTACCCGTTGGGGTCTTGGGTGGGGTAATGGCTATTCATCACAACTGTGTAATCCGTCTTTTGTTGCAGGCTCAAAATAAACACGTATTGCTTGCAAATCCAATAAAGTTCATCTGTGATCTGGAATGCCTATTATTGCGTCTGACGAATGTACAATATCTATATATGATAGCTATTTAGACGTCACTTATGTTTTACACCCGCGCTAGCCCAGCCCCCGCTCTGTCGTTAGTTAAGTAACCTAACGGGTGATGACGGGACCCCGTGGCAAATGCGGATGGCATAAGAGGACGTTGTATTTTCGTTGTTTTCTGCAATGATAGGTTAATGATGGGACGCATTATTTATAATGCAAAGAAAATAAACCAAAAAGTTTAATAGTTGGAACAATTTAAAAGAAACCACTCGGTTAATTTTAAAAACAGATATTTTTAAAATGCGGAGCTTTAACCACTCATTTTAAAAGCTATCAGGTTCCTTCGGTTATATTAAGTTCACTACGTTCACGGTTTCGCCAAAACCATTCGTAGCCCTCCGTCATTTCATTTGGGTATTTAGTAGTATTCAAACTATGCATTTTGGCCAAAGTCAAGGCATAGTGTTTGGTAGCTGCTGGGTTTTCATTTGTTGCATAAGATAGATGAGTTAGTTTGGGACAGTCGTATTATCATTTGACCAAAGTCAGGGGTATATACGGATGGGTTCAAATTGACAAGATAATGACGGGTAGAACTTGACATCTGACTTATGACATTTTGACCAAAGCCATGGTCATAAGAGCATGGGGCAAAAAAAAACTTATATCGGGAATTTCTAAAGAAACTGAAATTTGCAAAGTGATGCATACCATTTGGAGTTTGATGAATGTTGGTAGCATTCCTTCAACATTATCATACGATGATATTTGGATCCCGATCCTACTGTGAGTATATGCTACTTATCAGGAGATTCGTCACTTAACGATCAATGCTATAAACCAAGTAGGTGTCCAGAAAGGTGTCAGCGGGGTTACGCCCCCAGAGAAAAGAGGTTATTTAATTAAGGAACTTCGCGAAAGCGTTGGAAAACCTCCCTCGAAGTATCGACACTAGCCTGGCTGAACGGTTAAGCAAGAATTGTACAGTGAGAATAGTCCTGGATAATTCTTCTTTTATGGTTTGAGGAAGGATTCGAGAAACAGTGGGAGCCATCCGGTTTAGATAAACTAAAAACCACTCTAAACTTGCAAGAGCATCATGCTAAAGAGTTTTCTTCTCTCTCTCCTAATTGCAGCGACCCTGAAAATGACTGGACTTAAGTTACTTTTAGAGAAAAATATACTGACAGGGTCAAACTATAAAGATTGGTTGCGGAATGTCAAAATGGCTTTGACCTATGACAAATTGGGGTACGTCCTCACCGCTACGGCACCTGCTGTCCCTGGTCCCAAATCCAGCAATGCGGATAAGGAAATCCGCAAAACCTGGGATTTAGATTGCGCGAAAGCCAAGTGCATCGTGCTTGCCTCAATGAACAATGAACATCAGAGGAGGCACGAGGATATGGACCTTGATGGTATATTTCTCCATACAAAGGAACTTTATGGAGAGCAATCTCGTATAGCAAGATACGAGACCTCTAAGAACTTGTTTCGAGCGAGGTTGGCTGTCGGGTCATCGGTAGGAGAACATGTCCTAAAGATGATCGGCTATATTGAAGAGCTCGCAGACCTTGGGACGACTTTGGATAATGAGCTCTATACAGACCTTATTCTCCAGTCCCTTCCTCACACCTACGCCCAGTTTATCCTGAACTTCAACATTCAAAGAAAAGAAGTTGAACTTTCGGAACACCTGAACATGTTAAGGAGTGCAGAGGGCACCTTGCAGAAGACAAGGGAAACACCCGCTATGTTTGTTAGCGGTACATCTTCTTCCGGGTCCAAGGCAAGGGCCAAAGGAAGGAAGAAGAAGGCCGCCACCAAACCTAGAGGAGGTGTTAGTAAGGTGGGAGGGAAGGGAAAGAAAAATTTTGCGGTACCGGTTGTTGGCCAGGATGAGTGCTTCCATTGTCACAGGAAAGGGCACTGGAAGAAGGATTGCAAGGCGTGGAACGCCAAGAACCGGGAACCGAAGCAAGCTGTGGCTTCGACTTCAGGTGTGTTTGTAATTGAGAATTGTCTGTCGATCAACTCTACTTCCTTGGTATTGGATACCGGATCAGGATCTCATATTTGCAATTCATTGCAGGCAGTGAGAAATCGTAGAGTGCTGAAGGAAGGTGATATGACCCTAAAGGTTGCTAACGGAGCTAGCGTGGGAGCTGCGTCCGTCGGGGATTATCACCTAGGATTGACAAGGGACACATTTTGGTTTTACATAACTGTTTTTTTGTACCAAGCTTAACGTGTAATATCATATCAGTTTCCTTATTATCAAATAAAGGTTATGATTTCACGTTTGTAAGAGATGTTGTTAACATCCACCTTAATCATGGTTTGATTGGGTCCGGTACACTAAATAACGGTATATATGTTTTAAACCAACTCCAAATTTTCAATGTCCAGAACACACTTAAAAGAAAGTCTCCAGATTTAAATAAAGCTTTCTTATGGCATTATAGACTGGGTCACATCAATAAGAAAAGGTTGACTAAGTTGCATAGAGAAGGATATTTAGACTCGTTCGAATATCAAACTTATGACACTTGTCAATCTTGTCTCAAAGGAAAGATGACAAAGACCCCATTCACTGGACGAGGGGTAAGAGCGAGCGAGCTCTTAGGACTCATACACAGCGATGTATGTGGTCCATTGTCTATACATGCAAGAGGTGCTTTTTCCTATTTCATTACTTTCACGGATGATTACTCAAGATACGGATTCATTTATCTGATGAAACATAAATCCGAGGCTTTTGAGAAATTCCGAGAGTATAAGAATGAAGTAGAAAACCAAACCGGCAAAAGTATCAAGACACTTAGATCTGATCGAGGTGGTGAATACTTGAGTGCCGAGTTTCTAGGTTACCTAAAAGAGAAAGGGATTCTCTCTCAGCTTACTCCTCCATACACTCCACAGCATAACGGTGTATCGGAGAGACTGAATCGAACCCTATTGGATATGGTACGATCCATGATGAGTAATGCTGAGTTACCGCGATCTTTTTGGGGTTATGCGCTTGAATCAGCAGCATATCTTCTGAACAGGGCTCCTACCAAGACTGTGCCTACCACTCCATATCAGATGTGGACTGGGAAGAAACCCCATCTTTAGCATATGAAGATTTGGGGATGTCCAGCTTTTGTTAAAAAACAGCATGTGGACAAGCTCGAGGCACGATCAGTAAAATGTATGTTTGTGGGATATCCAAAGAACTCCATGGGATATTATTTCTATTACGCAGAGGAACAAAAGGTTTTTGTTTCTCGTAATGCCCATTTTCTAGAACATCAGCTTTTAGAAAAGGAAATAAGTGGGAGCGAAATAGAACTGGAAGAAATTCCAGAACCACAAGATGCTACTGAAAGTTTGGTAGAACCGGAAGTTCAAGAAGAACAGGACATTCCCGCACCCCTCCGCAGGAGTAGTAGGCCGTCTCATCCGCCTGAGAGATACTACGGTTTTCTCATAGATGGGGATAGAGAGGATTGCATCATAGGTGATGATGAACCTACTGACTTCCAGCAGGCCATCCAGAGCGGCGACTCGGTACGATGGCTAGATGCAATGCGGACCGAAATGGAGTCCATGTACACCAACAAAGTATGGACTTTGGACTTTGCTCCAGATGGGGTAAAACCCATAGGATGCAAATGGATCTTCAAGAAAAAGATTGGTGTAGATGGACAGGTGGAAACCTATAAGGCTAGACTTGTTGCAAAGGGTTTTCGTCAAAGACCTGGTTTGGACTATGACGAAACTTTTTCTCCAGTGGCTATGCTCAAATCCATTCGAGTCCTTCTTGCTATTGCTGCCTTCCATGATTATGAAATCTGGCAGATGGACGTAAAGACGTCTTTTCTGAAGGGAAATTTAGAAGAGTGCGTCTATATGGATCAGCCAGAGGGTTTCAATCAGAGTGGGAGCAGCGGGAAAGTATGCAAGCTGCTTAAGTCCATTTATGGACTAAAGCAGGCATCGCGGAGTTGGAACATCTGTTTTGATGAGACAGTCAAAGAATATGACTTTATCAAAAATCTAGATGAACCGTGTATATATAGTAAAGTTGTAGCCAGAAGTGTCGTATTCCTCGTCTTGTACGTGGATGACATTCTATTGATAGGAAATGACATTGCTATGCTACAATCTGTCAAAGGATTCTTGTCACACAGGTTCTCCATGAAAGACCTGGGTGATGCCACTTACATTCTGAGGATCCAGATCTATCGTGATAGATCCAAGAGGATGTTGGGACTTTCGCAGTCCAGGTATATCGACACTGTACTGAAAAAATTCAGTATGGAAGATTCTAAGCGCGGTAATCTACCGGCTTGTCACGGAATCACCCTCTCCAAAGAGATGTCTCCCAAGACTGATTTGGAAAGGGAACGCATGTCTATTATACCCTACGCTTCTGCGGTAGGCTCTATAATGTATGCGATGTTGTGCACCAGACCAGATGTAGCTTACGCACTGAGCGTGGTAAGCCGGTATCAGTCAGACCCAGGGGAGAAGCACTGGATAGCAGTAAAGAACATTCTCAAGTACCTGAGAAGGACTAAGGAGATGTTCTTGGTTTACGGCGGAAAAGACCTCAGGTCGGAGGCCTTTGCTGATTCCGGCTTCCAGAGTGATAAGGACGATTCCAAGTCCATGTCGGGTTATGTCTTTACCCTCAATGGAGGGGCGGTGTGCTGGAAGAGCTCCAAGCAGGAAACCGTTGCTGACTGGACATGGAAGAGGAGTATATAGCTGCTTGCGATGCCGCAAAAGAAGCAGTCTGGATGAAGAAGTTCCTAACAGAACTTCAGGTGGTTCCTACCATAGTTGATCCAATACCTCTGTATTGCGACAACAACGGAGCTATAGCTTTAGCAAAGGAACCAAGGTCCCATCAGAAGTCCAGACACATCTTTGTTGGAGATAGTGCCCTCAGAGTCAATTATTAGGTCACAGGTACGTGATTGCAATGATTGATAGAGGACCTATCCCGGTAGGACAGTCTTACTCGAGATGATAGCATGCTATCTGGTTTACCTTTATCATCGTGTACTGCTTTAGGTGACCTGACAAGTTGCTATTACACGTTGATAGAGCCCTTAGGATTCTTGCTTGACCACCAGCAGTATGAGGGCGATCATATAAGTGGGAGCTGGGGTCTATAAGCATATCCTTAAATGGTCCCTAGTCGTGTGAGTTTCGAGACAGGGCATCGATACTCCAGAGTAGACTAGTGTATACAGTCGAGACCCCGACGAGGGGCGGGGGCCGGTCTCACAAGCCACTGGTGTCAGTTGGATCACCTAAGATGTATACAGGTGCTCATTGGGTTATGAGTACACCGGACAGGACTCGCCGGGAACATGCGAGTTGGTCATATACCAGACGTCAGATGGCAGTTCCCTGGTGACATGTGTACAGGTTAGTTCATCGACCTGGGGATCGTCATTTGTCTTGTGTAAGTTCCCACTGTACTTTGATTACTACCCTACCACGGCTCAAAGGAGTCGTGCAAACAGGTTTTAGTTGGGTACAGTCCCGAGCCACATGGAGGCAGTGAGCGCATCTTCAGGGGTTCGTCTCTCCCGGTATTGGGGGTGGGGTCGCGCTGTGTCTAGGAGAGCCATTACACGAAGCCCTCGGCCGAGGCAAGTGTTAGTTATGTATATGCCCTAGAGGCCATTGTTGTACATATGATGTATATTATAATGGATGCTTGGTTATATATAGAGATGACTTTCTTGCTCGTCATGATAGTATGTTATTTGGTTTCACTTTATCTTAACATGTTGACTTGTATTGGTTTACTGTTTTACTCTCACATGTTGATAAAGCCCTTAGGATTTGTACTCGACTACTGGGACTATGATGAGATCATACTAGTGGGGCCGCGGTAGTCGATGAGTACATCCTATAACTGTTCCTAGTCGAGGGTATATCGAGACAGGGCATCGATACGCCAGAGTAGACTAGCGTATACGCATCTTGACCCATATGATGGGCGATGGATGATCCCATATCCATCGGTGTTAGATATCAGAGATGGTGTACGGGTGCTCAGTGGAGACAGGGTACACTGAACGGACTCTCCGAGAACTCCCAGATGGTGATATACCACACGTCAGATGGCAGTTCTCCGGTGACACTGGTACAGGGTAGTCTGTAGACCCGAGATCGTCATGGAGTCTTGTGTGATTCCCACTGTGCTTTGATTTCTACCTTACCACGTCCAAGAGGGCATGCAAAACGGTGGCTTTTGGGTACAGTCCCGAATCACATGGAGGCAATGAGCGATAGGAGGGGATTCATCTCTCCCGGTATAGGGAGTTGATGTTGTGCTGTGTTCGATTGGCTATAACTGGAAGTCCCTGGCCAGGGATGATATGGAGATTTACTGGTAAGTGTTACTAGTAGTTTCTCGACCCGTTATGAGCCATACATCGACACGACTTATCGGTTACTGGGGTCTGACGTATACCACCCCTATACTTGATATGCGACATATCAGACGAACAGACCGGACTGTACGGGAGTGTTACTGGTTGGATTCACAGGAGAACGCACAGGCTAGCTTGTTGATCTTCTGATCGCTCAATACCTGGGTGGCTGTTACGTTTAGCTGACCGCTTGCAGCTTATGGGTGTTTGATATGATCATCACCTGCTACCGGCGTATTGACGATTCTTTAGAGTCCTACACAGAGGTTTCTTGGCTCAGGCGAAACGGAGTAGTGGCGCATATGTGATATGCGCAGGAGCGTGAATAATGCGATATGGGATACCGTATTATATTCTCGCGATATATGGATATGAACCGGGTCATCGGATCAAGTGTTGATTCGATGAATCGGTACATGATATATTAGTCGGTAATATTCGATATAGCCGGATCATCGATTCAAGTGTTGATTCGATGATTTAATGTATAATAATATATATGATATATTGTATTACATTATCTAATATTGGCTCGTTTTTTTATTTCATTTTCTCAGTGGATAATACATTGATATATATGCGATATATGTTAATTGTATTATTTTCTTTTGTTGCAAATATATAATATATATGTGATATATATTATTGTGACATGATATGATTAATTGTTAAACATGTTTAAGGATGAATAATTGAGGTTAGGGTTTGATTAGGGTTAGATGCTTCAAGTTCCTTCTAGAAGCATTTTTCTTTTTGTCATGGTTGTGATATTTTGTGATGACACATTTTTAACTTAACCAAACCCTAACTCTAGTTGTTTCTCTACTCATTCTTATCCATTCATCCTTAACCATGGTTATATATCAATCATATGTTTTATTTCTATTCATCACAAAAGGATTTGAGATGATCATTATTCTTTTTCCATTATCATCTTCTTCTTCTTCTCTCTTGAAGAAGCTCTCTTGAAAATCCTAAAGTGATGATAAAATATGAGAAAATGATTTAAAAAGAAAGCAAAATTACTACTCTCTCATCCTCAACTCATCTAGCCCATGGGATTAGTGTGTTCTACTCTTTTGAGTGAGAAAGCTTGAGTCGAAGCAACTTCAAGGTAGATCATCGGAGATTTGGAATACTTCGAGCTAGCATGGATCGTTCGAGTCGTGGAGCCTCTCATGAGTCCGGGAGATCGTGGATCGCGGCAAAGGGACTTCTACTCGGAGCTTGTGAAGTGAAGGAGCGGACTACAAAGGTTGTAATCCCTCACACTTAGATAAAAGTTATCTTATTGCATGTTAAACCCTAATAATCTAGCATAGATCCCGGCTTTGGGTTGTTCGGCACGTCTAAAATTTAATCCGGGCATGTTTGATGCCTTTTGAACCTTCACAAGAGTGCATAGGAACCCTACAGTGGTATCAGAGCCTAGCTAGAGCATTAGGCGATGTGTTTACGAAGTTAAAACTCCGATCGAACCCAAAACGCCGAAACTTGACCCCTCTCTGGAAATTTTTTAAATTTTGGGATTTTTCTGAATTAAAAATATGTAAAAAAATCAGCAGGGAATTCTAAGAATTACCATAAAACCCGAGCCCCTAATTCGATTAAACGGCGGCGGAACCACGGCGAAAGCAAGCCTTTCGCGGCGGTTCCGCGGCGGATTGATGAGATCATGACACGTGGATTTTATGGTAATGTCCGTAGGTACTTGTTGATGTTTCTGGATATTTTTAACAGTGATTCCAGTATTGTTTAAATCTGGGGTTTATTTGGTAACAGTAGATTCGATCGGAATATTTAAGTTCGTATTTCTTTCCGGATATTTAGAAACTGTTAAACTATTTGAACGGATATCATTAACTTACTGTTTCCCGGTACGGCAAACTTTCAAGTGTTGAAATTTTTTTCGGGTTTAAATCTTTCGGAAAAATTGTACAAGTTAAGCGGTGGACCCTCTAGAAGACAACAAACCTTAACTCGATTATGTGACCGTCTTGAACTGCCTTTTGAACCTTCGGGTTTGGGGCAGTACGGCGTGCCACATGTGAGGCGTTGGCTTGACCCTTCTACGGCTGGATCACTGGTACTTTGACATATTCTGGGATTATTTGAACTCCGCTCAAGAGTTGAGCACTTTGGGAAATTTTGGGTGTTTGATTATCTGTTCGGAAAGTTTATACTGTCTATTTATCTGGAATGTGATACAATATGTGGAATTCATAGAGTTAGGCATGAAATGCGGAGTATGTGATATTTCGGATTTACGATGTCTAAAGTGATTGTGGATTCCAAATATTGTAGTTTTACATTTTCTTTTCTGTGACCGTAAGTGTAATATGTGATATCGCCGGTTTCGTTGCTGTATGTCAACGACAATTGGGATGCGCATATTTACTTATGTTGATGATATGAGATATTATGTGTTGCTGTGATATGTTATATTGGATCGTCGCGTTCTGAATAGCCGGGGGTTTTATGTGAGATGAGGGTTTTTTATTTTCATTCATGTAAAATTCATTTGTAATGTAATATTCTTTTATTTGGGGCGCTTCCAGGTTGCGGTTGCTGTCACCAGTGTATATTATTTACTTTTCCGCATTAGGTAGACCCAAGGAGGGGAGCACAAGTAACCGGGTTCTAGGGTCCAGTGGGAGGCCATCTCGAGGAGTCGAGACCGGGTCTCCTAACCCTAGAATTGGAAGTGTTACTTGCCGCTCTCGTAGGGGTCTTGGGATGTGGGTTTGGCTATTCGTCGCGACCGTGGAATCCGTGTTTTATACAGGCTCGTATTGAAAACACGGACGTCCTAGTATATCCAATATTTCATATATATTCTTCTGCTGCAATGTTCTGTGATGAGATCATATTACTGCCTGAGACGAATGCTTATACTATATATATATGCTGATATATAAATATTACTGCTTTCGTTTCTTCTGTGATGCTTAGGAAGCATAAGCTGATAGGATTTTTATTAATGAGATTAATAAAAGAAAAGAAACCTAAAGATGTTGTAGAATCAAAACTTAATAAAAAGGGTAGCTACAGTTTTGCTTTGCACAGTGATATATACGATATATCCTGCACCTTATTCGATGAGGAAAGGACCGAGATCCCTTCACCGGGAGTGACTCCTTTAGCAAAACTGGCAGATGCTACAAAACGCGGTTTGTCTTTTGATTGCTTTTAGTGTTTTGCTTTGCACTGCGGTATATATGATATATCCTGCACCTTATTCGATAAGGAAAGGGCCGACGATCCCTTCACCGGGAGTGACCCCTTTAGCGAAACTAACAAAAGCCTCAAAAACACTCCTTTTCAAAACTTCACTCGATTCTACGACGATATCAAGTTCATTACGCTCAGGGTTTTCTGAAAAACCTGCGTAACCCTCCGTCATTTCAGATAGAGACTAGTTAGTATTCGTGCTGCGTTTGTTGACCTTAGCCAAGGCGTGGTGTACGGTAGCTAATTAGCATTTATCTGCTAAAACATGAGATGTGATTGAGTTAGGGTAGTCGTGCGACTTTGTTGACCTTAGCCAAGGGTCGTACGGGTGGGTTTAATTCAATCAAGAAATGACGGGTTAAACTTGACTAGCGCTTATGATTTGTTGACCTTAGCCAAGGTCATAAGTTGCTAGGGGTAAAAGAATTATCGGGAATTTCAAGTGTTGAAATTTGCAATGAGATTGCATACCTCCTATGAGATAGTTGGATCCCGATACCCACTGCGAGTAAGTGTTACTCCTGGGAGAGTTTTACACAAGACAATTAGCCAATCAAGTAGGTGTCTAGAAAAGTGTTAACGGGGTTACGCCTCTGGGAAAACGAGGTTTACTTTAATTAGGTCCGTACGAAAGCACGGGGAACCTCCCTCAAAGTACCGACACTGATCTGGCTGAAAGATTGACGAAATTGTAGGGTGTAATTATTCCCGGCTAATCTTACCTTTTAGGGTTTTAAGGTAGATTTGATAAAAACAGTGGGAGAGTGTTGGGTTCCTAGGCACACTAGTGAGGTCTCCCAAGCCATCAACCATGGCAATTTTTCAAATTTTGGTGCCGAGAAACCCTAAAGTACGGATCGATAACTAGATATCTAGGCGAACAAGAACTAGTTAACAAATTAACTAATGAGAATACGGAAATACAACCTTTGTAGATCCAGTCCTCCACCTCCACGGCTCCGCAACGAGGTCGTCTCCGCTGTCCAAATCAAATCCGGGCTCTAGAGTCGGCTTCGTCGGAGAATGGGCAAGCTAGGTCGTCGATGTCCATGCCGAAGATGATCTATGTCGAAGCATCGCAAGATCAAGCTCTCAACTTCATCAAGTCATGAAACTTGTGAAGTAAACACACTCTACTACTTGGCAAGAGGTAGAGGATGAAGAAATAGGAAGTGGGTTAACTTTAGAATTGGATTTCTCACTCTAATTCATCAATCACCATTGATGAGGTAAGCTTTCTTCTTCAAGTTCAAGGAAGAAGAAGAAGAAAGATGATAAGATTAGTTAAAAGAATAAGAAAAGAAAATGAATTCTTATCATAATTTTAACCATGGTCAAGTGTAGAGAATGAATCATGGTTAGTGTGAATGGTTAGGGTTAAGGATGAGATAAGTATGGTTGACTTTATCAAAGCTTCATGAAGCTTCAACTAAACTCCAAATCTAGCAACCATTCTTTTCTCTTCTTTTCCAAAATGAATAAATAAATAAATAAACGAATAAATAAAGGAAATGAAACCCTAGCCATTCTTTTAACCATGGTTTAATTCTTTGCACTTAACCAAGTAAACATGTATCATCAAACATGATACAATCAAGTGCACAAAATCATATCACATATGTAATGCGCACATCCGAGTGAGAAAATCCATCTTAAGTAAACCGATACTAGTTAATGCAAAGTAATATATCAAATATATAAATATGCATTAAATCATTAAATCAACACTTGATTCAATGATCCGGTTATGTCGCACACAACCGACTAGTATACAATATATCGGCTTATCGAATCAACGCTTGAATCGATAACTAGGTTATATCGCATACAACCATTCGATACATTTATCGCGAGAATAGAATACGGTATCACATACACGCATTATTCTCGGTCCCGCACATATCTCATATGCGCTCCTAATTCATTTCGCTTGAGCCAGGAAACCTCTGTGTAGGACTCTAAAGACTCGTCAATACGCCGGCAGCAGATGATGATCATATCAAACACCCACAAGCCGCAAGCGGTCTGCTAAACGTAACGGCCACCCGGGTATTGAGCGATCTGAAGATCGACGAGCAAGCCCGCTCACACTCCAGTGAATCCGACCAGTAACACTACCGTACAGTCCGGTCTGATCGTCTGATATGTTGCATATCTCGCCTAGGGGTGGTAAACGTCAGACCCCAATAGCTCAATAAGTCGTGTCGATATGAGGTCTATAACTGTTCGAGAAACTACTGGTAACACTTACCAGTAAATCTCAGCAACCCTGGCCAGGGATTTCCTGTTATAGCCAATCGAACACAGCGCAACATCAACCCCCTATACCGGGAGAGACGAATCCCCTCTTATCGCTCATTGCCTCCATGTGACTCGGGACTGTACCCAAAAACCACCGTTTTGCACGCCCTCTTGGACGTGGTAAGATGGAAATCAAAGCACAGTGGGAACCACACAAGACTCTATGACGATCTCGGGTCAACAGACTACTCTGTACCAGTGTCACCAGAGAACTGCCATCTGACGTGAGGTATAATACCATCTGGGAGTTCTCGGCGAGTCCGTCCAGTGTACCCAGTCTCTACTGAGCACCCGTATATCTCCTCTGATGTCAAACACCGATGGATATGGGATCATCCATCGCCCATCTGTATGGGTCGAGAAGGTACACGCTAGTCTACTCTGGTATATCGATGCCCCGTCTCGATACACCCACGACTAGGGACTTTGAAGGATGTACTTATGGACTACCATGTCCCCACTAGTATGATCCGCATCATAGTCCAGGTAGTCAAGTACAGATCTTAAGGGCTTTACCAACATGTAACAGAGAGACAATCAGTATACACGTTAAGGTAAAGAGCAACCAGATAGCATACTATCATGTCGAGCAAGAAAGTCCTCCCTATATATGTCCCAGCATCCACTACAATATACATCCTATGTATAGTAATGGCCTCTAGGGCATACATATAACTAACAATCTCCCACTTGCACTAGGGCCATCTGTAGCAGTGGTTTGAAGTATGTCATACTCAACCATCCCATAAAAGTCTCTCTTTGGGAACAGGCCTTTGTGAGTGGATCCGCTGTGTTGTCCTCTGAGTCTACTCTCCTAACCTCGATCTCCCTGGAGATCAACCATCTCCATGATCAAGTGATACTGCCTTAGAATATGTCTGGATCACTGATGGGATCGGCGTTCCTTGGCATAAGCCACAACTCCATTGTCACACAATGGGAGGAACATAGTTCATCTCATGAACCAATATACACCCAAACAGCCTCTTTGGTAGCATCTTAAGTAGCGATGTATCCAGCCTTTATCGTCTAGTATGTCACGGTATCTATCTTGGAACTCTTCCACCATACCGTCCCTTTACTGAGGGTAAAGACAATGCCTGCGACTGACATTCAGTCGTCTTTATCACCCTGGAACCCTTCCAGTGATTCTCCCCAGGATCGATTGATACCATCTCACTACAACTAGTGAGAATCCTAACATCCATTTAGATCTATCTCATAGATCCAAAATCCAGGATTTAGGAGGTATCACTTTGATCCTATGTGGAGAGTCATTGTGATAAGCGGAGATTGATCGAGCGTAGCATAGGAAACTCCTTCCCTATCAAGAGTATGTCATCCACGTACTCTACGAGGATCGTCACCATACTCCCTACTACCTTTTTGTTTATACAAGGTTCATCTACCATTTTGATGATGTCAAACTCTTTGACTACTTCATCAAAACAGACGTTCCAACTCCGCGATGCCTGCTTTATCCTATAAAGCATCTTGCACACGTTTCCGCTGCTCCCACTGTCTACGAAGCCCTCTGGCTGTGTACTTATAGACGCTCTCTAAATCATCATTTAGAAAAGCAGTCAAGACACCCAACCAGATATCGCAGTCATGGTATGTAGCCGTGGCAAGTAGGATCTGGATGGACTTAAGCATAGTCACTTGAAAAGGTTTCATCATGATCCACGCCAGGTCAATGACGAAAAGCTTTAACAAGTCTAGCTTTGAAAGTCTCAACTTTTCCATCTACACCAAGTAATCTTCTCAAGATATACTTGCTCCTGATGGGGATTTAACCCTTCAGATATTGCAACCAAAGACCATACTTTGTTGGTGTATAAGGATTCCATCTCAGATCACTAAGCATCCAGCCATTCTTACAGAGTCTTACTCTTGATGGCCAGCTCGAAGCTAGTTGGGTCATCATTTCATGATGCAATCCTCGCTCCCACTGTCATAGAGAAACCGAAGTATCTCTCAGGTGGGTGAGGAACCCTACTAGATCGGCGGAGAGGCTGAGGTTCGTTGGTATCTACTGAATCCTTTGGTTCTATCAAATCATCTGCTGTAGTTTGTATAGCTGGAACCTTTCCAGTTGTACATAACTGACCTTGCCTCGAGCTTGTCCGGATTTTGCTTTTAGACATAGGCCGGGCAACCCCAAATCTTAACTAACTTAAGATATGGGCTCTTCCCTTTCCATATCACATATGAAGTGGTAGGCATTGATTTGATTCGAACCCTATTCAATAGGTATGCAGCTTCTCAAGCGCATAACTCCCAAAAGGAAAAAGGTAACTCAGTAGTACTCATCATAGAGCACACCATATCATATAGGGTGTGATTGCTCCGCCCCGATATACCATCGTGCTATGGTGTATACGGAGGAGTAATGCTGAGAGAGAATCTCATTCTCCTTTAGAATAATCCAGGATTTTCGTGCTCAAGTATTCTCCTCCTTGATCTCATCATAGGACATAATACTTATACCCGTATTTTGGTTCTCTACTTCTAACTTATATTCTGTGAATATCTCAAAAGGTTCGGACTTGTGTTTCAACAGGAACATATGTCTGAATCTTGAGAGATTATCAGAGAATGTAATGAAGTACAAAGAACCAGTCCTGGCATGTTTAGACAGGGGACCTTACATACATCAACATGTATCAATCCCAAGAGTTCACTAACTCTTTCTCTGTTTCCAATAAACGGAGCTATGGTCATCTTATCTTTGTGACATGACTGGCGAGTTTCACAAGATGTAAATTCAAACTAATTTAAATATGCATCTTTATGTAACTCTAGCTAGTCGGGTCACATTGATCTGACCTAGTCTACAATGCCTCAAGAAGAATTCGTTCATTTCTGAACTCTTCCTCTTGTGTGTGTTCCGTATACTAAGAACTGTAGTTTGATTTAGAACATTAATGCTTTTAGATAACGTGCCTGAACCGATCAACTTTTGATATAGGAAATGTTCAAAACATTATCCAACAATACAAAATTATATCCTTTCTTTACTAATAAAGAGACTGATATGATTTTGTATATCAGGTTCGGTATCTAACAACATTCGTTCAGAATCAATGTATCGGTAATACAGGGTGACAGTGACCGACAGACTTGGCTGCAACACTTGCCCCGTTTTCTGCCTCAGGAAAACTTATCACCCGTTCTCAGTTCTCCACCTATATGTAGCCCTATGTAACAGATTACATATCTGGGATCCTGATCTGGTATCACATACCCAGGACGTAGAGGATACAGAGAAACAGTTCTTTGTAATGAACATACCCGAAGATGATGCATCAGCATGCACTCTCTTCGTTTGGGCGGCACGGGAATTCTGGTAATCCCCAATTTCCTGCTCGGTCTTATAACAATTATAAGTTGGAGCGGGACCAACGTTCCCCAGCTCAGTATAACAAGCGGGTTCGGTCAATAATCCGTATTATTATCTTGATTAAGGCGTGATATGGTCGCTACCTGGAGAGAGAGAGAAGAAAACACTCAGCGTGCGCTTTGTCAAGAATAGATTGGTTATTATTTTATCTAATCAGGATGGCTCCCACTGCTTTTTATCAAATCTTCCTTCAAACCCTAAAAGGAAAGACTAGCCGGGATTAATTACACACTACAAGTTCGCCAATCTTTCAGCCAGGCCAGTGTCGGTACTTTGAGGGAGGTCCCCCGTGCTTTCGCACGAACCTAATTAATGTAAACCTCGTTTTCCCAGAGGCGTAACCTCGTTAACACCTTTCTAGACACCTACTTGATCGGTTAATTGTAATGTGTAAAACTCTCCCAGAAGTAACACTTACTCGCAGCGGGTATCGGGATCCAACTATCTCATAGAAGGTATGCAATCTCATTGCAAATTTCAACACTTGAAATTCCCGATAATGTTTTGCCCCTAGCACCCTATGACCTTGACGGAGGTCAACAAACCATAGGCTACTAGTCAAGTTCAACCCATCAATTCTTGATTGAATTAAACCCAACCGCACGACCCTTGACGGAGGTCAACAAGGCCGCACGACTACCCTAACTCAATCTGCATCATATGCATAAGCAGATAAATACTAGTTAGCTACCGCACACTGCGCCTTGACGGAGGTCAACAAACGCAGCACGAATACTAAACAGCACTTATCTGAAATGACGGAGGGCTACGACAGGTTTTTCTGAAAACCTATTGCGTAATGAACTTGATATCGTTGTAGAATCAAATGAATTTTGAAATGGAGTGTTTTTGAGGCTTTTCCAGTTTTGCTAAAGGAGTCACTCCCGGTGAAGGGATCGTCGGTCCTTTCCTCGTCGAATGAGGTGCGGGATATATCATATATATCACTGTGCAAAGCAAAAACACTTAAAAGCAATCAAAAAACAAACCGAGTGTGTAGCATCTGCCAGTTATTGCTAAAGGAGTCACTCCCGGTGAAGGGATCTCGGTCCTTTCCTCATCGAATAAGGTGCAGGATATATCACATATACCGCTGTGCAAAGCAAGAACTGTAGCTACCTGTTTTATTTTGAAATTCGATTCTACAACATCTTAGGTTTCTTTTAATTTCATTAATCACATTAATGAAGTCCCATCATTTATTTACCTAAACATCACAGATAGATATGACGTACACTTATGCCATCCGCATTCGCCTCGATGTCCCCTCGTGCACCGTTAGGTTAGGTAACTAACGGCAGAGCGGGGCAGGGCTAGCGCGGGTGTAAAACATAAGTAACGTCTATATAATATATCAAATATACTATATACTGTATCTATCATAGAACATCACATGATCACATCACAGATATCGCAGCAGAAGAATCATATGAAATATTGGATATACTAGGACGTCCATGTTTTCAATACGAGCCAGTATAAAACACGGATTCCACGGTCGTGATGAATAGCCAAACCCACACCCCTAGACCCCTACGAGAGCGGCAAGCAACCCTACCAATTCTAGAGTTAGGAGACCCGGACTCAACTCCTCGAGTTGGTCTCCCACTGGACTCCAGAACCCGGTTACTTGTGCCCTCCTCCTTGGGTCTATCCTAGTGCGGAAAAGTAAATAATATACAAACGGTGACTACTTCCGCTACCTGGAAGCGCCCCAATAAAAGAATATTACATACAAGTTTTTACATGAATGAAAATGAAAAACACTCATCTCACATAAAAACCCCCGGCTATTCAAACACGACGATCCAATATAACATATCCAGCAACACATAACATCACATGTCATCAACGTAAGTAAACATGCGCATCCCAATTGTCGTTGACATATAGCAACGAAACCGGCGATATCACATATTACACTTACGGTCACAGAAAAGAAAGTGTAAAACTACAACAGTTGGAATCCGCAACCTCCTCAGACATCGCATGCCTGACCAAATGAATTACTTAGACATCGCATGCCTAACAATTATAAACCCCGCATTTTAGTCTCAAAATCGAAAACACTTTTCAATATCAAGTCGGGTAATTCAACAAGATTCCCGACATCCCGATCGAATGCTCGTCGCAAACTTCAGTAGACGGCTGCACCCCCGATACCGTCGACGAAGTGCACTAAGACGGAACACCGCTACCGCGAGCACCCGAACGGATTCTTTCGGCGACGGGGTTCTCCTACAGTCACTTGGTCGGGGCTATGGAGTGAGGCTGTCTATTAAGTTTACCCGACGAGTATCCGCGTACGCTACGCGATTGCGACGGACTTTTGATCACATCAAAATTCCGTAGCAATCGATCAAGTGAGACTAAACTGCTACGTTTATAACATTCATTTAGTTATCTCATAACTACTTGTGAATTCCAATTATTGTATCCCATTCCAGATAAATAGAAAATGTTAAACTTTCCGATCGAACAATCGAACACCCAAGTTTTCCCGATACAGATCAACACATGAAATAAGTCTAACAACATTCAGTTCGTACCTCAGTACCAACGGTCCAGCCGTAGAAGGGTCAAGCCAACGCCTCACATGTGGCACGCCGTACTGCCCCAAACCCGAAGGTTCAAAGGGCAGTTCAAGACGGTCACATAATCGAGTTAAGGTTTGTGTCTTCTAGAAGGACCATCGCGTTACTTGCACTACTTAGAACGTCGTTAAACTACGGAAAAATCCAACACTTGGAAATTTCCCGACAGGGGAAAAATTGGGTATTTATATCCGGTCGAACTTTTTAACATATTCTAAAATTTATCCAGAAAGCCAAACAGACAAAATTTGATATCCCGATCGAAATACCGAATCCCCAAATCAACTCAGAAAAATTCAACTCTTGAAAAATTATCAAAAATATCCAGGAAGACCAACACTGGAAATTAAGAATTAATGTACAAATTTGGATCCCATATACGACAAAATGGCCGCGCTTCCGCCGCACGAGCTAAGCTCGTGCCGCGGAAGTGCCGCGCATTGAAGGAATTGGGTGCACGAATTTTACAGTATTTCTTAGAATTTCCTGCTGATTTTTCTGAATATTTTTAATGTTGAAAAATCCCAGATTTTAAAAATTGTACAGAGAGCATGTTTTGGGTTTCGGTTTTGTGTCGTTCGGACTTCAAATTCCGTCTGGACTTCGCATAAGGCTCTAGCTTGGCTCTGATACCACTATAGGGTTCCTAGGCACACTAGTGAGGTCTCCCAAGCCATCAACCATGGCAATTTTTCAAATTTTGGTGCCGAGAAACCCTAAAGTACGGATCGATAACTAGATATCTAGGCGAACAAGAACTAGTTAACAAATTAACTAATGAGAATACGGAAATACAACCTTTGTAGATCCGGTCCTCCACCTCCACGGCTCCGCAACGAGGTCGTCTCCGCTGTCCAAATCAAATCCGGGCTCTAGAGTCGGCTTCGTCGGAGAATGGGCAAGCTAGGTCGTCGATGTCCATGCCGAAGATGATCTACGTCGAAGCATCGCAAGATCAAGCTCTCAACTTCATCAAGTCATGAAACTTGTGAAGTAAACACACTCTACTACTTGGCAAGAGGTAGAGGATGAAGAAATAGGAAGTGGGTTAACTTTAGAATTAGATTTCTCACTCTAATTCATCAATCACCATTGATGAGGTAAGCTTTCTTCTTCAAGTTCAAGGAAGAAGAAGAAGAAAGATGATAAGATTAGTTAAAAGAATAAGAAAAGAAAATGAATTTTTATCATAATTTTAACCATGGTCAAGTGTAGAGAATGAATCATGGTTAGTGTGAATGGTTAGGGTTAAGGATGAGATAAGTATGGTTGACTTTATCAAAGCTTCATGAAGCTTCAACTAAACTCCAAATCTAGCAACCATTCTTTTCTCTTCTTTTCCAAAATGAATAAATAAATAAATAAAGGAATAAATAAAGGAAATGAAACCCTAGCCATTCTTTTAACCATGGTTTAATTCTTTGCACTTAACCAAGTAAACATGTATCATCAAACATGATACAATCAAGTGCACAAAATCATATCACATATGTAATGCGCACATCCGAGTGATAAAATCCATCTTAAGTAAACCGATACTAGTTAATGCAAAGTAATATATCAAATATATAAATATGCATTAAATCATTAAATCAACACTTGATTCAATGATCCGGTTATGTCGCACACAACCGACTAGTATACAATATATCGGCTTATCGAATCAACGCTTGAATCGATAACTAGGTTATATCGCATACAACCATTCGATACATTTATCGCGAGAATAGAATACGGTATCACATACACGCATTATTCTCGGTCCCGCACATATCTCATATGCGCTCCTATTTCATTTCGCTTGAGCCAGGAAACCTCTGTGTAGGACTCTAAAGACTCGTCAATACGCCGGCAGCAGATGATGATCATATCAAACACCCACAAGCCGCAAGCGGTCTGCTAAACGTAACGGCGACCCGGGTATTGAGCGATCTGAAGATCGACGAGCAAGCCCGCTCACACTCCAGTGAATCCGACCAGTAACACTACCGTACAGTCCGGTCTGATCGTCTGATATGTTGCATATCTCGCCTAGGGGTGGTAAACGTCAGACCCCAATAGCTCAATAAGTCGTGTCGATATGAGGTCTATAACTGTTCGAGAAACTACTGGTAACACTTACCAGTAAATCTCAGCAACCCTGGCCAGGGATTTCCTGTTATAGCCAATCGAACACAGCGCAACATCAACCCCCTATACCGGGAGAGACGAATCCCCTCCTATCGCTCATTGCCTCCATGTGACTCGGGACTGTACCCAAAAACCACCGTTTTGCACGCCCTCTTGGACGTGGTAAGATGGAAATCAAAGCACAGTGGGAACCACACAAGACTCTATGACGATCTCGGGTCAACAGACTACTCTGTACCAGTGTCACCAGAGAACTGCTATCTGACGTGAGGTATAATACCATCTGGGAGTTCTCGGCGAGTCCGTCCAGTGTACCCAGTCTCTACTGAGCACCCGTATATCTCCTCTGATGTCAAACACCGATGGATATGGGATCATCCATCGCCCATCTGTATGGGTCGAGAAGGTACACGCTAGTCTACTCTGGTATATCGATGCCCCGTCTCGATACACCCACGACTAGGGACTTTGAAGGATGTACTTATGGACTACCATGTCCCCACTAGTATGATCCGCATCATAGTCCAGGTAGTCAAGTACAGATCTTAAGGGCTTTACCAACATGTAACAGAGAGACAATCAGTATACACGTTAAGGTAAAGAGCAACCAGATAGCATACTATCATGTCGAGCAAGAAAGTCCTCCCTATATATGTCCCAGCATCCACTACAATATACATCCTATGTATAGTAATGGCCTCTAGGGCATACATATAACTAACAGAGACATCCTGATTAGATAAGATAATAACCAATCTAATCTTGCAAGAGCATACGCTAAAGTGTTTTCTTCTCTCTCTCTCCAGGTAGCGACCATTTCAGGCCATAATCAAGATAATAATATGGATGTATTGACTGAACCCGATTATTGTACTGAGCTAGGGAATGTTGGACCCGTTCTTTCTTATAAGAGTTATAAGACTGAACAGGAAACAGGAGAATATCTGGATTCTCACGCCGCCCAAATGAACATGCATGTTGATGCATCTTCGTCGGGTGTGTTTGTTATTGAGAACTGTTTCTCAGTTCACCCTACGTCCTGGGTATTAGATACCGGATCAGGATCCCACATATGTAAACAGTTACATGGGCTACGTAAAGGTAGAGAACTGGGAAAAGGTGATCATTCCGTTCAAGTAGGGAACGGTGCGAGTATTGTAGCCAAAGCAGTTGGCGAATATCACCTTGTATTGCCAAGTCGTAATACACTGATTCTGAATGAGTGCTATTATATACCGAACATGATGTGCAACATTATATCAGTCTCTTTATTGAGTAAAGAGGGATATAATTTTGTAGTACAGGATAATGTTATGAACATATTCCTAGATCAAAAGTTGATTGCATCAGGCTCGTTACATAATGGCATATTCATTCTAAATCAGAATACAGTTCTGAATATACAAAACACACACAAGAGGAAAAGTTCAGATATGAACGAATCCTACTTGTGGCATTGTAGACTTGGTCATATCAATGCAACACGACTGGCTAAGTTACATAAAGATGGTTATTTGAATCCGTTCGAATTATCATCTTATGATACTTGCCATTCATGTCTCAAAGGAAAAATGACCTAAGCTCCGTTTAGTGGACACGGAGAAAGAGTTACTGAACTCTTAGGACTGGTACATAGTGATGTATGCGGTCCCATGTCTACGCATGCCAGGAACGGTTCTTCCTACTTCATTACATTCACTGACGATCTCTCAAGATTCGGATATGTGTTCCTGATGAAACACAAGTCTGAAGCTTTTGAGAAATTCAGAGAATATAAGCACGAAGTAGAGAATCAAACGGGCAAAAGTATTAAGATCCTTCGATCTGATCGAGGAGGAGAATACTTAAGCAATGAGTTCCTAGATTATCTAAAAGAGAATGGGATTCTCTCTCAGCTTACTCCTCCTTATACAGCACAGCACAACGGTGTATCTGAGCGGAGAAATCGCACCCTATTAGATATGGTGCGCTCTATGATGAGCACAGCTGAGTTACCTATTTCCTTTTGGGGATATGCGCTGGAGACAGCCATATATCTATTGAATAGAGTTCCAACTAAATCAGTGCCTACCACTCTATATGAGATATGGAATGGGAAGAGACCGTCTCTTAAAAGTGTTAAGATATGGGGTTGTCCGGCCTATGTTAAAACGCAAAATCCGGACAAACTCGAGGCACGATCAGTTCTTTGTAAGTTTGTAGGATATCCAAGCAATTCGTATGGATATCTATTTTACCACAGTGAACAACAAAAGGTGTTTGTTGCTCAACATGCCACCTTTTTAGAAAAGGAATTTCTTGATAAAGAAATTAGTGGCTCTGAGGTAGAACTGGAAGAAGTTCCAGCAGAACAAACTACAACAGATGATTTAGTGGAACCAGAGGATTCAGTAGTACCCGACGAACCCCAGCCTCTTCGCCGATCTAGTAGGGTTTCTCGTCCACCTGAGAGATACTACGGTTTTCTCATTGATGGTGGAAGCGAGGACTGCATCATGGATGATGATGAACCGACTAGTTTCAAGCAGGCCATCACGAGTGGTGACTCTGTGAAATGGCTGGATGCAATGCGATCTGAGATGGAATCCATGTACACCAACAAAGTATGGACTTTGGAAAATGCTCCTGAAGGGGTAAAACCCATTGGGAGCAAGTGGATCTTTAAAAAGAAATTTGGTGTAGATGGAAAAGTTGAGACTTTCAAAGCTAGACTGGTAGCGAAGGGTTTTCGTCAACGACCAGGTGTGGACTATGACGAAACCTTTTCTCCAGTAGCTATGCTTAAGTCCATCCGGATCTTACTTTCCATGCTGCATACCATGACTACGAAATCTGGCAAATGGATGTTAAGACCGCCTTTCTAAACGGTGATTTAGAAAAGTGCGTGTACATGACTCAGCCAGAGGGCTTCGTAGATAGTGGGAGCAGCGGAAAGGTGTGCAAGCTGCTTAAATCCATTTATGGGTTAAAGCAAGCATCTCGGAGTTGGAACATCTGTTTTGATGTTGTAGTCAAAGAGTTTGACTTCATCAAAAATATAGATGAACCTTGTATCTATAAGAAGGTAGCAGAGGGTAAGGTTGTCTTCCTCGTATTGTACGTGGATGACATACTCTTGATAGGAAATGATATTCCTATGCTGCAATCAGTCAAGCTCTTCTTATCACAGAGATTCTCAATGAAAGATCTAGGTGATGCCTCCTGCATATTGGGAATCATGATCTTTAGAGATAGATCTAAACGGATACTGGGATTGTCCCAATCCAGGTACATTGACACCATACTAAAAAGGTTTAGTATGGATGAATTCAAGCGTGGGAACCAACCCACGATCTCTGGACTCACTCTCTCCAAAGAGATGTCTCCCAAGACTGATTTGGAGAGAGCTCGCATGCAAGGGATACCCTATGCTTCGGCAGTAGGCTCTATCATGTATGCGATGCTATGTACCAGACCCGATGTAGCATACTCACTAAGTGTAGTGAGTCGGTATCAAGCAGATCAAGGAGAGAGTCATTGGACAGCAGTGAAGAACATTCTCAAGTACTTGCGAAGGACTAAGGAGATGTTCTTGGTGTATGGTAACGGAGAACTCCAGGTGGAGTCCTTTACCGATTCCAGCTTCCAAAGTGATAAGGACGACTTTAAGTCGCATTCGGGTTTTGTCTTCACCCTCAATGGAGGGGCGGTATGTTGGAAGAGTTCCAAACAGGATACCGTTGCAGACTCGACTATGGAGGCTGAATACATCGCTGCCAGCGATGCTGCCAAAGAGGCTGTCTGGATCAAGAAGTTCATTAGTGAACTTGGTGTGGTTCCATCCATTGAGCATCCAATACCTCTGTATTGCGATAACAATGGAGCTGTGGCGTTAGCCAAGGAACCCAGGTCCCATCAGAAGTCCAGACATATTCTGAGGCGGTATCACCTGATCAGGGAGATAGTTGATCGCCGGGAGATCGAGGTCAGGAGAGTAGATACGAAGGATAACACTGCGGATCCATTCACGAAGGCTATTCCCCAGATACAGTTTGAGAGATTATTCGGGATGCTAGGTATGCGATACTACAGCAGCTGGCCTTAGTGCAAGTGGGAGATTGTTAGTTATGTATATGCCCTAGAGGCCATTGTTGTACATATGATGTATATTATAATGGATGCTTGGTTATATATAGAGATGACTTTCTTGCTTGTCATGATAGTATGCTATTTGGTTTCACTTTATCTTAACATGTTGACTTGTATTGGTTTACTGTTTTACTCTCACATGTTGATAAAGCCCTTAGGATTTGTACTCGACTACTGGGACTATGATGAGATCATACTAGTGGGGCCACGGTAGTCGATGAGTACATCATGTAACTGTTCCTAGTCGAGGGTATATCGAGACAGGGCATCGATACGCCAGAGTAGACTAGCGTATACGCATCTTGACCCATATGATGGGCGATGGATGATCCCATATCCATCGGTGTTAGACATCAGAGATGGTGTACGGGTGCTCAGTGGAGACTGGGTACACTGGACGGACTCGCCGAGAACTCCCAGATGGTGATATGCCACACGTCAGATGGCAGTTCTCCGGTGACACTGGTACAGGGTAGTCTGTAGACCCGAGATCGTCATGGAGTCTTGTGTGTTTCCCACTGTGCTTTGATTTCCACCTTACCACGTCCAAGAGGGCGTGCAAAATGGTGGCTTTTGGGTACAGTCCCGAATCACATGGAGGCAATGAGCGATAGGAGGGGATTCGTCTCTCCCGGTATAGGGAGTTGATGTTGTGCTGTGTTCGATTGGCTATAACTGGAAGTCCCTGGCCAGGGCTGATATGGAGATTTACTGGTAAGTGTTACTAGTAGTTTCTCGACCCGTTATGAGCCATACATCGACACGACTTATCGGTTACTGGGGTCTGACGTATACCACCCCTAGACTTGATATGCGACATATCAGACGAACAGACCGGACTGTACGGGAGTGTTACTGGTTGGATTCACAGAAGAACGCACAGGCTAGCTTGTTGATCTTCTGATCGCTCAATACCTGGGTGGCTGTTACGTTTAGCTGACCGCTTGCAGCTTGTGGGTGTTTGATATGATCATCACCTGCTACCGGCGTATTGACGATTCTTTAGAGTCCTACACAGAGGTTTCTTGGCTCAGGCGAAACGGAGTAGTGGCGCATATGTGATATGCGCAGGAGCGTGAATAATGCGATATGGGATACCGTATTATATTCTCGCGATATATGGATATGAACCGGGTCATCGGATCAAGTGTTGATTCGATGAATCGGTACATGATATATTAGTCGGTAATATTCGATATAGCCGGATCATCGATTCAAGTGTTGATTCGATGATTTAATGTATAATAATATATATGATATATTGTATTACATTATCTAATATTGGCTCGCTTTATTATTTCATTTTCTCAACTGGATGATACATTGATATATATGCGATATATGTTAATTGTATTGTTTTCTTTTGTTGCAAATATATAATATATATGTGATATATATTATTGTGACATGATATGATTAATTGTTAAACATGTTTAAGGATGATTAATTGAGGTTAGGGTTTCATTAGGGTTAGATGCTTCAAGTTCCTTCTAGAAGCATTTTTCTTTTTGTCATGGTTGTGATATTTTGTGATGACACATTTTTAACTTAACCAAACCCTAACTCTAGTTGTTTCTCTACTCATTCTTATCCATTCATCCTTAACCATGGTTATATATCGATCATATGTTTTATTTCTATTCATCACAAAAGGATTTGAGATGATCATTATTCTTTTTCCATTATCATCTTCTTCTTCTTCTCTCTTGAAGAAGCTCTCTTGAAAATCCTAAAGTGATGATAAAATATGAGAAAATGATTTGAAAAGAAAGAAAAATTACTACTCTCTCATCCTCATCTCATCTAGCCCATGGGATTAGTGTGTTCTACTCTTTTGAGTGAGAAAGCTTGAGTCGAAGCAACTTCAAGGTAGATCATCGGAGATTTGGAATACTTCGAGCTAGCATGGTTCGTTCGAGTCGTGGAGCCTCTCATGAGTCCGGGAGATCGTGGATCGCGGCAAAGGGACTTCTACTCGGAGCTTGTGAAGTGAAGGAGCGGACTACAAAGGTTGTAATCCCTCACACTTAGATAAAAGTTATCTTATTGCATGTTAAACCCTAATAATCTAGCATAGATCCCGGCTTTGGGTTGTTCGGCACGTCTAAAATTTAATCCGGGCATGTTTGATGCCTTTTGAACCTTCACAAGAGTGCCTAGGAACCCTACAGCAAGGAGATTTACTGGTAGGTATTCCAGTAGTATCTCAGGGTGTTCTGGGCTACACTCCGACACGACTTTTACCGCTTTTGGGGGTCTGACTTTTACCAACCCCCTAGGCCCGCCATGCGATGCTCATAGACGAACGGACCGGACTGTATGGATATTGTCACTGACAGGCTCAATAGGGTTGTCAGGCTGAGTTCGCTCACTGACGTTCCTTTTAGTCAATACCTGGTAGCCCGTTACGTATTGGCTTATACCTCTGACGTGCTAGTGGTTAAATCCACAACCAAGGTGTTGACGAGTCTTTAGAGTCCCCCACATTAAGTTACTCAGCTTTCGGGCGAAAAGTTGTAGAGGCCGTATGGAGATATGGCAAGGTCCGATCAGATACGTGCGGTAGTGCACGGATCAGGATAGGACGGATTGTACTAAAGGCCGTATGGATGTATGGCAGGGTTCGATCAGATACGTGCGGTATTGCACGGATCAGGATCGAACGGATATTACTAGCCGGCTTTGGTTTAAGCCGGATCCTAGTATAGTACAGTGTAGATTTTGTCTCATTGCATTTGTATTTCGGTCGGAATACAAATGCGGGTGTGCATGCACAGTATCGGGGTTTTCCTGTAATTTATTACGGGACCAGTTTTCTGGAGTTGCCAGTTTGCTTTCCGTTTTGGCCAATTTCCTTTGTATCGTTCATTGGCTGAAGATTGGTGGAGGAGGGCTTATTTGCATTGTTGCAAATAAGTATTTGTGGAGGGGTTCTTTGCATATATTTATATCATGATGGTTTCATGATGGAGCCCATCCCTTGACCTTGACTTCTTGACTTCTTCATGATGGCTTGACTTTTTGAAGTCATCATGCTTGTTGATGGTTGTGGTGGAGTGTTGGTTTTAGCTTGTTATCATGCTTATGCATGATAGTCTTTTTCTCTCTCCCTCTTGGATTATGAGATTGGTTATCTTTTGATACATACACTCCACCCTCACACACCCCCTCTCTCTCCTCCTCCTCTAGTTATGGCCGGCCAAGCATGGAGGAGGGGTTGCCCATTTTTGTAGTGGGGATTTTTGCTCTCTTGATGCTCGAAAAATCCCCAAGTTCCTCCACTAAAGTTCATACCTCATTTTCCTCCACCAAAATGGGAATCTCCATGAACCCCAAAGTGAGACTTGAGTACTACACATTCTACAACAAATCTTGGGCACGTCGACTAGCCAGCTTCGTGCCCGAGTTGCCTCGGCATTGAGGTGGGAGCCCGTAAAAGAAGTAGGCGATGTGGTGCACTTCCGGCGACGTGGTGGAGACCGGAGCTTCCGCAGGAGATCGGGACGACGACGAGAAGACCGGAGGACTCGGATCACTCGGTATATCTCTCTTCCCTTTCTTGTAGTTAGCTTAGACTAGTTAATGGTTCGATCCGGGTATTAGTGCGCGGCGGTTTGCCAGTTCAAGAAAAATTAAAGTTTATCACCGCTTCCGCATTTGGCCGTCGGATTGACGGCTGGGGCGCCGCCGTGCACTTACAGTGGTATCAGAGCCTCGCCATTAACCTAGTCTAGCTTTGTGCAATGTGTTTATGTTTCCGATCGACCAAAATTCCAAAATCTGCATTTTAGTTCACATCAGTTTTCTGTTGAAAATTTTTGGTGTCGAAAATTTTTTCAGGTTACAGAAAAGTGATCTACTAGAAAAAATAAGAATTCTGTGAAAATTCGATGCAGCAAGTCCACTGTAGGAGCGCGGAACCACGGCCAAACACCCCTTTGGGCCGCGGTTCCGCCGCACTATTTTGGGTTCCCTGCACCAAATTTCTACAGTATCTTTCTGGGGTGAAAATTGGGTTTTTGGAATAATAACATTGGGCCCAGAATTTCTTGATCTGCTACAGTAATGCTTTGGGGCCCACTTGTTAAAATTTGATCGATCGGATATTTTAAACACATTATTTCACAGTATTTACATTATATCTGCGACCGTGAATGTCACTTGATCGGTAAATCCGGTCTAACTGCTGTAGCCCGGCTAGACGGACTTGCGAACGTGACTTTCACGTTGATGTTCTGTTTTTGCTGTGATGTTGCGGATCGGTCGTGGGGGATAGCCTGGATGCAATGCTAGTACAGTTGTGGTTGTATTATGTACATTTGATATTGCGGGGCGAGCGTCCGACATGTGGACTGCCGTCACTGCCTGTTTGTATTATTATTTTGGGGCACGACCAGGTTGCGGTCGATGTACCCGTTGTATGTATATTTTACTTTCTGTACTAGGATTACCCCGCGGAGGGGTGCACGGATAGCCGGATTCTAGAGGGCAACGGGCCCGCATCTCATGGCACTGAGACGGAGGGGGCTTCACTCTAGAATTGGCGAGCTATTCGCCGCACTCGTAGGGGGTACAGGTTGACCTAGGAGGGGTGCCCAAGTTACCGGATTCCGTGAAGTGCTGGGTGGTCCATTCACGGTGCTGAAGGGAGCTGCCTCGCTTCAGGTTTTGGCGGGTAACTTGCCGCGCCCGTAGGGGTCTAGGATTTCATTGCACAGGCTATCCACATGACCAGGGGAACGTCGGGTTTCAGTAGTGGCTCTGTGAAACCCGGGGATCCTAGATATCTGTATTGTTTCTGTGATGCTGTACATTTCTGTGATGTTGCATTTTATCACGCCATGAGCAAAATATAATATATTGGTATATATATTAGTAGATGTTGTATATGTTTTGCATCCGCGCTAGTCCAGTCCCCGCTCTGTCGTTAGTTAGCTAACCTAACGGGAAATGACGGGACCCAGTGGCGAATACGGATGGCATATACGTACGTCATATTATTTTCGTTCTTTGTGGTGTGATCATTTGATGGGACTGCGTAGATTCGGATCAATGCAAGTTAAAAACAAACCTAATCTGATGTTGTTGGAACACTTTTCAAAAAGCTGTTATTGCAAGGACGTTCACTTTTGTTTTGCATCGAGGTATTCAGTTGAAATATCCTGCTCCTCAGTCGACGAGGCAAGGGCCGAGATCCCTTCACCGGGAGTGACCCCTTGGTCAAAAAGTTTGCGTCAGGGCATTAACTTCACTATAGCCGATTACTTTTGCTTTGCATCGTGGTATTCAGTTGGAATATCATGCACCCCATTCTACGGGGAAAGAGCCGAGATCCCTTCGCCGGGAGTGACCTCTTTAGCAACGGTTTTTCGTCACTATATTTTCTAAAAAGCTATCCGTTCCTTCAACGATATCAAGTTCATTACGTTAAAGGTTTTCGCCAGAAACCATTCGTAGCCCTCCATCGTTTCATATGGGTAGTCAATAGTATTCAAGCTGTGTTTGTTGGCCATAGTCAAGGCACAGTGTTTGGTAGCTGTTGGTTATTCATATGCAGCATAGATAGATGCGTTGGTTTGGGACAGTCGTGCTGCCATTTTGGCAAAAGTCAAGGGTATGTACGGGTGGGTTCAAATTAACCTGGAGAATGACGGGTAGAACTTGACATGTGACTTATGATATATTGGCCAAAGTCAAGGTCATAAGAGCATGGGGCAGAAATCACATCGGGAGTTTCAAAAGAACTGAAACTTGCCAGATATGCGCATACCATCTGGAGTGTGATGATGCGAGCGGATTCCGTCACGTTATCATGCGATGATAGTTGGATCCCGATTCCCACTGATGAGTTAGTTTACTCCTCGGGTGACCCCGACTAATTCTTCTTTCAGGTTTGGAGGAGAATTTGAGGTACAGTGGGAGGTTTCCTGATTAGATAAATTGGTAACCATTCTGATCTAGGTTAGAGTGTACGCTGAGTGTTTCTTTTCTCTCTCTCTTTGGCAGCGACCATTGATCCGATCCTAAGACTATGACTCAGTGACCAAGTTGACCGAACCTTCTTAACACTGGCTTTTGGATTGTCAGAGTTGCAAACCTCATTGCCACTCCTACTTTTACCCTTTTCTCCAGGACACCCCGTATTACTACGAACGTCCACTTCCATTGGACAAAACCATCGTATGGTTAGATACGAACTCGAAAGAATTTATTCGAGGATGGTTTCAGGTTCTGGAGAAAACGAATAGGATTATTCAGTTGTCTTTTCCTTTTACCCTCTCTCAGGTTACGAGTACTCCTTGGTTTAGGGGTAGCACACCTATTATTCAAATTGGATAGTCTTCTTCCAAACCATAGGCAGGTGCCGACCGGTGGGGAATGAAGAAAACCAATTACCATAACGATGGTGTGCAGAAGGTATTAAGTTAAGACAAAGCAAGGGATTAGTAAGAGGGCAAAGTAAATTGCGACTGCTATTCACGACCAAACCAAGTATTCCTTCGCCAATCCTAAATCACCTTTGTATTTCTCCAGGACACTCCGTATCACTACGAAGATCCACAGTTTATTTGGATACTCCATCGTATGGTTATATACGAACTCGAAAGGAACTTGTTCCAGTTCGGGGATGGATTCTGGTCCAGGAGAAATAGGAATAAGGTTTGTTCAGGTGTCTTTTATCCTCACCTTCTCTCGCATTGCGAGTACTCCTAGGATTAGGACAGTACACCCATTATGCTTATTGGATAGTCTTCTTCCAAACCATAGGCTGGTGCCGAACGGTAGGGAAGGAAGAAAACCATTTGGCCTAAGGGGTGTGCAGAAGGTAATGACTAAAGACATATAAAGGGATTTGGAGAGGTGGCAAAGAAATATACGGTTACAGTTGTGAATCTGATAATGGAAGAGGCATTACTAGGAATACCGGGATACCCCATCGAAACATTTCAATGTTTCAGTCTCACTGTGTACTGTTAAAGGAAAACTGATTTCCCGATTAGATACTTACTCCAGGGTATGTATTTACCAGGTATGATTCTCACATCTGTATGGTTTTACAGATGATGAGTGGGAGTAAGTTATTGGGAATTAGGTGATGATCCTCATTATATCGGGATTCGTTGTAATCGGTGATATTTTAGGAAGTCACCTGGGTTGGTTGCCGGACGGCAAATATTTGGTTTTGAATATCCGCTGTTGTGCACCAATTTCAAATCGATATATCTGTACGTCTATTTTCATAGAGTGAGATATACCTTTTTGAAATTATGTCTATGACATTTACCTATATCAGTGGATGGTTAGGTAAGGAGCATTAAACAGCGGTGTAATTCTTCTTAACCATAAGTACAGTTTTCAACCTACGACACACAGTGAATGAGTTATCAGACTCAAGGGACTTATACAGAGTATTGTATGTTGTCCAGGGTCCATCAGGACAGAGGGGTTGGACCTCGTACTATATTCGGTTTACTTATGACTTCTCTAGTTTTTAGACAAGTGTTTCGTGGAAACACAGGGTCCGAATTTGGAGAAGTTATTGGTATTTGAATAGAGTAGAGAACCAGGTGTAGCAAGTATCGGGATTCTTCAAAGAGATCGAAGATGTAGATACTTATGAATGGTATTCAGTTGATAGTAATGATAAAGAGATCTTGCTTCTCTTTCGGGTTACTCATAATTGGAAGCATTCCTAAGTTGAGTAACGCTGATCGGCCTCCTTCCATTTAGTTGACATGCACTGGAGACAGTTGCATGATTTGGATCTGGTTCAATTAAATCAGTGCCTCTGTTTCTATATTGGATATAGAACTGTTCATATCTTAACGATGTTAAGGTACGGGGAGTTGTCCGGTTTATGCTTAAAACCAGACTCTGGATAACTCAAGGCACGTTTTTGTAATGGCTGCTTGTGGGTTGACCCAGGCTATGACGAGGGTTGATTTTCTACCATCTGGATGAACAATAGCAATATTGTTCTAGACTCGCCACAGTTTAATAAAATTGGATTTTTTCAGAAAACAGTAGTGGGAGTATGGTAGAACTGGAAGTGATTCCAGAACCACAAACGATTGCTGAAGATTTGATAAGGAACCTAAAGATTCAATCTGGTTTGACATTCCATTGGCCACTCCGTAGATAAGGTGGGTAACTTCAGGCACCCGAGAGGTACTCCGGTAGCCTCAAGGACGGTGACATGGAGGTTCTTGTTTACCCACACTTGCCATTGCTGTTGTTCCAGACTGCGAGACCCGGCAGGAGGATGAGTATAGCGTCGTTCTGAACTCGCTTCAGAAGAGTACGTGTATATGACTCTGCTAAAGGGTTGTCGTAGTCAGTGGGAGCAGCGGAAGCATTGGTGGACAGGTAGCTTATGTCTATTTATAGACTAAAGCAGATATAGCGGAGATAGATCATCTATTTCTGACGTGACAGTCATGGGTTTGACTTCATCAGAATAGGGGATGGATCTGTTGAGAAGGTAGTAGGGTGTGATGTCCTGGTATTTGGATGACATACACGGAATAGGAAGTGATATTCCTATACTACGATCGGTTATACTTTGGTCGTCACACAGTGGTTTCTCCACAAAGGAAATATATCTGACATACTGGTTACTAGATCTATGGTTTTAGATCTAGATTTGGGTAGTCTCCCAATCTGGGTACTTAGACAGCATTCTAAGGGTATTTAGAATGGACGACTCCATGCACGGTAGTCTACCTGCAGAAGATGGAGTCACCCTCTCTAAAGGTGTCTTACAGACTAAAGGGGAGAGGGATGTGCATGATTGGCAGATCACTTGCTCAGGCAATTGAGTCAATCATGAGATGTCAAGTACCACACCAGATATTGTTCTGGCACTAGATGCAATAAGTCGATATTGATCCAATCCTGGAGAAGCAGTCGGAAGCAGTTTTAGAACATAAGTGAATGTTCTAGGGATATGATAACGATAACCTCATACAGGAGACAGTTATCATTCCAGGCTTCCAAGGTGACCTGGACGACAAGGAGGTTGTCAGAGTTATAGTTTTCCTTCTGATGAGGGGCAGTATTTTGGACAGGTGGTCCAAGGCAAGACTGAGGGAGGCATGGCGCAGGATACTGATTAAGTTCAGTTGACGATACAGTCTAAGAACTTTGGATTTGGAGTTCATTTATGAGCTATGTCCCATCAGACATCCAGACACATTCTAAGACAGGTATTGCTCATTTCGGGAGATGGGCTTCTCCGCGAACTTGAGATATAGAAAGACATAGAAAGAAACATCAAGGCGGATCCACTCACTGGGGCTATTCTTCGAACGCAATAGTTTCTCAAACAGGCTTTGTGAGACTGACTAGTAGAGGAGTTGGGTGTTCGGTATCACACGGGCTGTGAGTATGCGACATCGCAATAATTAGCCTTGATTGCAAGTGGGAGATTGTTGGAGATAGTGCCCTCAGAGTCAATTATTAGGTCACAGGTACGTGATTGCAATGATTGATGGAGGACCTATCCCGGTAGGACAGTCTTACTCGAGATGATAGTCTGCTATCTGGTTTACCTTTATCATCGTGTACTGCTTTAGGTGACCTGACAAGTTGCTATTACACGTTGATAGAGCCCATAGGATTCTTGCTTGACCACCAGCAGTATGAGGGCGATCATATAAGTGGGAGCTGGGGTCTATAAGCATATCCTTAAATGGTCCCTAGTCGTGTGAGTTTCGAAACAGGGCATCGATACTCCAGAGTAGACTAGTGTATACAGTCGAGACCCCGACGAGGGGCGGTGGCCGGTCTCACAAGCCACTGGTGTCAGTTGGATCACCTAAGATGTATACAGGTGCTCATTGGGTTATGAGTACACCGGACAGGACTCGCCGGGAACATGCTAGTTGGTCATATACCAGACGTCAGATGGCAGTTCCCTGGTGACATGTGTACAGGTTAGTTCATCGACCCGGGGATCGTCATTTGTCTTGTGTGAGTTCCCACTGTACTTTGATTACTACCCTACCACGGCTCAAAGGAGTCGTGCAAACAGGTTTTAGTTGGGTACAGTCCCGAGCCACATGGAGGTAGTGAGCGCATCTTCAGGGGTTCGTCTCTCCCGGTATTGGGGGTGAGGTCGCGCTGTGTCTAGGAGAGCCATTACACGAAGCCCTCGGCCGAGGCAAGGAGATTTACTGGTAGGTATTCCAGTAGTATCTCAGGGTGTTCTGGGCTACACTCCGACACGACTTGTACCGCTTTTGGGGGACTGACTTTTACTAACCCCCTAGGCCTGCCATACGATGCTCATAGAAGAACGGACCGGACTGTACGGATATTGTCACTGACAGGCTCAGCAGGGTTGTCAAGATGAGTTCGCTCACTGACGTCCCTTTTAGTCAATACCTGGTAGCCCGTTACGTATTGGCTTATACCTCTGACGTGCTAGTGGTTAAATCCACAACCAAGGTGTTGACGAGTCTTTAGAGTCCCCCATATTCAGTTACTCAGCTTTCGGGCGAAAAGTTGTAGAGGCCGTATGGAGATATGGCAAGGTTCGATCAGATACGTGCGGTATTGCACGGATCAGGATAGGACGGATTGTACTAGAGGCCGTATGGATGTATGGCAGGGTTCGATCAGATACGTGCGGTATTGCACGGATCAGGATCGAACGGATATTACTAGCCGGCTTTGGTTTAAGCCGGATCCTAGTATAGTACAGTGTAGATTTTGTCTCATTGCATTTGTATTTCGGTCGGAATACAAATGCGGGTGTGTATGCACAGTATCGGGGTTTTCCTGTAATTTATTACGGGACCAGTTTTCTGGAGTTGCCAGTTTGCTTTCCGTTTCGGCCAATTTCCTTTGTATCGTTCATTGGCCGAAGATTGGTGGAGGAGGGCTTATTTGCATTGTTGCAAATAAGTATTTGTGGAGGGGTTCTTTGCATATATTTATATCATGATGGTTTCATGATGGAGCCCATCCCTTGACCTTGACTTCTTGACTTCTTCATGATGGCTTGACTTTTTGAAGTCATCATGCTTGTTGATGGTTGTGGTGGAGTGTTGGTTTTAGCTTGTTATCATGCTTATGCATGATAGTCTTTTTCTCTCTCCCTCTTGGATTATGAGATTGGTTATCTTTTGATACATACACTCCACCCTCACACACCCCTTCTCTCTCCTCCTCCTCTAGTTATGGCCGGCCAAGCATGGAGGAGGGGTTGCCCATTTTTGTAGTGGGGATTTTTGCTCTCTTGATGCTAGAAAAATCCCCAAGTTCCTCCACAAAAGTTCATACCTCATTTTCCTCCACCAAAATGGGAATCTCCATGAACCCCAAAGTGAGACTTGAGTACTACACATTCTACAACAAATCTTGGGCACGTCGACTAGCCAGCTTCATGCCCGAGTTGCCTCTGCATTGAGGTGGGAGCCCGTAAAAGAAGTAGGCGATGTGGTGCACTTCCGGCGACGAGGTGGAGACCGGAGCTTCCGCAGGAGATCGGGACGACGACGAGAAGACCGGAGGACTCGGATCACTCGGTATATCTCTCTTCCCTTTCTTGTAGTTAGCTTAGACTAGTTAATGGTTCGATCCGGGTAATAGTGCGCGGCGGTTTGCCAGTTCAAGAAAAATTAAAGTTTATCACCGCTTCCGCATTTGGCCGTCGGATTGACGGCCGGGGTGCCGCCGTGCACTTACAATCTTAAGGCGGTATCACCTGATCAGGGAGATCATTGATCGTCAGGAGATCGAGGTTCGCAGAGTTGCTTCTGAAGAGAACATTGCTGATCCATTCATGAAGGCCCTACCTCAGATTCAGTTCGAGAGGCTACTCGAGATCATCGGTCTTCGATATGCCAGTACATGGCCCTAGTGCAAGTGGGAGATTGTTAGTGTATATGCCCTAGGGGCCATTATTGTATCATACTAGTTTGTATATTACTTAATGGAAGCTTGGGATATTCACATGTATATAACAGTCTTGCTAAACATGGTAGTATGCTACTTGGTTTTTCTATCTTAATATGTGAGTATACGTATTGATAGAGCTCTTAGGATCTTGCTTGACTACTGGCATTGTGATGGCAGTCACACTAGTGGGGGCTGGGTAGTCAACAAGCACATCCTTATTCAGGTCCCTAGTCGTAGGATTATCGAGACAGGGCATCGATACTCCGGAGTAGACTAGTGTGTACGCTTCTCATCCCAGTTGGGGAGATGGTCTGTCCCACAGCCGTCAGTACGTCGTACTGGAGATAGTATGCAGGTGCTCGTTGGGTTACGGGTACACCGGACAGGACTCACAGGGAACTGTTGGATGGTTTTATACCAGTCGTCAGTGAACAGTTCCCAGGTGACATGAGTACAGCATAGTCCGCAGACTTGACACTGCTACTTCGCCTCGAGTGTGTCCCACTGTTCTTAGATTGCTACCCTACCACGACTCAAAGGAGTCGTGCAAACAGGTAGCAGTTGGGTGCAGTCCCGAGCACTTAAAGGCAGTGGCGGTTAGACAGGATTCGTCTCTCCCGGTATTGGGGGTTGATATCGCGCTGTGTCAGAGAGCCATTACGCAAAGTCCCTGGCCAGGGCAAGCGAGATTTGCTGGTAGGTTCCAGTAGTTTCTCAGGGTGTAATGGGCTTCGCTCCGACACGACTTATACCGCTATTAGGGGACTGACGCTTGCCGCCCCCTAGGCCCGATATGCGATAGTCTTAGACGAACGGACCGGAATGTACGGAGATTGTCACATCAGACTCAGTAGGAGTTCGGATGGGTTTCATCATCGGCCTTCTTATCGACATCTACCTGGGGACCGTTACGTACAGCTAGTGCCGCTTGCGGTCTGTGGTTAAACCCACTGCCAGCGTAGTAGTCGAGTCTCTAGAGTCCTACACAGTGAGTTTCCCTACTCCAGGCGAAACGATATAGAGGTCGTATGGTTTTACGACAAGGGTTCGGACGCATACGTGTGTTTACGCACGTACGACTTTCGGACAGTTTTTACCAGTCGGCTTTGGTTTAAGCCAGTTACTGGTATCCGGTTATTGGATTTATACAGTCTAAAGTTTTTCCGTATTTTTGCGGAAAGGAGGGGCGTTCTCGTAATTGCGCGAGAAGCTTCTAGAAGGTGGTGACTAAGGAGGTTTAGGTGGCATATACAATGAATGTGATTAGTGAGTCATATGGATGATTCATCCATGTCATTAATGCTTCATAATTGCTTAATGACTCATGGAGATGAATCACCACAAGATATTTATCAAGCATGGTTGTAAATCATTTTCTTTTCTTTTCTTGATATAACAAAATGCTTGATATATATTATGATAACTCATTATTCTCACTTCATTATTATCTTCACCTTCTCTCTCCTTAAGCTCTCCCTCTTCAAACCCTAATCCTCCCCTCTCATGTGTTGAGTACAAGGATTAGTTAGACTAATTAAACCATAACCCTCACTCTATATCACCTAGCTTCTTTGATTAGCACTTAAAGAAAGTTAGTTGCCTCAAGTTTAGAGGCTAAGCTTGGAGTAAAGCTCTCGGGTGGATCGTCTACTACTTCGAGAAGGCCGAGGAGGAGGTGGAGTTCGTAAAGACGAAGGACACGGTTCTTTAGGTATAATCCCTTTACATAGTAGTTGTTAACTTCTATGTTTGTTGTTAGTTATCGTTTAGCTTCGATTCATGCGGTTAGTCGATGTTTAGCATAAGAACAAGATCGTTTTTCATATTTCCGCCTCCCCGCAAGTCGTGGGGTGTTGTACATCGACTTACAGTTTAGCCAGGCCCTGATACCACTGTTGGGTCCATGTTACCCACCCCGGTTCTTTCGGGGAGGCGGAATAGGTAAAAATCAAAATTTTCTCACAAGGTAACATGGACCAACGATGAAGGATCTTTGCTAAACAAAATTAGCATACTAGCAACAAGTTATAGCTACTATGTTGAGTGGTTAAACCTAGATCTTGAACTCCTTCTCTTCTTGTTATGGTTCTCCTTCTTGCTTGCTCCTTGTAGTGGCGTAGACGGCTCCTCCTCGTCGTCTTCTATTTACCGAAGATAGATTCACCCGAGGGCCTCTACCTTGAGCTCCTACCTCAACCAAGAGGCAACTAAAGTGCTTGGGTTGCTAAACCTAGAACCCTAGAAAGAGTATAGAGTAGTTTTGATTGTTTTATCTCAAGAGCTCATTGTTCTCAACACATGAGAGATGAGAGCTTTGAGAGGAAGAGGGAGAGCTCAAACATATGTGAGAGAAAGAGCAAGAGAGAATAAGAATATGATTCTACAACCATGCTCACAAAAGAGATAATATGAAATAATAATAATAACAATAAAGATAAATGTGATGGTTCATTTGGAATGACCATTATCATTTCACAATAAATGCAATTTGCAAGAATCAAGAAGCATATTTCAAATGAAATGATGATGGTCAAAATGTCAACAAAAGTCAACCGGTCAACCAAAGTGAAAAGGTCAACAAAAGTCAAATGGTCAACCTAACCATGGCACAATTATCCTTAGTTAATATCATTAATCATATTTCTCATTCTCATTATGGTTAAGAAAAAGTCAACTGTCAAAAACCCTAATGAGATTCCTCTGCCTCTGTCAACTGTGCATACACACCCGCATCAGTGTTCCGAGGAACACGAATACAATGAGACAAAACCAATCCCAAAACAAATACTAGGATCGGGTTTAAACCAAAGCCCGCTAGTAATAAGTTCCCGGACATCAAACGTGCACAAGTGCGCGGATGTGAACGAACCCCGTCGCAAAACCATGCGACCTCTACTATGTTTTGCCCAAAGGCGAATAACCTTCTGTGTAGGACTCTAAAGACTCGACACTAAGCTTGCAGTGGGTTTAACCACAGGCCGCAAGCGGTACTAGCTGTACGTAACGGTCCCTAGGTAGATGCCGATAAGAAGACCGACGAGGTGAACCCATCTGATCACCTACTGAGCCTGAACGTGACAATCTCCGTACAGTCTGGTCTGTTCGTCTGAGAGTTTCGTATGGCGGGCCTAAGGGGCGGTAAAAGTCAGTCCCCTAATAGCGGTACAAGTCGTGTCGGAGTGTAGCCTAGAACACCCTGAGATAATACTGGAAACGCTACCAGTATATCTCGCTTGCCCTGGCCAGGGACGACTATGTGTAATGGCTCTTCTAGACACAGCGCGATATCAACTCCCAATACCGGGAGAGACGAATCCTGTCTAACCGTCACTACCTCCAAGTGCTTCGGAACTGCACCCAACTACTACCTGCTTGCATGACTCAATAGAGCCGTGGTAGGGTAGTAATCTAAGTACAGTGGGAACACACTCGAGGTGAAGTGACAGTGTCAAGTCAACGGACTAAGCTGTACTCATGTCACCTGGGAACTGTTAACTGATGATAGGTATAATACCAACCAACAGTTCTCGATGAGTCCTGTCCAGTGTACTCGTAACCTAACGAGCACCTACATACTATCTCCAGTACGACGTACTGATGGCTGTGGGACAGACCATCTCCCCTGCTGGGACGAGAAGCGTATGCACCAGTCTACTCTGGAGTATCGATGCCCTGTCTCGATAATCCTACGACTAGGGACCAAAATAAGGATGTGCTTATAGACTACCCAGCCCCCACTAGTGTGATCGCCACCACAACGTCGGTTGTCAAGAAAAGATCCTAAGGGCTCCATCAATATGTATTAGCGATATGTTAAAAGAAACATATACACATATTAAGATAGAAACAAACCAAGTAGCATACTACTATATCAAGCAAGACTGTCGTAAACCCGTATATATATCCCAATCCTCCAAAATGTATTATACAAACTAGTACTATACAATAATGGCCTCTAGGGCATACATATTCAACATAAATGTGCTCGCTTATTAGGTGTAATTTGCAATTTCCTCGTCTTGCAACACCTAAGGCTTAGCAGTTGCTCCAAAACCAGTTGGTCTAAGACACTAGGTTATTAAGCACCCTTGCTATATTTTTTATGCTGCCTTAGTTATTACAAAACCAGTGTTCATTTTTCTTCAACATTTTATACTTTTATGCTTCATTTATATTTTCTTCATACTTTGGCTTTTAGACAAGAGCATTTCAAAGTATCCATTATAATCCCGAGTTTCAAGATGTGTGTAAGTGCGTATAGTAGGGTATCAGTGTTCAGATGTTTGGCCTCAAGAATAGGAACTATTTTTCAGACTTATTTTTATCCTAAGATTAGTTACTTCCTTCATCTTACTAACCTTTGGGACAATGGCTCATAACTACTTATTACTAGTTTCGTTTAAGAAAACATCTAACTTTCTTATTTTTGTCAAACTCATCCAATCTTTTAAATGTAATTTTTCACTTTCTAACTTTTCATTATCAAAGAAAAAATTTTGTGCTTATGAAAAGTGTATAATGCAATGTAATGCGTAAATAAGAACAAACCTCCTCCAAACCTGTTTGAAACAGTGTCCTTACTGTTGTTATCTTTTAAATTTCCCCACCGTGGGGTAATCCTAGTACAGAATATAAAAATAATATATACAAGCGGTGACATCGACCTCAACCCGATCGTGCCCCAAAATAATATACAACCCGGCAAAGACGGCAGTCCACATGTCGGACGCTCGCCCAGCAATAACAAATATACAAATGAATTATAAACTATATTTCTAACATTGCACCACATGCTATCCACCACGACAATCCAACCACAATTACAACACAAGCACACAATATCAACGCGAATGTCACGTTCGCAAAACCCGTCTAAATGAACATATAGCAATCAGACGAGTTTTACCGATCGAGTGACATTCCCGGTCACAGATAAAAGTGAATGTAATGAAAATAAAATACGTATTTTAAAATTATGATTGACTAGACTTTCCAAGTGGGCCCCAAGTATTAAACCAACACTGTAACAAAACTGGGCCCAAAAATAATTATTCCAGAAACCACAATTCTAAAAATAAGAGGCCCAAAAGAAATTTTGTTCACGTGGGCCTCAAAACGGCCGCGGAACCGCCGCCAATAGGGGTTTTCGCGGCGGTTCCGCAATGGTTTAGAGGGATCACGTGACCAATTTTCTTATGTCGTCTTAAAAAAGCCTGCATGATTTTCGGAGAGCAAAAAATTGATTTTTGCAGCACTTTTAAAATCGACAGAAAACCCATGATTGGAAATGCGGTTTTTGAATAATCTGGTCGATCATTATTTTAAACATGTTAGAACTAACTAGTGTATGTTTTATGGGTGGCTCTGATACCATGTTGGGTTACCCTAGTACCCCGGCCAACTACCATGGCCATATGCGGAACAAAAATTTTCTAACGGACAAAAACATGGCACTAGTTTAACTCTAAACTCGGATCTTTCCATAAAATCAACATGCTACGCTAGGAGAGCTATCTACTATGATGAGGAATTCTTACCAAACGAACCAAGTCCTTCGGTCTTCGTTCTTCATCCTTAGCTCCAACTAGTCACCTGGAACTTGCTTGATCTTCTTTCCTTGCTCCGTCGATCCTCCGGGATCGAGCTTGTTCTCCGGCCATCCTTGGTACTTGATGATACACGCGAGGAATATGATCCATGGCTCCAGCTCTTTTCTAAATGTCAAAAGAGCAACTAGAGAACTTGGGATGCTAGTCCAAGTAATCTAGGATGTAGTTTGGATGTCTAAGTGTTTGCTATCTCTTTTTAAACCTCTTCACTTGTTTCTCAACTCATGAGAATGTTAGTGAAGAGGAAGAAGATGAAGGTGGAGGAAAGCAAGAGGAGGGAGGAACATGAGAGAAAATGGGAGCTCAAGAAATTATGAAACATAGCATGAAAGAGAAAATACACCCATAGGTTTTGTGTATGAATTCTTTCATTAAACAATTAGCAACCATGCTTCAATACTAACTTCAAAATGAATTATATATTCCTTTGATTACTATTGAAGCATGGTCACCTCCATTCCACTCTCACCTCTCACTTTACACCTCATTTCCAATTATCAAATAAAAGAAAAATACATAATGAGGTGGCCACCTTTTAGAAGGAAATCTGTAATAAATACGGATTTCAGTCTACAGTACATATATACCGGCAATCAGATAAAAATACGAACGCCCAAAGAGATAGAATAACACGAAGAACGTAATACTAGAATATATATACCGAAATACATATACGTAAATTATTAAATCAATACCTGATTTAATAATCCGGCTCAAACCCCAACCGGCTAGTATTACCAACTGTCCGATCGAAAGTCCGAGTACAAAGTATATCAATCGATCGAACCCTGCACGTATCTAATACGGCTACTACATCATTTCGCCAGAATCAGGGAAACCCTCTGTGTGGGACTCTAAAGACTCGACAGTACTCTGGCAGTGGGTTTAACCACAAGCACGTCAGTGGCACTAGCTGTACGTAACGGCTACCTAGGTACCTGTCGAAAAGGAAAGCCGACGAGGAAACTCGTCCAAACTCCGACTGAGCCTATCCGTGACAATATCCGTACAGTCCGGTCACGTCGTCAAAGAGTATCGCATACCGGGTATAGGGGATGGTGAACGTCAGACCCTAATAACCTGATAAGTTGTGCCAATGTGGCTCCGAACCAATCCGGGAAACTACTGATCAACCTATCAGTAAATCCCAAGTGCCTTAGCCAAGGTCTTATTGTCCTGACCAATCGAATCACAGTGCGATATCGACTCCCTAAACCGGAAGAGACGAATCCCCGACAATCGCTCACTGCCTCCATGTGGCTCGGGACTGAACCCGACCAAAACCTGTTTGCACGACTCAGTAGAGCCGTGGTAGGGTAGTGATCAAAGCTCAGTGGAAACTCACACGAGACAAATGCCGATCTCGGGTCCAAAGACTAACCTGTACACAAGTCACCTGAGAACTTCCATCTGACGATAGGTATAGTACCACATGGAAGTTCTTGGCTTGTCCGTCCAGTGTACTCACACCCAGTGAGCACCTGTATACGATCTTAGGTGCTTCAGACCAATGGCTGCGGGACCAACCATCACCCGACGGGGCTAGAAACGTATACACCAGTCTACTCTGGAGTATCAATGCCCAGTCTCGATACCCACACGACTAGGGACCATTTAATGATGTGCTTATGGACTACTCTGCTCCCACAAGTATGATCGCCATCACAACGCAGGTAGTCAAGCAAGATCCTAGGGGCTTTATCAACATGTAACCGCAATATGTAATAACGAGTATAACATATGCCATGTTAAGATAAAGACAAACCACAATAGTATACTACCATATCGAGTCTTTATCAATATGTGCAAACCAGATATAACAACAATACAAATAAATACACATATCCCGATAAAGACAAGTCAAATAATATACTATAAAACTGAGCAAGATTGTTCTGTACATACATATCCCTAGTATCCATATGTATACATATACAATACTGGCCTCTAGGGCATATACATCCAATAGATGAGATAGTTTGGTTATATATTAAATGGTATTTCTTTTACTTATGTCTGAAATTCTTATTGCTGTCATACGAAGTTGTATATTTATTTCCGCTGTTGACATTGTTGATCCTAACTAGGGATGCAACCCTTTTGAACACTTTATAACTGTTTTATTATTATTTCCTTAGGATGTTACGGTTAAAAATCTTAATTTCCTAAAACTGCGATTTTTTACTTAAACTAATTTTTTTTCCTAAAAGTTCCGCAAAAAGGGTTTTGATCTTGGTTTTTGGCTTACTCGGATTGTGTAGATATCTTTAGATATTATACGATCTAAGTGCCGGTCACATCCAAACTTTGGGTCGTGACAAAGTTGGTATCAGAGCTTAAGATTAACCTTACGGAATCGAGTGGTGAGTTAAGGTAAGTCGATTTGAGTTCGTTATGTAGGATGACCTGTGGTTTGATGGAGTAGGTGAATTAGGATGTGTTCAGTACCGTACGTATGTTCCGCGGCATATTTACGTTACCATACTCAGCCTAACTAACCTTAGGATGTATATCTTAATCTATTCTTCCTTTGACACTCTGATATTTATTATCCCTATTCGTAAGCCTTATCAATTCTCATTTCTTGTTCCAGTTGCTATGGCTACGCGAGCTAGGCGTGCCGCAGCAAGGGACGCAGTTAGGGCGAATCCCTCTGTAACTGCGACTGACGCACTGGACGTTTCGACGGTGGATGAGCATGTTGATCCTCCTCCTCCAGACAGACTGACTATGATAGAGGTGGGCATGTTGGGCCTACAACATGTGGTGGGATAGTTAGCAGAGGCCACCCGTGCTCAGAGGCTGGATCGGACACCGATAATGGTAGAACCAGATGAACAGCCGATGCAGTCTGTCGCACTGGCAGGACCGAGAGTGATGGAGGTATCACTTCTAGAGTTTATAAGGTTGAGGCCTCCAGTATTTACAGGGACCGATTTAGCGGAGGATCCTCAGTCCTTTCTTGATAGGATGGCGAGTATTGGCCAATCATAGCGATGTTTGTATGCGAGATCAGTTGAGCTGGCTAGCTTTCGTTTGGAGGGGCTTGCACAGGAGTGGTGTGAGTCGATGGAGAGAGGGCGAGCTGCTGGTCTTCCTCCGATATCATGGACCGAGTTTTCTGAGGTCTTTCTTGCCAAATTTCTTCCACAGAGTGTGAGGGACGCCAGAGCTAGCAGTTTCGAAGCGTTGCGGAAATCTGCGAGTATGTCGGTGGCAGATTATGATTTATGATTCACCCAGTTATCACGCTATGCTCCATACTTAGTTCCTACGGAAAAGCTTCAGGTGAAGAGGTTCCTAAGGAGTCTGGACACGCGGTTGTTTCTGGCTATAGGCTCCCAGCATTTTGATACGTATGCGCAGGACATGGATGCAGCGATGCGAGTGGAGGAGCGTTTGAGAGAGGTAGTGGTCGTTCCGGAGCCAAAGAGGATTAGACCTATAGGGTCGACGACTATGCAGTTTGGCAGAGGTAGGGGCTGGTACACTCCAGGCCGTAGTTTCGGACAAGGTTGGACCCAGGGCCAGATGTTCAGTGCATATCCCGACGATCAGAGGACCCCATCTATATGTTTTTGTTGTGGACTTCCAAGACATTATGCGAAAGATTGTAGATCCCAGGGAGGGACTGTTGTTCTACAGGCTGCTTTACCCCATCCACCTTCTACATCGATGGCTTTACTTCCTCCCCCAGTTGGCACTACACGCCAGACAGTTGCACCACGAGGTCGAGGCTTTGCATGACTCTCTCAGAGAGGTCAAGGAGATAGAGGTAGAGGACGACAGGATGCGGGCAAGGGCCAGGAACGAGTTTTTGTGCTGACTCCACGTAATGCCCAGGTATCAAATGCTGTTGTGACAGGTACTCTCACAGTATGTTCCTTAGACGCGCATATTTTATTTCATCCAGGTTCTACACATTCTTATGTATCTTCACGGTTTGCACTTTCTATGGGGAGAGAGTCGTCACTGTTAGAGTTACCGTTAGTCGTGATTACTCCGGTGGGGGATTCTTTTATAGCTCGACATGTATTCAGGTCATGTTCAGTACGTATTGGTGATAGGGAGTCTTTAGTTGATCTGATTCTCCTGGATATTGTTGGATATAGTGCCCTGAGAGTCAATTATTGGATCACAGGTACGTGATTGCAATGATTGAGGGAGGACCTATGCCGGTAGGACAATCTTACTCAGGATGATTGTATACTATCTGGTTTGTCTTTATCATCATGTACATGTTTTAGGTGACATTGTGGTTCACTATTACACGTTGATAGAGAATAGTATGCTACCATGGTTTGTCTTTATCATCGTGTACTGCTGTAGGTGACCTTATAGGTCGCTACTGCACGCTGATAGAGCCCTTAGGATTCTTGCTTGACGACCAGCAGTATGATGGCGATCATATACGTGGGAGCTGGAGTCTATAAGCACATCCTTAAAGTGGTCCCTAGTCATGGGAGTTTCGAGACTGGGCATCGATACTCCATTAGTAAACTAGTTTATACAGTCGAGACCCCGACGAGGGGCGGTGGCCGGTCTCACAAGCCACTGGTGTCAATTGGTTCACCTAAGATGTATACAGGTGCTTATTGGGTTATGAGTACACCGGACAGGACTCGCAGGGAACATGCTAGTTGGTATTATACCCGACGTCAGATAGCAGTTCCCTGGTGACATGTGTACAGGTTAGTTCATCGACCTGAGATGGTCATTTATCTCGTGTGAGTTCCCACTGTGCTTTGATTAATACCCTACCACGGCTCAAAGGAGTCGTGCAAACAGGTTTTAGTTGGGTACAGTCCCGAGCCACATGGAGGCAAGTGAGCGGATCGGCAGGGGATTCATCTCTCCCGATATTGAGGATGAGGTCGCGCTGTGTCTAGGAGAGCCATTACACAAAGCCCTCAGCCGAGGCAGGAGATTTACTGGTAGGTATTCCAGTAGTATCTCAGGGTGTTCTGGGCTACACTCCAACACGACTTGTACCGCTTTTGGGGGTCTGACTTTTACCAACCCCCTAGGCCCGACATGCGATGCTCATAGACGAACGGACCAGACTGTACGAATATTGTCACTGACAGGCTCAGTAGGGTGTCAGGATGAGTTCGCTCATCGACCTCCCTTTTGGTCAATACTTGGTAGCCCGTTATGTACGACTAATACCTCTGACATGCAAGTGATTAAATCCACAGGCAAAGTTTTGACGAGTCTTTAGAGTCCCCCGCAGACAGTTTCTTAAGTTTCGGGCGAAACTTTGTAGAGACCGTATAATATATAGCAGCGTTCGATCATATACGTGCGGTATTGCACGGATCATGATTGGACGGATCATACTAGTGGGCTTTGGTTTAAGTCGGATCCTAGTATTAGATTTGTTTGATTACTTTAGTCTGATCGCATTCGCATTCGGTCGGAATGCAGATGCAGGTATGTATATACAAGTGAGGGGTATCCTTGTGATCTATCACGAGTTTACTTTAGATGCTGCTGTATCTTTTTATTGTTGTAAACATTTGGGTTAATGTTTACAAATGGAAATTATGAGATAGAAACCATCATTTTGTGCATTAAATGATACGTGTACTTCATGGGTGAGTCATGGTATCATTTCTTGTGCAAATATCACAGTATGTGATTGATTAGTGAGTTGATTTGATGAGAGGAGAGAGAGGGGCAGCCAAGGGTAAGGTTGGCTCTCATATTATTCTTCTCTCTCTCTCATTTTTTAACACACACATCACAAAAGAAAAGAGAGAGGAAACTCCTTCTTCTTCCTCTTTCTTCTCTAGCTCAAATCACCATTAATGGCAACATCTCTAACCTCCATCCAAATCAATGGATGCAAGAGACAATGTGATCACAAACATTCTCTACATTACCTTGGACACGTCGGCTAGCACACTTCGTGCCCGAGTTGCTTCGGATGAAGCGGGAGCCCGTAAAAATACTCGTAGATGTGGTGCCCTTTCCGACGAGCAGATCGAGACCGGAGATGCCGTGAGGAGCTTGGGATGGTGGCCAAAGACCGAAGGACACGGATCGATCGGTATAGCCTTCTATCCCTTCTCTAGATAGCTAGTTGTAGGTTAATGGTTCGATCCGGGTTTTAAGCATACGATAGCACCGGTTTTCAAGTTAAGAAAAATTTTCGTTTCCGTATTTTGGCCTCGGAAAGACGGCCGGGGCGCTGTTCATAACAGAATATTGCATTTTATACCGCCCATTCTTATGCTCGTGTGTTTATAGGTAGGTGCTTTTAATCAGTGTTTGCTACTTATTTACAGGATACTGGTTCTCAGCTCTAGACAGTGAAATTCATAGAAAAGTACGTCAAATTCCTGATTACTGCCAACAACAGATAAAACACGGGTTTCCGCTCTCTATCCGTATGTTGCCACACACCAGTTTAAGGGACAAAATGGCAAATCGATGTCATTTTCGTGCACAAAGCTCAATGTTAACACAAGATCCAACATATCTACGCGGAGCTCGAGGAAATCTTGGTAAAAGATCCACATCACATCACCTTTTGATCTACTGAAATTCTGGAAGAAATGGGAAGAGTTTCTGAGAAAAAGTCATATACCACACTGAAGAGTACTAAAAACTAGGGAAAACCACCAAATTTCATGGCCTAACTCCACTAAACGGCCGCGGTTACGCGGCATAAGCACGCTTAGGCCGCGGAACCGCGGCCATTTAGTCTCCTCTTGTTGTCGTTTTTCAGGGGCATGTTGGTCTTTTCTTGTAGGGGCAGATTCTTGCCCTAGGTTTCCAGTTCCCCTCCTATAAATACCTCAGAACTGAGCCAAGCCAAGGTGTTAATTTCTTTAGCCTCTTTTAGTGTAGTTTTGTTCTTCTTCTTCTTCTTCTTCTTCATCTTTCCTCCATGAAAATGTAGTGAGAGTATTGAGTGGATGTTAAATGAAGATGAGAGTTTTTGTATCATTCTTGTTTGTTAGCTTCCCTTTGAGATTCTTGCTTTCTCTTGATCTTTCAACCTCTTCATTGAGCTTGAAAGTTTAAGGGTTCGTTATTGATCTCAAGGGTTGTATCTTCTTATAGAATTAGTGCTTCATTTCACATGAGTTCTTTACCCTTCTCTTGATCTTGCAACCTCTTGATTGAGCTTGCATGTTTAAGGGTTGGCTATTGATCCCATGCTTGTCTTTAGTTCTAGTTTCTAGTTCTTTTTATTGCTTATTTCTTTCTTGCTTTTTATTACCTTGCTTTTCTTTCTTGCACTTTAAATTCATGCACTTACTTACTTGTAATCTTTTCTTTTCTTTGTTCTTTTCTTTTGCTCTTTTTGGTTCTTTTTGTGAATGGTTGTAATTATTGTTGTTGTTAAGAATCAATACGATATTGTAAGTTAATACTTCCTTGCTCATTTCCTTTTCCCGTTATTTTCCATTGAACTCCGCCCAAACGATATGCAAGCGCTTCGTTAGGCACCCTACCCTAACAAGGTAACGGTGATTCCTAACCGCGACCGGTTGCGTTCGGTTTGGCCGGAGGCAAAAGCAAGAGACAAGAACGGAAGGACAAGGGGTAAATAAGCCGGATTCCATGAATACCGTGCTTAAATCTCCTAATCCACGTTGTTGCCAATTGCTCTAGCTTCAATTGGTCAAGACTCGGCTCAAAAGTTTTGAGTGCGGATTTCTTTAGCTTACAATTTCGTATCTTTTTCTTTACAACTTTATACTTGCAAATAATACACATAGGTTAGATTGAACAAACATATACTCATTCTTTATTGACTCGTCTAAGACAAGAACGGACATACAACCATCTCCCTGTAGATCGACCCGTGTTCAACCGGCTAGCTACATAGCGACACCGTCCTGATCGCGGTAAACTTTAGAACTTTGAACATCCGACACGCCAAAAGCATGCGATCAAATAGCGCCGTTGCCGGGGAGACGGTAGCGTATTTTCTTTCTTGTTATTCGGGTTAATATTCTTTTTGTATATATTTATAACAAAAAAAAATATCTTTTTGTCATTTTTGATCATTTTTGTGGGCAAGAGTGCAGATTTTTGCGGATTTGCAAACTGCGATTGTGGGGAGCAAAGTGTGCATTCAAGGCTAAGGTAATTGCAAAGTACAGTGCCAAAGATCCGCGTAGATTGACCCGCGCAAGAGAACTTTTCAAGCTTACCGGATTTGATTCAACGGGGGTTTCCTAACCCAAAACTTAACGGTACGTACTTTACTAACACCTTCTTCTCAAATCCGACGCATCCAATATACTATTCTTTGCAGGATTCTTTGCAAGTTCGCTAGCAAACGCTAAAAATTGACTAACCCGTATTTGTTGCAGTGCCGTGCTTAAAGTAAAAAACGATTGTTTGATTCTTTATAGAATTTTTATTGAATTGCGCATTGCATACATTAATACGGACTTAAGGGCAAGCGAACCCCACAACATACAGTAAAGGATTTCATCACCTTTTCCATGGCCCACAAATCACGAACTTGAGCATAACGTTTACCCGCACAAAATTTAAAAGAAACTAGACTTTAAGCCTTAAGGACTTCGCGCTCACTAGGAGAAGTCAACTGTGTTTAGAACCTCGCTTAACGGTAGATTGTTTACGGGGTGTCTAGGAAAGTGTTAACGGCGAAACCGCCAAAAGAGAAAGGGTTATTTAATTAAGGAACTTCGCGAAAGCGTTGGAAAACCTCCCCTTATCTCTGCACTTACCTGGCCTCGTGATCAGTGTATCTTGAGCCCGTTTCTCGACACAGTTTTACTTCGACAATCAAGTTCTGGAGCAGGTCTAGTTGACCTAGGTGAACCCTAGAACGATTAGGTGTGTGGTATTTTTGTGTCGTGATTGTTTTTGTCCATATTCTTTTTTGTGTGTATATTTCATTCTTTTGTTAATATCTAAAAAAAAATTATAAAAAAAAATTCACATTTTTTCCCCTCCTTTTCTCTGCCTTTCTTTCTTTCTCTCTTCATATCATGGGTACCCCATCTCGCAAAACTCTTGCCGAACTTTGGTACCCATAACCAGACATAACTTCTTACGGTTCTTGCTTTGGCCGAACATCGAACGACCCCTCCATGCCCAAAATGTCATTGAAAGATCGCATAGATGCGTCTAGGACAAACACTTGCCCTCCGCAATCCACTTTGTATCAACCTTTTCAACCTCTCGCACCGGCTTATGTTGATACCCCTTTTGCAAGTCGTCCTTTGTCCATCGCTGAACGTATTGAACAATCTTATAGCCGATCTTTCACTCCTTTCACCACATAAAATTCTTGGGATCAACAATTCCATTCACCTTCTTATCCAAATGTTGATCCTGTTCCTGTCCAGCCATTCAATTCCTACTAGTCCTACCCGACTTTTGCGCCTTCCCTAGACATTGTTTCTAAACCGTCATTTGGGAGTTTCCAGTACCAAAACAACTTTGAATCATTTACTGAAACCCCTTCACAACCCATGTCCAGTCTGGAACAATCTTTGGAAGACTTTAGGGTAGCGTCGTACCAACAGATGATGGATTTGATTGCGACCATGGCCGCCCTCATACAACCTAGTGACCCGGTAGCTAGTTTTAAACGAGCTCCAAATTTTCCAATGTATGTGTAACGTTTTAAAAATAATTAAATAAATAATTAAATGAATAAAATTGTTTAAGTGAATTTTATGAATTTCGGTAAAGTAAAATGTACTTTTCGTAAAATTAAACCGTGATTGTTTTTCATTATAATTTCAAAAATACATATTTTAATTAGGTAATTACTAGTAAATGGTGTTTATTTAGCCACTTATAAATTTTTATTTTAATTAAATATTTTTCCTAAATTAAATATTTTAAATATTAACATAAGCTTTATTTTTTACACTAAATTAGTGTAAATTACAAATTTGAATGGTTTTAATTTGTAAAAATGAGCCATGGTATATTAGAATCAAGTGTATAATATGCAAAATCTTTTCCAAAATATCTCCATGGTTCTAGAAATTTCTAGGAAAAGGGTTAAATTGAAAAAGTTAGATAATAAAGGGTTTAAGTGAAAAAAATGCATTATTTATGAACTTTCTACACAATACCACACATTTTTTCTCTCTCTCCACCCTCCTCCCTCTCCATGGCCGGCCTCCCCTCCATGGGTAGCCTAAAAATTTTTCCCCCATCATTTTTGCATTAAAAATCATCAAAATTCATCAAAAATTCCAAAAATCAATCTCAAAAATCAACATTCAACCTCTACCATTTTCCTTTAACCTATTTAGCATGGATTTTGGAGATGGAAAGCATGCATTTTGGAGGCTCATTTTCATGTTTGGGTTTCATATTTTGAAGGTATAAATTTCCTTCTTTTGTTTTATTTCTATTAGATGTTTCTTTTAAAGCATAATTAGATTTAATATATTAATTCTAGTTGCAAATTTTAAAATTAAAGTTAGGGTTTGTAAATTCAAGTTGTGGTTTTTATTAATTAAATAAGGTTATAATAGCTAGTTTAACATCTTTTAGAGTGGAAAAATATTGCATGGTTGTTGTATAATAAATTGTTTATTCAAATTGTTTTAATTAAGCTATTTACATAACTAGATTTTTCAAAAATGTGTTTGTGGGTAAAATAAAATTCTTATTAAACTTGATATCATTAGATGGTAGTTTTAATGAGAATATTAGCATATTAAAGGAAAGAAAAACTTAGTTGGATCACTAGTTTCCTTTGATAATTGGAAAATAGTAATAAAATGCTAGTATTTTGTAAACTAGATTTTGGAAATTCCTATATAAATGAAATTAAAAATATAATCATGGTTGTATCATATCATTATCATCATGAATTGTAGTTTAGTATATTAATTCATGCAAAATCATGTTTTGTGGTGGAATTTAGGTATTTTGCTTGAAAAATATTGAAAATTGTTAAAGGTTGCAAACTAGAAATTTCAAATTAATACAAATTTGTGTAATAAAAATATAGTAATGGTTTGTATAGTCTAGTTATGCTATTTAATGAGTTTTATGACCATTGGTTTCATTTAAATGTCAAGTTTTGATGAAAAACGGTAAATTGGTATTTTCGGGTTTTACGAAATTGGACGGTTTGATAGATTTTAGGGTTTCGATGGATTTAATCATGTTTTATAATATAAGTAAGGTGTTTTAAAACTACGAGTTATTTGTTGATGTTTATCTCGATCCATCGGAGTTTGTATGCCGATATCGAGCGATATTTGGTTCTTTTACGTGGACGGGACATAGGTTTTAAGCTATGCTTGTTCCTTGCGTCGTTTTGGCTTTTGTATGTGATTCAGTTTACGATACTATTTATATGTTTGCGTTTAGGTACCCCTTACGTAGACTGCGGGCGATGAAGAGGATGATGGCGACACCGTCTTCGGCAGACATGGACCAGGTGAGTAGATGCATATCTACGGGGGGAAGTCGAGTGGATGGCGTTTAGCACCCCCGCAACGTAGAATAGGAATAGTACTTATTGACATTAGGAAACCAGATGTGACCCTAGATTCTTAATGAGTAGGACCCTAGTAATGACCCTAGGCTGGACCAGACTGATTTAGGAAGACCATACCAGAGGATGAATACCCTGGAAGAGGTTCATAGGTTTCAGGTAGAAACACACACACGCACACACTGAAACTCGACATGGTGTATACGGGTATGTGTATATATATATAGGACTAGGTATAGGTATATATATAGATATATACAACACGTATGTGGGATACATTGATACACGGGAATGAAACAGGATAACTGGGCTTGATGCCGTGATTCTTGACTATACAGTCGTATTAAAGTGTTAGCGGATCATTAGAGAATGAGATAATGAACAGGTATACCTAAATTATAATGGGTAGTGATGATATTGAGGTACATGGGACTCTAAAATAGAACCCGAACTGTAACTTATGACTGATCACGATATGATATATGTATGACTTGATTACGACATCATATAGGTGTGACCTGATGTCGATATCATATAGATGTGACTTGATGACGATATGATATCAGTATGACTCGATCACAACATGATACATATGACATGCTATTTCTGAGGATAAATTAATGAGGTATATTTATGATGGCAATGTTATATAATTGATGTATGCGATTACAGCATAGCACCTCGATCATGACATGTGTTGATGATGATATTATACGAATAATGAGACACGTAGGTGATATTTGATCCGTACCCCGATATTGGGATGCCGTACGATGGATTTTACCGTACGAGGCATAAATGTGATGATTGATCCACACTCTTGATTTGAGGAAGTCGTACTATGTACGTGACGCTATTGAGGCAGGATCGCCGACTATTAGAGATATGGACCCAGGCTTTAGGTATACTTCTATCGACCAGTTCTTAGGTTTAGTTTTCCTTAGGGGGGTTAGATGGACACTACGTTAGGTTCGAGTCGTATAGTGGTAGTGGTAATTGTATATCAAATGAGTGGATAACACACATCCGTCTTTACTTTCACATTATAATCATAATGTTGCATGTTCTTACATATGTTGCTATAATCAGTATAAACTTTACCTATTAGGACACCAGCACCCTTACCGATGATGCGCATATTCCACGCACACTTATTTGCCAGCTCACACACATCATCATCGGTAATTGCTATGTCACGTACACTTTAGATTATATTGTCTTTTATGGATAGAATCGGTTAACAACTAGACCGATATAATATTGTGATTATTCTCTGATGTTAGTATAGACATGATATTTATTACTTAAACATTCATGCATTCACATTTTCATGTTATCATGCAGTATTATGGGCATATGCCGACACTTATCATATAGTTACTCATGATTTTGATATTTGGATTTCTATGAGATTTCTGGATTTTGGGGAAAACCGCAAGAATATGTAAAAAAACTTCTCTCTCTCCTCCTCCTCTCTTTTTAAAACATAAGATGCGGTTTTCTCGTGATGTATGTGTCGTCCACCATGAGATTTCATGTTTTCTGTTGGATTTTGAGACCCGATTTGAGGAGTGGATGAACCGTCTCGGGTACATGGTGGGCCCGGTATGGTACCCCGGGGCAAGAAGATCGAGTTGTAGACGATGAGCCTGGCAGGGGAAGGCTACCTACCGCTGATGTCTGGCGCGGCGGATATCCGGAGGATACCGACCGTTGTCGTGAGATTTGATGATATGGGCCGATCCGGACTGACGGAGCCCGAGATATTGAGACTTGAGATTACATGTGTTATGTCGATACTTGACACGGATTTCCATGGATTTCATTGTTGAGATTTCAGATTCTTATACACATTTTACTATGATAACAGCTAAAGATTTATTATACAGATATTTCTGGATTTCAGGATTGGTTATTTTATATTCATGATGCATGCATATCCATTCATATGATATAGTATTATATGAGGCACTGACACGAGCACGGAGTATCTGCATTTACACGTAGTTTTACCCTGCTATTACTAGATGATTGGGATTTAATAGTGTAACATTATGACCTAGGATAGCGTCGTGCATTCGATTTCTTTTCGTAGATGTCTTCTACTCACGAGTTGGCAACTCACCCCCGTTGTGCCAAATTTTATTACAGGTTCGATGTACAGGTTTCCCTGGCAGCTTGCGGGCACATCTTTTCTTCAGGGTGATTTGCACGGTAGGTTGGTTCACTTGTATCTGAACCACCATTGTATTTTTTTATTCTTTCATTTGTATCTAGTAAGCTCCATCAACCATACTTGTATTACTTGATAAGTTTATTGGACCAGTCTTTTATTTCGACCTTAGAGTCGCGCATGTTTTATTCTGATATGGTGGTTTTGTTTTCTTTGAGTTTTGAGCCTCGCCCTTTGGCGTTGTATATTATTGTGCTTGTTGTGGTTGTTTCCGCCTGTTGGCGTTGATGCTAGCACCCGTTTGGGGATGCTTTTTATTGTTTATTTATATTATACTTGTTGTACCCGTTTGGGGGCCAGTTTTTACAGAGGAGACTCTGCTGAAATTTTTGAGAAAATTTGCTGATGCTTTTAAACTTGTTTTCTTTTTTTCTTCTTCTTCTTCTTTTATGGTTTAGATTTCTGGGTTTCGGCTTACTTAGGTTGCGTGGCGCCTCTAGACGCTTCATAATCTAAGTGCCGGTCACGTTCCGTACTTTCGGGTCGTGACAAAGTTGGTATCAGAGCGCTAGGTTTAACCTTGTATAAGTCTAGGTGACCCTTGGTTGATGGAGTTGGCGATTTAGGTAGAGTAACGTACCGTGGGTATGGTCCGCGGCATACTTACGATACGCTACTCTGCTTAAGGAGCCCTAGGATGTACATTGTTTGCACCGTATTTCATTCGTTCCCTTGATCTATCTTCATCGATATCGGATGGTAGTTTCTGTTAACCACGGGCACACTGGCAGAAGGAGCTGCGGCTTGAATCCGATAACTATTAGAGTATTGGTTATTCTTGAGGATTGAAGCATTGCGTAGCATGCGGATAAAGGGTATTCACATGCCGTCCGGATGAAGTTAAAGGATTCGAACGATTATCAGAAAACCATTTTCCCAAGTTTAAAGTATTCGGAAGAACATGCAGGTATTTCGATGGACCCTCTAGAAGAATGAAAACCTAACTCGACATAATGACCACGAGAACGCCCTTGAACCTTAGGGTTTACGGCAGTTCCGCGGTGCCATTAGTAAGGCTTGGGTTTGCCCTTTTACGGCTGGATCATCGATGCTGGGGTATGTACCGGATATTTTAAACTGTACTTGAGTGTTGAGCTCTCGGGGAATTATGAGATTTTGATGGATCGATCGAAAGGTTTAATGTAGTCCGGATATCAAGTGAAGGGATCGACTACGTGGGAGACTCTAGATATGAGTATTGCCGTTGGTAGCGCAGTCAGCACAGCTACGAAGAGACGAGTTCGAAGCAATCGACATCAGAGGAAAGAGGCGCACATTGACGATAGAGTTTATGATGTGACTTGGTGATTTGAATTTCATATTTCTGTTATTGGATTTTGGTATTTTGAGGATTTTGTTCTACGATTGGTATTTCTTATGTGTACCTTCATTGCATTCTATCCGTGTTTCACATATCAGCTGTATTGATGTTGCTTAGTATACACCCGGTACACTTGATTTGGTTTTATATATTTTGAGAATTTTTTTTTATTTTTTGATTTCGTGCATATGGGTTACACATGATTTTGATATATGCTTCGACCTAGTTTTTATCCATTTTCGTATTGTGATTTCGATTCTGAAATTCGATGTATGTTTTCGTGCACCATGTGCACCTGATTAGGATTCCTGCGCATACTTGGCGCACTTGATGCGATTTTGTGCACACCAGATGCACTAAATCGGGGTTTTGTGCAGATTAGATGCACCTGATAGTGAGTCGTGCACACCCGTTGCACTTGACAGATGTTTTGGTGCACACCTGTTGCACTTATTTTGTTTTTGTGTGTATTCATGGTATCTGTACTTGGTTTCGATTTCAGTGCGCACCGGACGCACATGATATTTTATTGATGTGATTGGGATTGATTTCAGTTTGAGCAGTATGTTTCATAATCATTATTATTTGATTTAGTAACCAGGCGGGACGTGTATGTTAAATAAAAGATATATATATATATATATATATAGTTATTTTTTTTAAAAATAAACGTCCGCTACTTATGCGTGACACGTGCATTGCACGGCGATTTTCAAGAGGGGTTTTCGTATGCTTCTTTATTATGATATTTAGGTGATTTCACTATGATGCACACTATATATAAGTTGTAGATTGATGTATATTATGTTGGTTTGCATATTGGGTTTTGATATTTTATTCTCGCCATAACTCTGATGATTGCGTTATGCTTGACGGAGTAGATTTTTGTTATGTATTGATGATTTCGGAGCCCCGACAATTTGAGTGTTTTGCTAAATGCTTTAGTATTTGGAGGGGAAGTTTTAATTTAAATTCGGAGACCGAATTTCTTAAAGGGGGGAAGATTGTAACGTTTTAAAAATAATTAAATAAATAATTAAATGAATAAAATTGTTTAAGTGAATTTTATGAATTTCGGTAAAGTAAAATGTACTTTTCGTAAAATTAAACCGTTATTGTTTTTCATTATAATTTCAAAAATACATATTTTAATTATTTAATTACTAGTAAATGGTGTTTATTTAGCCACTTATAAATTTTTATTTTAATTAAATATTTTTCCTAAATTAAATATTTTAAATATTAACATAAGCTTTATTTTTTACACTAAATTAGTGTAAATTACAAATTTGAATGGTTTTAATTTGTAAAAATGAGCCATGGTATATTAGAATCATGTGTATAATATGCAAAATCTTTTCCAAAATATCTCCATGGTTCTAGAAATTTCTAGGAAAAGGGTTAAATTGAAAAAGTTAGATAATAAAGGGTTTAAGTGAAAAAATGCATTATTTATGAACTTTCTACACAATACCACACATTTTTTCTCTCTCTCCACCCTCCTCCCTCTCCATGGCCGGCCTCCCCTCCATGGGTAGCCCAAAAATTTTCCCCCCATCATTTTTGCATTAAAAATCATCAAAATTTATCAAAAATTCCAAAAATAAATCTCAAAAATCAACATTCAACCTCTACCATTTTCCTTTGACCTATTTAGCATGGATTTTGGAGATGGAAAGCATGCATTTTGGAGGCTCATTTTCATGTTTGGGTTTCATATTTTGAAGGTATAAATTTCCTTCTTTTGTTTTATTTCTATTAGATGTTTCTTTTAAAGCATAATTAGATTTAATATATTAATTCTAGTTGCAAATTTTAAAATTAAAGTTAGGGTTTGTAAATTCAAGTTGTGGTTTTTATTAATTAAATAAGATTATAATAGCTAGTTTAACATCTTTTAGAGTGGAAAAATATTGCATGGTTGTTGTATAATAAATTGTTTATTCAAATTGTTTTAATTAAGCTATTTAGCTAACTAGATTTTTCGAAAATGTGTTTGTGGGTAAAATAAAATTCTTATTAAGCTTGCTATCATTAGATGGTAGTTTTAATGAGAATATTAGCATATTAAAGGAAAGAAAAACTTAGTTTAATCACTAGTTTCCTTTGATAATTGGAAAATAGTAATAAAATGCTAGTATTTTGTAAACTAGATTTTGGAAATTCCTATATAAATGAAATTAAAAATATAATCATGGTTGTATCATATCATTATCATCATGAATTGTAGTTTAGTATATTAATTCATGCAAAATCATGTTTTGTGGTGGAATTTATGTATTTTGCTTGAAAAATATTGAAAATTGTTAAAAGTTGCAAACTAGAAATTTCAAATTAATACAAATTTGTGTAATAAAAATATAGTAATGGTTTGTATAGTCTAGTTATGCTATTTAATGAGTTTTATGACCATTGGTTTCATTTAAATGTCAAGTTTTGATGAAAAACGGTAAATTGGTATTTTCGGGTTTTACGAAATTGGACGGTTTGATGGATTTTAGGGTTTCGATGGATTTAATCATGTTTTATAATATAAGTAAGGTGTTTTAAAACTACGAGTTATTTGTTGATGTTTATTTCGATCCATCGAAGTTTGTACGCCGATATCGAGCGATATTTGGTTCTTTTGTATGGACGGGACATAGGTTTTAACCTATGCATGTTCCTTGCGTCGTTTTGGCTTTTGTATGTGATTCAATTTACGATACTATTTATATGTTTGCGTTTAGGTACCCCTCACGTGGACTGCGGGCGATGAAGAGGATGATGGCGACACCGTCTTCGGCAGACATGGACCAGGTGAGTAGATGCATATCTACGGGGGGAAGTCGGGTGGATGGCGTTTAGCACCCCCGCAACGTAGAATAGGAATAGTACTTATTGACATTAGGAAACCATATGTGACCCTAGATTCTTAATGAGTAGGACCCTAGTAATGACCCTAGGCTGGACCAGACTGATTTAGGAAGACCATACCAGAGGATGAATACCCTGGAAGAGGTTCATAGGTTTCAGGTAGAAACACACACACACACACACTGAAACTCGACATGGTGTATACGGGTATGTGTATATATATATAGGACTAGGTATAGGTATATATATAGATATATACAACACGTATGTGGGATACATTGATACACGGGAATGAAACAGGATAACTGGGCTTGATGCCGTGATTCTTGACTATACAGTCGTATTAAAGTGTTAGCGGATCATTAGAGAATGAGATAATGAACATGTATACCTAAATTATAATGGGTAGTGATGATATTGAGGTACATGGGACTCTAAAATAGAACCCGAACTGTAACTTGTGACTGATCACGATATGATATATGTATGACTAGATTACGACATCATATAGGTGTGACCTGATGTCGATATCATATAGGTGTGACTTGATGACGATATGATATCAGTATGAATCGATCACAACATGATACATATGACATGCTATTTCTGAGGATAAATTAATGAGGTATATTTATGATGGCAATGTTATATAATTGATGTATGCGATTACAGCATAGCACCTCGATCATGACATGTGTTGATGATGATATTATACGAATAATGAGACACGTAGGTGATATTTGATCCTTACCCCGATATTGGGATGCCGTACGATGGATTTTACCGTACGGGGCATAAATGTGATGATTGATCCGCACTCTTGATTTGAGGAAGTCGTACTATGTACGTGACGCTATTGAGGCAGGATCGCCGACTATTAGAGATATAGACCCAGGCTTTAGGTATACTTCTATCGACCAGTTCTTAGGTTTAGTTTTCCTTAGGGGGGGTTAGATGGACACTACGTTAGGTTCGAGTCGTATAGTGGAAGTGGTAATTGTATATCAAATGAGTGGATAACCCACATCCGTCTTTACTTTCACATTGTAATCATAATGTTGCATGTTCTTACATATGTTGCTATAATCAGTATAAACTTTACCTATTAGGACACCAGCACCATTACCGATGATGCGCATATTCCACGCACACTTATTTGCCGGCTCACACACATCATCATCGGTAATTGCTATGTCACGTACACTTTAGATCATATTGTCTTTTATGGATAGAATCGGTTAACAACTAGACCGATATAATATTGTGATTATTCTCTGATGTTAGTATAAACATGATATTTATTACTTAGACATTCATGCATTCACATTTTCATGTTATCATGCAGTCTTATGGGCATATGCCGACACTTATCATATAGTAACTCATGATTTTGAGATTTGGATTTCTATGAGATTTCTGGATTTTGGGAAAAACCGCAAGAATATGTAAAAAAACTTCTCTCTCTCCTCCTCCTCTCTTTTTAAAACATAAGATGCGGTTTTCTCGTGATGTATGTGTCGTCCACCATGAGATTTCATGTTTTCTGTTGGATTTCGAGACCCGATTCGAGGAGTGGATGAACCGTCTCGGGTACATGGTGGGCCCGGTATGGTACCCATGGGTAAGAAGATCGAGTTGTAGACGATGAGCCTGGCAGGGGAAGGCTACCTACCGGTGATGTCTGGCGCGGCGGATATCCGGAGGATACCGACCGTTGTCGTGAGATTTGATGATATGGGCCGATCCAGACTGACGGAGCCCGAGATATTGAGACTTGAGATTACATGTGTTGTGTCGATACTTGACACGGATTTCCATGGATTTCATTGTTGAGATTTCAGATTCTTATACACATTTTACTATGATAACAGCTAAAGATTTCTTATACAGATATTTCTGGATTTCAGGATTTGTTATTTTATATTCATGATGCATGCATATCCATTCATATGACATAGTATTATATGAGGCACTGACACGAGCACGGAGTATCTGCATTTACACGTAGTTTTACCCTGGTATTTGCATTTGATTTCTTTTCGTAGATGTCTTCTACTCACAAGTTGGCAACTCACCCCCGTTGTGCCAAATTTTATTACAGGTTCGATGTACAGGTTTCCTTGGCAGCTTGCGGGCACATCTTTTCTTCAGGGTGATTTGCACGGTAGGTTGGTTCACTTGTATCTGAACCACCATTGTATTTTTTAATTCTTTCATTTGTATCTAGTAAGCTCCATCAACCATACTTGTATTACTTGATAAGTTTATTGGACCAGTCTTTTATTTCGACCTTAGAGTCGCGCATGTTTTATTCTGATATGGTGGTTTTGTTTTCTTTGAGTTTTGAGCCTCGCCCTTTGGCGTTGTATATTATTGTGCTTGTTGTGGTTGTTTCCGCCTGTTGGCGTTGATGCTAGCACCCGTTTGGGGATGCTTTTTATTGTTTATTTATATTATACTTGTTGTACCCGTTTAGGGGCCAGTTTTTACAGTGGAGACTCTGCCGAAATTTTTGAGAAAATTTGCTGATGCTTTTAAACTTGTTTTTTCTTCTTCTTCTTCTTCTTCTTTTATGGTTTAGATTTCTGGGTTTCGGCTTACTTAGGTTACGTGGCACCTCTAGACGCTTCGTAATCTAAGTGCCGGTCACGTTCCGTACTTTCGGGTCGTGACAAAGTTGGTATCAGAGCGCTAGGTTTAACCTTGTATAAGTCTAGGTGACCCTTGGTTGATGGAGTAGGCGATTTAGGTAGAGTAACGTACCGTGGGTATGGTCCGCGGCATACTTACGATACGCTACTCTGCTTAAGGGGCCCTAGGATGTACATTGTTTGCACCGTATTTCATTCGTTCCCTTGATCTATCTTCGTCGATATCGGATGGTAGTTTCTGTTAACCACGGGCACACTGGCAGAAGGAGCTGCGGCTCGAATCCGATAACTATTAGAGTATTGGTTATTCTTGAGGATTGAAGCATTGCGTAGCGTGCGGATAAAGGGTATTCACATGCCGTCCGGATGAAGTTAAAGGATTCGAACGATTATCAGAAAACCATTTTCCCAAGTTTAAAGTATTCGGAGGAACATGCAGGTATTTCGATGGACCCTCTAGAAGAATGAAACCCTAACTCGACATAATGACCACGAGAACGCCCTTGAACCTTAGGGTTTACGGCAGTTCCGCGGTGCCATTAGTGAGGCTTGGGTTTGCCCTTCTATGGCTGGATCATCGATGCTGGGGTATGTACCGGATATTTTAAACTGTACTTGAGTGTTGAGCTCTCGGGGAATTATGAGATTTTGATGGATCGATCGAAAGGTTTAATGTAGTCCGGATATCAAGTGAAGGGATCGACTACGTGGGAGACTCTAGATATGAGTATTGCCGTTGGTAGCGCAGTCAGCACAGCTATGAAGAGACGAGTTCGAAGTAATCGACATCAGAGGAAAGAGGCGCACATTGACGATAGTGTTTACGATGTGACTTGGATTTTGGTATTTTGAGGATTTTGTTCTGCGATTGGTATTTCTTATGTGTACCTTCATTGCATTCTATCCGTGTTTCACATATCAGCTGTATTGATGTTGCTTAGTATACACCCGGTACACTTGATTTGGTTTTATATATTTTGAGAATTTTTTTTTTATTTTTTGATTTCGTGCATATGGGTTACACATGATTTTGATATATGCTTCGACCTAGTTTTTATCCATTTTCGTATTGTGATTTCGATTCTGATATTCGATGAATGTTTTCGTGCACCATGTGCACCTGATTAGGATTCCTGCGCATACTTGGCGCACTTGATGCGATTTTGTGCACACCAGATGCACTAAATCGGGGTTTTGTGCAGATTAGATGCACATGATAGTGAGTCGTGCACGCCCGTTGCACTTGATAGATGTTTTGGTGCACACCTGTTGCACTTATTTTGTTTTTGTGTGTATTCATGGTATCTGTATTTGGTTTCGATTTCAGTGCGCACCGGGCGCACATGATATTTTATTGATGTGATTGGGATTGATTTCAGTTTGAGCAGTATGTTTCATAATCATTATTATTTGATTTATTAACCAGGCGGGACGTGTATGTTAAATAAAAGATATATATATATATAGTTATTTTTTTTTAAAATAAACGTCCGCTACTTATGCCGTGACACGTGCATTGCACGGCGATTTTCAAGAGGGGTTTTCGTATGCTTCTTTATTATGATATTTAGGTGATTTCACTATGATGCACACTATATATAAGTTGTAGATTGATTTATATTATGTTGGTTTTCATATTGGGTTTTGATATTTTATTCTCGCCATAACTCTGATGATTGCGTTATGCTTGACGGAGTAGATTTTTGTTATGTATTGATGATTTCGGAGCCCCGACAATTTGAGTGTTTTGCTAAATGTTTTAGTATTTGGAGGGGGAGTTTTAATTTAAATTCGGGGACCGAATTTCTTAAAGGGGGGAAGATTGTAACGTTTTAAAAATAATTAAATAAATAATTAAATCAATAAAATTGTTTAAGTGAATTTTATGAATTTCGGTAAAGTAAAATGTACTTTTCGTAAAATTAAACCGTGATTGTTTTTCATTATAATTTCAAAAATACATATTTTAATTGTGTAATTACTAGTAAATGGTGTTTATTTAGCCACTTATAAATTTTTATTTTAATTAAATATTTTTCCTAAATTAAATATTTTAAATATTAACATAAGCTTTTTTTTATACACTAAATTAGTGTAAATTACAAATTTGAATGGTTTTAATTTGTAAAAATGAGCCATGGTATATTAGAATCAAGTGTATAATAAGCAAAATCTTTTCCAAAATATCTCCATGGTTCTAGAAATTTCTAGGAAAAGGGTTAAATTGAAAAAGTTAGATAATAAAGGGTTTAAGTGAAAAAATGCATTATTTATGAACTTTCTACACAATACCACACATTTTTTCTCTCTCTCCACCCTCCTCCCTCTCCATGGCCGGCCTCCCCTCCATGGGTAGCCCCAAAATTTTTCCCCCATCATTTTTGCATTAAAATTCATCAAAATTCATCAAAAATTCCAAAAATCAATCTCAAAAATCAACATTCAACCTCTACCATTTTCCTTTGACCTATTTAGCATGGATTTTGGAGATGGAAAGCATGCATTTTGGAGGCTCATTTTCATGTTTGGGTTTCATATTTTGAAGGTATAAATTTCCTTCTTTTGTTTTATTTCTATTAGATGTTTCTTTTAAAGCATAATTAGATTTAATATATTAATTCTAGTTGCAAATTTTAAAATTAAAGTTAGGGTTTGTAAATTCAAGTTGTGGTTTTTATTAATTAAATAAGGTTATAATAGCTAGTTTAACTTCTTTTAGAGTGGAAAAATATTGCATGGTTGTTGTATAATAAATTGTTTATTCAAATTGTTTTAATTAAGCTATTTAGCTAACTAGATTTTTCAAAAATGTGTTTGTGGGTAAAATAAAATTCTTATTAAACTTGCTATCATTAGATGGTAGTTTTAATGAGAATATTAGCATATTAAAGGAAAGAAAAACTTAGTTGGATCTCTAGTTTCCTTTGATAATTGGAAAATAGTAATAAAATGCTAGTATTTTGTAAACTAGATTTTGGAAATTCCTATATAAATGAAATTAAAAATATAATCATGGTTGTATCATATCATTATCATCATGAATTGTAGTTTAGTATATTAATTCATGCAAAATCATGTTTTGTGGTGGAATTTAGGTATTTTGCTTGAAAAATATTGAAAATTGTTAAAGGTTGCAAACTAGAAATTTCAAATTAATACAAATTTGTGTAATAAAAATATAGTAATGGTTTGTATAGTCTAGTTATGCTATTTAATGAGTTTTATGACCATTGGTTTCATTTAAATGTCAAGTTTTGATGAAAAACGGTAAATTGGTATTTTCGGGTTTTACGAAATTGGACGGTTTGATGGATTTTAGGGTTTCGATGGATTTAATCATGTTTTATAATATAAGTAAGGTGTTTTAAAACTACGAGTTATTTGTTGATGTTTATCTCGATCCATCGGAGTTTGTACGCCGATATCGAGCGATATTTGGTTCTTTTGCATAGACGGGACATAGGTTTTAACCTATGCTTGTTCCTTGCGTCGTTTTGGCTTTTGTATGTGATTCAGTTTACGATACTATTTATATGTTTGCGTTTAGGTACCCCTCACGTGGACTGCGGGCGATGAAGAGGATGATGGCGACACCGTCTTCGGCAGACATGGACCAGGTGAGTAGATGCATATCTACGAGGGGAAGTCGGGTGGATGGCGTTTAGCACCCCCGCAACGTAGAATAGGAATAGTACTTATTGACATTAGGAAACCAGATGTGACCCTAGATTCTTAATGAGTAGGACCCTAGTAATGACCCTAGGCTGGACCAGACTGATTTAGGAAGACCATACCAGAGGATGAATACCCTGGAAGAGGTTCATAGGTTTCAGGTAGAAACACACACACGCACACACTGAAACTCGACATGGTGTATACGGGTATGTGTATATATATATAGGACTAGGTATAGGTATATATATAGATATATACAACACGTATGTGGGATACATTGATACACGGGAATGAAACAGGATAACTGGGCTTGATGCCGTGATTCTTGACTATACAGTCGTATTAAAGTGTTAGCGGATCATTAGAGAATGAGATAATGAACAGGTATACCTAAATTATAATGGGTAGTGATGATATTGAGGTACATGGGACTCTAAAATAGAACCCGAACTGTAACTTGTGACTGATCACGATATGATATATGTATGACTTGATTACGACATCATATAGGTGTGACCTGATGTCGATATCATATAGGTGTGACTTGATGACGATATGATATCAGTATGACTCGATCACAACATGATACATATGACATGCTATTTCTGAGGATAAATTAATGAGGTATATTTATGATGGCAATGTTATATAATTGATGTATGCGATTACAGCATAGCACCTCGATCATGATATGTGTTGATGATGATATTATACGAATAATGAGACACGTAGGTGATATTTGATCCGTACCCCGATATTGGGATGCCGTACGATGGATTTTACCGTACGAGGCATAAATATGATGATTGATCCGCACTCTTGATTTGAGGAAGTCGTACTATGTACGTGATGCTATTGAGGCAGGATCGCCGACTATTAGAGATATGGACCCAGGCTTTAGGTATACTTCTATCGACCAGTTCTTAGGTTTAGTTTTCCTTAGGGGGGGTTAGATGGACACTACGTTAGGTTCGAGTCGTATAGTGGTAGTGGTAATTGTATATCAAATGAGTGGATAACACACATCCGTCTTTACTTTCACATTGTAATCATAATGTTGCATGTTCTTACATATGTTGCTATAATCAGTATAAACTTTACCTATTAGGACACCAGCACCATTACCGATGATGCGCATATTCCACGCACACTTATTTGCCGGCTCACACACATCATCATCGGTAATTGCTATGTCACGTACACTTTAGATCATATTGTCTTTTATGGATAGAATCGGTTAACAACTAGACCGATATAATATTGTGATTATTCTCTGATGTTAGTATAGACATGATATTTATTACTTAGACATTCATGCATTCACATTTTCATGTTATCATGCAGTATTATGGGCATATGCCGACACTTATCATATAGTTACTCATGATTTTGAGATTTGGATTTCTATGAGATTTCTGGATTTTGGGGAAAACCGCAAGAATATGTAAAAAAACTTCTCTCTCTCCTCCTCCTCTCTTTTTAAAACATAAGATGCGATTTTCTCGTGATGTATGTGTCGTCCACCATGAGATTTCATGTTTTCTGTTGGATTTCGAGACCCGATTCGAGGAGTGGATGAACCGTCTCGGGTACATGGTGGGCCCGGTATGGTACCCCGGGGCAAGAAGATCGAGTTGTAGACGATGAGCCTGGCAGGGGAAGGCTACCTACCGGTGATGTCTGGTGCGGCGGATATCCGGAGGATACCGACCGTTGTCGTGAGATTTGATGATATGGGCCGATTCGGACTGACGGAGCCCGAGATATTGAGACTTGAGATTACATGTGTTGTGTCGATACTTGACACGGATTTCCATGGATTTCATTGTTGAGATTTCAGATTCTTATACACATTTTACTATGATAACAGCTAAAGATTTCTTATACAGATATTTCTGGATTTCAGGATTGCTTATTTTATATTCATGATGCATGCATATCCATTCATATGACATAGTATTATATGAGGCACTGACACGAGCACGGAGTATCTGCATTTACATGTAGTTTTACCCTGCTATTACTAGATGATTGGGATTTAATAGTGTAATATTATGACCTAGGATAGCGTCGTGCATTCGATTTCTTTTCGTAGATGTCTTCTACTCACGAGTTGGCAACTCACCCCCGTTGTGCCAAATTTTATTACAGGTTCGATGTACAGGTTTCCCTGGCAGCTTGCGGGCACATCTTTTCTTCAGGGTGATTTGCACGGTAGGTTGGTTCACTTGTATCTGAACCACCATTGTATTTTTTTATTCTTTCATTTGTATCTAGTAAGCACCATCAACCATACTTGTATTACTTGATAAGTTTATTGGACCAGTCTTTTATTTTGACCTTAGAGTCGCGCATGTTTTATTCTGATTTGGTGGTTTTGTTTTCTTTGAGTTTTGAGCCTCGCCCTTTGGCGTTGTATACTATTGTGCTTGTTGTGGTTGTTTCCGCCTGTTGGCGTTGATGCTAGCACCCATTTGGGGATGCTTTTTATTGTTTATTTATATTATACTTGTTGTACCCGTTTGGGGGCCAGTTTTTACAGAGGAGACTCTGCCGAAATTTTTGAGAAAATTTGCTGATGCTTTTAAACTTGTTTTCTTTTTTTCTTCTTCTTCTTCTTTTATGGTTTAGATTTCTGGGTTTCGGCTTACTAAGGTTACGTGGCGCCTCTAGACGCTTCGTAATCTAAGTGCCGGTCACGTTCCGTACTTTCGGGTCGTGACAGTATGAAGAGGCAGTAGGACAGGTTGAGAATTTGAGCGGAGAGAGTGAGCTGTACACCCTTCCAAATCAGACCTACCCGTTTCAATTTGAATCCCACAACTCCAGTTTTGAATGTCTATCTAGTGTTCCGAACGATTCATTGATTAAAGATAGAACAGATAATGAGTTGTGTGACTTTGTAGTGTTTGATTTGCCCGATTGTGAAGGGTCCCTTTCGAGTGAAACTACACATAATCCTTTTGACCTCTACACCTCCATCTTAGAACCTGAATTGATTGAAATCCATGCTTTTGATGAGGTGTCTGAAAAAATTGACTTCCACTTGATTAAGGATATTGGCGCCGGGAATATTTTGGATGATGGACCTGTAGATTTGGCAGAGTTTTTCTCTCCAATTCATCATCCCGAGTCAATAAATATTTTTCCCGAACCCCATATGCGTCTGGATTTTGAAGAGAAATGCATGGATGTGCTAAATTTTTAGAATTTTGAGGATAGCTTTGGGGATGAACCAGTTTTAATTGATGAGTCGGATTTTCCAATTCATCCTGTTCCTTTCATTGACTGTATACACCCTCCTGAACCTTTAACCGATAACCTTCCTCAATCACCTACCTCCATCCTATCCGTCGTTCCGACCTTGCAAGAACCCGTCTCACTTTCATTTCATATGTCTGGTTTACCAAGTTCGGCGTACCCATGGTTTCTCACGAATCTTGAGGGATTTGACCCCATTTCTCGATGGGTTAATAGATTAGCACAATCGCTTTTTACACATCGCTCATCACAAATTATGCTAATCTATTCACTCCATTTGCACCCTCAAGTTCGTACTCCACTTCTTTTTCCCTTCCGCCATTCTTCTTCTTCTGATATACCGAGACCGTATCCCACTTCTATCTCCATACGGTCTCGCGTATTCTCCATTTCTTTTCTCTACGCCTTCTTTCACCAACCACTGCTTTATCACGATAAGATCTTTGAATGGTTGGTGCTCACTTTTGGCCTGTGTAAGGCCTTGTATAGCTTGATACTGTTCTTTCCCCCATAATGCTGAACTTCAATGCTTAACAGTGGAAACACTCTTTTACTTAAGTTTGGGGGGACCCTTTTTTTTGTATATATATATTTTTTTGTTTTTTTTTGTTTTCCCTTTTTTGTATATAATTTGTTTCTTGGGAGCGCCGACAATTTTGGCCCTCTTGGTGTAGCCTGACAGTGAGGGCACTGTCAAGTTTAAGTTTGGGGGTGTGCTCGGTAAGCTTTCTTCCTTCGCATTCATTTGTATATTTTTCATTTACATACCTTATTAAAAATCCCACAAAAATCGAAAATTTTCCAAAAAATATAAAAACTTTGTCGTCAAGTTAGCTAATAGGGTAACTTAGATTTTTATTCTGAAAGTTTAGTTGATATGTTAGAAATAACTAAATTCTAGACTTAGGAATTGAAAATCCTTAAAATAACCCTCATTCTGTCTAACTTTGGTAAGTATACGTCCTTATAGTTTTTTGAGTTCAGTTCTTGAGTTAAGTCAAGATGAAGGGAAAGTATTGAAGCTTTACTGGAGGATAAGTCTGAAAAATAGTTTCTTTTCTCGAGTTCAAATTTAGAAAGTATATACCCTACAAACTGCACTTACACGTACCTTGAAACTTGGGATTGTAGAGGATACCTAGAAATACTCTTGCCTGAAAGCCTAGTATGAAAGAAAAAACGGTATTTAAAGCTAAACACCAAAAGAGCATGTTGAAAAATATATCCGGTCTTGAAAAAGAAAAAGAAAAAGAAAAATAAAAAGAAAAATAGAATAAAGTCAAGACCTGGAAACTGCTATTTACGCTTTAAGCTCACACATTCAGTAATCGGCCGTTAGTGCCTCAAGAAGCATTAATAGTCGCATGAAAAGTTTGTAAGCAACACCATCCATCATTAAATGAAAAGAAGTAGTATTAGGTATTAGGGCAAGGGTATTATAGCTTGAATTGAATTCTTGAGTGTAGGGGTGCAAATATATACACACGTAGGGGTATACAATTGATGTTTGGATAAGAGATAGAAATAAAGAATAAGACTTGTGTTTTCTGTAAAGTTGATAAAAATCCCTGATTTGAGGCCGCACTTTAGAAGGAAAACTCAGGAGAACCAACATCTTTCTAAACTTTTTTGGAACGTATAAGATCTAAAGTTAAACAGATAGGAGGTGTGAAACAGAAGGGTTGGATATTTCTAACTTAGGATGATAGAATTTCTAACGTAAATACTAAATTGTAGGAGTAGAATCGATGTTAACTTATAACACTAGCTTGACGGGATTTTGTGGGTAGTATCCGCTGAAAACACTCAGGAGACAACACTCCTCCTACTAGGGACACCTAGAGGTTTAACGGCTTATTGCAGGCGCTCAGTGCAATCGCGTTCCCTGCGAAAATGCGGTTAGGATTTTATTTTTGTGAATAATTGGTTTTTCTCGGGACGAGCAAAAGTTAAGTTTGGGGGTATTTGTTCATAACAGAATATTGCATTTTATACCGCCCATTCTTATGCTCATGTGTTTATAGGTAGGTGCTTTTAATCAGTTTTTGCTACATATTTACAGGATACTGGTTCTCAGCTCTAGACAGTGAAATTCATAGAAAAGTACGTCAAATTCCGGATTACTGCCAACAACAGATAAAACACGGGTCTCCGCTCTCTATCCGTATGTTGCCACACACCAGTTTAAGGAACAAAATGGCAAATCGATGTCATTTTCGTGCACAAAGCTCAATGTCAACACAAGATCCAACATATTTACGCGGAGCTCGAGGAAATCTTGGCAAAAGATCCACATCACATCACCTTTTGATCTACTGAAATTCTGGAAGAAATAGGAAGAGTTTATGAGAAAAAGTCATATACCACACTGAAGAGTACTAAAAACTAGGGAAAACCACCAAATTTCTTGGCCTAACTCCACTAAACGGCTGCGGTTCCACGGCATAAGCAAGCTTAGGCCGCGGAACCGCGGCCATTTAGTCTCCTCTCGTTGTCGTTTTTCAGGGGCATGTTGGTCTTTTCTTGTAGGGGCAGATTCTTGCCCTAGGTTTCCAGTTCCCCTCCTATAAATACCCCAGAACTGAGCCAAGCCAAGGTGTTAATTTCTTTAGCCTCTTTTAGTGTAGTTTTGTTCTTCTTCTTCTTTTTCTTCTTCATCTTTCCTCCATGAAAATGTAGTGAGAGCATTGAGTGGATGTTAAATGAAGATGAGAGTTTTTGTATCATTCTTGTTTGTTAGCTTCCCCTTGAAATTCTTGCTTTCTCTTGATCTTTCAACCTCTTCATTGAGCTTGAAAGTTTAAGGGTTCGTTATTGATCTCAAGAGTTGTATCTTCTTATGGAATTAGTGCTTCATTTCACATGAGTTATTTTCCCTTCTCTTGATCTTGCAACCTCTTGATTGAGCTTACATGTTTAAGGGTTGGCTATTGATCCCATGCTTGTCTTGAGTTCTAGTTTCTAGTTCTTTTTATTGCTTATTTCTTTCTTGCTTTTTATTACCTTGCTTTTCTTTCTTGCACTTTAAATTCATGCACTTACTTACTTGTAATCTTTTCTTTTCTTTTGCTCTTTTTGGTTCTTTTTGTGAATGGTTGTAATTATTGTTGTTGTTAAGAATCAATACGATATTGTAAGTTAATACTTCCTTGCTCATTTCCTTTTCCCGTTATTTTCCATTAAACTCCGCCCAAACGATACGCAAGCGCTCCGTTAGGCACCCTACCCTAACAAGGTAACGGTGATTCCTAACCGCGACCGGTTGCGTTCTGTTTGGCTGGAGGCAAAAGCAAGAGACAAGAACGGAAGGACAAGGGGTAAATAAGCCGGATTCCACGAATACCGTGCTTAAATCCCCTAATCCACGTTGTTGCCAATTGCTCTAGCTTCAATTGGTCAAGACTCGGCTCAAAGGTTTTGAGTGCGGATTTCTTTAGCTTACAATTTCGTATCTTTTTCTTAACAACTTTATACTTGCAAATAATACACATAGGTTAGATTGAACAAATATATACTCATTCTTTATTGACTCGTCTAAGACAAGAACGGGCATACAACCATCTCCCTGTGGATCGACCCGTGTTTAACCGGCTAGCTACATAGCGACACCGTCCTGATCACGGTAAACTTTAGAACTTTGAACATCCGACACGCCAAAAGCGTGCGATCAGGCGCTACCGTAGTCTTACATGGTCTCAGAGCCACGCCATTAACCTTTACTAGCTTGCTCTAACGTATTTAGAATTTCAATCCGACGAAATTTCTATAAACCGCGTTTCCAATTGTTCAGTTTCTGTCGAATTTGTTTTGTGCTCTAAAAATTTTTTTGGGCATGTTAGAAAATCAGGCAGGGTTTTTAAAGAAATCTGAGAATATTTGGTCGGCTGATTTCACTGTAGCACGGCGGATCCGCGGCCGTACCCACGTTTTGGCCGCGGATCCATGGCCGTACTGTAGCAACACTGCACCAAATTTCTTCAGTTGGTCTCTGACTTGGAAAAGGGGTTTCTGTTAATTTTATTTTGGGCCTAGATTTGTCTGAGTACTGGGAATTGTGCTTGGGGCCCACTTCGGGAAATTTTGTCGATCGAAAATTTTAAACATGTTAGTTTACAGTATTTACATTATATCTGCTACCGTGAATGTCATTCGATCGGTAAATCCTGTCTAATTGCTATAGCCCTTTTAGACGGATTTGCGAACGTGACATTCTTGTTGATGTTCTGTGTTGTGCTGTGATGTTGCGGATTTGTCGTGGTGGATAGCCTGGATGCAATGGTAGTACAGTTTGGTTATTTATGTACATTTGATATTGCGGGGCGAGCGTCTGACATGTGGACTGCCGTCACTGCCTGTTTGTATATTATTCTTTTGGGGCACGACCGGGCTGAGGTCGATGTACCCGTTGTATATATATTTACTTTCTGTACTAGGATTACCACGCGGTGGGGTGCACGGATAGCCGAGTTTTAGAGGGCAACGGGCCCGCATCTCATGGCTTTGAGACGGAAAGGGTTTTACTCTAGAATTTGCGGGCTATTCACCGCACTCGTAGGGGGTACAAGTTGGCCCAAGGAGGGGTGCTCAAGTTACCGGATTCCGTGAAGTGCTGGGTAGTCCATTCACGTTGTTGAAGCGGGCTGCCTCGCTTCAGGTTTTGGCGGGAAACTTGCCGAGCCCGTAGGGGTTTAGGATTTCATTGCACAGGCTATCTATATAAGCAGGGGAACGTCGGGTTTCAGTAGTGGCTCTATGTAATCTGGGGATCCCAGATTATCTGTATTGTTCTGTGATGCTTATTACATTTATCTGATGTTGCATTTTATCACGCTATGAGCGAATATTATATATTTATATATATACTAGTAGATGTTGTATATGTTTTACACTCGCGCTAGTCCAGTCCCCACTCTGTCGTTAGTTAAGTAACCTAACGGGTGATGACGGGACCCAGTGGCGAATGCGGATGGCATATACGTACATCGTATTTTCGTTCTTTATTGGTGTGATCAATTGATGGGACTGCATTGATTCGGATCAATGCAAGCTAAACAAACCTATTCTGATGTTGTTGGAACATTTTTCAAAAAAGCTGTTTTTGCAAGGACCTTCTCTTTTGTTTTGCACAGTGGTATTCGGTTATGAATATCCAGCACCTTCGTCGATGAGGCAAGGGCCGAGATCCCTTCACCGGGAGTGACCACTTGGACAGAAGTTTGCGTCAGGGTAATAACTTCACTATAGCCGATTACTTTTTGCTTTGTATCATGGTATTCAGTTAGAATATCCTGCACCTGTTAGTGTATATGCCCTAGGGGCCATTATTGTATCATACTAGATTGTATATTACTTAATGGAAGCTTGGGATATTCATAGTTGTATTGACAGACTTGCTAAATATGGTAGTATGCTACTTGGTTTGTGTCTACTTTAATATGTGCATATGTTTCTTGTAACGTATCACTTATACATATTAGTAGAGCCCATAGGTTCTTTGCTTGATTACCAGCGTTCTGATGGCAGTCATAATAGTGGGGGCTGGGTAGTCTATAAGCAACATCCTATAATTGTCCCTAGTCGAAGGATTATCGAGACTGGGTATCGATACTCCAGAATAGACTAGTGTGTATGCTTCTCATCCCATTTGGGGAGATGGTCTATCCCACAGCCATTAGTACGTCGTACTGGAGATAGTATACAGGTGCTCGTTAGATTACGGGTATACCGGACAGGACTCGCAGGGGGAAATGTTGGTTGGTATTATACCCGTCGTTAGTTAACAGTTCCCAGGTGACATGAGTACAGCATAGTCCGCAGACTTGACACTGCTTCTTCGCCTCGAGTGTGTCCCACTATTCTTAGATTGCTACCCTACCACGGCTTAAAGGAGTCGTGCAAACAGGTAGCAATTGGGTGCAGTCCCGAGCACTTGGAGGCAGTAGTGGTTAGACACTATTCGTCTCTCCCGGTATTGGGAGATGATATCGCACTGTGTCAGAGAACCATTACGAAAAGTCCCTGGCCAGGGCAAGAGAGATTTACTGGTAGGTTCCAGTAGTTTCTTAGGGTGTAATGGGCTACACTCCGACATAACTTATACCGCTATTAGGGGACTGACGCTTGCCCCCCTAGGCTCGATATGCGATAGTCTTAGATGAACAGACCGGACTGTACGGAGATTGTCACATCAGGCTCAGTAGGAGTTCGGATTGGTTTCCTCATCGTCCTTCTTATCGACATCTACCTGGGGACCGTTATGTACAGCTAGTGCCGCTTGCGGTCTGTGGTTAAACACCCTGCCAGCATAGTGTCGAGGCTTTAGATTCCCACACAGAGGGTTTCCCTGCTCCAGGCGAAACGATCTAGAGGTCGTATGGTTTTATGACAAGGGTTCGGACGTGTACGTATGTTTACGCACGTACAACGTTCGGACAGTTTTTACTAGCCGGCATTGGTTTTAGCCAGATTCAAGTATCAGGTTATTGGATTTATACAGTCTAAAGTTTTCCGTGTTTTCACGGATTGTAGGGGTGTTCTCGTAATTTGTCGGGAAGCTTCTAGAAGCATGGTGACTTGGGGGGGTAAGGTGGCATTAGCATTAAATGATATTATGACTCATTATGTGTGATTCATCATGTCATTAATGCATTATTAAATACTTAATGACTCACATAGTGAATCACTCATAACGCATTTATGTAGCATGATGAATAATCTCAATTTATTCATTTATTCATTTATTCATTATACTTCATATATCAAGTGAGAAACAATATCATATTTCATTCTAATCATCACCTACTCTCTCCTCAAGCTCTCTCATTCTTGAAACCCTAACCCTAACCTCTCATGTGTTGAGATCAAGAGTTAGCTAGACTAATACATCCATAACCTCACTCTATATCCCCTAGGTATCTTAGATTAGCACTTTGAGCAATCTAGTTATCTCAAGTTAGAGATCAAGCTTGGCGTAGGAGCTCTCGGGTGGATCGTCTTTGACTAGAGGAGGCCGTTGAGGTGCCGATGTTCTAAGGAGCCTACGAGGAGTGGAGGACAGCGATGAAGACCCGAAGGACATGCAACGTGAGGTATAACTTCAAATCCGAGTAGTTAAACCTCTCGTAGGTTGTTAGTAATGGTTTAGATACGATTCATGCGCACAAGTCCGTGTTACGAAGCTTTGATAATCGTTTTTCATATATTCCGCCTCCCCGCAAGTTCGTGGGGTGTGTGACATGGACTTATAGTGGTATCAGAGCCAACTAAACCATTACTAGCTTGTTAGCAACTGATTAGAACTTCGATCGACGGAAAAACACGAAAACAACACCACGAACACCCTAACAGTTTCTGTAAATTTTAAACGTGTCAAAAAAATATTTGATATGCCTTAAAATTCACAGCAGGGAAATATAAGAATACTGGGAAAATACGAGATCCTAACTCGGCAAGACGGTCGCGGATCCGCGGCAAGATGGTGCTTTTGGCCGCGGATCCGCGGCAGAGTCAACTTCGAGTTGTCTCGGATTTTCACAGAAATTCATATTTTTTGGTTTTTTGTTTTCCCGTATATTCTGTTTCTACCCAGGTTACTTCAGTACAATTTTGCTTTTGGGGTAGACACGGATAAAGGTAGTCGATCGATGTTCTAAATTAATTGCTAATTGGGTTTTTATCTGTAATGTTTAATGTGTTTGTAAACCTCCCCTAACAACTAGTATGTCGGTTGGTAGGGGGTTGCACATTTCTGAAATGTTTACTGTTCATGTATATGGACTTGATTGGGATGTTGTGATAATTAGCCGGGGTTTGAGATGTGTTTTATATTCATTCATTCGATGTAAATGTAATATGATGTAATATTCTTTTGCGGGGCACATACAGGTTGCGGTTGTAGCCACCGTTGTATTATTTCATTTTTACTATTTTTGCTCTTAGGATAGACCCAAGGTGGGGTGCACAAACTACGGGGTACTTTGAAGTGTTTAGTGGCCTACTCATGTTGTAGAGGGAGACCGCTTCACTTCGGGTACTTGGCGGGTAGTTTGCCGTACCCGTAGGGGTCTAGGGTGGGGTAATGGCTATTCATCACAACTGTGTAATCCGTCTTTTATTGCAGGCTAAGAGCAAATGCGGATTGCTAGTATATCCAATAAAGATCATCAGTGATCTGTAATGCTTATTATTGCGTCTGACGAATGTACAATATCTATATATGATAGCTATTAGACATCACTTATGTTTTACACCTGCGCTAGCCCAGCCCCCGCTCTGTCGTTAGTTAAGTAACCTAACGGGTGATGACGGGACCCAGTGGCGAATGCGGATGGCATAAGAGGACGTGGTATTTTCGTTGTTTTCTGCAATGACAGGATAAATGATGGGACGCATTATTATAATGAAAAGAAAATAAACCAAAGTTTAATCGTTGGAACAAATTAAAAAGAAACCACTCGGTTATTTGAAAAGAGCAGAATTTTTTAATTGCAAAGCTTTAACCACTCCTTTTTAAAAAGCTATCTGGTTCCTTCGATTATATCAAGTTCACTACGTTCACGGTTTCGCCAAAACCATTCGTAGCCCTCCGTCATTTCATTTGGGTATTCAGTAGTATTCAAGCTATGTATTTTGACCTAACGCCAAGGCATAGTGTTTGGTAGCTGCTGGGTATTCATTTGTTGCATAGATAGATGTGTTAGTTTGGGACAGTCGTATTATCATTTTGGCCTAACGTCAAGGATATGTACGGATGGGTTCAAATTAACAAGGATAATGATGGTTAGAACTTGACATGTGACTTATGATATTTTGACCTAACGCCAAGGTCATAAGAGCATGGGGCAAAAACCCATATCGGGAATTTCTAAAGAAACTGAAATTTGCAGAGAGAGCATACCATTTTGGAGTTTGATGAATGTTGGTAGGATTCCTTCAACATTGTCATACGATGATATTTTGGATCCCGATTTTACTGTGAGTACATGCTACTTATCAGGAGATTCGTCACTTAACGATCAATGCTATAAACCAAGTAGGTGCCTAGAAAGGTGTCAGCGGGGTTACGCCCCCAGATAAAATAGGTTATTTAATTAAGGAACTTCGCGAAAGCGTTGGAAAACCTTCCTCGAAGTATCGACACTGGCCTGGCTGAACGGTTAAGCAAGTATTGTACGGTGAGAATTGTCCTGACTAATTCTTCTTTTATGGTTTGAGGAAGGATTCGAGAAACAGTGGGAGCCATCCAGTTTAGATAAACTAAAAACCAATCTAAACTTGCAACAGCATCATGCTAAAATGTTTTCTTCTCTTTTTCTCATTGCAGCGACATTGTGACCACACATAGGTTACATCTAGATAACAAATTGACTGAATCTGACTTATATGACTGGCAAAGGTCTGTCCAGATGTCCATTGCCTATGACAAGTTGGACCACACTATTACTACTCAAGATCCTGCAGTCCCAGGTCTAGTTTCCACTGTCACGGATATGGATATCCATCAGACAAGGAAAAAGGATAAAGCGGAAGCCATGTGCCTCGTGTTAGCTTCAGTTGATGGTGTAAACCAGAAGCAGCACGAGAAGATGGACTCAGTTTCCATCCTTCTCCATAACAAAGATTTACATGGAGAGCAATCTCATATCGCAAGATATAAGACCTCGAACGAATTAATTCAAGCGAGGTTGGCCGTCGGGTCATCTGTAGGAGACAACGTCCTTACAATGACTAGCTATATTGATGAGCTCCAGGACCTGGAAACTACGTTGGGAAACAGGTCAGATACAGACTTGATTCAACAGTCTCTACCTTCCACCCTGAAGGAAACCAGGGAACTAGAAGGAAAGAGAAGGGCAAAAGTTTCAGGACTAAATGTAGTAAAAGCGGGACATTCCTATTGTTATGGATTTGGGCGTTGGCAGAAGGATTGCAGGGCTTTTGAAGCCAGTAGCCAGGATACGAAGCATGTTGTGGCTTCAGCCTCAAGTGTGTTTGTAATTGAGAACTGTTTGTCAATTAACTTTACTTCCTGGGTACTAGATACCGGAGCAGGATCTCATATCTGTAATTCATTACATGCTTTGAGAAACCATAGAGTTATAAAGGTAGGTGATTTGTCTCTCAGAGTTGCAAACGGAATGAGCGTGGACGCTGAATCCGTAGGAGAATATCGCCTAGGTTTAATAAGTGGGCAGATATTGATTCTACGTAACTGTCTGTATGTACCTAGTATGACTTGTAATATCATATCAGTATCCTCACTTTCGAGAGAGGGATATGATTTTACATTCGTAAATGATATAGTTCACATCCACCTAAATCAAGTTTTGATTGGGTCTGGTACATTAGATAACGACATATACGTATTGAGTCAAGCTCAGGTTTTCAATATCCAGAACACACTTAAAAGAAAGTCTCCGGAATTAAATCAGGCTTTCTTATGGCATTGTAGACTAGGTCCCATCAATGTGAGAAGGTTGACTAAGTTATATAAAGAAGGATATTTGAATCCGTTCGAATATCAATCTTATGCTACTTGTGAATCTTGTCTCATAGGAAAGATGACAAAAACTCCATTTACTGGACACGTAGTAAGAGCAAGCGAGCTCTTGGGACTCGTACACAGTGACGTGTGCGGTCCAATGTCTACACATGTGCGAGGAGGTTATTCCTACTTCATTACTTTTACGGATGATTTCTCTAGGTATGGATATGTCTTCTTAATGAAGCATAAATCCAAGGCCTTTGAGAAATTCCAAGAATACAAGAATGGAGTAGAAAACCAAACCGGCAAAAGTATCAAGACACTGAGATCTGATCGAGGTGGTGAATACTAAAGTGCCGAGTTCCTGGGTTACTTAAAAGAAAATGGAATTCACTCTCAGCTTACTCCTCCAAACACACCACAACACAACGGTGTATCAGAAAAGAGGAATCGAACCCTATTAGATATGGTTCGTTCCATGATGAGTAAGGCTGAGTTACCGCGATCATTCTGGGGATATGCACTAGAATCAGCTGCATATCTTTTGAACATAGTTCCTACCAAGACTGTGCCTACCACAACATATCAGATGTGTAGTGGGAAGAAACCCTATCTTCAGTATCTGAAGATTTGGGGATGTCCAGCTTTTGTTAAAAAGCAGCATGCAGACAAGCTCGAGGCACGATCAATACAGTGTAAGTTTGTGGGATATCCAAAGAACTCCAGGGGGTAACTATTCTATTACACAGAGGAATAAAAGGTTTTTGTTTCTCGTAATGCCCATTTTCTAGAACATCAGTTTTTAGAAAAGGAAATAAATGGGTGCGAAATAGAACTGGAAGAAATTCCAGAACCACAAACTGTTACTGAAAGTATGGTAGAACCAGAGGTTTCAGAAGAAAGGGACATACCGACGCCACTCCGCAGGAGTAGTAGGCAGTCTCATCCGCCCGAGAGATACTACGGTTTTCTCGTAGAAGGGGATAGAGAGGATTGCACTATTGACTATGATGAGCCTACTAGCTTCCAGAAAGCCATTCAGAGCGGCGACTCGGTAAAATTGCTGGATGCAATACAGACCGAAATGGAGTCCATGTACACTAACAAAGTATGGACTTTGGACATGGCTCCAGAAGGGGTAAAACCCGTAGGATGCAAATGGATCTTCAGAAAGAAGATTGGTGTAGATGGACAGGTTGAAACCTATAAAGCTAGACTTGTTGTAAAAGGTTTCCGTCAAAGACCTGGTTTGGACTATGACGAAACCTTTTCTCCAGTGGCTATGCTGAAATCCATTCGGGTCCTTCTTGCTATTTCTGCCTTCCACGATTATGAGATATGGCAGATGGACGTAAGACGGCCTTTCTAAATGGAAATTTGGAAGAGAGCGTCTATATGGATCAGCCAGAGGGATTCATTCAGAGTGGGAGCAGCGGTAAAGTATGCAAGCTGCTTAAGTCCATTTATGGACTAAAGCAGGCATCGCGGAGTTGGAACATCTGTTTTGATGATGCTGTCAAAGAATTTGACTTTATCAAAAATCCATATGAATAATGCATATACAGTAAGATTGTAGGGAGAGCAGTAGTATTCCTCATCTTGTACGTGGGTGACATTCTCCTAATAGGAAATGATATTCCTAAGTTACAGTCAGTCAAAAGATTCTTGTCACAGAAATTCTCCATGAAAGACCTGGGTGACGCCACCTACATTCTGGGGATCCAGATCTATCGTGATAGATCAAAAAGGATGTTGGGACTTTTGCAGTCCAGGTACATAGACTCCATATTGAAAAGATTCAGTATGGAAGATTCTAAGCGCGGTAATCTAACGGCTTGTCACGGAATCACCCTCTCCAAAGATATGTCTCCCAAGACTGATTTGGAAAGGGATCGCATGTCGATTATACCCTACGCTTCAGCGGTAGGCTCTATAATGTATGCGATGTTATGTACCAGACCAGATGTAGCATACGCAATAAGCATAGTAAGCCGGTATCAAGCAAACCCAGGAAAGAGTCACTGAATAGCAGTAAAGAACATTCTCAAGTACCTGAGGAGGACTAAGGAGATGTTCTTGGTGTATGGCGGAAAAGACCTCCAGATTGAGGCCTTTGCCGACTCCGGCTTCCAGAGTGACAAAGATGACTCCAAGTCCATGTCGGGTTATGTCTTTACCCTCAATGGAGGGACGGTCTGTTGGAAGAGTTCCAAGCAGGAGACCGTTGCTGACTCAACGATGGAAGCGGAGTACATAGCTGCTTGCGATGCCGCAAAAGAAACTGTCTGGATGAAGAAGTTCCTCACAGAACATCAGGTGGTTCCTACCAGTGATGGTCTAATACCTCTGTATTGCGACAACAACGGCGCTACAGCTTTAGCGAAGGAACCCGGGTTCCATCAGAAGTCCAGACACATCGTAAGGCGGTATTGTTAGTTGTATGTATGCCCTAGAGGCCAGTATTGTACAGATGATGTATATTATATTGGATGCTTGGACATATATAGAGATGACTTTCTTGCTCGATATGATAGTATGCTATCTGGTTACTCTTTATCTTAACATGTACACTTGTCTCTTTATACTGTCTTATAGTTACATGTTGGTAAAGCCCTTAGGATGTGTACTTGACTACCTGGACTATGATGCAGATCATACTAGTGAGGACATGGTAGTCCATAGGTACATCCTTCAAGGTCCCTAGTCGGAGGTGTATCGAGACAGGGCATCGATATACTAGTGTAGACTAGCGTATATGCTTCTCAACCCATGAGATGGGCGATGGATGATCCCATATCCATTGGTGTTTGACATCGGAGATGGTGTACGGGTGCTCAGTGGAGACTGGGTACACTGGACAGACTCGCCGAGAACTCCTAGATGGTATTACACCTCACGTCAGATGGCAGTTCTCAGGTGACACTTGTACAGGTTAGTCTGTAGACCCGAGATCGTCATAGAGTCTTGTGTGATTCCCACTGTGCTTTGATCTCCACCTTACCACGTCCATGAGGGCATGCAAAACGGTGGTCTTTGGGTACAGACCCGAGTCACATGGAGGCAATGAGCGATAGGAGGGGTTTCGTCTCTCCCGGTATTGGGGGTTGATGTTGCGCAGTGCTCGACTGGCCGTAACAGGGAAGTCCCTGGCCAGGGCCGATCATAGATTTGCTGGTAAGTGTTACCAGTAGTTTCTCGACCCGTTATGAGCCTCACATCGGAACGACTTATCGGTTATTGGGGTCTGACATTTACCACCCCTAGATTTGATATGCGCCATATCAGACGAACAGACCGGACTGTACGGTAAGTGTTACTGGTTAGATTTACAGGAGTGTGAGCGGGCTAGCTCGTCGATCTTCTGATCGATCAATACCCGGATGGCCGTTATGTTTAGCAGACCGCTTGCGGCTTGTGGGTGCTTGATATGATCATCATCTGCTACCGGCGTATTGACGAGTCTTTAGAGTCCTACACAGAGGTTTCCTGGCTCAAGCAAAACGAAATAGGAGCGCATATGAGATATGTGCAGGACCGAGAATAATGCGTGTATGTGATACCGTATTTCATTCTCGCGATGGATGTATCGATTGGTTATATTCGATATAACCTAGATATCGAATCAAGGATTGATTCGATAAGCCGATACATAGGATACTAGTCGGTTATATGCGATATGACCGGATCGTTAAATCAAGTGTTGATTTAATGATTTAATGTATAATTATATATATTTGATATATTATTTTGCATTAACTAGTATTGGTTCACTTTAAATGGATTTTCTCACTTGATGTGCAAGAAGTATATGTGATATACTTTTGTGCACATATTTGTATCATGTTTGATGATACTTGATCATATTGTTAAGTGTATAGAATTAAACCATGGTTAATTTGATGATTAGGGTTTTGCATATTCATTTATTTATTTATTTGTTCATTTATTTATTTGGAAATGATTTAGATAAGAATGGTGGCTTTATTTGTTTTTAGTTGAAGCTTCATGAAGCTTTGACTTCTTAACCATTCTTGTCTTCATGCTTAACCCTAACCCATCCAAGTAACCATGGTCTATTCTCTACACTCTACCCTAGTTAGTATATGATAAGTATTCATTTACTTTTCTATTTTAATTAACACTTATCATATTCTAGCTTTATTCTCTCCTTCTTCTTCAAGAAAGAAAGCTTGATGTCATCAATGGCAACTTGAGTTCTAAAGTGAGAAATCCAATTCTAAAGTGAACCCACCTCCTATTTCTTCACCCTCTATCTCTTGCCAAGTTGTTTTGGGTGTTTTCTTCCCAAGTTTCACAAATTTGTGAAGTCGGAGCTTGAACTTGTGATGCCTCGACGTAGATCATCTTCGGCACGAAGCCGACGACCTAGTCCGCCCATTTCTCCGATCAAGCCGACGATTGAGTCCAGGATTCGAGATGGACAGCGAGAGGATGCCTACGTGGAGCCAAGGAAGTGGATATCCGGATCTACAAAGGTTGTAGCTTCTTATCTTAAGTTAAGTTGTTAACTAGATTTGTATATCGCCTAAATTTCTAGTTAACGATCCGTATTAGGGTTTCTCGGCACCCGTAAAATTTGAAATTGGCATGGTTGATGCCTTGTGAGACTTCATTAGCGTGCCTAGGAACCCTACAGTGGTATTAGAGCCTAGCTAGAGCCTTAGGCGAAGTCTAGACGACGTTTGAAACCCAAATACGCATCGAAACCCTAACACATCATGCTCTCTGGACTTTTTCTAAAAACCGGGATTTTTCAAGATTAAAAATGCTTAAAAAATTCAGCAGGGAATTCTAAGAATTACGGTGCAAATTTTTTCCAATGAACAGTATAGTATGCGGCGGAACCGCGGCAGAAGTATGGCTTCTGCGGCGGTTCCGCGGCCTATTGATGACGTCAGCCCTCCTCCTTTGCACAGTAATTCATCATTTCAGCAGCTGAGTTTTATGGGTATTTTTAATATTTATTCTAGAGTTGGATTTTCTGGGGTGTTTTAGAGCTTCAATGTTTCGATCGGATTATCAAATTTCGTCTTTGTGTTTTCCGGATGACTTTAGAATATGTTAAAAAGTTCGACCGGATATAAATACCCAACTTTTTCCCTGCCGGAAAATATCCAAGTGTTGGATTTTTGTGTGGTTTAAGGACGTTCTAAGTAGTGCAAGTAATGCGATGGTCCCTCTAGAAGACAACAAACCTTAACTCGATTATGTGACCGTCTTGAACTGCCCTTTGAACCTTCGGGTTTGGGGCAGTACGGCGTGCCACATGTGAGGCGTTGGCTTGACCCTTCTACGGCTGGACCGTTGGTACTGAGGCATGAAGTGAATGTCTTTGAACCTATTTCATGTATTGAACAGTTTCGGGAAAACTTGGGTGTTCGAATGTTCGATCGGAAAGTTTAATATATTCTATTTATCCGGAATGGGATACAATAATTGGAATTCACAAACAGTTATGAGATAACTGAATGAATGTTATAAATCTAGCGGTTTAGTTTCTTTTGATATTGAAAAGAGTTTTCGATAATGAGACTAAAATGCGGGGTTTATAACTGTTAGGCATGTGCCGTCTAAGTATTTCATTTGATTAGGCATGTGATGTCTAAAGAGATTGCGGATTCCAACTGTTGTAGTTTTACACTTTCTTTTCTGTGACCGTAAGTGTAATATGTGATATCGCCGGTTTCGTTGCTATATGTCAACGACAATTGGGATACGCATATTTACTTACGTTGATGACATGTGATGTTATGTGTTGCTGGATATGTTATATTGGATTGTCGTGTTTGAATAGCCGGGGGTTTTTATGTGAGATGAGTGTTTTTCATTTTCATTCATGTAAAAACTTGTATGTAATATTCTTTTATTTGGGACACTTCCAGGTTGCTGAAGTTGTCACCCTTTGTATATTATTTACTTTTCCGCATTAGGATAGACCCTAGGAGGGGAGCACAAGTAACCGGGTTCTGGGGTCCAGTGGGAGACCAACTCGAGGAGTCGAGTCCGGGTCTCCTAACCCTAGAATTGGCAGGGTTGCTTGCCGCTCTCGTAGGGGTCTAGGGGTGTGGGATTGGCTATTCATCACGACCGTGGAATCCGTGTTTTATACTGGCTCGTATCGAAAACACGGACGTCCTAGTATATCCAATGTTTCATATGTTTCTTCTGCTGCGATATCTGTGATGTGATCATGTGATGTTCTGTGATAGATACAGTATATAGTATATATGATATATTATATAGACGTTACTTATGTTTTACACCCGTACTAGCCCTGCCCCGCTCTGCCGTTAGTTACCTAACCTAACGGTGCACGAGGGGACATCGAGGCGAATGCGGATGGCATAAGTGTACGTCGTATTTATCTGTGATGTTTAGGTACTTAATTGATGGGACTTCATTAATGTGATTAATGAAAGAAAAGAAACCTAAGATGTTGTAGAATCGAATTTCAAAAATAAAACAGGTAGCTACAGTTCTTGCTTTGCATAGCGGTATATATGATATACCCTGCACCTTATTCGATGAGGAAAGGACCGAGATCCCTTCACCGGGAGTAACTCCTTTAGCAATAACTGGCAGATGCTACATACTCGGTTTGCTTTTGATTATTTTTTTTCTTTTGCTTTGCACAGTGATATATATGATATATCCCGCACCTCATTCGACGAGGAAAGGGCCGACGATCCCTTCACCGGGAGTGACCCCTTTAGCGAAACTAGAAAATCCTCAAAATCACTCCTTTTTTTTAACTACATTTGATTCTACAACGATATCAAGTTCATTACGCAATAGGTTTTCAGAAAAACCTGTCGTAGCCCTCCGTCATTTCAAATAAGTCCTGTTTAGTATTCGTGCTGCGTTTGTTGACCTTGTCAAGGCGCAGTGTGCGGTAGCTAACCAGTATTTATCTGCTTATGCATATGATGCAGATTGGGTTAGGGTAGTCGTACGGCCTTGTTGACCTTGTCAAGGGTCGTGCGAGTGGGTTTGATTCAATCAAGAAATGACGGGTTGAACTTGACTTGCGGTCTATGGTTTGTTGACCTTGTCAAGGTCATAGATCGTTCGGGGTAAAATATTATCGGGAATTTCAAGTATTGAAATTTGCAATGAGATTGCATACCTTCTATGAGATAGTTGGATCCCGATACCCACTGCGAGTAAGAGTTACTCATGGGAGAGTTTTACACATTACAATTAGCCGATCAAGTAGGTGTCTAGAAATGTGTCAACGGGGTTACGCCTCTGGGAAAACGAGGTTTACATTAATTAGGTTCATGCGAAAGCACGGGGGACCTCCCTCAAAGTACCGACACTGGCCTGGCTGAAAGATTGGCGAACTTGTAGTGTGTAATTAATCCCGGCCAGTCTTTCCTTTTAGGGTTTGAAGGAAGATTTGATAAAAACCAAGTGGAGCCATCCTGATTAGATAAGATAATAACCAATATGATCTTGCACGAGCATACGCTAAAGTGTTTTCTTCTCTCTCTCTCCAGGTAGAGACCATGTCATACCCTAATAAAGATAATAATATGGATGTATTGACCGAACCCGCATGTTATACTGTGCTGGGGAACGTTAGATCCGTTCTTTCCTATAAGAGTTATAGAACTGAACAGGATATAGGGGAATACCAGGATTCCCATGCCACCCGAATGAAGAAAGTACATGATGATGCATTTTCTTCGGGTGTGTTCGTTACAGAGAACTGTTTCTCTATTTGCTCTACGTCCTGGGTATTAGATACTGGGTCGGGATCCCATATATGTAATCAGTTACATGGGCTTAGGAAAGGTAGAGAACTTGCAGAAGGTGATAAAGACATTAGAGTTGGAAATGGTGCAATTGTTGCAGCTAAGACTGTCGGGGAATATCACCATGTATTACCGACTGGCAATACATTGGTTCTGAACGAATGCTATTACATGCCGAACCTGATATGCAACATTATATCGGTTTCTTTATTGAGTAATGAGGGATATAATTTTGTATTACAGGATAATGTTATGAACATTTTCCGTAACCAAAGTTGGTTGGATCAGGCATGTTGTGCAATGGCATTTATGTTCTAAATCAATCAACAGTTATGAGCATAACAAACACACACAAGTGGAAGAGTTCAGAACTGAACGAATCCTTCTTGTGGCATTGTAGACTGGGTCACATCAATGCGACATGACTAGCTAAGTTACATAAAGATGAATATTTAAATCCGTTTGAATTTTCATCTTATGACACTTGCCAGTCATGTCTCAAAGGCAAGATGACCAAAACTCTGTTTACGGGACACGGAGAAAGAATTACCGAACTCTTGGGGCTGATACATAGTGATGTATGCGGTCCCATGTCTACACATGCCAGGGATGGTTCTTCATACTTTATTACATTCACTGATGATCTCTCTAGGTTCGGGTATGTGTTCCTGATGAAATACAAATCAGAAGCTTTTGAGAAATTTAGGGAATATAAACAAGAAGTTGAGAACCAAACCGGAAAAAGTATTAAAATCCTACGATCTGATCGAGGAGGTGAATACTTGAGCAATGAATTCCTGGACTTCCTAAAGGAGAATAGGATTCTCTCTCAGCTGACTCCTCCATATACACCACAGCACAACGGTGTATCAGAACGGAGGAACCGCACCCTATTAGTTATGGTGCGCTCTATGATGAGCACAGCCGAGTTACCTATTTCCTTCTGGGGTTATGCGCTGGAAACAACAACATACCTATTGAATCAAGTTCCATCTAAATCTGTACCTACCACACCATATGAGATATGGAGTGGGAAGAGACCATATTTTAAACGAGTTAAGATATGGGGTTATCCGGCCTATGTCAAAAGGCAAAATCCGGACAAGCTCGAGGCACGGTCAGTTCTCTGCAAGTTTGTGGGATATCCAAAGAATTCATATGGGTATTTTTTCTACCACGGTGAGGAACAAAAAGTGTTTGTTGCTCAACATGCCACCTTTTTAGAAAAGGAATTCCTTGAAAAAGAAATTAGTGGTAAAGTGGTAGAGCTGGAAGAGGTTCCAGATACACAAACCGTAACTGAAGATTTAGTGGAACCAGGAGATTCAGTAGCTCCCAATGAACCTCAGCCTCTCCGCCGATCTAGTAGGGTTCCTCGCCAACCTGAGAGATATTACGGTTTTCTCATGGATGGTGGGGGCGAGGATTGCATCATGGAGGATGATGACCCAACTAGCTTCGAGCAGGCCATCACGAGTGGGGACTCAGTGAAATGGCTGGATGCTATGCGATCCGAGATGGAATCCATGTACACCAACAAAGTATGGACTTTGGACGTTGCTCCTGAAGGGGTAAAACCCATTGGGAGCAAGCGGATCTTCAAGAAGAAACTTGGTGTAGATGGGAAAGTGGAGACTTTCAAAGCTAGACTTGTTGCAAAAGGTTTTCGTCAAAGACCAGGTGTGGACTATGACGAAACCTTTTCTCCAGTGGCTATGCTTAAATCCATCCGGATCATGCTTGCCATCGCTGCGTATCATGATTACGAAATATGGCAAATGGATGTTAAGACCGCCTTTCTAAATGGTGATTTAGAAGAGTGCGTGTACATGACTCAGCCAGAGGGCTTCGTAGACAGTGGGAGCAGCGGGAAGGTGTGCAAGCTGCTTAAATCCATTTATGGATTAAAGCAAGCATCGCGGAGTTGGAACATCTGCTTTGACGTCGTTATCAAAGAGTTTGATTTCGTCAAAAACCCAGATGAACCTTGTATTTACAAGAAGGTGGCAGAGAGTAAGGTTGTCTTCCTCGTATTGTACGTGGACGACATACTCTTGATAGGAAATGATATTCCTATGCTGCAATCGGTTAAGCTCTTCTTATCACAAAGATTCTCAATGAAAGATCTTGGTGATGCCTCCTGCATATTGGGAATTAGGATCTATAGAGATAGATCCAAACGGATATTGGGATTGTCCCAATCCAGGTACATTGACACCGTACTAAAGAGGTTTAGTATGGAAGAATCCAAGCATGGGAACTTTCCCACGATCTCTGGAGTCACTCTCTCCAAAGAGATGTCTCCCAAGACTGATTTGGAGAGAGCTCGCATGCAAGGGATACCCTATGCTTCGGCTGTAGGCTTTATCATGTATGCGATGCTATGTACCAGACCCGATGTAGCATACTCACTAAGTATAGTGAGCAGGTATCAAGCTGATCCTGGAGAGAGTCACTGGACAGCTGTGAAGTGCATTCTCAAGTACTTGCGAAGGACTAAAGAGATGCTCTTGGTATATGGTAACGGAGAACTCCAAGTGGAGTCCTTTACCGATTCGAGCTTCCAGAGTGATAAGGACGACTCTAAGTCGCAGTCGAGCTTTGTTTTCACCTTTTACGGAGGGGCGGTTAGCTGGAAGAGTTCCAAGCAGGAAACCGTGGCAGACTCGACGATGGAGGCTGAATACATCGCTGCCAACGATGCTGCTAAAGAGGCTGTCTGGATCAAGAAGTTCATTACTGAACTTGGAGTGGTTCCATCCATTAGGCATCCAATACCTTTGTATTGCGATAACAATGGAGCAGTGGCTTTGGCCAAGGAACCCAGGTCCCATCAGCGATCCAGGCATATTTTGAGGCGGTTTCACCTGATCCGGGAGATAGTTGTTCGCCGGGAGATCGAGGTCAGGAGGGTTGACACGAAGAACAACACGGCAGATCCACTCACGAAGGCCATTCCCCAGATACAGTTTGAGAGACTCTTCGGGATGCTCGGTATGCGATACTACAGCAGCTGGCCCTAGTGCAAGTGGGAGATTGTTAGTTGTATGTATGCCCTAGAGGCCAGTATTGTACAGATGATGTATATTATATTGGATGCTTGGACATATATAGAGATGACTTTCTTGCTCGATATGATAGTATGCTATCTGGTTACTCTTTATCTTAACATGTACACTTGTCTCTTTATACTATCTTATAGTTACATGTTGGTAAAGCCCTTAGGATGTGTACTTGACTACCTAGACTATGATGCATATCATACTAGTGGGGACATGGTAGTCCATAGGTACATCCTTCAAGGTCCCTAGTCGTGGGTGTATCGAGACAGAGCATCGATATACCAGTGTAGACTAGCGTATACGCTTCTCGACCCATGAGATGGGCGATGGATGATCCCATATCCGTTGGTGTTTGACATCAGAGATGGTGTACGGATGCTCAGTGGAGACTGGGTACACTGGACGTACTCGCCGAGAACTCCCAGATGGTATTATACCTCACGTCAGATGGCAGTTCTCAGGTGACACTTGTACAGGTTAGTCTGTAGACCCGAGATCGTCATAGAGTCTTATGTGATTCCCACTGTGCTTTGATCTCTACCTTACCACGTCCATGAGGGCGTGCAAAACGGTGGTCTTTAGGTACAGTCCCGAGTCACATGGAGGCAATGAGCGATAGGAGGGGTTTCGTCTCTCCCGGTATTGGGGGTTGATGTTGCGCAGTGCTCGATTGGCCGTAATAGGGAAGTCCCTGGCCAGGGCTGATCAGAGATTTGCTGGTAAGTGTTACCAGTAGTTTCTCGACCCGTTATGTGCCTCACATCGGCACGACTTATTGGTTATTGGGGTCTGACGTTTACCACCCCTAGATTTGATATGCGACATATCAGACGAACAGACCGGACTGTACGGTAAGTGTTACTGGTTGGATTCACAGGAGTGTGAGCGGGCTAGCTCGTCGATCTTCTGATCGATCAATACCCGGATGGCCATTACATTTAGCAGACCGCTTGCGGCTTGTGGGTGCTTGATATGATCATCATCTGCTGCCGGCGTATTGACTAGTCTTTAGAGTCCTACACAGATGTTTCCTGGCTCAAGCGAAACGAAATAGGAGCGCATATAAGATATGTGCAGGACCGAGAATAATGCGTGTATGTGATACCATATTTCATTCTCGCGATGGATGTATCGATTGGTTATATTCGATATAACCTAGATATCGAATCAAGGATTGATTCGATAAGCCGATACATAGGATACTAGTCGGTTATATGCGATATGACCGGATCGTTAAATCAAGTGTTGATTTAATGATTTAATGTATAATTATATATATTTGATATATTATTTTGCATTAACTAGTATTGGTTCACTTTAAATGGATTTTCTCACTTGATGTGCAAGAAGTATATGTGATATACTTTTGTGCACATATTTGTATCATGTTTGATGATACTTGATCATATTGTTAAGTGTATAGAATTAAACCATGGTTAATTTGATGATTAGGGTTTTGCATATTCATTTATTTATTTATTTGTTCATTTATTTATTTGGAAATGATTTAGATAAGAATGGTGGCTTTATTTGTTTTTAGTTGAAGCTTCATGAAGCTTTGACTTCTTAACCATTCTTGTCTTCATGCTTAACCCTAACCCATCCGAGTAACCATGGTCTATTCTCTACACTCTACCCTAGTTAGTATATGATAAGTATTCATTTACTTTTCTATTTTAATTAACACTTATCATATTCTAGCTTCATTCTCTCCTTCTTCTTCAAGAAAGAAAGCTTGATGCCATCAATGGCAACTTGAGTTCTAAAGTGAGAAATCCAATTCCAAAGTGAACCCACCTCCTATTTCATCACCCTCTACCTCTTGCCAAGTTGTTTTGGGTGTTTTCTTCACAAGTTTCACAAATTTGTGAAGCCGGAGCTTGAACTTGTGATGCCTCGACGTAGATCATCTTCGGCACGAAGCCGACGACCTAGTCCGCCCATTTCTCCGATCAAGCCGACGATTGAGTCCAGGATTCGAGATGGACAGCGAGAGGATGCCTACGTGGAGCCAAGGAAGTGGATATCCGGATCTACAAAGGTTGTAGCTTCTTATCTTAAGTTAAGTTGTTAACTAGATTCGTATATCGCCTAAATTTCTAGTTAACGACCCGTATTAGGGTTTCTCGGCACCCGTAAAATTTGAAATTGGCATGGTTGATGCCTTTTGAGACTTCATTAGCGTGCCTAGGAACCCTACAGGTATCACCTGATCAGGGAGATCGTAGTTTGCAGGGAGATCGAGATAAAGAGAGTAGAGACGGAGGATAACGTTGCTGATCCATTCACAAAAGCCATTCCTCAGACGCAGCTCGAGAGGCTATTCGAGATGATAGGTATACGATATGCCAGCTCATGGCCCTAGTGCAAGTGGGAGATTGTTAGTGTATATGCCCTAGGGGCCATTATTGTATCATACTAGATTGTATATTACTTAATGGAAGCTTGGGATATTCACAGTTGTATTGACAGTCTTGCTAAATATGGTAGTATGCTACTTTGTTTGTGTCTACTTTAATATATGCATATGTTTCTTGTAACGTATCACTTATACATATTAGCAGAGCCCATAGGTTCTTTTCTTGATTACCAGCGTTGTGATGGCAGTCACACTAGTGGGGGCTGGGTAGTTTATAAGCAACATCCTATAATTGTCCCTAGTCGAAGGATTATCGAGACTGGGCATCGATACTCCAGAGTAGACTAGTGTGTATGCTTCTCATCCCAGTTGGGGAGATGGTCTGTCCCACAGCCATTAGTACGTCGTACTGGAGATAGTATACAAGTGCTCGATAGGTTACGGGTACACCAGACAGGACTCGCAGGAGGAACAGTTGTTGGTATTATACCCGTCGTCAGTTAACAGTTCCCAGGTGACATGAGTACAGCATAGTCCGCAGACTTGACATTGCTACTTCACCTCGAGTGTGTTCCACTGTTCTTAGATTGCTACCCTACCACGGCTCAAAGGTGTCGTGCAAACAGGTAGCAGTTGGGTCCAGTCCCGAGCACTTGGAGGCAGTAGTGGTTAGACAGGATTCGTCTCTCCCGGTATTGGGAGATGATATCGTGCTGAGTCAGAGAGCCATTACGTAAAGTCCCTGGCCAGGGCAAGCGAGATTTACTGGTAGGTTCAAGTAGTTTCTCAGGGTGTAATGGGCTACACTCTGACACGACTTATACCGCTATTAGAGGACTGACGCTTGCCTCCCCTGGGCTCGATATGCGATAGTCTTAGATGAACAGACCGGACTGTACGGAGATTGTCACATCAGGCTCAGTAGGAGTTCGGATGGGTTTCCTCATCGGCCTTCTTATCGACATCTACCTGGGGACCGTTACGTACAGCTAGTGCCGCTTACGGTCTATGGTTAAACCCACTGCCAGTGTAGTGTCGAGTCTTTAGAGTCCCACACAAAGGGTTTCTCTGCTCCAGGCGAAACGATATAGTGGTCGTATGGTTTTACGACAAGGGTTCGGACGCGTACGTGTGTTTACGCACGTATGACGTTCGGACAGTTTTTATTAGCCGGCTTTGTTTTAAGCCAGATTCTAGTACGGGTTATTGGATTTATACAGTCTAAATTTTTTCCGTGTTTTCACGGATTGTAGGGGCGTTCTCGTAATTTGTCGGGAAGCTTCTAGAAGCATGGTGACTTGGGGGGGGGGTAAGGTGGCATTAGCATTAAATGATATTGTGACTCATTATGTGTAATTCATCATGTCATTAATGCATTATTAAATGCTTAATGACTCACATAGTGAATCACTCATAATGCATTTATGTAGCATGATGAATAATCTCATTTTATTCATTTATTCATTATGCTTCATATATCAAGTGAGAAACAATATCATATTTCATTCTAATCATCACCTTCTCTCTCCTCAACCTCTCTCATTCTTGAAACCCTAACCCAAACCTCTCATGCGTTGAGATCAAGGGTTAGCTAGATTAATACATCCATAACCTCACTCTATATCCCCTAGGTAGCTTAGATTAGCACTTTGAGCAACCTAGTTATCTCAAGTTAGAGATCAAGCTTGGCGTAGGAGCTCTCGGGTGGATCTTCTTTGACTTGAGGAGGCCGTTGAGGTGCCGATGTTCCAAGGAGCCTACGAGGAGTGGAGGACAACGATGAAGACCCGAAGGACATGCAACGTGAGGTATAACTTCGAATCCGAGTAGTTAAACCTCTCGTAGGTAGTTAGTAATGATTTTGATACGATTCATGCGCTCAAGTCCGTGTTACGAAGCTTTGATAATCGTTTTTCATATATTCAGCCTGCCCTCAAGTTCGTGGAGTGCGTGACATGGACTTACAGCACTTCATTCTACGGGGAAAGAGCCAAGATCCCTTCACCGGGAGTGACCTCTTTAGCAAAGGTTTTCGCCACTATTTATTTATGAAAAGGCTATGTTGTTCCTTCAACGATATCAAGTTCATTACGTTAAAAGTTTTTCGCCAATAACTAGACGTAGCCCTCCGTCATTTCTTATAAGTATTACTAAGTATTCGTGCTGCGTTTGTTGACTGTGTCAAGGCGTAGTGTGCGGTAGCTAAGTAGTGTTTGTTTGTGGCATATTAATGGGATTGGTTAGGACAGTCGTGCGGCCTTGTTGACTGTGTCAAGGGCTCATATGGGTGGGTTTAATGCAATCCAGGATAATGATGGGTTGAACTTGACTAGGACTCTTTGATTTGTTGACTGTGTCAAGGTCACTTGGGTCCTAGGGGTAAAAATCACATCAGGAGTTTCCAAAGAAACTGAAACTTGGCAGGCATGCGCATACCTTCTGGAGTGTGGTAACGTAAGAGGATTCTATCACGTTATCATGCGATGATAGTTGGATCCCGATTCCCACTGATGAGTTGGTTTACTCCTCAGGTGTTCCCGACTAATTCTTCTTTCAGGTTTGGAGGAGAATTTGAGGATACAGTGGGAGGTTTCCTGATTAGATAAATTGATAACCATTTCTGATCTAGGTTAGAGGGCACGCAGAGTGTTTCTTTTCTCTCTCTCTTTGGGAGCGACCATGACCCGACCCATGACTATGACTCAGTGACCAAATTAAACCGAACCTTCTTAAAACACTGGCTTTTAGATTGTCTGAGTTGCATACTTCATTGCCACTCCTACTTTTACCCTTTTCTCAAGAACACCCCGTATTACTACGAACATCCACTTCCATTGGATAAAACCATCATATGGTTATATACGAACTCGAAGGATCTTGTTCCAGATTCGAGGATGGTTTCCGGTTCTGGAGAAAATGAATAGGACTATTCGGTTGTCTTTTCCTTTTACCTTCTCTCAGGTTGCGAGTGCTCCTTGGATTAGGACAGTACACCTATTACGCTAATTGGATAGTCTTCTTCCAAACCATAGGCAGGTGCCGAACGGTAGGGAATGAAGAAAACCATTTAGCCTAAAAGGTGTACATAAGGTATTAAGTAAAGACAAATAAAGGGATTCATAAGAGGGCAAAGTAAATTGCGACTGCTATTCATGACCAAACCAAGTATTTCTTCGCCAATCCTACATCACCTTTGTATTTCTCCAGAACACTCCGTATCACTACGAAGATCAACAGTTTATTAGATACTCCATCGTATGGTTATATACGAACTCGAAGGAACTTGTTCCAGTTCGGGGATGGAATCTGGTTCAAGAGAAATAGGAATAAGTTTGTATTCAGTTGTCTTTTATCTCTACCTTCTCTCGGTTTACGAGTGCTCCTAGGATTAGAACAGTACACCCATTATGCTTATTGGATAGTCATCTTCCAAACCATAGGCTGGTGCCGAACGGTAGGGAAGGAAGAAAACCATTTGGCCTAAAGGGGTGTACAGAAGGTAATGACTAAAAAGATATAAAGGGATTTGGAGAGATGGCAAAGAAATATACGGTTACAGTTGTGAATCTGATAATGGAAGAGGCATTACTAAGAATACCCGGATACCCCTTCGAAACATTTACATATTTCAGTTTCACTGTGTATTGTTAAAGGAAAACTGATTTCCCAATTAGCCCTTGCTCCAGGGTATGTATTTACCAGGTTTGATTCTCACATCTGTGTGGCTTTACAGATGCTGAGTGGGAGTAAGTTATTGGGAATTGGGTGATCATCCTCATTATATCGGGATTCGTTGTAATTGGTATTTGAGGAAATCTCCTGGGTTGTTTACCAGACGGCAAATATTTTGTTTTGAATATCCGTTGTTATGCACCAATTTCAAATTGATATATCTGTACGTTTATTTTTATAAAGTGAGATATAACTTTTTGAAATTATGTCTATGACATTTACCTATATCAGTGGATAGTTAGGTAAGGAGCATTAAACAGCGGTGTAATTCTTCTTAACCTTAAGTACAGTTTTCAACCTACGACACACGGGGAATGAGTTATTAGACTCAGGGGACATATACAGAGTATTGTATGTTGTTCAGTGTCCATGAGGACAGAGGGGTTGGTACACGTACTATATTCTGTTTACTTGTGACTTCTCTAGTTCTTAGACATGTGCTTCGTAGAAATGCAAGGTCTAAGTTTTGAGAGATTATAGGTATAAGAATAAAGTAGGGAACTAGGTGTTACAAGTATCAGGATTCTTCAACATAATTGAAGATGTAGGAACTTGTGTATGGTATTCAGTTGATAGTAATGGTTTTGAGAAACTTGTTTCTCTTTCAGGTTACTCATGTTTGGATGCACTCCTAAGTTGAGTAACGCTGATCGGCCTCCTTCCATTTAGTTTACATGCACTGGAGACAGCTGCATGATTTGAATCTGGTTCCAATTAAATCAGTACATCTGTTTCTATATTGAATATAGAACGGTTCATATCTTAACAATGTTAAGGTACGGGGAGTTGTCCGGCTTATGCTTAAAACCAGACTCTGGATAACTCAAGGCACGTTTCTGTAATGGCTGTTTGTGGGTTGACCCGGGCTATGACGAGGGTTGATTTTCTACAATCTGGAACATCAATAGTGATATTGTTCTTGACTCGCCACAGTTTTAGTAAAAATGGATTTTTTTCAGAAAACAGTAGTGGGAGTATGGTAGAACTGGAAGTGATTCTAGAACCGCAAACAATTACTGAAAATATAATAGGACCTAAAGATTCAATCTGGTTTGATATTCCATTGGCCACTCCGCAGATATGGTGGGTAACCTCAGGCACCCAAGAGGTACTCCGGTAGCCTCAAGGACGGTCAAAGGGAGGTTCTTGTTTACCTAGATTTGACACTACTATTGTTCCAGGCTATGAAACCCAGCAGGAGGATGAGTATAGCGTCGTTCTAAACTAGCTTTAGAAGTGTACGTGTATATGACTCTGCCAGAGGGTTTTCGTAGTCAGTGGGAGCAGCGGAAGTATAGTGGACAAGTGGCTTATGTTTATTTATAGACTAAAGTGGATATAGCGGAGATAGATCATCTATTTCTGATGTGATAGTCATAGGTTTGACTTCATCAGAATAGGGGATGGATCTGTTAAGAAGGTAGTAGGGTGTGATGTCCTGTTATTTGGATGACATACACATAGTAGGCAGTGATATTCCTGCACTACGCTCTTTGGTTGTCACACAGTGGTTTCTCCATATAGGATATGGATATTATATCAGATATTCTGGTTACTAAATCTATGGTTTTAGATCTAGATTTGGGTAGTTTCCCAATCAGGGTACTTAGACAGCATTCTAAAGGTATTTAGAATGGACGACTCCTGGCATGGTAGTGTACGTGCAGGTGATGGAGTCACCCTCTCTAAAGGTGTCTTACAGACTAAAGGGGAGAGGGATGTGCATGATTGGCAGATCACTTGCTTAGGCAATTGAGTCAATCATGAGATTTCAAGTACCACACCAGATGTTGTTTTTGCACTAGATGCAATAAGTTGATATTGATCCAATTATGGAGAAACATTCGGAAGCAGTTTTAGAACATAAGTGGATGTTCTAGGGATATGATAACAACAACCTCCTTCGGGTGACAGTTATCATTCCAGACTTCCAAGGTGACCTGGATGACAGAGTGGCTGTCAGACTTATAGTTTTCCCACTGACGAGGGCCAGTAGTTTGGACAGGTGGTCCAAACGGATACTGAAGGAGGCATGGCGCAGGATACTGATTAAGTTCAGTTGACGATACAGTCTAAGAAATTGGGATTTGGTGTTCATTTATGAACTAGGTCCCATCAGATATCCAGACATATTCTAAGACAGGTATTGCTCATTTCGGAAGATGGCTTTCTCCCCGAACTTGAGATAAAGAGAGACATAGAAAGAAACATCAGGGCGGATCCACTGGCTGTGGCTATTACTCGAACGCAATAGTTTCGCAAACGGGCTTTGTGAGACTGATTAGTATAAGAGTTGGGTGTTCGGTATCACACGGGCTGTGAGTATACGACATCGCAATAATTAGCCTTGAGTGCAAGTGGGAGAATGTTGGATATAGTGCCCTCAGGGTCAATTATTGGATCGCAGGCAGGTGATTGCAATGATTAAGGGAGGACTTATGCCGGTAGAACAATCTTACTCAGGATGATTGTATACTATCTGGTTTGTCTTTATCATCGTGTACATGTTTTAGGTGACATTGTGGTTCACTATTACACGTTGATAGAGAATAGTATGCTACCATGGTTTGTCTTTATCATCATGTACTGCTTTAGGTGACCTTATAGGTCGCTATTGAACGCTGATAGAGCCCTTAGGATTCTTGCTTGACGACCAGCAATATGATGGCGATCATATACGTGGGAGCTGGAGTCTATAAGCACATCCTTAAAGTGGTCCCTAGTCGTGGGAGTTTCGAGACTGGGCATCGATACTCCATTAGTAGACTAGTTTATACAGTCGAGACCTCGACGAAGGGCAGTGGCCGGTCTCACAAGCCACTGGTGTCAGTTGGTTCACCTAAGATGTATACAGGTGCTCATTAGGTTATGAGTACACCGGACAGGACTCGCCGGGAACATGCTAGTTGGTATTATACCTGACGTCAGATAGCAGTTCCCTGGTGACATGTGTACAGGTTAGTTCATCGACCTGAGATCGTCATTTGTCTCGTGTGAGTTCCCACTGTGCTTTGATTACTACCCTACCACGGCTCGAAGGAGTCGTGCAAACAGGTTTTAGTTGGGTACAGTCCCGAGCCACATGGAGGCAAGTGAGCGGATCGGCAAGGGATTCGTCTCTCCTGTTATTGGGGGTGAGGTCGCGCTGTGTCTAGGAGAGCCATTACACAAAGCCCTCGGCCGAGGCAGGAGATTTACTGGTAGGTATTCCAGTAGTATCTCAGGGTGTTCTGGGCTACACTCCGACACGACTTGTACCGCTTTTAGGGGTCTGACTTTTACCAACACTCTAGGCCCGACATGCGATGCTCATAGACGAATGGACCGGACTGTACGGATATTGTCATTGACAGGCTCAGTAGGGTGTCAGGATGAGTTCGCTCATCAACCTCCCTTTTGGTCAATACATGGTAGCCCGTTACGTACGGCTAATACCTCTGACATGCTAGTGGTTAAATCCACATCCAAAGTATTGACGAGTCCTTAGAGTACCCCACAGACAGTTTCTCAAGTTTCGGGCGAAAGTTATAGAGGCCGTATAATATATGGCAGGGTTCGATCATATACGTGCGGTATTGCACGGATCATGATCGGACGGATCATACTAGTGGTCTTTGGTTTAAGCCGGATCCTAGTATTAGATTTATTGGATTACTTTAGTCTCATCGCATTCGCATTCGGTCGGAATGCGGATGCAGGTATGTATATACAGGTGAGGGGTATCCTTGTGATCCGTCACGAGTTTACTTTAGATATTGCTGTATCTTTTTATTGTTGTAAACATTTGGGTTAATATTTACAAATGGAAATTATGAGCTAGAAACCATCATTTTGTGCATTAAATGATACATGTACTTCATGGGTGAGTTATGGTATCATTTCTTGTGCAAATGTCACATTATGTGATTGATTAGTGAGTTGATTTGATGAGAGGAGAGAGAGGGGCAGCCAAAGGTAAGGTTGGCTCTTATATTATTCTTCTCTCTCTCTCATTTTTTAACACACACATCACAAAAGAAAAGAGAGAGGAAACTCCTTCTTCTTCCTTTTCTTCTCTAGCTCAAATCTCCATTAATGGCAACATCTCTAACCTCCATCCAAATCAATGGATGCAAGAGACAAAGTAATCACAAACATTCTCTACATCACCTTGGACACGTCGGCTAGCACACTTCATGCCCGGGTTGCTTCGGATGAAGCGGAAGCCCGTAAAAAGACTCGTAGATGTGGTGCCCTTTCCGACGAGGAGATCGAGACCGGAGATGCCGCGAGGAGCTTGGGATGGTGGCCAAAGATCGAAGGACACGGATCGATCGGTATAGCCTTCTATCCCTTCTCTAGATAGCTAGTTATAGGTTAATGCTTCGATTCGGGTTTTAAGCTTACGATAGCGCCGGTTTTCAAGTTAAGAAAAATTTTCGTTTCCGCATTTTGGCCTCGGAAAGACGGCCGGGGCGCTACCGTAGTCTTACATGGTATCAGAGCCATGCCATTAACCTTTACTAGCTTGCTCTAACATGTTTAGAACTTCCATCGGACGAAATTTCCAAAAACCATGTTTCCAATTGTTCAGTTTTTGTCGAATTTGTTTTGTGCTAAAAAAAAATTTTTGGGCATGTCAGAAAATCAGGCAGGATTTTTTAAGAAATCTGAGAAAATTCTTGGTATGGGTCCGGGTGCGGGATCTATTTCTATACCACCTTACCAGATGGCCCTGACGGAGTTGATGGAACTCAAAGGCCAGTTGCAAGAGCTGTTAGATAGAGGACTTGTTCGTCCCAGTGTATCGCCGTGGGGAGCTCCTGTCTTATTTCTAAAGAAGAAGGACGGTAGTATGAGACTGTGCATCTAATACCGACAGCTGAATCGCGTCACTGTGCGAAATAGGTATCCCCTACCTCGTATCGATGACTTGTTCGATTAGTTGCAGGGAGCTGGCTACTACTCGAAGATTAATCTGCGGTCAGGGTACCACCAGTTGAAAGTTCTGAAGGATGACATTCCGAAGACTGCTTTTCTTACCCGATATGGGCCACTATGAATTTCTGGTGATGTCGTTCGGACTCACCAATGCTCCAGCAGTATTTATGGATATGATGAACCGCATTTTCAGGCCTTTCCATGATCAGTTTATCATTGTATTCATAGATGATATCCTTGCTTATTCCCGAAGTCGGGAGGAGCACGAGCAGCATTTGCGTATCACGTTGCAGACCTTGAAGGTGCATCAGCTGTTCGCTAAATTCTCCAAGTGTGCTTTCTGGCTAGATAGTGTGGATTTCTTGGGTCATATGGTATACGTGTGGACCCAAAGAAGATCGAATCAGTGCAGCACTAGCCCAGAGCTGTGTCGGTTACAGAGATTCGCAGTTTCTTAGGTCTTGCAAGTTATTACTGACGCTTTGTGCAGGATTTTTCTCGGATCGCTGCACCGCTGACCGGGCTGACTAGGAAGGAGGTTCCATTTCTTTGGACGGAGGCGTGTGAGCAAAGTTTCCAGCAGTTTAAGACTCGCTTGACGACTGCACCTGTATTATCATTACCTTCTGGGTCAAGTAGCTTTGTTGTGTATTGTGATGCTTCTAGGGTGGGTTTAGGCTTTGTGTTGATGTAGCACGGTAGGGTTGTAGCTTATGCTTCTCGACAGTTGAAGAGGCATGAGCAGAACTACCCCACTCATGATTTGGAGATGGTTGCTGTAGTTTTCCCACTGAAGATTTAGAGACATTACTTGTAAGGAGAGTCCTGCCAAATTTTCACAGATCATAAGAGCTTGAAGTATATTTTTCAACAGAGGGATCTGAACCTAAAGCAGTGGAGATGGATGGAAATTGTAAAGGATTACGATTATGAGATCTTGTATCATCCAGGCAAAGCGAATGTTGTAGCAGATGCTTTGAGTCGGAGGCCTGGAGGTAGCTTATCTCATTTACGCGTCTTGCAGAGACAGTCTTCTACAGACTGGCAGATTTTATGTGGTAGCCATATACAGTTAGAGTTAACATCGATAAGAGGATAGTTAGCACATGTTCGCACCCGTCCTCAGTTATTGGATCGTATTCGAGAGACACAGCCCGCAGATGCTCGTATGTTGGAGATTATGGATCAGGTTTGGCAGGGCAGAGAGTCGGAGTTCGTGATAGATGACCGTGGAGTATTACGTTTTGGGACTCGTCTTTGTGTGCCTGATTCTGATGGATTTTAACGTGAGATTCTAGAGGAGGCCCATCGATCAGCGTACAGTATTCATCCTGGTTCCACCAAAATGTATCATGACTTGAGGGATGTTTATTGGTCGGAAGGAATGAAGATGGATGTTGCGGAGTTTGTTTCGAGATGCTTTACTTGTGAGCAAGTCAAGGCCGAGCACCAGAGGCCGGCAGGAGAGTTGCAGCCCTTTCCCATTCCGGAGTGGAAATGGAAGCAGATTTCCATGGATTTTGTTGTAGGTCTACCAAGGACCAGCAGAGGGTATGATTCCATCTGGGTGATTGTGGATAGATTGACAAAGGCAGCTCACTTTCTTCTGGTGAAGACGACGCATGGGTTTGCACAGTATGCTCAGATTTATATTGACGAGATTGTACGATTGAATGGAGTTCCGATGTGCATAGTATTCGATAAAGGTACCCAGTTTACCAGTAGGCTATGGCAGAAACTTCAAGATGCTCTTGGCACAAGATTGCGTTTTAGCACGGCTTTTCACCCACAGACAGATGGCCAGTCGGAGCGGACCATTCAGACACTAGAGGATATGCTTCAGGCTTGTAGCCTTGATTTCGGTGGTAGTTAGGATCGTCACTTACCTTTGATAGACATCTCGTACAACAATAATTTTCAGGAGACGATCCAGATGGCACCCTTTGAAGCTTTATATAGGTAGAAATGTCGATCACCCGTTTGTTGGACGGAACTGAGCGAGAGTAGCATCTTGAGACCACAAATAGTATAGGAAACTACAGAGAAGATTCAATTGATACGGGACAGAATGAGGGCGGCCCAGTGCAGACAGTAATCATATGCAGATCAACGATGTCGTAGACTCGAGTTTCAGGTGGGAGATCATTTATTCCTTCGTGTATCACCGATGAAAGGTGTGATGCGTTTCGGGAAAAAAGGGGAAGCTCAGCCCCAGATATGTAAGACCTTACGAGATTCTGGAGAGAGTGGGTGCTGCGGCTTATCGTTTAGCACTTCCACCAAGTTTTCCAGATGTGCATCCGGTGTTTCACGTATCGATGCTTCGCAGGTATCTTCACGATCCTTCTCACACGATCCAGCATCAGACCTTACAGCTTGAGCCGGATTTATTCTACACAGTGCAGCCGGTAGCTATTCTAGACCGGCAGGCAAAGAAACTGAGATCAAGGGTATTTCCATCTGTAAAGGTTCTCTGGCGAGAAACGAATCGCGAGGAGATCACTTAGGAGACCGAAGATGCGATGCGAAGGAAATTTCCACATCCTTTTGAAGGTATGTCTAGTTAAGTTTTAAATTCGGGGACCGAATTTTCTTAAGGGGGAATATTGTAACATTTTGAAAATTTAGAAATAAATAAAATTAATTAATTAAATAATAAAATGATAAATCAAAAAGTTATTATAACAAAATAAGACATTTTCATAAATAGTATGTAAAACAAATTAAAGTAAAATTTTAATATGTAACATAAATAAATTATAAGGGTTTTAATGTGAATTTTAGCTTCATTTTAAATAAAAAAGGGTGTTTTATAATAACATAAGTTGTGAAGGGTTTTTATATATAGTTTAAGATATTGTGCAAAATGGGAAATTGTTAAGGGTTTAAGTAGAAAAGAGATTGGATAAGGTTTAGATCAGAATTTTATCAAGATAATTCAATTTAGAAATGATAAAGTATGGACACCTCCTACTCTTATGCATAACATACACACTATACCTCCTCCTTGCAGGAAGATGGCTCCTTTTAGCCTTTGACACCTCCTCCTACATCTCACCCTTCCCCTTTCTCATATATATAGCTTGTGTTCAGATCATCTAACTATTTTACAATCAAAAATAAAAAATTTTAAAAGAAAAAGAAAGCTAAAACAAATACGGAAGAACAAGAGAAAGAAGAAGAAAAGAGCTAAATCTAGGGATTCCTTACTATCAAGCAAGGACAAGGAGCTTGTGCATCTTGGAGGGTGTTTTTCCAACAAGTTATTTGTAGGTAAAATCCTTAATCACAGTAGGGATTTAAAATTCTGTAATCTGTTTAAATTAGAAATCAAAATGTCTATAATATCGTATTTTAGACAAAACTAAGTTCTGTTGTAATCTGCTGTTGTTTAGATAAAAGTTAACTTAACCAAACAGTGCCTAATTGTTGTATAATGGACCAAGAACAAACCATAGGAATACGAGCAGGGGAGCTCGGATTTTGGCCGACGACCTTAAGAGGAATTCCTACGTCGCCGGATTTTTAGGGAGCTAGGGTGTTTTGGGTTGTCGGGTAGGTCTCTGTATCATTGTTTGGATCATTTGGTATTGCTTAAATAAGTTAGTTTAACTGTATATAAAATTTGGGATCTAATATCGCGAAAGAGATCAAAAATTCTAAAATACGACACGGGTAAAACGTAACGCGTTCTGTTTTCTGTCGCGATGCAGCGTTGGGTTAAATTTTAGTGAGATTAAGTGTTATATTGTTGCAATGGTCGTACGTAGTGTAATTAGCACATACAACTTGTGTTTTCTTGATTTTTTCGTATCGGGATGTAGCCGTTTCTTATGTAAGTTAAATTCAATGTTAGATTTGAGTGCGAGAACTTTGGAGGCCGCGAGAATTGGAAAAGGATTGGCGATTCCTAAGTAGTTACGATGTATTCCGGTGAGTAGACTGTTGAATATAGTGCCCTCAGAGTCAATTATTGGATCACAGGCACGTGATTGCAATGATTGAGGGAGAACCTATGCCGGTAGGACAGTCTTACTCAAGATGATAGTATGCTATCTGGTTTATCTTTATCATCGTATACTGCTTTAGGTGACCTTACAAGTCACTATTGCACGTTGATAGAGCCCTTAGGATTCTTGCTTGACTGCCAGCAATATGAGGGCGATCATATACGTGGGAGCTGGGGTCTATAAGCACATCCTTAAATGGTCCCTAGTCGTGGGAGTTTTCGAGACAGGGCATCGATACTCCAGAGTAGACTAGTGTATACAGTCGAGACCCCGATGAGGGGTGGTGGCCGGTCTCACAAGCCACTGGTGTCAGTTGGTTCACCTAAGATGTATACAGGTGCTCATTGGGTTATGAGTACACCGGACAGGACTCGCCGGGAACATGCTAGTTGGTCATATACCAGATGTCGGATAGCAGTTCCATGGTGACAGGTGTACAGGTTAGTTCATCGACCTGAGATTGTCATTTGTCTTGTGTGAGTTCCTACTGTACTTTGATTACTACCCTACCACGCCTAAAGGAGTCATGCAAACAGGTTTTAGTTGGGTACAGTCCCAAGCCACATGGAGGCAGTGAGCGGACCTTCAGGGGTTCGTCTCTCCCGGTATTGGGGGTGAGGTCGCGCTGTGTCTAGGAGAGCCATTACACCAAGTTCATGGCCAAGGCAGGAGATTTACTGGTAGGTATTCCAGTAATATCTCAAGGTGTTCTGGGCTATACTCCAACACGAGTTGTACCGCTTTTGGGCGTCTGACTTTTACCAACCCCTAAGCTCGCCATGCGATGCTCATAGACGAACGGACCGGACTGTACGGATATTGTCACTGACAGGCTCAGTAGGGTGTCAGGATGAGTTCGCTCATCGACGTCCCTTTTGGTCAATACCTGGTAGCCCGTTACGTATGGCTAATACCTCTGACGTGCTAGTGGTTAAATCCACAGCCAAGGTGTTGACGAGTCTTTAGAGTCCCCCACAGACAGTTTCTCAAGTTTCGGACGAAACGCTGTACAGGTCGTATGGAGATATGGCGGTGTTCGATCATATACGTGCGGTATTGCACGGATCATGATCGGACGGATAATACTAGCGGGCTTTGGTTTAAGCCGGATCCTAGTATTGTACAGTGTAGATTTTGTCTCATTTCATTTGTATGCAGTGGGAATACAAATGCGGGTATGTATATACAGTCGCGGGGTTTTCCTGTAATTTATTACGGGATCAGTTTTCTGAAGTTGCGTGTTTGCATTCCGTTTCGGGCGGTTTTCCTTTGTTCCTTCATGGCCAGATTTTTCCGATGGAGGGGGTTATTTGCAAGTATGCAAATTAGCTTTTTGGAGGGGGTTTCTTGTAAATGGAGATATTATGATAATCTAGCATCTTTTTATTCCATTCTTTTCTTCACATGGTTTGCATTAAATGTGATAGGATTGGATTTGAAATGGTGTGACCATTTCTTCTCATTATCATACAAATTCTTTCTTGCATTATTTTTTTTCCCTCCACCATTTTTTTTGAGGGGGCCGGCCACTACTTGGTGAGGAGAGAGGAGTGAGGATTCATTTTGGTGAGGGGAAATTTCTTCATCTCATATTTTTCTTACTACAAAATTCCCAAGTTCATTCCAAAAGCTCATTCCACCTCCATCAAATGGCAACTTCATACCCGCATTGAGACAATCCATTCTACACTTCGCCTACAGCATCCTTGGGCACGTCGGCTCGCCAACTTCATGCCCGAGTTGCCTCGGTCCAGAGGTGGGAGCCCGTAAAAGAACCCGGCAATGTGGTGCCCGTTCCGGCGAAGAGACGAAGACCGGAGATTCCGCGAGGAGATCGGGGTGGAGGCCAAAGACCGAAGGACACGGATCGCTCGGTATAGCATTCTACCCATTCTTATATTTTCTAGCATTAGGTTAATGGCCCGATCCAGGTTTTAGTACGCGGTAGCGCCAGTTTAGAAGTTTAAAGAAAAGTTTCGTTTCCGCATTTTGGCCTCGAATTGACGGCCGGGGCGCTGCCGTGCACTTACACTGGTATCAGAGCCACGCCATTAACCCAGTCTAGCTTGCTCTAACGTGTTTACAAATTCGATCGAACGAAAATTCCAAAAACCGCATTTTCTTGAATCGGCTTCTGTCGAATTTTCCCGTGTTCTAAAAATTATTTGGTATATTGGAAAAATACGTGCAGGATTTTTTGTGAACACTGTAGAAAAATGGTCACGTGATGCCACTGTAGCGCCGCGTAACCGCGGCCATAACCCCCTTTTGGCCGCGGTCCCGCCGCGGAACAGTGTCATCAATGCACCAAATTTCTGCAGTGGTTCTCTGACTTGAAAATGGGGTTTCTGGAATATTCTTTTTGGGCCCAGAATTTCTTTGAGTGCTACAGTAGTGCTTGGGGCCCACTACAGTAATTTGATTGATCGAAAATTTTAAACATGTTAGTTCACAGTATTTACATTATATCTGCGACCGTGAATGTCATTTGATCGGTAAATCCTGTCTAACTGCTATAGCCCTTTTAGACGGATTTCCGAACATGACATTCACGTTGATGTTCTGTGTTGTGCTGTGATGTTGCGGATTTGTCGTGGTGGATAGCCTGGATGCAATGGTTGTACAGTTTGGTTTATTATGTACATTTGATATTGCGGGGCGAGTGTCCGACATGTGGACTGCCGTCACTGCCTGTTTCTATATTATTCATTTGGGACACGACCGGGCTGAGGTCGATGTACCCGTTGTATATATTTTACTTTCTGTACTAGAATTACCCCGCGGAGGGGTGCACGGATTGCCGGGTTCTAGAGGGCAACGGGCCCGTATCTTATGGCATTGAGACGGAGGGGGCTTTACTCTAGAATTGGCGGGCTATTCGCCGCACTCGTAGGGGGTATAGGTTGACCCAGGAGGGGTGCCCGAGTTACCGGATTCCGTGAAGTGCTTGGTGGCCCATTCACGTTGCTGAAGGGGGCTGCCTCGCTTTAGGTTTTGGCGGGTAACTTGCCGCGCCCGTAGGGGTCTAGGATTTGATTTCACAGGCTATCCACACGACCAGGGGAACGTCGGGTTTCAGTAGCGGCTCTATGAAACCCGGGGATCCCAGATATCTGTATTATTCTGTGATGCTTATTACATTTATTTGATGTTGCATTTTATCACGCCTTGAGCGAATATTATATATTGATATATATATATATATATATACTAGTAGATGTTGTATATGTTTTGCATCCGCGCTAGTCCAGTCCCCGCTCTGTCGTTAGTTAAGTAACCTCACGGGTGATGACGGGACCCAGTGGCGAATGCGGATGGCATATAAGTACATCATTATTTTCGTTCTTTATTGGTGTTGTAGGGTTCCTAGGCACTCCCAAGAGATCTCACAAGGCATCAACCATGCCCATTTCAAATTCTAACGGTGCCGAGAAACCGGACTACGGATCGTTGGCTAGAAAACTAGGCGAAACAAAACTAGTTAACAACTTAACTAAGGTTTATACGGAAATACAACCTTTGTAGATCCGGTGCTCCACCTCCATAGCACCGCAATGAAGCCCCCTTGCTGTCCAAACGAATTCCCGGGCTCTAGCGTCGGCTTCATCGGAGAATAGGCGGGCTAGGTCGTCGATATCCATGCCGAAGATGATCTATGTCGAGGCATCGCTAGATCAAGCTCCCACTTCACCAAGTCATGAAACTTGTGAAGAAAACACCCTATACTACTTGGCAAGAGGTAGAGGATGAAGAAATAGGAAGTGGGTTCACTTTAGAATTGGATTTCTCACTCTTTATCATCACTTGCCATTGATGGAGGCAAGCTTTCTTCACATGAAGAAATGAAGAAGAAGAAGAATATTGTTGTGATAAGTTAATTAGAATAATTGAAAAAGAATTATCCTTATCATAACATGAACCATGGTTTGATGTAGAGAGTTAACTCAAGTTAGATGAATGGTTAGGGTTTGAAGAAGAAGACAAAAAGGTTACATGAGTCAAAGTTGCATGAAGCTTCATGAAGCTTCATGTAAGAAAGCAACCTTTTTATTTTCTTTTCCCTTTTTCTTTTAATCCAAATTAAAAGATAAGAGAATAAATGAATAATAAATAAAACCCTAACCATTTACTTAACCAAGGTTTAACTCTTTACACAAAACCTAGTAATCTTGCATCATCAAACATGATACAATCAAGTGTACAAAAGTATATCACATATACAATGTGCACACCCGAGTGAGAATATCCATTTAAAGTAAACCGATACGAGTTAATGCAAAGTAATATATCAAATATAAAATTATACATTAAATCATTAAATCAACACTTGATTTAACGATCCGGTCATATCACATATAACGGACAAGTATCAAATGTATCGGCTTATCGAATCAATCCTCGATTCGATAACTAGGTTATATCGCATACAACCATTCGATACGTTCATCACGAGAATAGAATACGGTATCACATACACGTATTATTCTCGGTCCCGCACATATCTCATATGCTCACCTATTTCGTTTCGCTTGAGCCAGGAAACCTCTGTGTAGGACTCTAAAGACTCATCAATACGCCGGCAGCAGGTGATGATCATATCAAACACCCACAAGCTGCAAGCGGTCTGCTAAACGTAACGGCCACCCGGGTATTGAGCGATCTGAAGATCGACGAGCAAGCCCGCTCACACTCCAGTGAATCCAACCAGTAACACTACCGTACAGTCCGGTCTGATCGTCTGATATGTCGCATATCTCGCCTAGGGGTGGTAAACGTCAGACCCCAATAGCTCGATAAGTCGTGTCGATATGAGGTCTATAACAATTCGAGAAACTACTGGTAACACTTACAAGTAAATCTCAGCAACCCTGGCCAGGGATTTCCTGTTATAGCCAATCGAACACAGCGCAACATCAACCCCCTATACCGGGAGAGACGAATCCCCTCCTATCGCTCATTGCCTCCATGTGATTCGGGACTGTACCCAAAAACCACCGTTTTGCACGCCCTCTTAGACATGGTAAGATGGAAATCAAAGCACAGTGGGAACCACACAAGACTCTATGACGATCTCGGGTCAACAGACTAATCTGTACCAGTGTCACCAGAGAACTGCCATCTAACGTGAGATATAATACCATCTGGGAGTTCTCGGCGAGTCCGTCCAGTGTACCCAGTCTCTACTGAGCACCCGTATATCTCCTCTGATGTCAAACACCAATGGATATGGGATCATCCATCGCCCATCTGTATGGGTCGAGAAGGTATACGCTAGTCAACTCTGGTATATCGATGCCCCGTCTCGATACACCCACGACTAGGGACTTTCAAGGATGTACTTATGGACTACCATGTCCCCACTAGTATGATCCGCATCATAGTCCAGATAGTCAAGTACACATCCTAAGGGCTTTACCAACGTGTAACAGAGAGACAATCAGTGTACACGTTAAGGTAAAGGGCAACCAGATAGCATACTATCATGTCGAGCAAGAAAGTCCTCCCTATATATGTCCCAGCATCCATTACAATATACATCCTATGCATAGTAATGGCCTCTAGGGCACACATATAACTAACAGGTGTGATCAATTGATGGGACTGTAGGGTTCCTAGGCACACTAATGAGGTCTCACAAGGCATCAACCATGCCAATTTCAAATTTTACAAGTGCCGAGAAACCCTAATACGGATCGTTAACTAGAATTTTAGGCGAAACAAGCAACTAGTTAACAACTTAACTAAGTGAATGGAAATACAACCTTTGTAGATCTGGTCCTCCACCTCCATAGCTCCGTGATGAAGTCCCCATGCTGTCCAAATCAAATCCTGGGCTCTAGCGTTGGCTTCATCGGAGAAATGGGCAGGCTAGGTCATCGACTACGATGCCGAAGATAATCTACGTCGAGGCATCACAAGATCAAGCTTCCACTTCACCAAGTCATGAAACTGTTAGTTATATGTATGCCCTAGAGGCCATTACTATACATAGGATGTATATTGTAGTGGATGCTGGGACATATATAGGGAGGACTTTCTTGCTCGACATGATAGTATGCTATCTGGTTGAACTTTACCTTAACGTGTATGCTGATTGTCTCTCTGTTACATGTTGGTAAAGCCCTTAGGATCTGTACTTGACTACCTGGACTATGATGCGGATCATACTAGTGGGGACATGGTAGTCTATAAGTACATCCTTCTAAGTCCCTAGTCGTGGGTGTATCGAGACGGGGCATCGATATACCAGAGTAGACTAGCGTGTACCTTCTCGACCCATACAGATGGGCGATGGATGATCCCATATCCATCGGTGTTTGACATCAGAGATGATATACGGGTGCTCAGTAGAGACTGGGTACACTGGACGGACTCGCCGAGAACTCCCAGATGGTATTATACCTCACGTCAGATGGCAGTTCTCTGGTGACACTGGTACAGAGTAGTCTGTTGACCCGAGATCGTCATAGAGTCTTGTGTGGTTCCCACTGTGCTTTGATTTCCATCTTACCACATCCAAGAGGGCGTGCAAAACGGTGGTTTTTGGGTACAGTCCCGAGTCACATGGAGGCAATGAGCGATAGGAGGGGATTCGTCTCTCCCGGTATATGGGGGTTGATGTTGCACCGTGTTCGATCGGCTATAACAGGAAGTCCCTGGCCAGGGCTGCTCAGAGAATTGCTGGTAAGTGTTACCAGTAGTTTCTCGACCCGTTATGAGCCTCATATCGACACGACTTATTGAGCTATTGGGGTCTGACGTTTACCACCCCTAGGCGAGATATGCGACATATCAGACGATCAGACCGGACTGTACGGTAGTGTTACTGGTCGGATTCACTGGAGTGTGAGCGGGCTTGCTCGTCGATCTTCAGATCGCTCAATACCCGGGTGGCCGTTACGTTTAGCAGACCGCTTGCGGCTTGTGGGTGTTTGATATGATCATCATCTGCTGCCGGCGTATTGACGAGTCTTTAGAGTCCTACACAGAGGTTTCCTGGGTCAAGCGAAACGAAATAGGAGCGCATATGAGATATGTGCGGGACCGAGAATAATGCGTGTATGTGATACCGTATTCTATTCTCGCGATAAATATATCGAATGGTTGTATGCGATATAACCTGGTTATCGATTCAAGCGTTGATTCGATAAGCCGATATATTAGATACCAGTCGGTTATGTGCGCATGACCGGATCATTGAATCAAGTGTTGATTTAATGATTTAATGTATAATTATATATTTGATATATTACTTTGCATTAACTAGTATCGGTTCACTTTAGACGGATTTTCTCACTCGGATGTGCGCATTGTATATGCGATATACTTTTGTGCACTTGATTGTATCATGTTTGATGATGCATACCACTTTGGTTAAGTGTAAAGTTTGAACCATGGTTGTGTTTATGTTTAGGGTTTTATTTTCTTAATTATTCATTTATTCTTTATGATAAATGAATAAAAGAAAGTGAGAAAAGAAAATGAGAAAAGAATGGTGGCTTCTTTTGTTGTTTAGTTGAAACTTCATGAACCTTTGACCTAAGTCCACCATTCTTATCTCATTCTTAACCCTAACCATACAACTAACCTTGGTTAACTCTCTACACTTTACCATAGTTAGTATTATGATAAGAATTCATTTTTCTTTTCATTTTCTTTTAACTTATCATAATGTTTTTCTTCTTCTTCTTCATGCTTCAAGTGAAGAAGCTTGAAGTCCATCAATGGTGATTGATGCATATGAGTGAGAAATCCAATTCTAAAGTCTACCCACTTCCTATTTCTTCATCCTCTACCTCTTGCCAAGTAGTAGAGTGTGTTTCCTTCACAAGATTTTAGGGTTTGGTGAAGGTGGAGCTTGATTCATCGATGCCTCGACGTAGATCATCTTCGGCATGGACATCGACGACCTAGCTTGCCCATTCTCCGACGAAGTCGACTCTAGAGCCCGGATTTGATTTGGACAGCGGAGATGACCTCGTTGCGGAGCCGTGGAGGTGGATATCCGGATCTACAAAGGTTGTAATTTCCGTATCTCTTTAGTTAACTGTTAACTAGTTCTTGTTCGCCTAGATATCTAGCAAACGATCCGTACTTTAGGGTTTGTAGGCACCATAATTTTTGAAATTGCCATGGTTGATGGCTTGGGAGACCTCACTAGAGTGCCTAGGAACCCTGCAGAAACTTGTGAAGAAAACACCCTATACTACTTGGCAAGTGGTAGAGGATGAAAAAATAGGAAGTGGGTTCACTTTAGAATTGGATTTCTCACTCATTTTCTCAAGTTGCCATTGTTGATAGCAAGCTTTTCTTCATGAAGAAGAAGAAGAAGATGATAGAATAATATGATAAGTTAATTAAAAACCAAAAGAAAAATGAATCCTTTTCATAATATGAACCATGGTTATGTGTAGAGAATTGACTAAGCTTAGATGAATGGTTAGGGTTAAGGATGAAGACAAAATGGTCATTTTGGTCAAAGCTTCATGAAGCTTCAACAAGCTTCAAGAATGAAAGCAACCATTTTTTTTTCTTATCCCATTTCTTTTTTTAATCCAATTAAAAAGATAAATAAATGAATAACTAAATAAAAACCCTAACCATTTACTTAACCAAGGTTTAATTCTTTACACAAACCCTAGCATACATGTATCATCAAAGATGATACATCCAAGTGCACAAAAGTATATCACATATACAACTTGTGAACTTCAAGTGAGAAAATCCATTTAAAGTGAACCAATACTAGTTAATGCAAAGTAATATATCAAATATATAATTATACATTAAATCATTAAATCAACACTTGATTTAACGATCCGGTCATATCGCATATAACCGACTAATATCCAATGTATCGACTTATTGAATCAATCCTTGATTCGATAACTAGGTTATATCGCATACAACCATTCGATACATTCATCGCGAGAATGAAATACGGTATCACATACACACATTATTCCCGGTCCCGCACATATCTCATATGCGCTCCTATTTCGTTTCGCTTGAGCCAGGAAACCTCTGTGTAGGACTCTAAAGACTCATCAATACGCCGGCAGCAGATGATGATCATATCAAGCATCCACAAGCCGCAAGCGGTCTGCTAAACATAACGGCCACCTGGGTATTGAGCGATCAGAAGATCGATGAGCAAGCCCACTCACACTCCTGTGAATCCAACCAGTAACACTTACCGTACAGTCCGGTCTGACCGTCTGATATGTCGCATATCTTGCCTAGGGGTGGTAAACGTCAGACCCCAATAGCTCGATAAGTCGTGTCGATATGAGGTCCATAACATGTGTGAAACTACTAATAACACTTACCAGTAGATCACTGCAACCCTGGCCAGGGATTTCCTGTTATGGCCAGTCGAGCATAGCGCAACATCAACCCCCAATACCGGGAGAGACGAATCCCCTCCTATCGCTCATTGCCTCCATGTGATTCGGGACTGTACCCAAAAACCACTGTTTTGCATGCCCTCTTGGACATGGTAAGGTGGAAATCAAAGCACAGTGGGAACCACACAAGACTCTATGACGATCTCGGGTCAACAGACTACTCTGTACCAGTGTCTCCAGAGAACTGCCATCTGACGTAAGGTATAATACCATCTAGGAGTTCTCGGCGAGTCCGTCCAGTATACCTAGTCTCCTCTGAGCACCCGTATATCATCTCTGATGTCAAACACCAATGGATATGGGATCATCCATCGCCCATCTGTATGGGTCGAGAAGGTATATGCTAGTCTACTCTGGTATATCGATGCCCCGTCTCGATACACCCACGACTAGGGATCTTGAAAGATGTACTTATGGACTACCATGTCCCCACTGGTATGATCCGCATCATAGTCCAGGTATTCAAGTACACATCCTAAGGGCTTTACCAACATGTAACAGAGAGACAATCAGTGTACACGTTAAGGTAAAGAGTAACCAGATAGCATACTATCATGTCGAGCGAGAAAGTCCTCCCTATGTATGTCCAAGCATCCACTACAATATACATCCTACGTATAGTAATGGCCTCTAGGGCATACATATAACTAACAATCTCCCACTTGCACTAGGGCCATTTGATAGCAGTGGTTGTAGTATCTCATACTCAACCATCCCATAAAAGTCTCTCTATGGGAAAAGGCCTTTATGAGTGGATCCGCCGTGTTGTTCTCTGAGTTTACTCTCCTAACCTCGATCACCCTGGAGATCAACCATCTCCATGATCAGGTGATACTGCCTTAGAATATGCCTGGATCACTGATGGGACGGGTGTTCCTAGGCATAAGCCACAACTCCATTGTCACACAATGGGAGGAACGAAGTTCATCTCATGAACTAATATACACCCAGACTGCCTCTTTGGTAGCATCTTAAGTAGCGATGTATCCAGCCTTAATCGTCTAGTATGCCACGGTATCTAGCTTGGAACTCTTCCAACATACCGTCCTTTCACTGAGGGTAAAGACAATGCCTGTGACTGACATTCAGTCGTCTTTATCACCCTGGAACCCTTCCAGTGATTCTCCTCAGGATCGATTGATACCATCTTACTACTACTAGTGAGATTCCTAGCATCCAATTACATCTATCTCATAGATGATAACTCAAGATTTAGGAGGTATCACTTTGATCCTATATGGAGAATCCTTGTGATAAACGGAGATTGACCGAGCGTAGCATAGGAAACTCCTTCCCTATCAAGAGTATGTCATCCACGTACTCTACGAGGATCATCACCATACTCCCTACTACCTTTTTGTTTATACAAGGTTCATCTACCATTTTGATGATATCAAACTCTTTGACTAACACATCAAAACAGATGTTCCAACTCCGCGATACCTGCTTTATCACATAAAACATTTTGCTCGCGTTTCCGCTGCTCCCACTGTCTACGAAACCCTCTGGCTGTGTACTTATTGACGCCCACTTCTGAAACATCATTTAGAAAAGCTGTCATGACACCCAACCACCAGATATCGTAGTCATGGTATGTAGCCGTGGCAAGTAGGATCTGGATAGACTTAAGCATAGCCACTGGAAAAAGGTTTCATCATTATCCACGCCTGGTCAATGACGAAAACCTTTAATAAGTCTAGCTTTGAAAGTCTCAACCTTTCCATCTACACCAAGTAATCTTCTCAAGATGTACTTGCTCCTGATGGGGATTTAACCCTTCAGATATAGCAACCAAAGTCCATACTTTGTTGGTGTACATGGATTCCATCTCAGATCGCTAAGCATCCAGCCATTCTTACAAAGACCCACTCCTGATGGCCAGCTCGAAACTAGTTGGGTCATCATCTCATGATGCAATCCTCGCTCCCACTGTCATAGAGAAACAGTAGTATCTCTCAGGTAGGTGAGGAACCCTACTAGATCGACGGAGAGGCTGAGGTTCGTTGGTAACTATTGAATCGTTTGGTTCTTTCAAATCATCAGCTGCAGTTTGTATAGCTGGAACCTTTCCAGTTCTATATTACAGACCTTGTCTCGTGGTTGTCCGGATTTTGCTTTTAGACATAGGCCGGTCAACCCCAAATCTTAACTAGCTTAAGACATGGGCTCTACCCTTTCAATATCACATATGAAATGGTAAGCAACTGATTTGATTTGAACCCTATTCAATAGGTATGCATCTTCTCAAGCGCATAACTCCCAAAAGGAAATAGGTAACTCAGTAGTACTCATCATAGAGCACACCTTATCACATAGGGTGTTATTGCTCCGCCCCGATATACCATCGTGCTATGGTGTATACGGAGGAGTAATGCTGAGAGAGAATCTCATTCTCCTTTAGAAAAGTTCATAGAATTTCGTGCTCACGTATTCTCCTCCTTGATCTCATCAAAGGACATAATACTTATACCCGTATTGGTTCTCTACTTCTAACTTATATTCTGTGAATATCTCAAAAGGTTCTGACTTGTGTTTCAACAGGAACATATGTCTGAATTTTGAGAGATCATCAGAGAATGTAATAAAGTACAAAGAACCGGTCTTGGCATGTGTAGACAGGGGACCTTTATACATCAACATGTATCATCCCAAGAGTTTACCAACTCTTTCTCTGTTACCAATAAACAGAGCTGTGGTCATCTTATCTCTGTGACATGACTGGCAAGTTTCATAAGATGTAAATTCAAACAGATTTAAATATGCATCTATGTGCAACTTAGCTAGTCGGGTCGCATTGATATGACCTAGTCTACAATACCTCAAGAAGGATTCGTTCATTTCTGGACTCTTCCTCTTGTGTGTGTTCTGTATACTAAGAACTGTAGTTTGATTTAGAACATTAATGCTTTTAGATAACGTGCCTGAACCGATCAACTTTTGATATAGGAAATGTTCAAAACATTATCCAACAATACAAAATTATATCCTTTCTTTACTAATAAAGAGACTGATATGATTTTGTATATCAGGTTCGGTATCTAATAACATTCGTTCAGAATCAATGTATTGGTAACACAGGGTGACAGTGACCAACAGACTTGGCTGCAACACTTGCCCCGTTTTCTGTCTCATGAAACTTATCACCCGTTCTCAGTTCTCTACCTTTCTGTAGCCCTATGTAACAGATTACATATCTGGGATCCTGATCTGGTATCACATACCCAGGACGTAGAGGATACAGAGAAACGGTTCTTTGTAATGAACACACCCGAAGATGATGCATCAGCATGCACTCTCTTCGTTTGGGTGGCACGGGAATTCTGGTAATCCCCTATTTCCTGCTCTGTCTTATAACAATTATAAGTTGGAGCGGGACCAACGTTCCCTAGCTGAGTATAACAAGCGGGTTCGGTCAATATTCCGTATTATTATCTTGATTAAGGCGTGATATGGTCGCTACCTGGAGAGAGAGAGAAGAAAACACTCAGCTTGCGCTCTTGCAAGAATAGATTGGTTTTTATTTTATCTAATCAGGATGGCTCCCACTATTTTTATCAAATCTTCCTTAAAACCCTAAAAGGAAAGACTAGCCGGGATTAATTACACACTACAAGTTCGCCAATCTTTCAGCCAGGCCAGTGTCGGTACTTTGAGGGAGGTCCCCCGTGCTTTCGCACGAACCTAATTAATGTAAACCTCGTTTTCCCAGAGGCGTAACCTCTTTAACACCTTTCTAGACACCTACTTGATCGGTTAATTGTAAAGTGTAAAACTCTCCCAGGAGGAACAATTACTCGCAGCGGGTATCAGGATCCAACTATCTCATAGAAGGTATGCAATCTTATTGCAAATTTCAACACTTTAAATTCCCGATAATATTTTGCCCCGAACGATCTATGACCTTGACAAGGTCAACAAACCATAGATCACAAGTCAAGTTCAACCCGTCATTTCTTGATTGAATCAAACCCACCCGCACGACCCTTGACAAGGTCAACAAGACCGCACGACTACCCTAACCCAATCTGCATCATATGCATAAGCAGATAAATACTGGTTAGCTACCGCACACTGCGCCTTGACAAGGTCAACAAACGCAGCACGAATACTAAACAGGACTTATCTGAAATGACGGAGGGCTACGTCAGGTTTTTCTGAAAACCTATTGCGTAATGAACTTGATATCGTTGTAGAATCAAGTGAAGTTTTGAAATGGAGTGATTTTGAGGCTTTTCTAGTTTTGCTAAAGGGGTCACTCCCGGTGAAGGGATCGTCGGCCCTTTCCTCGTCGAATGAGTTGCAGGATATATCATATATATCACTGTGCAAAGCAGAACTCCAAAAGCAATCAAAAGCAAACCGAGTGTGTAGCGTCTGTTAGTTATTGCTAAAGGAGTCACTCCCGGTGAAGGGATCTCGGTCCTTTCCTCATCGAATAAGGTGCAGGGTATATCATATATACCGCTATGTAAAGCAAGAACTGTAGCTACCTGTTTTATTTAAAATTTGATTCTACAACATCTTAGGTTTCTTTTCTTTCATTAATCACATTAATGAAGTCCCATCATTTAAATACCTAAACATCACAGATAAATACGACGTACACTTATGCCATCCGCATTCGCCTCGATGTCCCCTCGTGCGCCGTTAGGTTAGGTAACTAACGGCAGAGCGGGGCAGGGCTAGCGCGGGCGTAAAACATAAGTAACGCCTATATAATATATCATATATACTATATACAGTATCTATCATAGAACATCACATGATCACATCACAGATATCGCAGCAGAAGAACCATATGAAATATTGGATATACTAGGACGTCCGTGTTTTTGATACGAGCCAGTATAAAACACGGATTCCACGGTCGCGATGAATAGCCAAACCCACACCCCTAGACCCCTACGAGAGCGGCAAGAAACCCTACCAATTCTAGAGTTAGGAGACCCGGACTCGACTCCTCGAGTTGGTCTCCCACTGGACTCCAGAACCCGGTTACTTGTGCTCCCCTCCTTGGGTCTATCCTAGTGCGGAAAAGTAAATAATATACAAAGGGTGACATCTTCCGCAACCTGGAAGTGCCCCCAAATAAAAGAATATTACATACAAGTTTTTACATGAATGAAAATGAAAAACACTCATCTCACATAAAAAAACCCCGGCTATTCAAACACGACGATCCAATATAACATATCCAGCAATACATAACATCACATGTCATCAACGTAAGTAAACATGCGTATCCCAATTGTCGTTGACATATAGCAACGAAACCGGCGATACCACATATTACACTTACGGTCACAGAAAAGAAAGTGTAAAACTACAACAGTTGGAATCCGCAACATCCTCAGACATCGCATGCCTGACTAAATGAATTCCTTAGACATCGCATGCCTAACAATTATAAACCCAGCATTGTAGTCTCATTATCGAAAACTCTTTTCAATATCAAGTCGGGCAATTCAACAAGATTGCCGACATCCTGATCGAATGCTCGTCGCAAACTTTAGTAGGCGGCCGCACCCCCGACGCCGCTGACGAAGTGCACCAAGGTGGAACACCGCTGCCGCGAGCACCCGGACGGATGCTTTCGGCGACGGGGTTCTCCTACAGTCACTTGGTCGGGGCTATGGAGTGAGGCTGTCTATTAAGTTTACCCGGCGAGTATCCGCGTACGCTACATGATTGCGACGGACTTTTGATCACATCAAAATTCAGTGGCAACCGATCAAGTGAGACTAAACTGCTATGTTTATAACATTCATTCAGTTATCTCATAACTTCTTGTGAATTCCAATTATTGTATCACATTCCGTATAAGATAGAAAATGTTAAACTTTCCGATCGAACAATCGAACACCCAAGTTTTCCCGAAACAACTCAACTCATGAAATAAGTTCAAAGAAATTCACTTCGTGCCTCAGTACCAACGGTCCAGCCATAGAAGGGTCAAGCCAACGCCTCACATGTGGCACGCCGTACTGCCCCAAACCCGAAGGTTCAAAGGGCAGTTCAAGACGGTCACATAATCGAGTTAAGGTTTGTTGTCTTCTAGAGGGACCATCGCGTTACTTGCACTACTTAGAACGTCTTTAAACCTCGGAAAAATCCAACACTTGGAAATTTTCCGCCAGGGGAAAAGTTTGGTATTTATATCCGGTCGAACTTTTTAACATATTCAAAAATTATCCGATCGAATCATCGAATCCCCAAAACAACCCCAGAAAATTCAACTCTTCAATAAATTTTAAAAATTCCCATAAAACTCAGCATTTAAATAAAGAAGTTACTGTGCAAAAGTGGTTGACTGAAGAGACTAAATGGGCGCGGAACCGCAGCAATAGGCGGCTAATGCCGCGGTTCCGCCGCGCTTTAGACAGATCATTAGGTAATTTTTGCACCGTAATTCTAAGAATTTCCTGCTGAATTTTTTAAGCATTTTTAATTTGGAAAAAACCACTTTTTCAGAAAAAGTCCAGAGAGCGAGAAATTTTAGGATTTCGGGTTCGTTCGGGTTTCAAACTTCGTTTACGCATCGCCTAAGTCTCTAGCTAGGCTCTGATACCACTGTAGGGTTCCTAGGCACACTAATGAGGTCTCACAAGGCATCAACCATGCCAATTTCAAATTTTACAAGTGCCGATAAACCCTAATACGGATCGTTAACTAGAATTTTAGGCGAAACAAGCAACTAGTTAACAACTTAACTAAGTGAATGGAAATACAACCTTTGTAGATCCGGTCCTCCACCTCCATAGCTCCGTGATGAAGTCCCCATGCTGTCCAAATCAAATCCCGGGCGCTAGCGTTGGCTTCATCGGAGAAATGGGCAGGCTAGGTCATCGACTACGATGCCGAAGATGATCTACGTCGAGACATCACAAGATCAAGCTCCCACTTCACCAAGGAATGAAACTTGTGAAGAAAACACCCTATACTACTTGGCAAGTGGTAGAGGATGAAGAAATAGAAAGTGGGTTCACTTTAGAATTGGATTTCTCACTCATTTTCTCAAGTTGCCATTGTTGATAGCAAGCTTTTCTTCATGAAGAAGAAGAAGAAGATGATAGAATATTATGATAAGTTAATTAAAAACCAAAAGAAAAATGAATCCTTATCATAATATGAACCATGGTCATGTGTAGAGAATTGACTAATGTTAGATGAATGGTTAGGGTTAAGGATGAAGACAAAATGGTCACTTTGGTCAAAGCTTCATGAAGCTTCAACAAGCTTCAAGAATGAAAGCAACCATTTTGTTTTCTTATCCCATTTCTTTTTTCAATCCAATTAAAAAGATAAATAAATGAATAACTAAATAAAAACCCTAACCATTTACTTAACCAAGGTTTAATTCTTTACACAAACCCTAGCATACATGTATCATCAAACATGATACATCCAAGTGCACAAAAGTATATCACATATACAACTTGTGAACTTCAAGTGAGAAAATCCATTTAAAGTGAACAAATACTAGTTAATGCAAAGTAATATATCAAATATATAATTATGCATTAAATCATTAAATCAACACTTGATTTAACGATCCGGTCATATCGCATATAACCGACTAATATCCAATGTATCGACTTATCGAATCAATCCTTGATTCGATAACTAGGTTATATCGCATACAACCATTCGATACATTCATCGCGAGAATGAAATACGGTATCACATACACGCATTATTCTCGGTCCCGCACATATCTCATATGCGCTCCTATTTCGTTTCGCTTGAGCCAGGAAACCTCTGTGTAGGACTCTAAAGACTCGTCAATACGCCGGCGGCAGATGATGATCATATCAAGCATCCACAAGCCGCAAGCGGTCTGCTAAACGTAACGGCCACCCGGGTATTGAGCGATCAGAAGATCGATGAGCAAGCCCGCTCAGACTCCTGTGAATCCAACTAGTAACACTTACTGTACAGTCCGGTCTGATCGTCTGATTTGTCGCATATCTTGCCTAGGGGTGGTAAACGTCAGACCCCAATAGCTCAATAAGTCGTGTCGATATGAGGTCCATAACATGTGTGAAACTACTGATAACACTTACCAGTAGATCACTGCAACCCTGGCCAAGGATTTCCTGTTATGGCCAGTCGAGCATAGCGCAACATCAACCCCCAATACCGGGAGAGACGAATCCCCTCCTATCGCTCATTGCTTCAATGTGATTCGGGACTGTACCCAAAAACCACCGATTTGCACGCCCTCTTGGACGTGGTAAAGTGGAAATCAAAGCACAGTGGGAACCACACAAGAATCTATGACGATCTCGGGTCAACAGACTACTCTGTACCAGTGTCACCAGAGAACCGCTATCTGACGTAAGGTATAATACCATCTGGGAGTTCTCGGCGAGTCCGTCCAGTGTACCCAGTCTCCACTGAAAACCCGTATATCATCTCTGATGTCAAACACCAATGGATATGGGATCATCCATCGCCCATCTGTATGGGTCGAGAAGGTATACGCTAGTCTACTCTGGTATATCGATGCCCCGTCTCGATACACCCACGACTCGGGATCTTGAAAGATGTACTTATGGACTACCATGTCCCCACTGGTCTGATCCGCATCATAGTCCAGGTAGTCAAATACACATCCTAAGGGCTTTACCAACATGTAACAGAGAGATAATCAGTATACACGTTAAGGTAAAGAGTAACCAGATAGCATACTATCATGTCGAGCGAGAAAGTCCTCCCTATGTATGTCCAAGCATCCACTACAATATACATCCTATGTATAATAATGGCCTCTAGGGCATACATATAACTAACAGGGACTGCGTTGATTCGGATCAATGCAAGCTAAACAAACCTAATCTGATCTTGTTGGAACAATTTTTCAAAAAGCTGTTATTCCAAGGGCGTTCTCTTTTATTTTGCACAGTGGTATTCGGTTATGAATATCCAGCACCTCAGTCGACGAGGCAAGGGCCGAGATCCCTTCACCGGGTGTGACCCCTTGGACAGAAGTTTGCGTCAGGGCAATAACTTCACTATAGTCGTTTACTTTTTCTTTGCATCATGGTATTCGGTTGGAATATCCTGCACCTCATTCTACGGGGAAAAAGCCGAGATCCCTTCACCGGGAGTGACCTCTTTAGCAAAGGTTTTCGCCACTATATTTTTATAAACGCTATCTAGTTCCTTCAACGATATCAAGTTCATTACGTTAAAGGTTTTTCGGCAGAAATCATTCGTAGCCCTCCGTCATTTCAGACGGGTAGCACGTAGTATTCATGCTATGTTTGTTGACCTTCGTCAAGGCATAGTGTATGGTAGCTTCTTGTTACCTTTCTGCTGCATAGATGGATGCGTTGGTTTGGGACAGTCGTATAGCCTTTTTGACCTTCGTCAAGGGCTTGTACGGGTGGGTTAAAATTAACCTGGACAATGACGGGTAGAACTTGACATGTGACTTATGATTTGTTGACCTTCGTCAAGGTCATAAGAGCAAGGGGCAAAAATCACATCGGGAGTTTCTAAAGAAGCTGAAACTTGCCAGATATGCGCATACCTTCTGGTGTGTGATAACGTGAGCGGATTCCGTCACGTTATCATGCGATAATAGTTGGATCCCGATTCCCACTAATGAGTTGGTTTACACCTCGGGTGATCCCGACTAATTCTTCTTTCAGGTTTGGGTAAGAATTTGACGTTACAATGGGAGTTTCCTGATTAGATAAATTGATAACCATTCTGATCTATGTTAGAGTGCATGCTGAGTGTTTCTTTTCTCTCTCTCTTTGGCAGCGACCATGACCCGACCATTGACTATGACTCAGTGACCAAATTAACCAAACCTTCTTAAACACTGGCTTTTGGATTATCAGAGTTGCAGACCTCATTGCCACTCCTACTTTTACCCTTTTCTCCAGGACACCCCGTATTACTACGAACGTCCACTTCCATTGGACAAAACCATCGTATGGTTATATACGAACTCGAAAGAATTTATTCGAGGATGGTTTCCAGTTGTAGAGAAAACGAATAGGATTATTCAGTTGTCTTTTCCTTTTACCTTCTCTCAGGTTGCGAGTACTTCTTGGTTTAGGAGATAGTACACCTATTACGCAAATTGGACAGTCTTCTTCCAAACCTTAGGCTGGTGCCGAACGGTGGGGAATGAAGAAAACCAATTAGCATAACGATGGTGTACAGAAGATATTAAGTAAAGACATATCAAGGGATTAGTACGAGGGCAAAGTAAATTGCGACTGCTATTCACAACAAAACTGTAACACCTTAGACTGTGTTTTGTAGCTAATTATATTTTAATGTAAGGTTTTTAATAAAAAGTTTACCAAATTAAGTTTTAAATATTTTACCCTATTTTATGAGTATTTTATTAGAATTTTTCTAGGCACACACACACTTGTGCATGATAACTAGGGTTTAGAGATAGGGTTAAACCATGTTTAGCAAGCATGATAGATTAACCCATTCTTTTTAAGTTAATAATTATTGTTTAGGTGCTTTTGGGTTTAATAGTGTGCATGGTTGTTTTAAATTTGAAAAGGGTTTTATTTTATTTGGTTGAATGGTTGACTTGAGAGAGAAATGGGCATGGGGCAACATGGCTTGTGCCATGCCCATTTAATGAAGAGAGAGAGTAAGAATGGGAGGGATCTTTGTGTTTGCTCTCACTCTCACTCATTTCTCTCATTTCCTCTCTTTTCTCTTGTTCTCTCAAACACACACACACACTTACCTGCATCATCAGCAGAAGCAGCAGCCTTCAGTAGCAGTAGCAGCAGCATCATCAGCAGCAGCATCATCAGCAGCAGCATCATCATCATCATCAGCAGCAGCAGCAGCAGGAGCAGCAGGCAGCAACAGCAGTAGCAGGAGCTCTAGCAACCTATAGCAGCTCTTCTCCACTTCTTCACCTGCTCTCTAGGGTTCTTTAGGGTATATTTCTGAACCCAATCCCCTAGTTGCATAGCTTATGTGTTAATTGGTGTCGGTTAGTGTTAATTAGCTAGTTTAGTGCTAATTATGGTGTTTTGTGTGGAAATTTGATTAAGTGATGATTGAGTTGGTAAACCTAGCCTATTTTAGTGTTAATAGGGTGACTTCAACTGAGAAATATCCCAGATTACACCAAAATACCATAGGTTTTGCTTTTGTGCTAAATTAGTGTTTTTTTAAGTGATATACTGGGTATTTGTAATCTGCTTTTGATCCGGACCCTACAGAACAAAATTGAGAAAACTGGAGTATGTACACTAGGTCTAGATACCACCACCTATGCACGACCCCCTAATTCTCTACCCAGGCCGCAGTTTTATTAGGTTTGGCCGCAATTTGCGGCCAAGTTGGGGACTGGGGTGTTGGGGTCTTGGCTAGGGTTGTCTGCAGTGTTGTATAGTGCTTTGGCATGTCTAGTTTTGTAATATTTGACCTATAGGAAAATCTGGGGCAATATATCGTATTTGGTGTTCGTTGTGTTTACGCGATATGCGCGATACGTGAGAGGGTTCTGTGATCCAGCAAATCGCGGCGTGTCGCGATGGTTTTAGACGCGTACACACACGTTTCAGCGTATCGTGCACACGCGTGTTTAGTTCGCGACGCGAGTTTCTCTTTTTGGTTCGATATCGCGTTTCGCGGAATATTTGGCTTATATATGATTTTTGTTTCTTATTTGCAGGTTTGCAGACAGTGACTACAGACACTACTACAGGGGGAACAGATGGTAGGATTCACCTAGCGTGTAGCGTAGGTGAGTAGATTTAACATCTACAGGGGAATCGCCCGCATGGCGTTATGCGACTGGGCTAGGATTCAAATACTTGTCGCATATTCTACGTCATTGATAGAATTCCGCCTTTACCCTTTTTACTTAGATATAGTTGTACTGTGACTAGTAGCCGTAGGGCACTGCACACATTATTGACGGTTCATGTCGCACGAGCACGGATTGCATGCTACACACACACCGTCAATAATTGCCATGTCACACACTAACCATTATAGATTCTATTGCTTATCACACATGACATCTAGCTTATCGGTATACCTATAGTGTATCATACCTTTAGTGATAGGTACATATACACCTTGCGATACAGCTACATGTATACCTTGCACATAATTTACTTATACCGGGGGGATATTCAACATATTTTACTTATACCCAGGGGGGTATACGACATCAGTTCTTATAGGTAGATACCTATACATTGCTACACCTGTATGTTACACATATATTCAGTTGCAGTTACATATTTACCTTTACTGATGTTACTTAGCTGTACCTTTTTGGTTTCGCATACATCTGGTTTCAGCTACATATTCTCATTTATATGCTCGCATTTCAGATATATAGCATATGTTTATTCCTGGATTGCGCATTATTATTTGGATTTTACATTATGTTTTCTGGATTTGGGAATTGCGGGAGTTCATGAAATTATGCATATATTGAAAAACCCGGTTTCCTTGATATGATATTTGCGCATCCACCATGGGTTTTATCGGTGCTGATTATTTATACCCCATGCGAGGAGGCGTAGAGGCCGCATGAGGGTATATGGTGGGGCCCGGAGGTAACCCGGGGCGAGAACGGATCGCTGGATTTGTTAGACGGTGAGCCTGTCAGGGGAACCATACCGTCCGGTGATATTACCTTTTACTCGGTAGTTATCTTGGGGATACCGACCGGAGTCTTGCACGTATGCATACGTCGAAAGGCGAGGGTCAGAGCTAGGCACTCGTGCTTTCGGGACAGCGTATGATACGTACCTATCAGGATTTCTGTGTCGATGCTTGGCACATTGTTTTCATGATATTTCTTTTAATACCTTTGTATATATAACAGGGGATTAGCCGTTGTTATATATACCCTTACACCAATATTAGTGGAATAAGACGCTAATATATGTGTATTGCCCACATCATATTTATTTCTGCAAATATATATACCTTTAGGATGTTAGAAACTTACTTGAGATTCGACTTGGGATATAGGTGGTTCATTGATATTGGACATTGGATATGAAAAAGATTGTTGGTTTGTACATTCGAGATATAGGAGATTACTCGATATTGTATATTGAGGTGATGTGAGGCTTATATGATGTGAGAGCCCAGTTTGGGGGTTGATTTAAGAATTTGGGATTTGAGTGTCTTGATGGATTGTGATCCTACACGATGTCAGGTTTCCGTGGAAATGACATATTCCACCCTATACCTCACATTTATCTATTTTATACACAGTTTCATATATTGGTAGTACATGTTAGTGTACCCTTTTGATAGTTGCATATCTACATTCTCATATCCCTATTGCATGGTTATTGCATACTATTGTCATGTTACTATTGCTTCACATATTGATTGTACCTGCTAGTGTACTTCCCTTTATTCAGCATTTGCATGACATGTTATTATTGTAATCGCATATCTTAGATTCATACTGTACGCACATTTCTGCGATTACCTGCATATGTTATCTACTATTCACGAGTTGGCAACTCACCCCCGTCGTGCCACAGGTGTCTCAGGTTGTTCCCCAGGGTAGTCGAGGCAGGCTATTCAGCTTTTCAGCTATCATCTTTTGCTACAGATACAGCATCAGCTCACAGTACTATTTTGCTTAGGTGGGTTTTAGTGGTCATCTGTATTTTGTATTGTACATTCGTTGTATCTTGTACTCTCCATCTACTATTATGTTGTGGACTTAGAGACTTGGTGAGGACGTATTTGTATATTATTTATGGATTTGTCGTCTTTTATATACAGCTTTCTCTCTATTGTCTCTTATTTCTTCGCTACGGCGTCGTATATTTTTGATGTGATTGTTTTCCGTCTTTGGGCTAGTTTTTACACAAAATGGGTGTTGCCAAAATTTTAAGAAAGAAAGTAAGACTTTTAAAGAATTTGGGTTGCGATTTCAAATATTTCAAAAATTATATTATCTTTTCCGTATTTTTCTTGGTTTAGATTTCTGGGTTTTGGCTTTCTTTTACCGCGTTACAACTTTTGGCGTTGCGTAGTAATAGGGCCGTCACGGGCCAATTTTGGGTCGTGACAAAGTTGGTATCAGAACGCTAGGTTTTACCTTTCGGAGTGTAGGATGACCTTAGTATGATGGAGTAGGTAGCTTAAGCAAAGTAACGTAGTGTGTGTATGTCTGCAGCATACCCACGATGCGGTACTTCGCCTAAAGTGACCTAAGTACAAATTGCTTGAAATTCCTTCCTTGATGATTCATATCCTTGAGATTCGATTCCTTATTCTCATCGAATCTTATCTTATATCTATTTATAGCCTTGCCGCCGATGACTATGGGGACTCAGAGTGATGCAGTGAGGGCCGAGGTCATAGTTGGCTCGGGTGAGACGAGTACTGACCAGGATGGCACTCTAGTTGCACAGGTGCAGACGGATAAGCCTACGACATATACTATTGATAGACATTTGGCAGAGATGCAGGACTTCCGCCAGACGATGAGTTCATTGGTTGAGGTCGTTCGGGATCTACGACAGGAGGTTGTCACCCCTGTTACTCAGTTGTCACTTGCGATCAGCATGCAGTAGTCCGTCACCTACATAGCACCAGTGGTTGCAGCTCCAGTTGATGAGACACATATTCCAGGACAGTGGAGGACTCGTACCAGCGTACCAACCCAGAGACAGAGGTTTGGTCATCGAGACAGATTTCATGGCCGTCGCAGGAGTAGCAGAGGCTTAGGACGAGGACAGTCGTTTAACTCTCATCCCCAGGGTGGTCAGCAGTCAGCGCGTGGATGTTTTCGATGCGGAAGCCTTCAGCACTTCGTTAGTGATTGTTCCTTAGCACCTTGTCAGGATCGTACTCAGAGAGGCCATGGACATGGGAGATTTTCTCAGAGGGCTTAGTCTACCAGACGAGTTCATCCAGCTGAGAGTAGAGGGCAGACACAGGAGTTTGCTTCCACTCATCGGGACGCGCAGACGTCCAATGCAGAGTTTTCAGGTATCCTTATTTTGTATGTTCTTTGATGTATTCATTTGTTCTTCATGCTTATACCGTGGTTGGGTAGATTAGTCGTAGTTGTGTTAATTTCTTTCAGCGATTCTTTTGTTGCGCGACACGTATTCAGTTGTATGCAAATCGGATAGGAGATAGAGATTCGTCCATCGTTTCGATCCTTCTAGAGATGTTGGATTTGACATTCTCATGGGCACGGACTGGTTAACTACGAGTTAGGCGTCTGTGGACTACCGTGAGGAAACAGTCAGGTTTGTTTTCCCGGCAGGTCAGTTCTTGTTGTGCAGGTGGATAGTGGTGCCGCCTCTCATTGCTTGAATTCAGCCTTTTTCGCTAGTCGGCTTTTAAGGAGATGTCGTGGATTCTTGGCGTTCATTCGTGATACCGGAGCCACAGTTAGGATTGTTGGACCGGGTTCCTTTCGTGTGAGAATTTTCCGACGTTGTCCCGGATGAGCCGGCAAAGCTTGGGAGCTAAAGGATCAGCTGCAGAGTTGTTGTACGGGGAGTTTTGTGCTTCTGAGTGTTTCGCTTTTAGAAGCTCCTATTCCTGTTCGTCAAGGAGAAGGACGGCAGCTTAGGGTTGAGTATCGACGGATCGTCAATTAAACCGGCTTACGCTGCGGATAGGTATCCTTCACCTCGCCGTGACGATTTCTTCGATCAGCTCCAGAGTGCGATACATTTTCTAAGTTTGTTCGGGATCAGGTCATCATTATTGCGGATTCGGGGTGATGGCATTCCGAAGACTGCCTTGTGCGTGCTACGGGCTTTGTGTGTTTTGGTGAGTCACTAGACTCACCAGTGCCCTAGCAGCATTCGTAGATGTGATGAACCGGATTTCTTCAGGCCGTTTCTCGACCAGTTTCTGTTGTGTTATTTACGACATTTTGGTCTACTTAATGTGTCCTGAGGGACAGTAGTAGTACTTGAGGATTTGTTATGCAGATACTGCGAGAGTACCAGCAGTTTGCTAGATTCTCGGAGTGTTTCTTCAGGCTTGTTTTGTTTGACTCCTAGGTCTTGTAGTCACGGGAGACGGTTTCGTATGGTTCCGAGGGAGATCGTGGCCGTACAGCTTAGGCCCAGACTTGTGTGCAGGACGGAGATCCGCAGATTGTTGGGCTTAGCAGGTTTTTACCGCCGTTTCATGCAGGATTGCTAGAGTAGTGCTGCACCGTCGACTGAATGGACCGGAAGGGAGGTTTCTTTTCTGTGGACTGAGGCATGTGTACGGAGTTTTCAGCAGTTGGAGATTCGGTTAACAACTGCATCAGTTCTTTCTTTGCCTTTGGTTTGGGCGACTTTGTTGTTTAACTGTAATGTTTCTTGAGTGGGCTCGAGTGTGTACTGATGTGGCACTACAGAGTGATCGCTTTTGCTTCCCTACATTGGAGGAAGTACGAGAAGGATATTCCACACATGATCTGGAGATGGCCGCGGTGGTTTTGCATTGGAGATTTAGGGACACTATTTGCTTGAGAGTCGTGTCGAATTTTCCACGGACCACTAGAGCTTAATGAACATCTTCCTGCAGCGGATTTTGATTGTTGTGAAAATCTTCTGCAGATTTACAGTTCTTGCGTGATCGTCGAGTACGGCTTAAGTTCGTCTCTACGGAGGGGACAGCGTGCTCATGTCTGAGCCCGACCACTATTCTTGAATCGCTTTCGCGAGGCACTGCCCGCCGATGCTCATACGTTAGAGATACTTGAGCATACTCGGCTGGGTAATGCTTCGGAGTCCTTGATTTGTGAAAATGGTGTGTTAAGCTAGGGACGTGTTGAGTACCTGATATCATCGGGTAGAGACGTATAATCCTAGAGTAAGCACATCAGTCAGCTCTCTGTATTCATTCAAGTTCCACCAACATTTAGCGTGACTTGTGAGATAGTTACGGGTAGACAGGGATGTAAGGAGAAGTTTCAGGTTTCATTTCAAGGTGTCTGTCTTGTTGAGTGCTTGGGTCGAGTGTTCAGTTGAAAATATTGCACTTTGGTATAAGTATTTTCCTTACATTTCTTAAATAATAAATGGTGTTTATTATAAATATTAAACATATTTGGATTTATCTGCAAAATACTATTTTCCATATGTTTATATATTATAATTAATATTATGAAGGAAAATATAGGCATTTTATATTTATATAATATTTTGGTAATTGAAAATATGCATATCATATCAAATATTCTAATCACAATTCTTAAAAGATATAATATCATACAAATGGTTAGAATAATATTTCAAAATATATGCATAATATTTTATTAATTAAAAGATGCATAGCATATCAAATATTCTTAATCATGTTTGTTAAAGATTTATTACCATATAATGTGCATAGCATATTAAATATTCTTAATCAAGTTTCTTAAAGATTTATTACAATATATAGTGATTAAGACACTCTCTCTAATTTAATAAATAGTACTAACATTATTCATAGAGATATTGTGCAAAATTTAGATCAGGTCAAGAGATCAAGATGTTCAAGATGTCAGGATCAAAAATCTGCCAAAATCATAAAATCAATACTGACAGGGACTCAGAATCCATATATGGAAAGTCACCATATTAGGAAGTCGCCATATATGGTAACTAGTTTTTCTTCTTTGAGGGCTATATAAAGGACCAAGGGCTAAAGTTAGAGGGCATCAAGCCGAAAAGTTCACGAAGTCCCATCCAAGCTGATCATCAACTGTTCATCTACCTTCTTGGAAGAGATCGAGAAGCAAACTAGTCTTTGTAATCATTTTCTAAGGAATCAAAGTGTAGATTGTTCAAGTTGATTAATAAAGGTAGTTGTTTTATTTAATTCTTTTGCATTTTACATTATCTTTCCCCTCTCTGTCTTTTCATCTTCTTCTCCCAACATGCGCGAGTAATTCTCCGCTTGTTAGGGTTCGTAGGAATAGGCTAGGCTAATGGATGATGAATATCTCTAAACCTTTTTTAAGTCCTATAAAATTTAGGAACTTTATCAAAAGAATCATTAACATCCTAATCGGGCGCGCTAGCAATTCTTTTCTAGTTCCGACCACGATTAGAGATTAGATTACTAATTGTTTTGGTAAAGGCTAGATATGAACGGAGTTCCGTGTCGAGATAAGGGTTAAGAGTGGGATTCTTTTTCCCTCCAGAAACCCCTAATCTACACGCATCACCGTCGTTCTAGTTCTAAATCTATTAATGGATAAAAAGGGTAACTTTTAATTAATCGTCTATAACTACTAAATCCTAACGAAACCAACAAGCCCTCTTATTATATTAATTACATCTTTAAAATAATCTAGATCTATATTTTACATTCTTGTTTAACGTAGATCTAGAAACCATTCTATAAAATTCTTTATTCCTCCTCTCTTTCTCAACACATCTAAAGTAAAAGTAAAAGGTTCCACGTTTCTCAGAGGACGACCCGTACTCATCTCGGTCTAGCTACGTGCGACACCGTTATTGATTGCGGTTAACTACAAACATACACTTTTTCGTATCAATCAAATGGCGCCGTTGCCGGGGAAACGTGCGTAATTTTTTATTTTTTCTATTTGTGTTGAATTCTTAGACGATTCATATCATTATTAAAACAAAACTGCAAATTGCATATTAAACGATTTGTGTGTGTATTTTTTTGCGAGGGAATCTGGAGTCGTGGATTTGAGAAAACAGGAGATCTAGGGTTCCACACTTCTCTGGTATCTTTCTTAACTCCTTCTCTCTCCCCTCAAATCCAATAAAATCTATTTTCTGCAGGATTCTTTGCAAAATATCGCCGCTCAAAAATCTTTTTGCAAAGTTTTGTTTTTCGATTTGTTTTTGCATATTTTATTACGGATTTTTAAGGGGCAAAAACCAAATCAAGATTAGGTAGGGATTTCATCACCCTTCCTAAGCCCCACAAATCACAAACCGAGCATATAGATCAACCCTTCATTAATTAAAAAAAAAATCTAGACCGGACTCTAAGAACTGTCGCGCTCAATAAGGACAGAGGAAGGTCGTGGGTAATCTATCGCTTATCCGCATTACTTTTGTGGTGCCTAGGCAAGTGTGTCAAAGGCTAATTGTTTTTAATTAGGCCCACTACTGTGGTTCCTTCCCACTTACCTGGCACTTACCAGGCTACAAGGGAAGTACAGAGGCGGTAGAAGATTGATCCTGCGGTTTGTCCTTTGGAAGTCTAAGAGCGGTCTAGAGACTGGACCTAGGTAACCATAGTTCTAGGGTTGTGCATTTTTGTGTGATTTGTCTTAATCCGTCATTTTTCAAAACAAACCAATTACTTTCTCTCCTTTTTACCCCTTCCCCCTTCTTCTCTTCTTATAATGGGTGACCTAAACAGAAGAACACTCGCCGAGCTTTGCTGTCCACAACCAGATATCTCTTGTTTTCGTAATCCCTTCGGTATACCGTCCGGCTCTTCCATGTCCTTAAGAGATCATATAGAACAAGCAGGAAGAAACAGTTGGCCACCTCAGTCTAGGTCTTATCAACCGTATCCTAATCATACACCTGTTTCAGTTCATACCCAGAGTGAGGAAGCCCCTAGACGAATGTCCATTGCTGAGCACATAGCTAGGTCTAGAGGCCAAAGTTTCAACCCGGACCGATATCAACCATCACCTCCACTTTCTAAAGAAGAGTTTGATAGCCAACCGACCAATCCATATCAATATTCTTCTTATCATAATTTTAATCCTACTCCTACCCAATTTTCGCAACCATTCTATTCCTATCAATCCAATCCGACTTTTCCACCTTCTCTAGACAGTTCTTTTAATCAGTCATTTAGGAGTTTTAATTATCCACAGGAATTTCAATCTTATACCGAAACCCTTTATCAACCAAAGTCTAGTCTTGAGCGGAAATTAGAAGAAGGTATAGTGATGATGAACCGCATTAGAGAGGAATGGAAGGAAAGCATGGCTAAATATGAAAAGGGCAACGAGTTCCGAACCAGCCCAAAATTTTTCAGTATATAATACGAGCATCGGACAAAATGAGAATTGGGTAGAAAGACAGAATTATATACCCTTCCTAATCAAACCTTCCCTTTCCAAACTGAAATCTACAACTCCAGTTTCATAGATTCATCAAGTACACCAAATAGAATGACTGATAAGTTGTGTGACTTTGTATTGTTTGATTTACCCAACTGTGAAGGGTCCCTTTCAAGTGAAACCATACCCAACCCTTGTGATCTCTACACCTCCACTCTTGAACCAAAACTGATTGAAAACCATACTTTTGATGAGGAGTTTGAGAATTTTAACCTTCACTTGAATGAGGTGATTGACGTTGGGGATATTTTGATTGATGAATCCGAAATATTGGATGATTTTGTCCCACCAATTCATCAAATCCTTTCACTTCCTTGTGGTCATCATCTTGAGCCTTTAATTCTTCTCGAATCCCAAATATGTCTTGAAATTGATGATAAAGGTATACCCGAAGATCAGATCGAAATACATCCTCCATCTTCCACATCTGGTTCAGCAACACTCGACACACCAATTTGTTTACCCATTTCACCTTCTACTTTCTCCGGTTCTTCTTCTGTTCCTATAGTTTCTGTGAGTTTTGATAAATCACAATCCATTAATTCAAGTTCAATAATACCAGAAATTCAACTTGATTTGGATATTTTTGAAAATGAGGTAGATGAGTTTTTCGAGTCCTCTACCTCACTGATTTTTGATGAATCGAGTAGAATAAATTCTGGCACAAAACTCTTTGACAGCAAAATGTTCAATCACACTATCGATAAAAGTTTTGAAGAACTTTTTGCTGACGAACTTGAATTTTTAAACAATACGGATTTTGTGATTGATCAATCTCCACCTATAGAGGTTGAACCGTCACCATTCCTTCTTCCTAATCATTCACATTTATTCTCATTCTTTCTTTTCTCTAATTTCAAACCCTTTCCAGACCACCTCTTATCCCTTCCCCACTTTTTCTTGACTCGATACAACACATTCTTCCACCAACCTATACGCTATACTGATAAAATCTTTGAATGGTTGGTGTTAACTTTTGGTCTTTGTAAAGTCTTACTTTGACCAAATGACCCACCCCCTCTTAAAATGCTTCGTATTGTCTAACTCATGTTTGAGGGGGGGTATATTTTTGGCTCTTGAACATAACTTTTGTCCTCAAATTTGTGAGCCAAAAATAAGTTTGGTGGAGCATTTTTCACTTTCATATATTCTTGCCCCCATTAATAATGTCCTTCTAAGCTTACAGGTTTTTGTGCTTAACGGATGACATCAGTGAGGACACTGCTGTAAACAAGTTTGGGGGAGGTTTGTGCTTATTTACGCATCAATTTGCATCATATTTTGCATAAGCACAACATTTTCAAAAAAAAATTTTGAAAAAAAAATTATTTTTTTATAACAAAAGAGTAGAAAGTGAAAAATTACATCCAAAAGATAGGAATAGTTTAAGAAAACTAAGAAAATTAGAAGTTTTCTTAAACGAACTAGTAATAAGTAGTTATGAGCTGTTGTCCCAAGGGTTTGTAAGATGAAGGAAGTCACTAATCTGAGGATAAAAATAAGTCTGAAAAATAGTCCCTATTCTGGAAACCAAACATTTGAATGTTGATACCCTACTATATGCACTTACACACGTCTTGAATCTCGGGATAGTAGAAGATACCTTGAAATGCTCTTGTCTAAAAGCCAAAGTATGAGGGAAATAAAAAAAATGAAGAAAATATAAAAATGGTGAAAAGAAAAATGAACACTGGTTTTGTTATCGCCAAGGCAGCAAGAAAAAAATATAGCGAGGGTGCCTCTTCACCTAGTGCCCTAAGGCCAACTGGTCTGGGAGTCACTGCTAAGCCTTAGGTGGTGCAAGACGAGGAAAATATTATCACCTAATCAGCAAGCACATGAGTAAACGGTCGGTTAGTACCTCAAGAAGTATTAACGGTCGCATGAAAATGTGTGAGCAAATCTAAATATTCATCAAATTAAAAAGTACTAAGGTAGATGGGCAAGAGTATGATAGCTTGAATTGAATTCTCCGAGTGTAGGGATGTTCTTTACACACACGTGGGGTTATATGATCAATGTTTGGATGAAAGATAGGAATGAAGAATAAAGACGATGTTTTATTGAGGGATGATGTGATTTCTAACATTTTTTCATGACTATTAAGATAGGGCTCATGACAACTGAAAAGCTAGTGTAGTTGGAAACTCTAAATTTTCAAAGTATTTATTTTATGGTTCTTATCTTTATATGTAAATTTCACCATCTCTCTTTTATTATAGGATTTTGTGGGTGTAATCCACTGAAAACCCTCAGGAGACAACACTCCTCCTACTAGGGACACCTAGAGGTTTAACGGCTTGTTGCACGTGCTCAGTGCAATCGTGTTTGCCTACGAAAGTGTGCTTAGTTTTCTCCTTTCTTTTTTCTTCTTCTCTTGAATAAACTAGTTTGCTCGGGACGATCAAAGATAAGTCTGGGGGTATTTGTTCAGTTGAAAATATTGCACTTTGGTATAAGTGATTTCCTTACATTTCTTAAATAATAAATGGTGTTTATTATAAATATTAAACATATTTGGATTTATCTGCAAAATACTATTTTCCATATGTTTATATATTATAATTAATATTATGAAGGAAAATATAGGCATTTTATATTTATATAATATTTTGGTAATTGAAAATATGCATATCATATCAAATATTCTAATCACAATTCTTAAAAGATATAATATCATACAAATGGTTAGAATAATATTTCAAAATATATGCATAATATTTTATTAATTAAAAGATGCATAACATATCAAATATTCTTAATCATGTTTGTTAAAGATTTATTACCATATAAAGTGCATGGCATATTAAATATTCTTAATCAAGTTTCTTAAAGATTTATTACCATATATAGTGATTAAGACACTCTCTCTAATTTAATAAATAGTACTAACATTATTCATAGAGATATTGTGCAAGATTTAGCTCAGGTCAAGAGATCAAGATGTTCAAGATGTCAGGATCAAAAATCTGCCAAAATCATAAAATCAATACTGACAGGGACTCAGAATCCATATATGGAAAGTCGCCATATTAGGAAGTCGCCATATATGGTAACTAGTTTTTCTTCTTTGAGAGCTATATAAAGGACCAAGGGCTAAAGTTAGAGGGCATCAAGCCGAAAAGATCACGAAGTCCAAGATGGCTCACGCATCCAAGCTGATCATCAACTGTTCATCTACCTTCTTGGAAGATATCGAGAAGCAAACTAGTCTTTGTAATCATTTTCTAAGGAATCAAAGTGTAGATTGTTCAAGTTGATTAATAAAGGTAGTTGTTTGATTTAATTCTTTTGCATTTTACATTATCTTTCCCCTCTCTGTCTTTTCATCTTCTTCTCCCAACATGCGCGAGTAATTCTCCGCTTGTTATGGTTCGTAGGATTAGGCTAGGCTAATGGATGATGAATATCTCTAAACCCTTTTTAAGTCCTATAAAGTTTAGGAACTTTATCAAAAGAATCATTAACATCCTAATCGGGCGCGCTAGCAATTCTTTTCTAGTTCCGACCACGATTACAGATTAGATTACTGATTGTTTTGGTAAAGGCTAGATATGAACGGAGTTCCGTGTCGAGATAAGGGTTAAGAGTGGGATTCTTTTTCCCTCCAGAAACCCCTAATCTACACGCATCACCGTTGTTCTAGTTCTAAATCTATTAATGGATAAAAATGGTAACTTTTAATTAATCGTCTATAACTACTAAATCCTAACGAACCCTACAAGCCCTCTTATTATATTAATTATATCTTTAAAATAATCTAGATCTATATTTTACATTCTTGTTTAACGTAGATCTAGAAACCATTCTATAAAATTCTTTATTCCTCCTCTCTTTCTCAACACATCTAAAGTAAAAGTAAAAGGTTCCACGTTTCCCAGAGGACGACCCGTACTAATCTCGGTCTAGCTACGTGCGACACCGTTATTGATTGCGGTTAACTACAAACATACACTTTTTCATATCAATCATCGAGCATCTGAGGCCGGCGGGAGAGTTGCAATCTTTTACTGTTCCGAAGTAGGAGTGGGAGCAGATCTTCACGAATTTCGTTATGGTTTCTACCCAAATTTAGTCAGGGTGTGACTCTATTCGGATTCTTATCGTCCGGTTATACTCAATGTGCTCAGTTGGTTCTTGTTAAGTTGTGTGTTTGTTTGTTTGTTGTCGGAGTTGGGGATCGTCACTCGCCATCGTTAGGTTTCTCCTTCGATAGCTGTTATCAGGAGACACTCCAATTGGCCAGCTTTAGGTTTAGGGGTTAGGTCATGTCGATCACCAGTCTGTTGTTTTTCTGACTCAGCATAAGTAGGATTTCGGACCCCAGCTAAGTCTAGAGACTTCGGAGATGATCTGGTTGTTCAGGTCAGGATGAGAGTAGCCCAGCGCAAATAGAGGTCTTATGCCGACTGTGTTGGTCATAGACTCGAGTTCGCAGGGAAAGATCATGTATTCCTATGGACTTCCGATGAATGACGTGTTGGATTTTGGGAAGCTTACCCAAGGATTTTAGGTCCTTTTAAGATCCTATAGGCGAGTTAGTTTCGTTGCCTTTAATTTGGCACTTCCGCCCAAATTGTTGGATTTTCACCCCGTATTCCTTGTGATGATACTCTACCATTACCTTCTTGAGCTTTCTCACATAATTTGGCACCAGTCCATTTAGCTTAGACGCGATCTTTCGTTCGCCAGCAGCCAATTGTGTTAATGGCTCAGCAGGAAGAGGAACATCGGTCAAGGGTCTTGCCATCTGTGAAAGGGTTTTCTTGGACGTAGCCGTATAGTGAGGTAGTCACTTGGGAGGCTGCGAGCGAGATTTGAGGATTTAAATCTTCTCTTTGAAGGTATGCTTAGTATATTTTTAAATTCAGGGACGAATTTCTTTTAAGGGGAGGAGATTGTAACACCTTAGACTGTGTTTTGTAGCTAATTATATTTTAATGTATGGTTTTTAATGAAACGTTTACCAAATTAAGTTTTAAATATTTTACCCTATTTTATGAGTATTTTATTAGAATTTTTCTAGGCACACACACACACTTATGCATGATAACTAGGGTTTAGAGATGGGGTTAGACAATGTTTAGCAAGCATGATAGATTAACCCATTCTCTTTAAGTTAGTAATTATTGTTTAGGTGCTTTTGGGTTTAATAGTGTGCATGGTTGTTTTAAATTTGAAATGAATTTTAAAAGGGTTTTATTTTATTTGGTTGAATGGTTGACTTGAGAGAGAAATGGGCATGGGGCAACATGGCTTGTGCCATGCCTATTTAATGAAGAGAGAGAGTGAGAATGGGAGGGATCTTTGTGTTTGCTCTCACTCTCACTCATTTCTCTCATTTCCACTCTTTTCTCTTGTTCTCACAAACACACACACACACTTACCTACATCATCAGCAGAAGCAGTAGCCTTCAGTAGCAGTAGCAGCATCATCATCATCAGCAACAGCATCATCATCATCAGCAGCAGCAGCAGCAGGAGCAGCAGGCCGCAACAGCCGTAGCAGGAGCTCCAGCAACCTATAGCAGCTCTTCTCCACTTCTTCACCTGCTCTCTAGGGTTCTTTAGGGTATATTTCTGAACCCAATCCCCTAGTTGCTTAGCTTATGTGTTAATTGGTGTCGGTTAGTGTTAATTAGCTAGTTTAGTGCTAATTATGGTGTTTTGTGAGGAAATTTGATTAAGTGATGATTGAGTGGGTAAACCTAGCCTATTTTTGTGTTAATAGGGTCACTTCAACTGAGAAATATCCCAGATTACACTAAAATACCATAGGTTTTGCTTTTGTGCTAAATTAGTGTTTTTTAAGTGATATACTGGGTATTTGTAATCTGCTTTTGATCCGGACCCTACAGAACAAAATTGAGAAAACTGGAGCATGTACACTAGGTCTAGATACCACCACCTGAGCACGATCCCCTAATTCTCTACCCAAGCCGCAGTTTTATTAGGTTTGGCCGCAATTTGCGGCCAAGTTGGGGACTGGGGTGTTGGGGTCTTGGCTAGGGTTGTCTGCAGTGTTGTATAGTGCTTTGGCATGTCTAGTTTTGTAATATTTGACCTGTAGGAAAATCTGGGGCAATATATCGTATTTGGTGTTCGTTGTGTTTACGCGATACGCGCGATACGTGAGAGGGTTCTGTGATCCAGCGTATCGCGGCGTGTCGCGATGGTTTTAGACGCGTATACACACGTTTCAGCGTATCGTGCACACGCGCGTTTAGTTCGCGACGCGAGTTTCTCGTTTTGGTTCGATATCGCGTTTCGCAGAATATTTGGCTTATAAACGATTTTTGTTTCTTATTTACAGGTTTGCAGGCAGGGACTACGGACACTATTACAGGGGGAGCAGATGGTAGGATTCACCTAGCGTGGAGCGTAGGTGAGTAGATTTAACATCTACAGGGGAATCGCCCGCAAGGCGTTATGCGACTGGGCTAGGATTCAAATACTTATCGTATATTCTACGTCATTGATAGAATTACGCCTTTACCCTTTTTACTTAGATATAGTTGTACTGTGACTAGTAGCCGTAGGGCACTGCACACATTATTGACGGTTCATGTCGCACGAGCACGGATTGCATGCTACACACACACCGTCAATAATTGCCATGTCACACACTAACCATTATAGATTCTATTGCTTATCACACATGACATCTAGCTTATCGGTATATCTATAGTGTATCATACCTTTAGTGATAGGTACATATACACCTTGCGATACAGCTACAGGTATACCTTGCACATATTTTACTTATACCGGGGGAATATTCTACAATTTTACTTATACCCAGGTGGTATACGACATCAGTTCTTATTGGTAGATACCTATACATTGCTACACCTGTATGTTACACACATATTCAGTTGCAGTTACATATTTACCTTTACTGATGTTACTTAGCGGTACCTTTTTGGTTTCGCATACATCTGGTTTCAGCTACATATTCTCATTTATATGCTCGCATTTCATATATATAGCATATGTTTATTCCTGGATTGCGCATTATTATTTGGATTTTACATGATGTTTTCTGGATTTGGGAACCGCAGGAGTTCATGAAATTATGCATACATTGAAAAACCCGGTTTCCTTGATATGATATTTGCGCATCCACCATGGGTTTTATCGGTGCTGATTATTTATACCCCATGCGAGGAGGCATAGAGGCCGCGTGAGGGTACATGGTGGGGCCCGGAGGTACCCCGGGGCGAGAACGGATCGCTGGATTTGTTAGACGGTGGGCCTGTCAGAGGAACCATACCGTCCGGTGATATTACCTTTTACTCGACGGTTATCATGGGGATACCGACCGGAGTCTTGCACGTATGCATACGTCGAAAGGCGAGGGTCAGAGCTAGGCACTCGTCCTTTCGGGACAGCGTATGATACGTACCTATCAGGATTTCTGTGTCGATGCTTGGCACATTGTTTTCATGATATTTCTTTTAATACCTTTGTATATATAACAGGGGATTAGCCGTTGTTATATATACCCTTACACAAATATTAGTGGAATGGGACGCTAATATATGTGTATTGCCCCCATCATATTTATTTCTGCAAATATATATACCTTTAGGATGTTAGAAACTTACTTGAGATTCGACTTGGGATATAGGTGGTTCATTGAGATTGGACATTGGATATGAAAGAGATTGTTGGTTTGTACATTCGATATATAGGAGATTACTCGATATTGTACATTGAGGTGATGTGAGACTTATATGATGTGAGAGCCCAGTTTGGGGGCTGATTTGAGGATTTGGGATTTGAGTGTCTTGATGGATTGTGATCCTACCACGATGTCAGGTTTCCGTGGAAATGACATATTCCACCCTATACCTCACACTTATCTATTTTATGCACAGTTTCATATATTGGTAGTACATGTTAGTGTACCCTTATGATAGTTGTATATCTACATTCTCATATCCTTATTGCATGGTTATTGCATACTATTGTCATGTTACTATTGCTTCACATATTGATTGTACCTGCTAGTGTACTTCCCATTATTCAGCATTTGCATGACATGTTATTACTATAATCGCATATCTTAGATTCATGTTGTACGTACATTTCTGCGATTACCTGCATATGTTATCTACTATTCATGAGTTGGCAACTCACCTCCGTTGTCCCACAGGTGTTTCAGGTTGTTCCCTAGGGTAGTCGAGGCAGGCTATTCAGCTTTTCAGCTATCATCTTTTGCTACAGATACCGCATCAGCTCACAGTATTATTTTGCTTAGGTGGGTTTTGGTTGTCATCTGTATTTTGTATTGTACATTCGTTGTATCTTGTACTCTCCATCTACTATTATGTTGTGGACTTAGAGACTTGGTGAGGACGTATTTGTATATTATTTGTGGATTTGTCATCTTTTATATACAGCTTTCTCTCTATTGTCTCTTATTTCTTCGCTACGGCGTCGTATATTTTTGATGTGATTGTTTTCCGTCTTTGGGCTAGTTTTTACACAAAATGGGTGTTGCCAAAATTTTAAGAAAGAAAGTAAGACTTTTAAAGAATTTGGGTTGCGATTTTAAATGTTTCAAAAATTATATTATCTTTTCCGTATTTTTCTTGGTTTAGATTTCTGGGTTTTGGCTTTCTTTTACTGCGTTACGTCTTTTGGCGTTGCGTAGTATTAGGGCCGTCACGGGCCAATTTTGGATCGTGACAAAATCCATGTATTTCTTCGCCAATCCTAAATCACCTTTGGATTTCTCTAGAATACTCCGTATCACTACGAAGATCTAAAGTTATTTGGATACTCCATCGTATGGTTATATACGAACTCGAAAGGAACTTGTTCCAATTCGGGGATGGATTCTGGTTCAGGAGAAATAGGAATAAGGTTTATTCAGGTGTCTTTTATCCTTAGCTTCTCTCGCATTGCGAGTGCTCCTAGGATTAGGACAGTACACCCATTATGATTATTGGATAGTCTTCTTCCAAACCATAGGCAGGTGCCGAACGGTAGGGAAGGAAGAAAACCATTTGGCCTAAAGGGGTGTGCAGAAGGTAACGACTAAAGACATAAGAAGGGATTTGAAGATATGGCAAAGAAATATACGGTTACCGTTGTGAATCTGATAATGGAAGAGGTATTACTAGGAATACCCGGATACCCCTTCGAAACATTTACATGTTTCAGTTTCACTGTGTACTGTTAAAAGAAAACTGATTTCCCGATTAGCACTTGCTCCAGGGTATGTATTTACCAAGTTTGATTCTCACATCTGTATGGTTTTATAGAAGATGAGTGGGAGTAAGTTATTGGGAATTAAGTGATCATCCTCAATATATCGGAATTCGTTGTAATTGGCGATATTTGAGGAAATCACCTAGGTTGTTTGCCGGACGGCAAACATTTGGTTTTGAATATCCGTTGTTATGCACCAATTTCAAATTGGGATATCTGTACGTGTATTTTTATAGAGTGAGATATAACTTTTTGAAATTATGTCTATGACATTTACCTATATCAGTGGATTGTTAGGTAAGGAGTATTAAACGGCGGTGTAATTCTTCTTAACCATAAGTACAGTTTTCAACCTACGACACACAGGGAATGAGTTGTTTGACTCAAGGGACTTATACAGAGTATTGTATGTTGTCAAGTGTCCATTAGGACAGAGGGGTTGGTCTTCGTACTATATTCGGTTTACTTATGACTTCTCCAGTTTTTAGACATGTGTTTCGTAGAAATGCAGGGTCTGAGTTTTGAGAAATTATAGGTATAAGAATAAAGTAAAGAACCAGGTATTGCAAGTATCGGGATTCTTCAAGGTGATCGAAGATGTAGATACTTGTGTGTGGTATTCAGTTAATAGTAATGATTAAGAGAACTTGCTTCTCTTTCAGATTACTCATAATTGGAAGCATTTCTAAGTTGAGTAACGCTGATTGGCCTCCTTCCATTTAGTTGACATGCACTGGAGACAGCTGCATGATTTGAATCTGGTTCAATTAAATCAGTTCCTCTGTTTCTATATTGAATATAGAACAGTTCATATCTTGATATTGTTAAGGTACGGGGAGTTGTCCAGCTTATGCTTAAAACCAGACTCTGGATAACTCAAGGCACGTTTCTGTAATGGCTGTTTGTGGGTTGACCCAGGCTATGACGAGGGTTGACTTTCTAGTATCAGGAAGATCAATAGTGATATTGTTCATGACTCGCCACAGTTTTACTAAAAATGGAATATTTTTTCAGAAAACAGAAATGGGAGTATGGTAGAACTGGAAGTGATTCCAGAACCGCAAATGATTACTGAAGATTTGATAAGAACCTAAAGATTCAATCTGGTTTGACATTCCATTGGCCACTCCGCAGATATGGTGGGTAACCTCAGGCACACGAGTGGTACTTCGGTATGCTCAAAAACGGAGACTGGAAGGTTCTTATTTTCCCAGACTTGACACTACTGTTGTTCCAGACTATGAGACCCGGCAGGAGGATGAGTATAGCGTCGTTCTGAACTGGCTTCAGAAGTGTACGTGTATATGACTCTGCCAGAGGGTTGTCGTAGTCAGTGGGAGCAGCGGAAGCATGGTGGACAAGTGGCATATGTCTATTTATAGACTAAAGCAGATATAGCGAAGATAGATCATCTATTTCTGATGTGACGGTCATGGGTTTGACTTCATCAGAATAGGGGATGGATCTGTTAAGAAGCTAGTAGGGTGTGATGTCCTGGTATTTGGATGACATACACAGAGTAGGAAGTGATATTCCTATACTACGATCGGTTATACTTTGGTTGTCACACAGTAGTTTTCCACATGGGACTTGGGTATAATATCAAGACATTCTGGTTACTAGATCTATAGATCTAGATTTGGGTGGTTTCCCAATCAGGGTACTTAGACAGCATTCTAAGAGTTTTCAGAATGGACGACTCTTGGCACGGTAGTATACCTGCAGGTGATGGAGTCACCCTTTCTAAAGGAGTCTTACAGACTAAAGGGGAGAGGGATGTGCATGATTGGCAGATCACTTGCTTAGGCAATTGAGTCAATCATGAGATGTCAAGTACCACACCAGATGTTGTTTTTGCAGTAGGTGCAATAACTTGATATTGATCCAATCCTGGAGAAACATTCGGAAGCAGTTTTAGAACATAAGTGAATGTTCAAGGGATATGATAACTGCAGCCTCTTTTGGGAGACGGTTATCATTCCGGGCTTCCAAGGTGACCTGGATGACAGAGTAGCTGTCAGAGTTACAGTTTTTCCTCTGACGAGGGGCAGTAGTTTTGACAGGGGGTCTAAGAGGATAATGAGGGAGGCTAGGCGCAGGATACTGATTAAGTTCAGTTGACGATACAGTCTAAGAAGTTTGGATTTGGAGTTCATTTATGAGCTAGGTCCCATCAGATATCCAGACATATTCTAAGAAAGGTATTGCTCATTTCGGGAGATGGCTTTCTCCGCGAACTTGAGATAAAGAGAGACATAGAAAGAAACATCTGAGTGGATCCACACACTGAGGCCATTCCTCGAACTCATTAGTTACGCAAACAGGTTTTGTGAGACTGATTTGTAGAGGAGTTGGATGTTCGGTATCACACGGGCTGTGAGTATGCGACATCGCAATAATTAGCCTTGAGTGCAAGTGGGAGATTGTTGGATATAGTGCCCTCAGAGTCAATTATTGGATCACAGGCATGTGATTGCAATGATTGAGGGAGGACCTATGCCGGTAGGAAAGTCTTACTCAAGATGATGGTATGCTATCTGGTTTATCTTTATCATCGTGTACTGCTTTAGGTGACCTTATAAGTCACTATTGCACGTTGATAGAGCCCTTAAGATTCTTGCTTGACTGCCAGCTGTATGAGGGCCATCATATACGTGGGAGCTGGGGTCTATAAGCACATCCTTAAATGGTCCCTAGTCGTGGGAGTTTTCGAGACAGGGTATCGATACTACATAGTAGACTAGTGTATACAGTCGAGACCCCGACGAAGGGTGGTGGCCGGTCTCACAAGCCACTAGTGTCAGTTGGTTCACCTAAGATGTATACAGATGCTCATTGGGTTATGAGTACACCGGAAAGGACTCGCCGGGAACATACTAGTTGGTCTTATACCAGATGTCAGATAGCAGTTCCCTGGTGACATGTGTACAGGTTATTTCATCGACCTGAGATCGTCATTTGTCTCGTGTGAGTTCCCACTGTACTTTGATTTACTACCCTGCCACACTCAAAGGAGTCGTGCAAACAGGATTTAATTGGGTACAGTCCCGAGCCACATGGAGGCAGTGAGCGGATCTTCAGGGGTTCGTCTCTCACGGAATTGGGGGTGAGGTCGCGCTGTGTCTAGGAGAGCCATTACTCGAAGTCCTTGGCCAAGGCAGGAGATTTACTGGTAGGTATTCCAGTAATATCTCAGGGTGTTCTTGGCTACACTCTGACACGACTTGTACCGCTTTTGGGGGTCTGACTTTTACCAACCCCCTAGGCCTACCATGCGATGCTCATAGACGAACGGACCGGACTGTACGGATATTGTCACTGACAGGCTCAGTAGGGTGTCAGGATGAGTTCGCTCATCGACGTCCATTTTGGTCATTACTTGGTAGCCTGTTACGTATGGCTAATACCTCTGACATGCTAGTGGTTAAATCCACAGCCAAGGTGTTGACGAGTCCTTAGAGTCCCCCAAAGAAAGTTTCCCAAATTTCGGGCGAAACGCTGTAGAGGCCGTATGGAGATATTGCAGGGTTCGATCATATACGTGCGGTATTGCATGGATCATGATCGGACGGATAATACTAGCTGGCTTTGTTTTAAGCCGGATCCTAGTATTGTACAGAGTAGATTTTTTCTCATTAGATTTGTATTCAGTGGGAATACAAATGCGGGTATGTATATACAGTCGCGGGGTTTTCCTGTAATTTATTACGGGATCATTTTTCCGAAGTTGCGAGTTTGCATTCCGTTTCGGCCGGTTTTCCTATGTTCCTTCATGGCCGGATTTTTCCGATGGAGGGGGTTATTTGCAAGTATGCAAATTAGCTTTGTCGAGGGTTTTCTTATAAATGGAGAGAGTATGATAATCTAGCATCTTTTGATTCCATTCTTTTCTTCACATGGTTTGCATTAAATGTGATCGGATTGGATTTGAAATGATGTGACCATTTCTTCTCATTATCATACAAATTCTTTCTTGCATTATTTTTTTCCCTCCACCATTTTTTTTGAGGGGGCCGGCCACTACTTGGTGAGGAGAGAGGAGAGAGGATTCATTTTGGTGAGGGGAAATTTCTTCATCTCATATTTTACTTGCTACAAAATTCCCAAGTTCATTCCAAAAGCTCATTCCACCTCCATCAAATGGCAACTTCATACCAGCATTGAGACAATCCATTTTACACTTCGCCTATAGCATCCTTAGGCACGTCGGCTCACCAACTTCGTGCCCGAGTTGCCTCGGTCCAGAGGTGGGAGCCCGTAAAAGAACCCGGCGATGTGGTGCCAGTTCCGACGAGGAGACGAAGACCGGAGATTCCGCGAGAAGATCGGGGTGGAGGCCAAAGACCGAAGGACACGGATCGCTCGGTATAGCATTCTACCCATTCTCATATTTGCTAGCATTAGGTTAATGGCCCGATCCGGGTTTTAGTACGCGGTAGCGCCGGTTTACAAGTTTAAAGAAAAGTTTCGTTTCCGAATTTTGGCCTCGGATTGATGGCCGGGGCGCTACCGTGCACTTACATAGACTAAACATCTACCGGGGGATTATGTAAGGATGGCGTGATACGCCCGTAGTTTTACTTAATTAAATGATTGAATTTTGTATGTTAAGTTGATAATATGCATTTATATATATACATATACATCACTAGATTAATAGTTGTTAGAACACTGCATAATTATCGACGAGTTATGCCGCACATGCACTTATTGACATGTTACACTACACCTCGTCGATATTGCCATGTCACTTTTACACTTAGTAGTTACCTTGTTAATTATGATTCCTATCATACCTTAAACATCAAAATTTTAGTACTTTGCATAATTGACATCATGTTTTATGTTCATATGTTAGAAGTTGACATTAGAGGCATATGTATTTTGAGAATTGTGGCTTTAAGTTTTTTAATATACTATTACGAAAAATCAGTGATTTCCATGATATTGTTTCACGTCCACCATGAAATATCATTTTTATGATTTGGTATTATTCCGGGCTGAGTGGGGGAGCTATACGGTCGTGGATTTTTACGTTATCCAGACTGAGTGCGGGAGATATACAGTTGGATACATGGTGGACCCGGTCGAGACCGAGGGGCAGGATAGCCGCATTTGACGCGGGGGAGCCTAGCGAGGATACTCGATACCAGAGATAGTTGTAAACACGGCGGATATCAAGATGATACCGACCGGTGTTATTGAGAAATGGGATCATTCGGGGAATGTCGCGACCCGAAAAGTACGGAACATGACCGACACTTAAACTACAAAACGTCTCGAGACGTACGTAATCTAAGTAAGCCAAAACCCAGAAATCAAAACCATGTAAAGCAGTAGAGTGATGAAAAACCAATTTTAAAGCAAGAAGTTTAACAACATAAGCCGAGGTATGCATTTTTAAAACATCAAGTCGTTTCTGAAAATTTCGGCAGAGTTTCTTCTGTAAATACTGGCCCCGAACGGGATACAACATGAATAGTATACGAAATGATAAAAGGCATCCCCAAGCGGAAACTAGCTCTTCGTCAAACGACGGTCACAACCACGCAAGCAATATAATATACAACGCCGAAGGACGAGGATCAAAACTCAAAAGAAACTCAAAATCAACAAGAAAACCATAATAATACAACACGCGACTCTAAGGTCGAAATAACCACAACTGGTTTTCTAAGTCTGAAAATAATATACAAGTCTGGTCTTCTATCGTTATCAAATATACAAATCTGGTTGATGGAGTTTTACCAGATACAACTGAAATAACAAATATACAATAGTGGTCCTGATGCAAAGAACCCACCTGTCAAAGCAATCACCCGGAAGGAACAGTGCGCCAGCAAAGCCGGAATGAACCTGTACGGAAAAACCTGCAAGGAACTGTGGTACAACGGGGGTGTGTTGCCAAGTCGTGAGTAAAAAACATCACAGAGCAGAAATCGTATGTATGACGCTATCCTAGGTCTTATCAAGTAATATCCTCAAATAATATCATGATCCATCTATATATAAGTGCAATACTATGTGCTCGTGTCAGTGCCTCAGATAGCAACATATCAGATATATGATGTATGAATGCATTATGAATGAAAACAGAATACTTCATGAGTGAGACAACTGTTTTCTTTAATTAATGAGATTTCTCTATGTATATATATCTAGTATCATCAATGAAATCAACAGAGAAATCAGTGTCAAGCATCGACACCAAAACATAAATCTCAATATCTCAGTATCTCAATAACTCAAATGTCAATATCTCAGGCATCTGTATCATCTGCGGGATTGGCCCATGGGCTCCGGCAGAACGGATCAGCCTGTATCCATCTCATGACTCTGGTCGGTATCCTCCGGATAACCGACGAGTCCAAATAATATCACCGGTAGGTAGTGCCCCTGCCAGGCTCATCATCCTCCATGAAATCACTCTCACCTCGGGGAACCTCACCGGGTCCACCATGTACCCGCAGACGGATCATCCGGCTCTTCGAATCGGGTCTCGAAATCCATCTCATAACCGAGAAAACATCATGGTGGACGAATGATGAAAAAGAGAGATAAGTTTATATATATTCTTGCGGTTTTCTCCCAAATCCCGAAATCTCATGAAAATCCGAATCCAAAAATCAAGAGTAAGTAAACAGTGAATATCGGCACAAAACCCTAAAATACTGCATAACCAATGAATAATAAATATGCAAGAAGTGTCACAATAATGAATACAATGTATATACTAGCACAGTAATTATAAGTCGAGACTATCCGCTAACAGGCGATATTAATCAATTAATATTCTCTGAAGTGTACGTGACATGGCAATTACTGATGATGATGTGTGTGAGCCAGAAAGTAAGTGTATGTGGGACATACGCATCATCGGTAATGGTGTTGGTGTCCTGACAGCGTAATTTCAATATTAAAATATGAAAACACAATATTAACATGCGATGCGATGCAAACAGCAATAATGTGCGGGGGCTGAATATATAACATAACAATAAATAATGTGCATTTAAATAAACGAGTCAACAGGTAACTATAGGTCTAAACTAACAGAATAATCAACAGGTAAGGAAACCACCTAAATCTGAGTCGATACATATTGTATATAATAGTCGGTGATCCCGCTTCAACAGTATCCCAAACGATACGCTATATAATATGACATTCTCGAGTCAAGAGTGTGGATCTATCATCATAATTATATCTCGTACAGTAAATCTATCGTACGGCATCCAATCTGGGTACGGGTCAAATATCATATTTATCTCATTATTCATCTGGTATCCACATCATCACATATTGTGAGCAGGGGGTACTGATCTAAGTCTAGTATAATACTAATATTATCAACAATATCATAGTCTGGCTACTGATATAAAGCCTCATACAATCCGATGTCATCAACACATATTATCATATAGAAGTATACATCGCCCAAGCGATCCATTATAAATATCTTAACATAGCTCATCTCATATCTCGATCATATGTCAACTATTATATGTATATATCATCATCCACATGGTATCGTCGTCCTACGATCCGCTATAACATCATGACATATCTCGATCACATATTAAATATCTCATGGCATCATGCCCGATAATATCAACTCATTCTCAAGTATCATATAACATCCTCATCATCCAAGCATATCAATAACAATACATTTATGTGCCCAATACGCACAAGGAAGTAAATGTATACGAGTATGTGTATGTTCGTGTATGCAAATTTTTACACTTGGGTTTCGTGACTAAGAAATCCACTAAACTCCTTTCTTCAATTCTCGCTAACACTAAACCCATGATCACCTAAAGCTTCTCTTGCTCAGTGTTCCTATCTCTCAACAACATATAAATGCATATCTATATCACAACACATCAATTCTCACAACTTTGCGGGGGTGCTATACGCCATCCACCCGACTTCCCCCGTAGATATAAATCTACTCACCTGGTCCTCGCTTGCCGAAATCAATGTCGCCACGTGCTTGCATGTCGTCTCGAAGTCCTCGTGAGGGTACCTACGTATCATAACACATCGTATCGCATTAAAATCCGACTCATGATCAAAACGACATACGAATCTCACATAGGTCAAAACCTATGGTTTGCTTTCTCAAATCAACCCAATAAACCCTCGACATAGGCGTACAAACGCCGAATGATCGAAAAAAACTCAAACGCACCACTCGTGGTTTCACAACACTCTAAATATATATATGAAATAGGGTTTAAATCATCAAAACTTCAAATTCGCTTTAAAAGCTATTTTTCCGAAACTCTAGTAAACAACAATTGCCAATTTAGTTCAAATCTAGTTGTTTTAATAATTCTAGCGGCTACAATGTTCACTAAATATCTTGATTAAGCCACCCAAACCATTTCCATAATTTAATCTCATCAATTTTCATTAAACCCAAAATTCTAGTATGCAAATTTATCCAATTTTAATAATTTCATAGTAAAAATGCACAAACAACAATTTAGCTTGGTTTTGCATGATCTAAAGTATTAAACTATAACTTATAATGTTAATAATGTCATGAATACCCTAATTATATTTTTATCTCAATTATTTAATCAATCTCCAAAAACCTAGTTAACAAAATTAGCATAATTAGCAAAATTCTAAAGTAAAAATTAGCAAACTAGTAACTAGATTAGGTTTGCATTCCATTAACATGTTAATCTCCTCATTAAAACCATGAATAATTGATAAAAATCCTCACTTGATCACAAACCCAAATCTTGAATTTTCAAATTTGAAATTAAAACCTAATTAAGCAACATGATTATTTGAATTGAAGTAATTAACATTAAGTAATAATTTGGTTTAAGATTATACCTCTGAACCATGAGTTCAAACATGCAACCTAGCCTCCAAGATGCTCTCTTGTTCCATAGATCCATACTAGAATAGCCAAGGAATAATGGGTAGGGATTAGAATTGGATTTTGTGTGATTTAATTTGGATTTTTGAGGAATTTATCATGATTTTTTAGGTGATAATGAGATGGAAAAGAGAGGGGCTGCTGCTGATTGGGGAGAGGGGAGGCTTGGCCAAAGTGTGGGGGGGGGATAGGGGAGAGAGAGTGAGGTTGGAATTAACAAGTCAACAAAAGTCAAAGCCCATACCACATTTATCTATTTTCTTTCTTTCTTTTCCTTTGTTTTATTCTTCTCTTTTGTGAAATGGGACCAAGTTTTGGGGCTCCCAAGGGCTTTGCCAGCAGCCTAGGGGGGAGGAGAGAGGGTGTGGGTGAGTGTGGGTGAGGGAAAAATGTTAAATGTTATACCCCAATTTCCATTTAATTTATTTTCACCATTTAAGCCTTTTTCTTCGATATTTTCTAAAACCATTTTAATAATTTCTTTTCATTTCAAAAACAATATTTTACTTGTTAGTTTAATGTGTCATGATGCACAAAATTTGTATCAACCCAATCCAATTTGTAATTATCCCTAATTAAATGTATTAGTGACGGCTTAAAATAATATTAAAATAATTTATTTCGGAAAAAATTTTAGTAAACTAGAAATTTTACAAGTGGCTTAATAAACACAAAATACTAGCAATTACATTGCTAGATTATGTATATTTAATTTTATAATAAAAGATATTTATATCTTGGTTTTTACGGAAAACACCAGTTATTTTACCGAAAATCGGAAATTTCAGCCAATCGATTTTCAAAACGTTACAATCTTCCCCCCTTAAAGAAATTCGGTCCCCGAATTTAAATTAAAACTCCCCCAAATACTAAAATATTCCAGTAAAATCATCAAGTCGCCGGGGTCCCGAAATCATAAACACATAAATTGTAAGTCGATGTACAACACCCCACGATTTGCGGGGAGGCGGAAATATGAAAAACGATCTTGTTCTTTGCTTAAATATCGACTAACCGAAGAATCTTTGCTAAACTATAACTAACAATAAACATAGGATTTCTAAACTACTATGTGAAGTGATTATACCTAATGAACCGTGTCCTTCGTCTTTTCGTTCTCCACCTCCTCCTCGGCCTTCTCCAAGTAGTAGACAATCCACCCGAGAGCTATACTTCAAGCTTCACCTCAAACTAGAGGTAACTAGGTTTCTTAAAGTGCTAATTTAAGTAACCTAGGTGATATAGAGTTGGATTATGGAGTGATTAGTCTATTCTAATCCTTGATCACAACACATGAGATGGGAGGATTAGGGTTTGAAGAGAGAGAGCTTGAGGAGAGATAAGGTGAGCATGAGAATGAGAATGAGATTGTGATCTATCATGATATATATGAAGCATTAATCTTTATCAAATAAATAGAAAATAGGATTTAACAACCATGCTTCATAAATACAAATGGGTGATTCATCTCCATGAGTCATTAAGCATTTATGATGCGTTAATGACATGGATGAATCACACAAATGAGTCACTAATCTCATTAAATGCATTTGCAACCTAAACCCCCAAGTCACCATCTTCTAGAAACTTCTCGTGAAATTACGAGAACTCCCCTCCTATCCGTGAAAACACGGAAAAACTTTAGACCGTATAAATCCAATATCCCGATACTAGAATCTGGCTTAAACCAAAGCCGACTAGTAAAAACTGTCCGAAAGTCGTACGTGCGTAAACACACATATGCGTCCGAACCCTTGTCGTACAACCATACAACCTCTATATCGTTTCTCCTGGAGCAGGGAAACTCTCTGTGTGGGACTCTAATGACTCGACTACTATGCTGGCAGTGGGTTTAACCACAGACCGCAAGCGGCACTAGCTGTACGTAACAGTCCCTAGGTAGATGTCGATAAGAAGGCCGATGAGGAAACCCATCCGAACTCCTACTGAGCCTGATGTGACAATCTCCGTACAGTCCGGTTTATTCGTCTAAGACTATCGCATATCGGGCCTAGGGGGCGGCAAGCGTCAGTCCCCTAATAGCGGTATAAGTCGTGTCGGAGTGAAGCCCATTACACCCTGAGAAACTACTGGAATCTACCAGTAAATCTCGCTTGCCCTGGCCAGGGACTTTGCGTAATGGCTCTCTGACACAGCGTGATATCAACTCCCTATACCGGGAGAGACGAATCTTGTCTAACTGCCACTGCCTCCAAGTGCTCGGGACTGCACCCAACCGCTACCTGTTTGCATGACTCCTTTAAGCCGTGGTAGGGTAGCAATCTAAGAACAGTGGGACACACTCAAGGAGAAGTAGCAGTGTCAAGTCTGCGGACTATGCTGTACTCATGTCACCTGGGAACTGTTAACTGATGACTGGTATAAAACCCAACCAACAGTTCCATGCGAGTCCTGTCCGGTGTACCCGTAACCCAACGAGCACCTGTATACTATCTCCAGTACGACGTACTGACGGCTGTGGGACAGACCATCTCCCCAACTGGGATGAGAAGCGTACACACTAGTCTACTCCAGAGTATCGATGCCCTGTCTCGATAATCCTACGACTAGGGACCTGAAAAAGGATGTGCTTGTAGACTATCCAGCCCCCACTAGTGTGACTGCCATTAAAACGCTGGTAGTCAAGCAAGATCCTAAGAGCTCTATCAATACGTATACTCACATATTAAGATAGAATAACCAAGTAGCATACTACCATGTTTAGCAAGACTGTTATATACTTGTGAATATCTCAAGCTTCCATTAAGTAATATACAAACTAGTATGATACAATAATAGCCCCGAGGGCATATACACTAACAATCTCCCACTTGCACTAGGGCCATGTACTGGCGTATCGAAGACCGATGATCTCGAGTAGCCTCTCGAACTGAATCTGAGGTAGGGCTTTCTTGAATGGATCAACAATGTTCTCTTAAGTAGCAACTCTCCGAACCTCGATCTCCCGACGATCAATGATCTCCCTGATCAGGTGATACCGTCTTAAGATGTGTCTGGACTTCTAATGGGACCTTGGTTCCTTTGCTAAAGCTATAGCTCCGTTGTTGTCGCAATACAGAGGTATTGGATCAACTATGGTATGAACCGCCTGAAGTACTGTTAGGAACTTCTTCATCCAGACCGCTTCTTTTGCGGCATCGCAAGCAGCAATATACTCCGCTTCCATCGTCGAGTCAGCAACGGTGTCCTGCTTGGAACTCTTCCAGCACACCGCCCCTTTATTGAGGGTAAAGACATAACCCGACATGGACTTGGAGTCGTCCTTATCACTCTGGAAGCCTGAATCAGCAAAGGCCTCTAACTTGAGGTCTTTTCCGCCGTAAACCAAGAACATCTCCTTAGTCCTTCTCAGGTACATGAGAATGTTCTTTGCTGCTATCCAGTGATTCTCCGCTGGGTCTGACTGATACCGGCTTACTACGCTCAGTGCGTAAGCTACATCTGGTCTGGTGCACAACATCGCATACATTATAGAGCCTACCGCAGAAGCGTAGGGTATAATAGACATGCGTTCCCTTTCCAAATCAGTCTTGGGAGACATCTTTTTGGAGAGGGTGATTCCGTGACAAGCCGGTAGATTACCACGCTTAGAATCTTCCATACTGAATCTTTTCAGTATAGTGTTGATATACCTGGACTGCGAAAGTCCCAACATTCTCTTGGATCTATCACGATAGATCCGGATCCCCAGAATGTAAGAGGCATCACCCAGGTCTTTCTTGGAGAACCTGTGTGACAAGAATCCTTTGACAGATTGTAGCATAGGAATGTCATTTCCTATCAATAGAATGTCATCCACGTACAAGACGAGGAATACGACACTTCTGGCTACAACTTTACTATATATACATGGTTCATCTGGATTTTTGATAAAGTCATATTCTTTGACTGTTTCATCAAAATAGATGTTCCAACTCCGCGATGCTTGCTTTAGTCCATAAATGGACTTAAGCAACTTGCATTCTCTACCGCTGCTCCCACTCTGATTGAAACCTTCTGGCTGATCCATATAGACGCACTTTTCTAAATTACCATTCAGAAAAGCCATCTTTACGTACATCTGCCAGATTTCATAATCATAGAAGGCAGCCATAGCAAGAAAGACCTGAATGGATTTGAGCATAGCCACTGGAGAAAAAGTTTCGTCATTGTCCAAACCAGTTCTTTGACGAAAACCCTTTGCAATAAGTCAAGTCTTATAGGTTTCCACCTGTCCATCTACACCAATCTTTGTCTTGAAGATCCATTTGAATCCTATGGTTTTTACCCCATTTGGAGCAAAGTCCAAAGTCCATACTTTGTTGGTGTACATGGACTCCATTTCGGTCCGCATTGCATCTAGCCATCGTACCGAGTCGCCGCTCTGGATGGCCTGCTGGAAGCTAGTAGGTTCATCATCATCAATGATGCAATCCTCTTTATCCCCATCTATGAGAAAACCGTAGTATCTCTCAGGCGGATGAGACGGCCTACTACTCCTGCAGAGGGGTACGGGAATGTCATGTTCTTCTTGAACTACTGGTTCTACCAAACTTTCAGTAGTAGTTTGTGGTTCTGGAATTTCATCCAGTTCTATTTCGCTCCCACTTTTTTCTTTTTCTAAAAACTGATATTCTAGAAAATGGGCATTACGAGAAACAAAAACCTTTTGTTCTTCTGCATAATAGAATAGATACCCATTGGAGTTCTTTGGATATCCCACAAACTGACATTTCACTGATCGTGCCTCGAGCTTTTCCACATGCTGCTTTTTAACAAAAGCTGGACATCCCCATATCTTTACATACTGAAGATAGGGTTTCTTCCCACTCCACATCTGATATGGGGTGGTAGGCACAGTCTTGGTAGGAACCATGTTCAAAAGATATGCCGCTGATTCTAGCGCATAACCCCAGAAAGATCGCGGTAACTCAGCATTACTCATCATGGAACGTACCATATCCAATAGGGTTCGATTCCGTCTCTCCGATACACCGTTATGCTGTAGAGTGTATAGAGGAGTAAGCTGAGAGAGAATTCCTTTCTCTTTTAGGTAACCTAGGAACTCGGCACTTAAGTATTCACCACCTCGATCAGATCTTAGTGTATTGATACTTTTGCCGGTTTGGTTTTCTACTTCATTCTTATACTCCTGGAATTTTTCAAATGCCTCGGATTTATGTTTCATCAGATAAATGAATCCATACCTTGAATAATCATCCATAAAAGTAATGAAATAGGAAAAACCACCTCTTGCATGTGTAGACATTGGACCGCATACATCGCTGTGTACGAGTCCTAAGAGCTCGCTTGCTCTAACTCCATGTCTAGTGAATGGAGTCTTTGTCATCTTTCCTTTGAAACCTGATTCATAAGTGGCATAAGTTTGATATTCGAACGAGTCCAAATATCCTTCTCTATGTAACTTAGTTAACTTTGTATCATTGATGTGACCTAGTCTACAATGCCATAAGAAAGCCTTATTTAAATCTGGAGACTTTCTTTTTAGTGTGTTCTGGACATTGAAAATTTGGAGTTGGTTTAAGACATATATACTGTTATTCAGTGTACCGGACCCAATCAAACTATGATTAAAGTGGATGTTAACAACATCGCTTACAAACGTGAAATCATAACCTTTATTTGATAACAAGGAAACTGATATGATATTACACGTTAAACTAGGTACACAAAAACAGTTATGTAAAACCAAAATATGTCCACTCGTCAATCCCAGGTGATAATCCCCGACAGACACAGCTCCCACGCTAGCTCCGTTAGCAACCTTTAGGGTCATATCACCTTCCTTCAGCACTCTACGGTTTCTCAGTGCCTACAATGAATTGCATAGATGAGATCCTAATCCGGTATCGAATACCCAGGAAGTAGAGTTGATTGATAAACAATTCTCAATTACAAACACACCTGAAGTCGAAGCCACAGCTTGCTTCGGTCCCTGGTTCTTGGCGTTCCACGCCTTGCAATCCTTCTTCCAGTGCCTTTTCCTATGACAATGGAAGCACTCATCCTGGGCCACTACCGGCACCGCAATTTTTTCTTTCCCTTCCCTCCCACCTTACTAACACCTCTTCTAGATTTGGTGGCGGCCTTCTTCTTCCTTCCTTTGGCCCTAGTCTTGGACCCGGAAGAAGAACCACCGCTAACAAACATAGCGGGTGTTTCCCTTGCCTTTTGCAAGGTGCCCTCTGCACTCCTCAACATGTTAAGGAGTTCTGGAAGTTCAACTTCTTTTCTTTGAATGTTGAAATTCAGAATAAACTGGGCGTAAGTGGAAGGAAGGGACTGGAGAATAAGGTCTGTATAGAGCTCATTATCCAAAGTCATCCCAAGGTCTGCGAGCTTTTCAATATAGCCTATCATCCTTAGGACATGTTTGTAAGTCCATGCTACCTCTCCCGGTACTTTCGGGCATGCGGAATTTGGTAAAAAACGATTTTTATAGAGGTGGTAACATGGACCTATAACCCGGATCTTGGTTAAATATCTAACTAACAACCTAACTACGAGTTTCTAACTACTCGGTTAGGGGGTTATACCTTACTTGTCTTGAACTCCTTCGTCTTCAAGCTCCGATGGTGGTCCGGATTGAATTCTTCCCGTCGTCTCCGTACGCCGGAGATAGATCCACCTGAAAACTCTAACCTTTGGCTCCTTCTTTGAACTTTGAAGAAACTAGTTCACTCGGTCTGCTAAACCTTGTGAACTAGAATGAGTAGAGAAGAGTTTGTATGGGATTTTATCTATGGTTCTTGATTCTCAACTCATGAGATATGTGAACCATAGAGTCAAGAGAGGGAGCAAGAGGAAAAGTGTGAAAGCAAGAGCAAGAGAGCTCAAGAACAAGAGAGAGAATGAGCAAGAAAGAATGAGCAAGTCTTTTGTCTTCACCCTCTCATAATCCAAAACCATCATAACTCATTATACCAAATCAAGTGTTATGTGATGGTTGAAGCAACCATAACCATATCATTTCATGCACTCATTTTGCACAAATGAGCAAGCAAGCAAAAGTCTTTTCCATGAAATGATGGCTATGGTTATCATGATGGTCAACTAGTCAAGCCTAGTCAACCGGTCAACAAAGTCAACAAGTCAACAAAAGTCAACAAGTCAACAAAGTCAACAAAAGTCAACAACCATGTCACCATAATACTTAATTAATATAACAGTTAATCACATATCATATTCTCATTAGGGTTGAGCAAAAAGTCAAATAGTCAACGGTCAACTGTCAACAACCCTAATGAGAATCCGCTGCCTCTGTCTCCCCGTCATCTGTGCATACACACCCGCATCCGCGTTCCGAGGAACACGAATGCATACTGGATAAATCCAATCCCAAAAGGTACACCAGGATCTGGCTTAAACCAAAGCCCGCTAGTGTAAACTGTCCAGACATTGTACATGCACAAGTGCACGGATGTGACCGAACTCTGTCGCAAAACCATGCGACCTCTACTCTTTTGCCTAAAGGCGAAAAGCTTTCTGTGTGGGACTCTAAAGACTCGACACCACGCTGGCAGTGGGTTTAACCACAGACCGCAAGCGGCACTAGCTGTGCGTAACGGTCCCCAGGTAATGCCGACAAGAAGACCGACGAGGCGAAACCCATCTGAACTCCTACTGAGCCTGAATGTGACATTCTCCGTACAGTCCGGTCTGTTCGTCTGATACATCGCATGGCAGGCCTAGGGGGCGGTAAACGTCAGTCCCCCAATAGCGGTACAAGTCGTGCCGGAGCGAAGCCCAAAACACCCTGAGATAACACTGGAAGCCTACCAGTATATCTCGTTTGCCCTGGCCAGGGACTACTCGTGTAATGGCTCTCCTAGACACAGCGCGATGTCAACCCCCAATACCGGGAGAGACGAATCCTGTCTAACCGTCACTGCCTCCAAGTGCTTCGGGACTGCACCCAACTACTACTTGTTTGCACGGCTCCTTTGAGCCGTGGTAGGGTAGTAATCAAAGTACAGTGGGAACACACTCGAGGTGAAGTGACAGTGTCAAGTCAGCGGACTAAGCTGTACTCATGTCACCTGGGAACTGATAACTGACGATAGGCATAATACCAACTAGTCAGTTCCCGACGAGTCCTGTCCAGTGTACCCGTAACCTAACGAGCACCCGCATACTATCTCAAGTACGACGTACTGACGGCTGTGGGACAGACCGTCTCCCACACTGGGATGAGAAGCGCATGCGCTGGTCTACTCCGGAGTATCGATGCCCTGTCTCGATAGTCCTGCGACCAGGGACCAGCATAAGGATGTGCTTATAGATTACCCAGCCCCACTAGTGTGACGGCCATCACATCGCTGGTAATCAAGCAAAGATCCTAAGGGCTCCACTAATGTGTATAGGCGATATGCAAAAATAAACATATGTACACATTGAAGTAGAAACAAACCAAGTAGCATACTACTATTTTGAGCAAGATTGTATATACAAGGTGAATATCCCAAGCTTCCATTAAGTAATATACAAACTAGTATGATACAGTAATGGCCTCTAGGGCATATACACTAACAATATCCCACTTGCACTAAGGCCATGTACTGGCGTATCGAAGACCTATCATCTCGATCAGCCTCTCGAACTGAGTCTGGGGTAGGGCCTTGGTGAATGGATCTGCAGTGTTATCTTCTGAAGCGACTCTCCGAACCTCGATCTCCTGGCGATCCACGATCTCCCTGATCAGGTGATACCGCCTCAAGATGTGCCTGGATCTCTAATGGGACCTGGGTTCCTTCGCTAAAGCTATAGCCCCGTTGTTGTCGCAATACAGAGGTATTGGATCAACAATGGACGGAACCACCTGAATTTCTTTCAAGAACTTCCTCATCCAGACAGCTTCTTTTGCGGCATCAGATGCAGCGATGTATTCCGCTTCCATCGTCGAGTCTGCAATGGTTTCTTGTTTGGAACTCTTCCAACACACTGCCCCTCCATTGAGGGTAAAGACAAAACCCGACATGGACTTGGAATCATCCTTGTCACTCTGGAAGCTGGAGTCAGCAAAGGCCTCGATCTGGAGGTCTTTTCCGCCATACACCAAGAACATCTCCTTAGTCCTTCTCAGGTACTTGAGAATGTTCTTTACCACTATCCAGTGTTTCTCCCCAGGGTTTGACTGATACCGGCTTACCACACTCAGTGCATAAGCTACATCCGGTCTGGTACACAACATCGCATACATTATAGAGCCGACCGCAGAAGCGTAGGGTACAATAGACATGCGATCCCTCTCCAAATCAGTCTTGGGAGACATCTCTTTAGAGAGGGTGATCCCGTGACAAGCCGGTAGGTTACCACGCTTGGAATCTTCCATACTGAATCTTTTCAGTACGGTGTCGATGTACCTGGACTGTGAAAGTCCTAATATCCTCTTGGATCTATCACGATGGATCCGGATCCCCAAGATGTAAGAGGCATCACCCAGGTCTTTCATGGAGAACCTGTGTGATAAGAACCCCTTGACAGATTGTAGCATAGGAATGTCATTTCCCATTAAGAGAATGTCATCCACGTATAAAACGAGGAATACTACAGTTCTCGCTACAAATCTACTATAGATGCATGGTTCATCTGGATTTTTGATAAAGCCAAATTCTTTGACCGTCTCATCAAAGCAGATGTTCCAACTCCGCGATGCTTGCTTTAGTCCATAGATGGACTTAAGCAACTTGCACACCTTTCCACTGCTCCCACTCTGAATGAAACCCTCTGGTTGGTCCATATAGACACACTCCTCTAAATTTCCATTTAGAAAAGCGGTCTTTACGTCCATTTGCCAGATCTCATAATCATGGAAGGCAGCAATGGCAAGAAGGATCCGAATGGATTTCAGCATGGCTACTGGAGAAAAGGTTTCGTCATAGTCCAAGCCAGGTCTTTGACGAAAACCCTTTGCTACCAGCCTAGCTTTATAGGTCTCAACCTGTCCATCTATACCAATCTTCCTTTTGAAGATCCACTTGCATCCTACGGGTTTTACCCCGTCTGGAGCAATGTCCAACGTCCATACTTTGTTGGTGTACATGGACTCCATTTCGGTCCGCATTGCATCCAGCCATTTCACTGAGTCAACGCTCTGAACGGCCTGCTGGAAGCTAGTAGGCTCATCATAATCTATGATGCAATCCTTTCTATCCCCGTCTATGAGAAAACCGTAGTATCTCTCGGGCGGATGAGTCTGCCTACTACTCCTGCGGAGCGGCGTAGGAATGTCCTGTTCTTTTGAACCTTCTGGTTCCACCAAGCTTTCAGGAATAGTCTGTGGTTCTGAAACTTCTTCCAGTTCTATTGTGCTCCCACTTATCTGGGTTTCCAAAAACTCAGTTTCCAAGAAGCGGGCATGCTGAGAAACAAAAACCTTTTGTTCCTCAGCAGAATAGAAAAGATACCCCCTGGAACTCCTTGGGTATCCCACAAACTTAAAATGTACTGAACGTGCCTCAAGCTTATCCGCATGCTGCTTTTTTACAAAAGCTGGACATCCCCTTACCTTAAGATACTTAAGACAGGGTTTCTTCCCAGTCCACATCTGATATGGGGTGGTAGGCACAGTCTTGGTAGGAGCCTTGTTCAAGAGATGCGCAGCTGCTTCTAGTGCATATCCCCAGAATGATCGCGGTAACTCAGCGTTACTCATCATGGACCGAACCATATCCAATAGGGTTCGGTTCTGTCTCTCCGATACACCGTTATGTTGCGGAGTGTATGGAGGAGTAAGCTGAGAGAGAATACCATTCTCTTTTAAGTAATTCAGGAATTCGGCACTTAAGTATTCTCCACCTCGATCCGATCTTAAAATCTTGATACTTTTGCCGGTTTGTTTCTCAACTTCATTCTTGTACTCCTGGAATTTTCCAAAGGCTTCGGACTTATGTTTCATTAAGAAGACATAACCGTACCTTGAGAAGTCATCCGTAAAAGTAATGAAGTAAGAATAGCCGCTTCGCGCATGTGTAGACATTGGACCGCGCACGTCACTGTGTACGAGTCCCAAGAGCTCGCTCGCTCTTACTCCATGTCCAGTAAACGGAGTCTTTGTCATCTTTCCTTTGAGACAGGATTGACAAGTGGCATACGATTGATATTCGAACGGATTCAAATATCCTTCTGTATGTAACTTAGTCAACCTTCTCTCATTGATGTGACCCAGTCTACAATGCCACAAGAAAGTCTGATTTATTTCCGGAGACTTTCTTTTGTGTGTATTCTGGACATTGAAAATCTGTGGTTGGTTCAATACGTATATACCATTACTCAATGTACCTGACCCAATCAGAACTTGATTAAGGTGAATGTTTACAACATTACTTACAAACGCAAATTCATAACATTCTTCAGAAACTAAAGATACAGAAATGATATTACAAGTTGCGTTGGGTACAAAAAAGCAATTACGTAAAACCAAAACATGTCCATCTGACATTCCCAGGTGATAGTCCCCCACGGCTTTAGCATCCATGCTAGCTCCGTTCGCAACTCTGAGGGTCATGTCACCTGCTTTCAAAACCCTACGGTTTCTCAACGCCTGCAAAGAATTACAGATATGAGATCCTGATCCGGTATCCAATACCCAGGAAGTAGAGTTTATTAAAAGACAGTTTTCAATAACATACACACCTGAAGCTGAAGCTGCAACCTGCTTCAATTCCTGTGTTCTGGCCTTCCAGGCCCTGCAATCATTCTTCCAGTGTCCTTTCTTATGACAATAGAAGCATTCTTCCTTATCCACAAGCTTCCCCACTTTCTTTGTTGCTTTAGCTTTTCCCTTCGTATCCACTTTACTAACACCGCCCCTTGGTTTGGCGGGGGCTTTCTTCTTCTTTCCCTTGGCTTTCGCCTTGGACCTAGAAGGAGATGATCCTCCTACAAACAAAGTGGATGTTTCCCTACTTTTCTGTAGGGTGCCCTCTGCGCTCCTCAGCATGTTGATGAGCTCTGAAAGTTCAACCTCTTTTTCTTGTAAGTTGAAGTTCATTATAAACTGGGCGTAAGTGGAAGGAAGGGACTGGAGAACTATGTCCGTATAGAGCTCACTCTCCAATGTGGTCCGTAGGTCCGCGAGATCCTCAATGTAGCCGATCATCTTTAGCACGTTCTCGGCTACTGATGATCCGACGGCCATCTTTGCCGAAAATAGCTTTTTCGACGCTTCGTATCTTGCGATACGAGATTGCTCTCCATACAGTTCTTTTGTATGGAGAAATATGGATTCAAGGTCCATATTCTCGTGCCTCCTCTGATGTTCGTTGTCCATCGAGGCAAGTACGAGGCACTTGGCCTTCGCGCTATCAATCTCCCAAGTCTTGCGGATTTCCTTATCCGCGACGCTGGAAGTGGGACCAGGGACAGGGGGAGCTTTGGTGGTAAGAAAATACCCCAACTTGTCGTAAGTGATTGCCATCTTGACATTCTTGAACCAATCTTTGTAGTTTGGCCCTGTCAGTATATTTTTATCTAGAAGTAACTTAAGTCCAGTCATGTCGATTGGTCGCTGCAATTAGGAGAGAGAAGAAGAAACACTCAGAATGATGCTCTTGCAAGTTTAGAGTGGTTTTTAGTTTGTCTAAACAGGATAGCTCCCACTGTTTCTCGAATCCCTCCTCAAACCATAAAGGAAGAATTAGTCGGGATCAATCCCACCGCACAATACTTGCTTAACCGTTCAGCCAGGCCGGTGTCGGTACTTCGAGGGAGGTTTTCCAACGCTTTCGCGAAGTTCCTTAATTAAAGAACCTCTTTTCCCTGGGGACGTAGCCCCGCTAACACCTTTCTAGGCACCTACTAGGTTTATAGCATTGATCGTTTAGTGAGAAATTTCCCGAGGAGTAGCATATACTCACAGTAGGATCGGGATCCAAATATCATCGCGTGACGAAACTGAAGGAATCCTACCAGAATCATCACACTCCAAATGGTATGCAAATCTAGCAAGTTTCAGTACTTATGAAACTCCCGATGTGGATTTTTGCCCCATGCTCTTATGACCTTGACGAAGGTCAACAAATCATAAGTCACATGTCAAGTTCTTCCCATCATTATCCAGGTTAATTTGAATCCACCCGTATATACCCTTGACGAAGGTCAACAAGGTAATGCGAATGTCTCAAACCAATGCATCTATCTATGCTACATATGAATACCCAACAGCTACCAATCACTATGCCTTGACGAAGGTCAACAAACACAGCTTGAATACTATTGAATATTCATACGAAACGACGGAGGGTTACGAATGGTTTTGGCGAAACCGTGAACGTAGTGAACTTGATATAGTCGATGGAACGAGATAGCTTTTAAAAGGAGTGGCTCAAGCTCCGCATTTAAAAGTTGTTTTGGAAAAGAACCGAGTGGTTTTTCGAAAGTGTTCCAACGACTTTAACTTGGTTTATTATCTTGCATTAGTTCTTTTAATGCGTGATATTCTTGCATTAGTTCTTTTAATGCATCCCATCATTTAATCCTACCATTGCAGAAAACAACCAAAATATGACGTACGCTTATGCCATTCGCATTCGCCACGGGGCCCCGTCATTACCCGTTGGGTTACATAACTAACGACAGAGCGGGGGCTGGGCTAGCGCGTCTGTAAAACATAAGCAACGCCTAAATAATATCATATATAGATATACTGCAATGATAAACATTTCAGATCACAGATGAATACATTGGATATACTAGGAATCTGTAATTCGCACGAGCCTGTAACGAAAAACAGATTACACGGTCGCGGTGAATAGCCAATACCCCACCCAAGACCCCTACGGGTGCGGCAAACTACCCGCCAAGTACCCGAAGCGAAGCAACCCCCCTCATCTCCATGAGTAGGCCACTCGGCACTTCGGCATACCCGGTAGTTTGTGCACCCCTTCCATGGGTCTATCCTAGGAGCAAAAACAGTAAAAAGAAATTATACAATGATGGCTACAACCCCGACCCGGTTGTGCGGCCATACAAATAATTATTACATCAATTTACAAATTTACATGAATTGAAAGAAAAGAAAACTCTCGTCTCACAACCCCCGGCTATTCACCCGCGACAATCCAACACATTCATATACACATTCCAGCAACATTACAGATCACAGATTTGTATAACCCCCACTAATCGACATATAGCGATTAGCAGACGTTCAATACAAATATCACATTACAGAAAAACCCGTTAGCTTAAGTCTTTTAGAAGTTCGATCAAAAATACGGATTTTCGGGACCCCAAAAATAAAATTTTCATTCTGGAAAATCTGGGCAGAAAACACATATACCAAAAATCCCAAAATACCTCTATGAGAATACTGTAGCAAAGAAAGAACAGAGAGGAGCCAAGTCGGCCGCGGAACCGCGGCAATAGCAAGCTATTGCCGCGTTTCCGCGGCTCTTTGATGGGATCACTGGACCAAATTTCTATAGTATTCACAGAAAACCCTGAGTCGATTTTAGGTGTGAAAATAATCAACTTTTGAACAGTATAAAAATCGACAGAAACTTCGAATTTTGGGGTTCGTTTTCGGGACTTTTTCTTTGATCGATCTTCTAGTTACTTGCTAAAATGTTAGATAGAGTTTAACTAGGCTCTGATACCACTGTAAGTCCATGCTACCTCTCCCGGTACTTTCGGGCATGCGAAATTTGGTAAAAAACGATTTTTATAGAGGTGGTAACATGGACCTATAACCCGGATCTTGGTTAAACATCTAACTAACGACCTAACTACGAGTTTCTAACTACTCGGTTAGGGGGTTATACCTTGCTTATCTTGAACTCCTTCGTCTTCAAGCTCCGATGGTGGTCCGGATTGGCTTCTTCCCGTCGTCTCCGTACGCCGAAGATAGATCCACCTGAAAGCTCCAACCTTTGGCTCCTTCTTCGAACTTTGAAGAAACTAGTTCACTCGGTCTGCTAAACCTTGTGAACTAGAATGAGTAGAGAAGAGTTTGTATGGGATTTTATCTATGGTTCTTGATTCTCAACTCATGTGATATGTGAACCATAGAGTCAAGAGAGGGAGCAAGAGAAAGAGGGTGAAAGAAAGAGCAAGAGAGCTCAAGAACAAGAGAGAGAATGAGCAAGAAAGAATGAGCAAGTCTTTTGTCTTTCACCCTCTCATAATCCAAAACCATCATAACTCATTATACCAAATCAAGTGTTATGTGATGGTTGAAGCAACCATAACCATATCATTTCATGCACTCATTTTGCACAAATGAGCAAGCAAGCAAAAGTCTTTGCCATGAAATGATGGCTATGGTTATCATGATGGTCAACTAGTCAAGCCTAGTCAACCGGTCAACAAAGTCAACAAGTCAACAAAAGTCAACAAGTCAACAAAGTCAACAAAAGTCAACAACCATGTCACCATAATACTTAATTAATATAATAGTTAATCACATATCATATTCTCATTAGGGTTGAGCAAAAAGTCAAATAGTCAACGGTCAACTGTCAACAACCCTAATGAGAATCCGCTGCCTCTGTCTCCCCGTCATCTGTGCATACACACCCGCATCCGCGTTTCGAGGAACACGAATGCATACTGGATAAATCCAATCCCAAAAGGTACACCAGGATCTGGCTTAAACCAAAGCCCGCTAGTGTAAACTGTACGGACATTGTACGTGCACAAGTGCACGGATGTGACCGAACTCTGTCGCAAAACCATGCGACCTCTGCTCTTTTGCCTAAAGGCGAAAAGCTTTCTGTGTGGGACTCTAAAGACTCGACACTACGCTGGCAGTGGGTTTAACCACAGACCGGAAGCGGCACTAGCGGTGCGTAACGGTCCCCAGGTAATGCCGACAAGAAGACCGACGAGGCGAAACCCATCTGAACTCCTACGGAGCCTGAATGTGACATTCTCCGTACAGTCCGGTCTGTTCGTCTGATACATCGCATGGCGGGCCTAGGGGGCGGTAAACGTCAGTCCCCCAATAGCGGTACAAGTCGTGCCGGAGCGAAGCCCAAAACACCCTGAGATAACACTGGAAGCCTACCAGTATATCTCGTTTGCCCTGGCCAGGGACTACTCGTGTAATGGCTCTCCTAGACACAGCGCGATGTCAACCCCCAATACCGGAAGAGACGAATCCTGTCTAACCGTCACTGCCTCCAAGTGCTTCGGGACTGCACCCAACTACTACCTGTTTGCACGGCTCCTTTGAGCCGTGGTAGGGTAGTAATCAAAGTACAGTGGGAACACACTCAAGGCGAAGTGACAGTGTCAAGTCAGCGGACTAAGCTTTACTCATGTCACCTGGGAACTGATAATTGACGATAGGCATAATACCAACTAGTCAGTTCCCGACGAGTCCTGTCCAGTGTACCCGTAACCTAACGAGCACCCGCATACTATCTAAAGTACGACGTACTGACGGCTGTGGGACAGACCGTCTCCCACACTGGGATGAGAAGCGCATGCGCTGGTCTACTCTGGAGTATCGATGCCCTGTCTCGATAGTCCTGCGACCAGGGACCAGCATAAGGATGTGCTTATAGATTACCCAGCCCCACTAGTGTGACGTCCATCACATCGCTGGTAATCAAGCAAAGATCCTAAGTGCTCCACTAATGTGTATAGGCGATATGCAAAAATAAACTCATGTACACATTGAAGTAGAAACAAACCAAGTAGCATACTACTATTTTGAGCAAGATTGTATATACAAGGTGAATATCCCAAGCTTCCATTAAGTAATATACAAACTAGTATGATACAGTAATGGCCTCTAGGGCATATACACTAACAATGTTCTCCTACCGATGATCCGACGGCCAACCTCGCTCGAAACAAGTTCTTTGAGGTCTCGTATCTTGCTATACGAGATTGCTCTCTGTAAAGTTCCTTTGTATGGAGAAATATGGCATCTAGTTCCATATCCTCGTGCCTCCTCTGATGTTCATTGTTCATCGAGGCAAGCACGATGCACTTGGCCTTCACGCAATCGAAATCCTAGGTTTTGCGGATTTCCTTATCCGCATTACTGGATTTGGGACCAGGGACAGCAGGTGCCTTAGCGGTGAGGACGTACCCCAATTTGTAATAGGTCAAAGCCATTTTGACATTCCGCAGCCAATCTTTATAGTTTGGCCCTGTCAGTATATTTTTCTCTAAAAGTAACTTAAGTCCAGTCATTTTCAGGGTCGCTGCAATTAGGAGAGAGAGAAGAAAACACTTTAGCATGATGCTCTTGCAAGTTTAGAGTGGTTTTTAGTTTATCTAAACTGGATGGCTCCCACTGTTTCTCGAATCCTTCCCCAAACCATAAAAGAAGAATTAGCCATGACTATTCTCACCGTACAATACTTGCTTAACCGTTCAGGCAGGCTAGTATGGATACTACGAGGGAGGTTTTCCAACGTTTTCGCGAAGTTCCTTAATTAAATAACCTCTTTTCTCTGGGGGCGTAGCCCCGTTGACACCTTTCTAGACACCTACTTGGTTTATAGCATTGCTCGTTAAGTGACGAATATCATGATAAGTAGCATATACTCACAGTAGGATCGGGATCCAAATATCATCGTCTGATAATGCTGAAGGAACCCTACCAACATTCATCAAAATCCAAATGGTATGCATCTCTTTGCAAATTTCAGTTTCTTTAGAAATTCCCGATATTAATATTTGCCCCATGCTCTTATGACCTTGGCGTTGGTCAAAATATCATAAGTCACATGTCAAGTTCTACCCATCATTATCTTGTTAATTTGAACCCATCCGTACATATCCTTGACGTTGGCCAAAATGATAATACGACTGTCCCAAACTAACTAATCTATCTATGCAACAAATGAATACCCAGCAGCTACCAAACCCTATGCCTTGGCGTTGGTCAAAATACATAGCTTGAATACTACTGAATACCCAAATGAAATGATGGAGGGCTATGAATGGTTTTGGCGAAACCGTGAACGTAATGAACTTGATATAACCGAAGGAACCTAATTGCTTTTAAAAGGAGTAGTTAAAGCTCCGCAATTAAAAAATATCTTCTGTTTTTAAAAATAACCGAGTGGTTTCTTTCAAACTTGTTCCAACGATTCAACTTTGGATTATTTTTTTTGCATTAATAAATATTCGTCCCATGATTAACCTATCATTGCAGAAAACACCGAAAATACAGCGTCCTCTTATGCCATCCACATTCGCCTCTGGGTCCCGTCATCACCCGTTAGGTTACTTAACTAACGACAGAGTGGGGGCTGGGCTAGCGCGGGTGTAAAACATAAGTGACGTCTAAATAGCTATCATATATAAATATTGTACATTCGTCAGACGCAATAATAGGCATTCCAGATCTTAGATGAACATTACTGGATATGCAAGCAATCCGTGTTTGCTTTGAGCCTGCAACAAAAGACGGATTACACAGTTGTGATGAATAGCCATTACCCCACCCTAGACCCCTACGGGTACGGTAAACTATCCGCCAAGTACCCGAAGTGAAGCAATCTCCCTCAACAAAGTGAGTAGTCCACTAAACACTTCAAAGTACCCGGTAGTTTGTGCACCCCACCTTGGGTCTGTCCTAGGAGCAAAAACAATAAAATGAAATAATACAACGGTGGCTACAACCGCAACCTGGATGTACCCCGCAAAATAATATTACAACATATTACAATTACATTGAATGAATTAAAATAATAACCCATTACAAAACCCCGGCTAATCATCACAACAGTCCAATACAGTTCATAATCACAAACAGTCAAATCCATTACAGAAATGTGCAACCCCCTGCCAACCGACATACTAGCAGTTAGGGGAGGTTTAAGAACACATTATACAATCACAGATATAATCAAATTAGCAAACATCGTATAATTTCGATCGAGCAAACATATCAGATTCTACTCCCAAAACTTCTCTGTGCACTTAAGATTTTGAGCAGAAAAAAAAACATTGCAGAAAATACAAAAATATCACAAAAGAATAACTGGAGCAAACTGGGTCGAATCGGCCCCAACTCGGCCGCGGACCCACGGCGGATCGGTGGGATTGGCCGTGGTTCCGCGGCTGTATGGCCGATTCACTAACCCATTTTTCTCCAGTGTTCTTATATTTCTATGCTTGTTATTCTGCAGCAACCTGAAAAATTTTTAGAGCCTGTTTTAAAATCGACAGAAACATGATGATATCGATGTGTTTTCCGGTTCGTTTTGCGTTCGAAATTCATATGACTTTGCTAATAAGTTAATTATTGTTTAGCGAGACTCTGATACCACTGTAAGTCGATGTACAACACCCCACGACTTGCGGGGAGGCGGAAATATGAAAAACAATCTTGTTCTTTGCTTAAACATTGACTAACCGAAGAATCTTTGCTAAACTATAACTAACAATGAACATAAGAGTTCTAAACTACTATGTGAAGTGATTATACCTAATGAACCATGTCCTTCGACTTTTCGTTCTCCACCTCCTCCTCGGCCTTCTTCAAGTAGTAGACGATCCACCCGAGAGCTATACTTCAAGCTTCACCTCAAACTAGAGATAACTAGGTTTCTTAAAGTGCTAATCTAAGTAACCTAGGTAATATAGAGTTGGATTATGGAGTGATTAGTCTATTCTAATCCTTGATCTCAACACATGAGAGGGGTGGATTAGGGTTTGAAGAGAGAGAGCTTGAGGAGAGAGAAGGTGAGCATGAGAATGAGAATGAGATTGTGATCTATCATGATATATATGGAGCATTAATCTTTATCAAATAAATAGAAAATAGGATTTAACAACCATGCTTCATAAATACAAATGGGTGATTCATCTCTATGAGCCATTAAGCATTTATGATGCATTAATGACATGGATGAATCACACAAATGAGTCACTAATCTCATTAAATGCATATGCCACCTAAACCCCCAAGTCACCTACTTCTAGAAGCTTCTCGTGAAATTACTAGAACGCCCCTCCTATCCGTGAAAACACGAAAAAACTTTAGACTGTATAAATCCAATATCCCGATACTAGAATCGGACTTAAACCAAAGCCGACTAGTAAAAAATGTCTGAAAGTTGTACGTGCGTAAACACACGTATGCGTCCGAACCCTTGTCGTAAAACCATACGACCTCTATATCGTTTCTCCTGGAGCAGGGAAACTCTCTGTGTGGGACTCTAATGACTCGACTACTACGCTGGCAGTGGGTTTAACCGCAAACCGCAAGCGGCACTAGCTGTACGTAACGGTCCCCAGGTAGATGTCGATAAGAAGGTCGATGAGGAAACCCATCCGAACTCTTACTGAGCCTGATGTGACAATCTTCGTACAGTCCGGTCTGTTCGTCTAAGACTATGGCATATCGGGCCTAGGGGGCGGCAAGCGTCAGTCCCCTAATAGCGGTATAAGTCGAGTCGGAGTGAAGCCCATTACACCATGAGAAACTACTGGAACCTACCAGTAAATCTCGCTTGCCCTGGCCAGGGACTTTGCGTAATGGCTCTCTGACACAGCGCGATATCAACTCCCAATACCGGGAGAGACGAATCTTGTCTAACCGCCACTGCCTCCAAGTGCTCGGGACTGCACCCAACTGCTACCTGTTTGCACGACTCCTTTGAGCCGTGGCAGGGTATCAATCTAAGAACAGTGGGACAACCTCGAGGTGAAGTAGCAGTATCAAGTCTGCGGACTATGCTGTTCTCATGTCACCTGGGAACTGATAACTGATGACTGGTATGAAACCCAACCAACAGTTCCTTGCGAGTTCTGTCCGGTGTACCCGTAACCCAACGAGCACCTATATACTATCTCCAATACGACGTACTGACGGCTGTGGGACAGACCATCTCCCCAACTGGGATGAGAAGCGTTCACACTAGTCTACTCCGGAGTATCGATGCCCTGTCTCGATAATCCTATGACTAGGGACCTGAAAAAGGATGTGCTTGTAGACTACCCAGCCCCCACTAGTGTGACTGCCATCACAATACTGGTAGTCAAGCAAAATCCGAAGAGCTCTATCAATACGTATACTCACATATTAAGATAGAATAACCAAGTAGCATACTACCATGTTTAGCAAGACTGTTATATAAATGTGAATATCCCAAGCTTCCATTAAGTAATATACAGACTAGTATGATACAATAATGGCCCCTAGGGCATATACACTAACATAAATCGCATCATAGCGCAATGCATGCGCATGAAAAAGAGTGTATAACTCAAAAATCAAAACTCCGACAAGCATCCCGCAATCATCGGAGTTATGGTGAAGACACCAATGTCAAGATCCAATACGAAAACTAACATGATATACATCGAACTATACATGTAAACAGCTTTAAAACATATGGAAGCAATGCATGCCATACCTTTTTCAAATCGTTGTGCGATGTGTGTATCACTGCACAGTGGCGGACGTCCATTATGAGAAAATAACTATATATATATCCTTTGTTTAATATACACAACCCGCCGTTTTGAGAACAAATTAGAAGGGTTTCCTTGTTTAAACTTTTCATGTCATCTCAGACTCGTAGATAAATGCTGAGACTATAGCTCTCCTTTTTTTTTGGAAATCCCTTCGATAACTATCAATGCATGTAAAATATCTCCAGGTACCGTCCTCTGGCTAGTCCTGCTCAGTACGAAAACCAATAGTAAATATCGTAAAAACGTACTGCTCCATAAGAAATCAATCCCAAAATGTGCATATGAATGCCACGTGCGTCTGGTGCGCACGGAAATCGAAATCCATGAATGTGCTATACATGTGCACATAAACGAAATCTTAGTGCAACAGGTGTGCACGAAAACACCTGTCAAGGGCAACATGTGTGCCTGACAGTAAAACTAGGTGCATCTAATATGCACGAAAAATCCCGATTTAGTGCATCTGGCGTTCACCTAAATCGCCTCAAGCGCCCAAGTATGCGCAAGAATCCAATCAAGTGCATAAGGTGCACGAAAACAATATCGAATATCGCAATCGAAACCAACGATATACAACAGATCTCAATCCAATTCCAAATCAGGTATACCGTGGTATATAATCTCACAACCATGTGCATCAGCGTGCACAAAATCAAATCAAATACTAAAAGTGCATGAAAACTTCACCGAAAGCGTAAGTCAAATCACATGCATACCATAGGTATGAAATCAAAATCAGCATCTCGAATTACATCAAATCGAAGTCAAGTGCAACAGTTATGCACGAAAACAATACCATAAAGCCCAATCATCAAAACTCAAATCCAAGTGATATAAGAGTGACACTCAGATCATAACGCAAATCGCATTAAATGACATTGAGGTACACCTCATACAATGTCGAAAAAGTGTCGGTACGGCCCAACTGGCGGAGCAAGAACATTCGTTTGCCTCCTGCTCACGGTCTGGCATCCTCAATTCTCTATGGATTACCGATCTCGCAATCAATCGGCTCGTTGGCCCGGTCCGGTGTACCAACGGAAATGATCTGCTCTAGTACTCCTCTGGTCCTCTCACGGCGAATTAGCATGACCACTCACCCAGCAGCATGTCTCTAGCGTCGGCCTCTGGCCCTCTGGTTACACGTCACACATCTGATCCTCGGTGCAAAATCTCATTACAGCAGTGTCCTGGAAAGAACATGCTCAGGGTTTCTTCCGATCTGGCCTATGCCGAACTGTACGGAGGCTGGTACTCTTTCCTAATCCTTTCTCGTTTTCTAGATATCTGCGTTCTCAGCTCAACTCCTCTTCGAGAACTGGTTGTATCTCAATGCCTATGTATGCATATCACATCTCTGATGTCAGCGGAGTAGAACGTCACCTCATCAGGATCACGTACGAACTTCTTATTCCGCTTTCTCTAATGTCGACTGATTCGGACTCGTCTCCTCGTGGCTGCATGGTCTATGCTCCATCGGCTATACTCGTATCTGGAGTCTCCCAAGCAATGCATCCCATCACATGATATCCGAATGAAGTCGAACCATCCGATCGATTCGTCAAAACCTCATAATCCCCCAAGAGCTTAACATCTTGAGTACAACTTAATAGTATCGAGTACATACTACAGCACCGGTAGACCAGCCGTAGAAGGTCAAACCCAAGCCTCATTAATGGCACCGCGGAACTGCCACAAACCCTAAGGTTCAAAGGCTTTCACATGGTCATTATGTCGAGTTAGGGTTTCATTCTTCTAGAGGGTCTTAGAGTTACTTGCATGTTTTCTTCAAATACTTTAAACTTGAAAAAAATGGGTTTCTGACATTCGATCGTCTCTATCGACTCCCAATGTATCTGCGTGAAGTCTCCTCAAGCTGGAATCAATCAATCTGATGACCTCGCTTCGGGGTAAGAGAACGAACCATATGTCCTTAGTCGTTCATCCTTGGACGACTAGCGACCTTCTATCATATCTCTGAGTATAACTCGTACTACGATAGCTCCAACATCTGGGGCGATATCTCGTCGTTCACAGCGACTACTGGCTCATTCGTCTGCACGCTGAACAGTGCCTCAATCATCATGAATAAGCGATACATCAATGGTCATCACATTCTGAATAGCCTCTATCAGTGTCTCAATCCTCTGGTGCTAATCTGCACGTCCGAGAAATCTTATAAAAGCGATCCATCAAATGCTCATGGCGCAAAAACACAATAAAACGATGCCTCTAAGCAATCGTATGTCCCTGGAATCACGACCTGGTCAGTCCTCGTCCATGACGAGCTCATGTTGACCGCAACTCTAGCCGTAGCTCTCTCCGCCCGTGTAATCGTGGCAGGAAAACCATAAACCAATCTTGATGAGGATAGATCATGAATGAATAAAATACCGTGCAAGGAAATGTACATCTTAAGGCTTCTTAAGCAGAGTATCGTATTGTAAGTATGCCGCGGAACATACACACGGTACGTCACTCTACTTGAGTAACCTACTCCATCAAACAAGGGTCATCTTACACTCCGAAGGTAAAACCTAACGCTCTGATACCAACTTTGTCACGACCCGAAAAGTACGGAACATGACCGGCACTTAAACTATGAAACGTCTCGAGGCGTACGTAATGAAAGTAAGCCAAAACCCAGAAATCAAAATCAAGTAAAGCAGTAGAGTGAAGAAAAACCAATTTTAAAGCAAGAAGTTTAACAACATTAGCCGAGGTATGCATTTTTGAAACATTAAGTCTTTTCTGAAAATTTCGGCAGAGTTTCCTTTTTAAATACTGGCCCCGAACGGGGTACAACATGAATAGTATACGAAAGGATAAAAGGCATCCCCAAGCGGGAACTAGCTCTTCGTCAAACGACGGTCACAACCACGCAAACAATATAATATACAACGCCTAAGGGCGAGAATCAAAACTCAAAAGAAACTCAAAATCAACATGAAAACCATAATAATACAACATGCGACTCTAAGGTCGAAATAACCACAACTGATTTTCTAAGTCTGAAAATAATATACAAGTCTGGTCTTCTATCTTTACCAAATATACAAATCTGGTTGATGGAGTTTTACTAGATACAACTGAGATAAGAAATATACAATGGTGGTCCTGATGCAAAGAACCCACCTGTCAAAGCAATCACCCGGAAGAAACAGTGCGCCAGCAAAGCCGCAATGAACCTGTACGGCAAAACCTGTAAGGAACTGTGGCACAACGGGGGTGAGTTGCCAACTCATGTGTAGAAAATATCACAGAGCAGAAATCGCATGTATGACGCTATCTTAGGTCATATCAAGTAATATCCTCAAATAATATCCTGATCCATCTATATAAAAGTGCAATACTACGTGCTCATGTCAGTGCTTCAGATAGCAACATATCAGATATATGATGTATGAATACATTATGAATGAAAACAGAATACATCATGAGTGAGACAACTGTTTTCTTTAATTAATGAGATTTCTCTATGTATATAAATCGAGTATCATCAATGAAATCAACAGAGAAATCTGTGTCAAGCATCGACACTAAAACATAAATCTCAATATCTCAATATCTCAGTATGACAATATCTCAAATCCCAATATCTCAGGAATCCGTATCATCAGTGGGTTCGGCCCGCGGGCTCCGGCAGAACGGATCAGCCTGTATCCATCTCATGACTCCGGTCGGTATCCTCCGGATAACCGACAAGTCCAAATAATATCACCGGTAGGTAGTTCCCCTGCCAGGCTCATCATCCTCTATGAAATCACTCTCGCCTCGGTGTACCTCACCGGGTCCATCATGTACCCGCAGACGGTTCATCCGGTTCCTCCAATCGGGTCTCGAAATCCATCTCATAACCGAGAAAACATCATGGTGGACGACTCATACATCACGAGAAAACCGCAACTTTCATTTTAAAGAGAGAGAGAGAGAGAGAGAAGTTTATATATATTCTTGCGGTTTTGTCCCAAATCCCGAAATCTCATGAAAATCCGAATCCAAAATTCAAGAGTAAGTAAACAGTGAATATCGGCTTAAAACCCCAAAATACTGCATAAGCAATGAATAATAAATATGCAAGAAGTATCACAATAATGAATACAATGTCTAAACTAGCACAATAAGGATAAGTCGAGACTATCAGCTAACAGGAGATATTAATCAATTAATATTCTCTAAAATGTACGTGACATGGCAATTACCGATGATGATGTGTGTGAGCCGGTAAGTAAGTGTATGTGGGCCATACGCATCATCGGTAATGGTGTTGGTGTCCTGACAGTGTAATTTCAATATTAACATATGAAAACACAATATAAACATGCGATGCGATGCGAACAGCAATAATGTGCGGGAGCTGAATATATAACATAACAATAAATAATGTGCATTTAAATAAATGAGTCAATAGGTAACTACAGGTCTAAACTAACAGAATAATCAACAGGTAAAGAAACCACGTAAATCTGAGTCGATACAAATAGTATATAATGTCAGTGATCCCGCCTCAATAGTATCCCAAACGATACCCTATATAATATGACATTCTCGAGTCAAGAGTGTGGATCTATCATCATAATTATATCTCGTACGGTAAATCTATCATACGGAAACCCAATCTGGGTACGGGTCAAATATCATATTTATCTCATTATTCATCTGGTATCCACAACATCACATATCATGAGCAGAGGGTACTGATCTATGTCTAGTACACTACTAATATCATCAACAATATCATGGTCTGGCTACTGATCTAAAGCCTCATACAATCCAATGTCATCAACACATATTATCATATAGAAGTATGCATCGCCCAAGCGATCCATTATAAATATCTAAACATATCCCATCTCATATCTCGATCATATGTCAACTCTCATATATATATCATCATCCACAAGGTATCGTCGTCCCACGATCCGCTATAACATCATAACATATCTCGGTCACATATTAAATATCTCATGGCATAATTCCCGTTCATATCGACTCATTCCCAAGTATCATATAACATCCTCAGTATCCAAGCATATGAATACCATTACATATATGTCCCCAATACGCACAAGGAAGTAAATGTATGCGAATATGTGTATGTGCGTGTATGCAAATCTTTACTCTAGGGTTTCGTGACTAAGAAATCCACTAAAGTCCTTTCTTCAATTCTCGTTAACACTAAACCCATGATCACCTAAAACTTCTCTTGCTAAGTGTTCCTATCTCTCAACAACATATAAATGTATATCTATATCACAACACATCAATTCTCACAACTTTGCGGGGGTGCTATACGCTATCCACCCGACTTCCCTCGTAGATATAAATCTACTCACCTGGTCCTCGCTTATCGAAATCGATGTCGCCACGCGCTTGCTTGTCGTCTCGAAGTCCTCGTGAGCGTACCTACACATCATAACACATCATATCGCATTAAAATCCGACTCATGACCAAAACGACACAGGAATCTCACATAGGTCAAAACCTATGGTTTACTTTCTCAAATCAACCCAAAAACCCTCGACATCGGCATACAAACGCCGAATAATAGAGAAAAACTCAAACGCACCATTCGTAGTTTCACAACACACTATATATATATATATATATATATATATATATGAAATAGGGTTTAAATCATCAAAACTTCAAATTCGCTTTAAAAGCTATTTTTCCGAAACTCTAGTAAGCAACAATTGCCAATTTAGTTCAAATCTAGTTGTTTTAACAATTCTAGCGGCTACAATGTTCACTAAATATCTTGATTAAGCCACCCAAACCATTTCCATAATTTAATCTCATCAATTTTCATTAAACCCAAAATTCTAGTTTGCAAATTTATAAAATTTTAACAATTTCATAGTAAAAATGCACAAACAACAATTTAGCTTGATTTTGCATGATATAAATTATTTAACTATAACTTATAATGTTAATAATGTCATGAATACCCTAATTAGATTTTTATCTCAATTATTTAATCAATCTCCAAAAACCTAGTTAACAAAATTAGCATAATTAGCGAAATTCTAAAGTAAAAATTAGCAAACTAGTAACTAGATTAGGTTTGCATTCAATTAACATGTTAATCTCCTCATTAAAACCATGAATAATTGATAAAAATCCTCACTTGATCACAAACCCAAATCTTGAATTTTCAAATTTGAAATTAAACCTAATTAAGCAACATGATTATTTGAATTGAAGTAATTAAATATCAAGTAACAATTTGGTTTATGATTATACCTCCAAACCATGAGTTGAAACATGCAACCTAGCCTCCAAGATGCTCTCTTGTTCCCTAGATATATACTAGAATATCGAAGGAATATTTGCTAGGGATTAGAATTTGATTTTGTGGGATTTAATTTGGATTTTTGAGGAATTTAACATGATTTTTTAGGTGAAAATGAGATGGGGAAAGAGAGGGGCTGCTGCTGATTGGGGAGAGGGGAGGCTCGGCCAAAGTGTGTGGGGGGGGGGATAGGGGAGAGAGAGTGAGGTTGGAATTAACAAGTCAACAAAAGTCAAAGCCCATACCTCATTTATCTATTGTCTTTCTTTCTTTTCGTTTGTTTTATTCTTCTCTTTTGTGAAATGGGACCAAGTTTTGGGGCTGCCAAGGGCTTGGTCAGCAGCCTAAGGGAGAGGAGAGAGGGTGTGGTTGTGTGTGGGTGATGAAAAAATGATAAATGTTATGCCCCAATTTCTATTTAATTTATTTTCACCATTTAAGCCTTTTTCTTCGATATTTTCTAAAACCATCTTAATAATTTCTTTCCATTTCGAAAACAATATTTTACATGTTAGTTTAATGTATCATGATGCACAAAATTTGTATCAACCCATTCCAATTTGTAATTATCCCTAATTAAATGTTTTAGTGGCGGCTTAAAATAATATTAAAATAATTAATTTCGGAAAAAATTTCAGTAAACTAGAAATTTTACAAGTGGCTTAATAAACACCAAATACTAGCAATTAAATAGCTAGAATATGTATATTTAATTTTGTATTAAAAGATATTTATATCTTGGTTTTTACGGAAAACACCCGTTATTTTACCCAAAATCGGAAATTTCACCTAAACGATTTTCAAAACGTTACAGGGAACGATGCCTAATGAAACACCGAAGATTTGTGTCGATGTTAGACACGAAAAAATGAACCTGATTTGAGAAATAGTTGATGAAATTTCAGTTTGGAGTTATGCACTGAGCAATTAATATTCATTTTTACCTGTTCTCATGCATCACATTCATTACTGTAGATAGTAGCTCTAGTTCGTCATAATTAAATTATCAGCCGTTTTATGTTAGTTATATTCACTGAGTTGGCAACTCACCCCCATTGTGCCACAGTTCCTTACAGGAGTAGAGTGGACGGTTAGCAGCAGTGCAGATCCACGTACCGGTTTTTATCGCATCTTTTGCTAGGTGGGTTACATATGTAGTAACCTACCTTTTTGGTATTGTATATTGAATTTAGAGTATCTCCATCAGACTCTGTATTATGACCTAGAACGAGAGGTGGCTGTATGTATATTTTGGCAGATGAGATAGTTTGGTTATATATCAAATGGTATTTCTTTTACTTATGTCTGAAATTCTTATTGCTGTCATACGAAGTTGTATATTTATTTCCGCTGTTGACATTGTTGATCCCAACTAGGGATGCAACCCTTTTGAACACTTTATAACTGTTTTATTACTATTTCCTTAGGATGTTACGGTTAAAAAACTTAATTTCCTAAAACTGCGATTTTTACTTAAACTAAATTTTTTCCTAAAAGTTCCGCAAAAAGGGTTTTGATCTTGGTTTTTGGCTTACTCGGATTGTGTAGATACCTTTTGATATTATACGATCTAAGTGACGGTCAAATCCAAACTTTGGGTCGTGACATGTATGTATGCATGTGGATCTCGTCCAACCATATAATCAATGTATGTATGCATTTACATATGAGCATATAAATCAACGGTGTCCCTCGCGACACATCAAAATCATGGAAACTGGGTGTCCAACATCGACACCCGAAAACATCATGAAACCCGTGTCCAGCATCGACACGTAAATCCTCATATCTCGGGCTCCGTCAGTCCGGATCGGCCCACGGGCTCCGTCAGTCCGGATCGGCCCATATCATCTCTCGACTCCGGTCGGTATCCTCAGGATATCCGCCGAGCACAAATACTATCACCGGCAGGTAGTGGTCCCTCTGCCAGGCTCACCGTCTACTGCACAGCAAATCCGTTATCGCCTCGGGGTACCATACCGGGTCCACCATGTACCCTCAATCGGCCCCATCCATCTCCTCGAATCGGGTTCACATGTCACACGTCTCAGAACCGAGAAAATGCATGGTGGACGCACTGAAATATCATATCAAGAGAAATGGGGTTTTTAAAGCGGTCATACTTTCTTTTGAAATAGCCACTGTTCTCAAATCCAGAAATCTCATGAAAACAGCATATCTCAATGCGTAAAAATCATAAAGCATGACGTATGTGACATATGACAGAAATGTAAGCATATCCGTGTATCATGCAACATGGAACAATGATGTATCATATTAAGGGAAAACCGCTCTTTTAAATGATTTCAGTTTTTAAAATATATCCTGCGGTTCCCAATTTCTCCAAAGTCAAATACAATATCGTATAAAGGTGCATATGTGTATGTACGCAAGTATAGATGTATAAATGTGTATGTCCGCAAGTATGAGTGTACAATATGCATGTGCGCCAATATGGATGTACAAGTGGTATATACGCATGTATGGGTGTACAATATGTATGTACGCAAGTATGTTATGCGAAGAGTCATATCATGATGGAGCAGTCTACTGTATAGTGACATAGAAATTATCGATGATGAAGTGTGTGAGCCTACTATCTGTGTACGTGTAACATATGCAACATCGATAATGGTGCAGGTGTACTATCACAGGTATAAGTAAAGAAATGCGGATAACATGAATGCAGCATAAGGTAAATCATATGCAAATGCTGACGGGTATACGGATCTAACATGACCGAGTCGGTGAATCTAGCAGTCGGCATCCAGCCTCACAATAATCGGCATCCTGCCTCACACATCACGTATGGTATAAACCATCGTACGGCATCCTCTAGCCAAGGGTATGAATCAATCCTCAAGTCAAACTCATCACGTACGAAAAATCATCGTACGGCGGCATTAAACCAATAGGGATCCTATCAACCTATATGACAATGAGGGGTGCGGACCTAACGTCACGTACAACATATCACTCACGATTCACCACAATATATATATATACCAATGTCCCAGGTCAAATCCATAACAATCTCATATCAGGGGACCGGCAAGGTATCAATCATCTTAATCGACTCGCATCCGTATACCAACATATCATCATATCACATATCACTTCGTATTCTCTTTTCATCGCCTTTATATCGCACATAAGGTCAATTTTACATATCCATTCTACCTTTACTATAAGCTTAAATATCTAATCTAATATACACACCCGAACCATACAATCAGTTTTTAAAAGAAGCGAATCGTAGTTTTGAAAATAGGGGTTACGGTATATTTAAGGAAAAAGTTATTATTTGAAAATCCATAACGTCCCTCAAGGTATCTGTTTAATAGATGCATATGATTCCTCGATTTGAAAATAGGTATAGATCGGATGACACGTCTACGTCGGCTATCTAGTCCTATAGTACCCTAAGCGGCAATATCGTCAAATATCATCCTCAAATTCCGTCATCACATATTAGCCGTATCATATCACTTCTAACTATCCTTTAGTTTCTAATATAGTTTCTCTAACTATCTTTTAAGTCTATCTATAGTTTTCTATTAAAGGTTTCATTAACCCTAAAGTATCTAATAATCGGTTTCCATCAAAGTGTGCGGTGGTGCTATACGCCATCCACCCGACTTCCCCCGTAAATATAGATCTACTCACTTTGCTCTTGCTCGCCGAAGTCGACGTCGCCATCCTGTTCTTCATCGTCCGAAGTCCACATAAGGGTACCTACATATATAACATAATCGAAATGCGTATTAAAATCAAGGCGGAAAACCAAAATGGTGTAGGGATGCTGGGCACATGCACAAGGGTCTACGAGGCATCAACCATGCCCGATTAAAATTTTAGCCGCGCCGAACAACCCAAAGCCGGATCTTTAAACTAGGGTTCATGCGAAAAAAAGCATGTTAAACAGTTTAACACTAAGTGAGAGGGATTACAACCTTTGTAGATCCGGTCCTTCACTTCTTAAGCTCCGTGTTGAGGTCCCTTCGCTGCGATCATCGTGTTCCGGACTCTCGAGAGGCTTCATGAAGAGAAAGATGCAGTCTTGCTTCCGATCTTCGATAACATAGATGATCTACCTTGAAGTTTCATTAACACAAGCTAACACTCACCAAATGAAGTGAACACCCTCATCTAAATGGCAAGGATAAATGAGGATGATGAAGTAAGATTTTTGCTCTCATTTATAATCTTTTTCTCACACATAATTCATCACAAAATCAAATTTAGAAAGCTTTTCAAGAAAGAACTCAAGGAAGAAGAAGAATGAATAATCTTAGAATCCTTTTGTGATGAATAATGAAAAGATAAATATGATGAATAATGCAACCATGGTCAAGTAAACCCATGTAGAGAATTAACTAGGGCTAGGGTTTGGGTTGGGTTAAAAGTGAGTCACTTGAAAATATCAAGCATAATATCTTTTTCAAGACAAAAGAAAAGCTTGTAGAATCAACTAGAAGTCTTAACCCTAATCCAAACCCTAATCATGTTTAAACTCCACTAAACATGTTGCATTAGTTATCATATCATGTTACAATATTATATATCACATATATAATATTTACTGTAACAAAATAAAATAATACAATTAACATATATCGCATATATATCAATGTATTACCCGAGTGAGAAAAAGAATCTTTTAGTGAGCTAATATTAGTTAATGTAATTTAATATATCATATATATTATTAAACATTAAATTATCGAATCAAAACCTGATCTGGCAATCCGGCTATATCACATATAACCGACTAATACGATGACCCGGCTATATCACATATACCCGGCCGATATCTCATATCACGAGAATCCAATACGGTATCACATACCGCATTATCCTCGGTCCCGCACATATTACATATGTGCTCCTACTCCGTTTTGCCTGAGCCAATAAACCTCTGTGTAGGACTCTAAAGAATCGTCAATACGCCGGCAGTAGGTGATGATTATATCAAACATCTACAAGCTGCAAGCGATCAGCTAAACGTAATAGCCCCTTAGGTATTGAGCGCTCAGGAAATCAACAAGCAAGCCTGTACATTCTCCTGTGAGTCCAAACAGTAACACTCCCGTACAGTCAGGTCTTGTCGTCTAATATGTTGCGTATCTCGCCTAGGGGTGGTAAACATCAGACCCCAGTAACTTGATAAGTCGTGTCGATATAAGGTCTATAACAGTTCGAGAAACTACTGATAACACTTACCAGTAAATCTCAGCAACCCTGGCCTGGGATTTCCGGTTATAGCCAATCGAGCACAGCACAACATCAAATCCCTATACCGGGAGAGACGAATCCCCTCCTATCGCTCATTCCCTCCATTTGATTCGGGACTGTACCCAAAAGCCACCTTTTTGCATGCCCTCTTGGACGTGGTATGATGGAAATCAAAGCACAGTGGGAATCACACAAGACTCTATGACGATCTCGGGTCAAGAGACTACTCTGTACCAGTGTCACCGGAGAACTGCCATCTGACGTGAGGTATAATACCATCTAGGAGTTATCGGCGAGTCCGTCCAGTATACCTAGTCTCCACTGAGCACCCGTAAACCATATTTGATGTCAAACACCGATGGATATAGGATCATCTATCGCCCATCATAAGGGTCAAGATGCGTATACGCTAGTCTACTCTGGTGTATCGATGCCCTGTCTCGATACATCCTCGACTAGGAACAGTTATAGGATGTACTTGTCGAATACCGTGGCCCCAATAGTATGATCTCATCATAGTCCCAGTAGTCGAGTACATATCCTAAGGGCTTTATCAACATGTAACATAGAGACATGCAGAGTACATGTTAAGATAAAGTACACCCAGATAGCATACTATCTTGTCGAGCAAGAAAGTCCTCCCTATATATGTCCAAGCATCCATTACAATATACATCGTATGTACAGTAATGGCCACTAGGGCATACATATAACTAATAATCTCCCACTTGCACTTGGGCCATCTGTTGTGGTATCACATACCCAACAATTAGCTGCGGTTGAAGTATCTCATACTCAACAATCCCATAAAAGTCTCTACTGGGACAAAGGCCTTTGTGAGTGGATCCGTGCTGTTGTCCTCTGTGTCTGCTCTCCTAACATCGATTTCCCTGGAGTTCAACCATCTCCATGATCAGGTGATACTGCCAAAAAATTATATCTGGATTTCTGATGGGACTGGGGTTCCTTGGCATAAGCCACAACTCCATTGTCACACAATGGTAGGAACGAAGTTCATCTTATGAACTTATATATCCAGACTGCCTCTTTGGTAGCATCCTTGGTAACGATGTATCTTGCCTTTAATCGTCTAGTATGTCACCGTATCTATCTTGGAACTCTTCCAACATACCATCCCTCCACTGAGGGTAAAGACAATGCCTGCGAATGACATTCAGTCGTCCTTATCACCCTGGAACCTTTCCAGTGATTCTCCCCAGGATCGATTGATACCATCTCACTACAACTAGTGAGAATCCTAACATCCATTTAGATCTATCTCATAGATCCAAAAACCCAGGATTTAGGAGGTATCACTTTGATCCTATATAGAAAATCGTTGTGATAAGTAGAGATTGACCGAGCGTAGCATAGGAAACTCCTTCCCTATCAAAAGTATGTCATCCACGTACTCTACGAGGATCACCACCATACTCCCTACTACTTTTTTATATATACAAGGTTCATCTACCATTTTGATGCAATCAAACTCTTTGACTACCACATCAAAACAGATGTTCCAACTCGGCGATGCCTGCTTTATCCTATAAAGCATCTTGCACACGTTTCCGCTGCTCCCACTGTCTACGAAGCCCTCTGGCTGTGTACTTATAGACGCCCTCTTCTAAATCAACATTTAGAAAAGCAGTCATGACACCCAACCGCCAGATATCGTAGTCATGGTATGTAGCCGTGGCAAGTAGGATCTCGATGGACTTAAGCATAGCTATGAAAGTCTCAACTTTTCCATGTACACCTAGTAATCTTCTCAAGATATACTTGCTCCTGATGGGAATTTAACCCTTCATATAAAGCAACCAAAGTCCATACTTTGTTGGTGTATAAGGATTCCATCTCAGATTGCTAAGCATCCAACCATTCTTACAAAGTCCCACTTCTGATAGCCAGCTCGAAACTAGTTGGGTCATCATCTCATGATGCAATCCTCGCTCCTACTGTCATAGAGAAAACAGAAGTATCTTTTAGGTGGGTGAGGAACCCTTCTAGATCGGCAGAGAGGCTGAGGTTCGTTGAACACTTTTGAATTCTTTTGTTCTACCAAATCATCAGCTGCAGTTTGTAAAGCTGGAACCTTTCCAGTTCTACATAATAGACCTTGCCTCGAGCTTGTCTGGATTTTGCTTTTAGACATAGGCCGGACAACTCCAAATATTAACAAACTTAAGATATGGGCTCTTCCATTTCCATATCACATATGAAGTGGTAGGCAACTGATTTGATTTGAACCCTATTTAATAGGTATGCAACTTCTCAAGTGCATAACTCCCAAAAGGAAATAGGAAACTCAGTAGTACTCATCATAGAGCACACCATATCACATAGGGTGCTATTGCTCCGTCCCGATACACCGACGTGCTGTGGTATATACGGAGGAGTAATGCTGAGAGAGAATCTCATTCTCCTTTAGAATAGTCCAGGAATTCCATGCTCAAGTATTCTCCTCCTTGATCTCATCAAAGGACATAATACTTATACCCGTATTTTGGTTCTCTACTTCTAACTTACTTTCTGTGAATATCTCAAAAGGTTTGGACTTGTGTTTCAACAGGATCATATGTCTGAATCTTGAGAGATCATCAGAGAATGTAATGAAGTACAAAGAATCGGTCTTGGCATGTGTAGACAGGAGACTTTCATACATCAGCATGTATCAATCCTAAGAGTTCACTAACTCTTTCTCTGTTTCCAATAAACAGAGCTATGTTCATCTTATCTTTGTGACATGACCAGCAAGTTTCACAAGATGTAAATTTAATCAGATTTAAATATGCATCTAAATGTAACTTAGCTAGTCGGGTCGCATTGATATGACCAAGTCTACAATGCCTCAAGAATAATTCGTTCATTTCTTAACTCTTCCTCTCGTGTGTATTCTGTATACTAAGAACTGTAGTTTGATTTAGAACGTCAATGCTTTTAGATAACGTGCCTGAACCGATCAACTCTTGATATAGGAAATGTTCAAAACATTATCCAACAATACAAAATTATATCCTTCTTTACTAATAAAGTGACTGATATGATGTTGTATATTAGGTTCGGTATCTAGTAACATTTGTTCAGAATCAATGTATTCTGGTAATACAGGGTGATAGTGACCAACAGACTTGGCTGCAACACTTGCACCGTTTCTATCATATAAAACTTATCACCTGTTCTCAGTTCTCTACCTATCTGTAGCCCATGTAACAGATTACATATGCGGGATCCGGATCTGGTATCTCATACCCAGGACGTAAAGAATACTGAGAAACAGTTCTATGTAATGAACACACCCGAAGATGATGCATCAGCATGCACTTTCTTCGTTTGGGCGGCACGGGAAATCTGGTATTCCCTAATTTCCTACTCAGTATAACAAGCGGGTTCAGTTAATTCATCCGTATTATTATCTTGATTAAGGCGTGACATGGTCGCTACCTGGAGAGAGAGAGAGAAGAAAACACTTAGCGTATGCTCTTGCAAGATTAGATTGGTTATCTAATATATCTAATCAGGATGTCTCCCACTGTTTCAATCAAATCTTCCTTCAAACCCTAAAAGGAAAGACTAGCCGGGATTAATTACACGCTACAAGTTCGCCAATCTTTCATCCAGGCCAGTGTCGGTACTTTGAGGGAGGTCCCCCGTGCTTTCGCACGAACCTAATTAAAGTAAACCTCGTTTTCCCAGAGGCGTAACCCCGTTAACACCTTTCTAGACACCTACTTAATCGGCTAATTGTAATGTGTAAAACTCTCCCAGGAGTAACTCTTACTCGCAGCGGGTATCGGGATCCAACTATCTCATAGAAGGTATGCAATCTCATTGCGAATTTCAACACAAGAAATTCCCAATAATATTTTGCCCCAAGCGTCCTATGACCTTGACAGAGGTCAACAAACCATAGGCTGCTAGTCAAGTTCAACCCGTCATTTCCTGATTGAAGTAAACCCACTGGCATGACCCTTGACAGAGGTCAACAAGGTCGCACGACTACCTTAAATCAATCACATCATATGCTTATACAGATAAGCACTAATCAGCTACCGCACACTACACCTTGACAGAGGTCAACAAACGCAGCACGAATACTAACTATTACTTATCTGAAATGACGGAGGGCTACGACAGGTTTTTAAGAAAACCCTTTGCGTAATGAACTTGATATCGTTGTAGAATCGAGTGATTTTAAATGGAGTGTTTTTGAGGCTTTTCTAGTTTTGCTAAAGGGGCCACTCCCGATGAAGGGATCGTCGGACCTTTCCTCATAGAATAAGGTGCGGGATATTTCACAAATATCGCTGTGCAAAGCAAGAACTATAGAAGCAATCAAAAGACAGACCGAGTTTGTAGCATCTGCTAGTTTCACTAAAGAGGTCACTCCCGATGAAGGGATCTCGGCTCTTTCCTAATCGAATAAGGTGCTGGATGTTCTATAAGGAACACCGCTATGCAAAGCAAGAAGTAGAGCTATCAGTTTTTAAACAAGTTTCTACAACATTTTAGGTTTCTTTTAGTTTCATTAATCTCATTAATGAAGTTCCATTTTAATTATGCTTCACAAGCATCACATTTGAAACGAAATTTGCAATATAACATATATCTTATATATATAATATAAACATTCGTCTCAGGCAGTAATATGATCTCATCACAGAACATTGCAGCAGAAGAAACATATATGAAATATTGGATATACTAGGAAGCCCGTGTTTTCAATACAAGCCTGTATAAAACACGGATTCCATGGTCGCGATGAATAGCCAAACCCACATCCCTAGACCTTTACGAGAGCGGCAAGCAACACTGCCAATTCGGGGGTTAGGAGACCCGGTCTCGACTCATCGAGATGGTCTCCCACTGGACCCTAGAACCCGGTTACTTTTGCTTCCCGCCTTGGGTCTACCAAATGCGGAAAAGTAAATAATATATAATGGTGACATCATCCTCAGCCCGGAAGTGCCCCAATAAAAGAATATTACATACAAATGAATTTTACATGAATGAAAAAGAAAAACTCTCATCTCACATAAAACCCCCGGCTATTCAAAACGCGACGATCCAATATAACATATCACATCAACACATAATATCTCATATCATCAACGTAAGAAAGTATGCGTATCCCGATTGTCGTTGATGTATAGCAACGAAGCCGGCGATACACCACATACTATGCTTACGGTCACAGAAAAGAAAGTGTAAAACTACAACAGTTGGAATCCGCAACCTCCTTAAACATCGCATGCCTAACCAAATGAATTCCTTAGACATTGCATACCTAACAATTATAAACCCTGCATTTTAGTCTCATTATCGAAAACTCTTTTCAATATCAAGTCGGGCAATTCAACAAAATTCTCGACATCCTGATCGAATGCTCGTCGCAAACTTTAGCAGACGGCCGCACCCCCGGATGCCATCGACGAAGTGCACTAAGGCGGAACACCGCTGCCGCGAGCACCCGAACGGATGCTTTTGGCGACGGGGTTCTCCTACAGTCACTTGGTCGGGGCTATAGGGCGTGGCTGTCTATTAAGTTTACCCGGCAAGTATCCGCGTACGCTACGTGATTGCGACAGACTTTTGATCACATCAAAATTCCGTGGCAATCGATCATCTGAGACTAAACTGCTAGATTTATAACATTCAAGTTAGTTATCTCATAACTACATGTGGATTCCAAATATTGTAGCACATTCCAGATAAATAGACAATGTTAAACTTTCCGATCGAATAATCAAATACCCAAGATTTCCCCAATATATCTCAACACTTGAAATCAGTTTAAAAACATCCATCACATGCTACAGTACCAATGGTCCAGCCGTAGAATGGTCAAGCCAACGCCTCACATGTAGCACGCCGTACTGCCACAAACCCTAAGGTTTAGAGGCAGTTCAAGACGGTCACATAATCGAGTTAAGGTTTGTTGTCTTCTAGAGGGTCCACCGCGTTACTTGCATGACTTAGAACGTTCTTAAACTACGAAAAAATCCAACGCTTGGAAATTTTCCGGCAGGGGAAAAAGTGAGTTATTGATATCCGTTCGAACTTTTTAACAGTTTCTAAAAATTACCCGGACAAACTAAACAAAGTTAAATTATTCGATCGAATCAATGAGTCCCCAATACAACCCTAGAAAACTCAACACTTGAGTGGAATTAAAAAATTCCCAGAAAAAAATAACAAGAAAGGACCTAAGAATAAATATATGAAATACCAGGGACCAAATCATAATTTTGGCTGCGGAACCGCCGCCAAACCCTTGGTTTGGCCGCGGTTCCGCGGTCATTTGAGCGCATTAATGGTCCGTACTTCACAGTAATTCTCAGTTTTTCGTGCTTTATTTTCTGAGTATTTTTAATATATAAAAAATCACATTTTTGAAAAATATCCACAGAAGGGTTTATATCGGGGTTTCCGGGTTCGATCGGACTTTAAACTTCGCTCAAATTTTGCCTAAAGCACTAGCTCAGCTCTGATACCACTGTAGGGATGCTGGGCACATGCATAAGGGTCTACGAGGCATCAACCATGCCCGATTAAAATTTTAGCCATGCCGAACAACCCAAAGCCGGATCTTTAAACTAGGGTTTAGGAGAAAACAAGAATGTTAAACAGTTTAACACTAAGTGAGAGTGATTACAACCTTTGTAGATCCGGTCCTTCACTTCTTTAGCTCCGTGTTGTGGTCCTTTCGCTGCGATCATCGTGTTCCGGACTCTCGAGAAGGTTCACGAAGAGAAAGATGCAGTCTTGCTTCCGATCTTCGATAACATAGATGATCTACCTTGAAGTTTCATTAACACAAGCTAACACTCACCAAATCAAGTGAACGCCCTCATCTAAATGGCAAGGATATATGAGGATGATGAAGTAGGATTTTTGCTCTCATTTATAATCTTTTTCTCACACATAATTCATCACAAAATCAAATCTAGAAAGCTTTTCAAGAAAGAACTCAAGGAAGATGAAGAATGAATAATCTTAGAATCCTTTTGTGATGAATAATGAAAAGATAAATATGATGAATAATGCAACCATGGTCAAGTGAACCCATGTAGAGAATTAACTAGGGCTAGGGTTTGGGTTGGGTTAAAAGTGAGTCACTTGAAAATATCAAGCATAATATCTTTTTCAAGACAAAAGAAAAGCTTCTAAAATCAACTAGAAGTCTTAACCCTAATCCAAACCCTAATCATGTTTAAACTCCACTAAACATGTTGCATTAGTTATCATATCATGTTACAATATTATATATCAGATATATAATATTTATTATAACAAAATAAAATAATACAATTAACATATATCGCATATATATCAATGTATTACCCGAGTGAGAAAAAGAATCTTTTAGTGAGCTAATATTAGTTAATGTAATTTAATATATCATATATATTATTATACATTAAATTATCGAATCAACACTTGATCCGAAAATCCGGCTATTATGCATATAACCGACCAATACGATGACCCGGCTATATCACATATACCCGGCCGATATCTCATATCGCGAGAATCCAATACGGTATCACATACTGCATTATCCTCGGTCCCGCACATATTACATATGTGCTCCTACTCCGTTTTGCCTGAGCCAAGAAACCTCTGTGTAGAACTCTAAAGAATCGTCAATACGCCGGCAGTAGGTGATGATCATTTCAAACACCCACAAGCTGCAAGCGGTCAGCTAAACGTAATAGCCACCCAGGTATTTAGCGATCAGAAAATCAAAAAGCAATCCTGTACATTCTCCTGTGAATCCAAACAGTAACACTCCCGTACAGTCCAGTCTCGTCGTCTGATATGTTGCATATCTCGCCTAGGGGTGGTAAACGTCAGACCCAGTAGCTTGATAAGTCGTGTCAATATGAGGTCTATAACAGTCCGAGAAACTACTGATAACACTTACCAGTAAATCTCAGCAACCCTGGCAAGGGATTTCCGGTTATAGCCAATCGGGCACAGCACTACATCAACTCCCTATACCGGGAGAGACGAATCCCCTCCTATCGCTCATTGCCTCCATGTGATTCGGGACTGTACCCAAAAGCCACCTTTTTGCACATCGTCTTGGACGTGGTATGATAGAAATCAAAGCACAGTGGGAATCACACAAGACTCTATGACGATCTCGGGTCAACAGACTACTCTGTACCAGTGTTACCGGAGAACTGCCATCTGACGTGAGGTATAATACCATCTGGGAGTTCTCGGCGAGTCTTCCAGTGTACCCAGTCTCCACTGAGCACCCGTAAACCATCCTTGATGTCAAACACCGATGGATATGGGATCATCCATCGCCCATCATATGGGTCAAGATGCGTATACGCTAGTCTACTCTGGTGTTTCGATGCCCTGTCTCGATACACCCTCGACTAGGAACAGTTATAGGATGTACTCGTCGACTACCATGGCCCCACTAGTATGATCTCATCATAGTCCCAGTAGTCGAGTACATATCCTAAGGGCTTTATCAACATGTAACATAGAAACATGCAGAGTACATGTTAAGATAAAGTACAACCAGATAGCATACTATCATGTCGAGCAAGAAAGTCCTCCCTATAAATGTCCAAGCATCCATTACAATATACATCGTATGTACAGTAATGGCCTCTAGGGCATAAATATAACTAACAAACGGCACACGTTTCGCTCAAAGGTTAAAACCTATAGCCTAGCATGCAAAACACGACCAATAACCCTGGTCGTTGACGTTCAAATGCCACACAATGGAAACACAATACCAAATACCAAATTCAAATTCATTAAAAGCCGCAAAACAATTTCAGAAACTAAGTAAAACACTCCCCGATTTTCCCCAGGTGACAATTAACCAATTTTGCATATATGGAGGGTCTAATTTACTGAATATAAAGCCCCGGACCAAGAACGAATCAATTTGCGAGTGCCAAGGCTGAAATTTGCGGCCCAAATGCGTAAATCTGCGGCCTGGGCAGGGTGTTGGGGCTCAGGTCTTCAGGGTACACTCCAGGTTGCTTGCACGACACCCAGTATTCGGTAAATAATTTTCAGGTCACCCGAGTTACTCCAGATTCCAAAATACCCTCGAAATCCACACAATTATACGATGTCGGGGTTTCTAAGTTCGTATTTTGGGGGTTAAGTCTCGGATTTTGGTCAGTATACGATCCCTACAGGGGTTATAATGTCTCTACTAATCTCAATTACACATCACCACTCAAGATTCCCTCAAACCCTAACTTGAAATTTTCAACCCTTACTAAACATCGTCTAATCACTTCTAAACTAGCATTGCTAAGGCAATTGAAATACTACACTGATGGTATAAGAATTACCTCATGGATGCAACTCAAGGAAAACCCTAGTTTTGCCAATGTTGTCAAAATCCCACTTTGCTTGGTCCAATGTGTAGAGGAGAAGGAGGGGATCAATTTTAAAGAAAGGGGTTTAAGGTTTTGATGGAGTTTTTGAGATGATACCTTGGGGTGAAGGTGGAGGGATGTGAGGAAGAAGAAGAAGAAATGATGGGGAAGGTGAAAATGAGGCGGCCGCTCTCTCTCCTCACTTATTCTAACTCCCTCTCTCAATATTTACCCTTATGCCATTTCTCTTTTCTTTTCTTTTCTCTTTTAAAACCAAAGCACATAATACCCATAAAACAACACAAATGCGATAACGTGTAACCACATACTACATGACGTGGTGCACTAACCACGGAAAACTGTAAAAACACAGATTTGGTTTAATCGCGATTAGTAGTGCAGTAATCGGGTTTTTATCAAAACTGCATATAATAAATTTGAAAAATGCCAAATCCTTTAAATATATATTTAAATGAATAATTCATTTTAATTTTCAATTATTTCACAATTATTGGTACATATTTATACCCTTTTTTCGAAAACCCCAATTTCGCAAATCGGGCAGTTTTCAGGAAATATATTACTTTAATATTAAATTCCAAAAATAATATTTTATATTTTCTGAAATATTACAGTCGACATCGATTTCATCTTTTGCTGTCTGCATATTGCAATTCATTCTCGGCTACGGTCAATCTGGAGTCTCTCATACGGACTTGAAATTACGAACTCGGTATCTTCATCACTCTGTAGAACATATCTAGCCAAACACGTCCTTGGGAACTCGTCCAAATCATCGGAGGAATACACTTTGCTCATCGGTTCTCGATCAACTCACAACGCATCAGGATGAGGTCCTTCTATCCGAAACTGGTCAACTTACCGATCTCACATCGGAGCATCCGACGAATAACGTCCTCTCTTGATCGATCTACTCTAAATCCAAGTAAGATCCTTCAGCTGGAATTCTTCAATTCCACTGAGCCTGCATCGGCACATCAAATCTAAAGAATCATATCAGTCGCTCCACTCGAGATAGACTAGCTATCTCCAATCACATCTCTACTTGGAAGCTCCAGCGGTTTCAGCTCACAAACTCTGGAAACGACATCCCATCAATCTCAGCAACTGCCGGGTCATCTGTCTGCACGGTAGACAACATCATGATTTCTGAGGTAGGCTGTACATCAACAGTCCTCTCAATCTTGCAGCCTCTATCAATAGCCCGATCATCTGTTGCAAAACCGAACACTTGCCTAAAATGAGAGATCACAACACAACATTATACCTACACGTCCCTATGTCACCAGAAACAACATGGTCAGTCCTCCTTCATGACTAGCTCGCTCTGACCGCAACACTAGCAGCAGCTCAATCTACGGTCAAACGATGGTGACAGGAACCTCAAGCAGGTATTGATGAAGATAAATCAAATGAATGAAAGAAATCAACAGATCCCAAATGGATATAGGATCAAAGGAACGAATAGTATCACAGATCTCAAGATAAGTACATCCTAAGGTTTCTTAAGTGGAGTATTGTATCGTAAATAAGCCGCGAAACATATGTACGGTACGTCACTCTACTCAAGCTACCTACTCCATCAATCAAGGTCAACCTATGAAACGAAAGTTCGGGTTTAATACCCCCCCCCGTCAAGTCTATGTTCCGTAAGGTCAAGCCTAGGTTCAGAAATATATACGCCCTAGACTCCGCATAGTCAAACCCAGACTCAAATCAGGGTTAAACCTAAAGCTCTGATACCAACTTTGTCACGACCCGTAATTTAGCACGTGACCGGCACTTAAATTACGCAGCGTCTAACGGCGTGACGTAAATCAAGTAAGCCGAAGCCCAGAAAATCTAAACCTTTCTGCGGAAAATAGTAGGGGTGTAGTTTGAAATAAAGGTATAATGAAATCAAGTTTTTCCTTAAATGCATAGACAATGAAACCTGAAAATGCAAGTGGGTTATAATAGTTGGAAACATGTTTCGTCTTTCTTTAAAATTTTGGGCAGCACCACCCTTGTATATTTTGATCCAAAAACATATACACAACAATATATAGGCATCCCCAAGCAGGAGCTAGCTCTTCGCCAACTGGTGGAATCACAACCACGCAATAACTTACATACGACGCCCAACAATGAAGAATCAACCGAGAAAGGACAATAAAGAAGCAAGACATCAAAACTCAAGAAAGCGGTCATAAACCCATCGCTATAAGTCTCGCACAAAAGCCAATTCTGACTAGGTCTACCAATATACAATTCTACTCCTGATGTGATGTGATGGAGTTTATCTAGATACAATAGAATATAACAGTACGAGAGTGGGAACGATCCAACATATGACCCACCTACCAAAGCAAACACCCTGGATAAAGTTGTGTGCCAGCGAAACCGCAACTGATCCCAAGCGGTCAAACCTGCAAGAACTGTGGCACAACAGGGGTGAGTTGCCAACTCGTGAGTAGAAAACATCAGTAAGTAGAAATCGAATAAAACCGATTTTCTTAGGTCACTATATCCTGAAGGTAATACTATGATATCTAGGGTGACCACATATGCATATATGTCAACAATCGAGTCAATGCAATGACATATATAAATAAACATCCGACATCATATGCCTGTATGCATGTGGATATCATCCACGTGTCCATCAACGACAGAACAATATCATGGAACCCGAGTGTCCCACACCGACACTCGAACATCATGAAAACATATGCCTGTGTGTGTGCATGTGTGTGTGTGTATGTGGATATAAACCACGTGTGTCCTACAACGGCACATCAAAATCATGGAACCTGACTGTCCAGCATCGACACTCGAAACATCATGAAACTCGTGTCCAGCATCGACACGTAAATCCTCATATCTCAGGCACCACATACTCAGATCGGCCCTCATATCTATCTCATCTCAGGCGCCGCATACTCAGATCGGCCCTCATATCCATCTTATATCATAACTCCAAAACGGTATCCTCCGGATATCAGCCTCGATCTGTACAATCACCGGTAGGTAGTAGTCCCTATGCCAGACTCATCGTCTACTGCATATCATAAATTTCTTGCCCCGGTGTACCATACCGAATCTACCATGTACCCGCAGACGGCTCATTCAGCACCTCGAATCGGGTATCACTTGGCTCTGAATCGAGAAAACTTATGGTGGACGCCTCGAAATATCATATTAAGAGAAACATCGTTTTAAAGAAATACATAATTCCCTTTGAAATATAACTGCGGTTCTCAAATCCAGAGATCTCATGAAAACAACATCTCATGAATATAACCATAAAGTACGATGTATGCAACATATAGTAGTAATATGAGCATCTCAAGTAAATCATGCAAGCATGTCAAATGATAATACTGAACAATGAATGTACTTTTACTTTTAAGATTTATCTCATAATAAGGCAGTTCTACTGTGTAAGTGACATGGCAATTCTACTGTATAAGTGGCATGGCAATTACCGATGAAGAATGTGTGTGGGCCGGCAAATCTGTGTATGTGTTACGTGTGCATCAACGGTAATTGTGCAGGTGTACTAGCAATTGATATCATATAGCATTAAATACCGGCAACATGATAGGTATCACACGAGGATTAATCCAACATAAACATGAACTATACTAAGGTAGCCTCTTATGTCAACGATCCCGCCACATAGTATCAAGTGTTGCAATATCCTCGATCATCATTCTCAATTCAGGAGCGCGGATCAAACATTCGGTAAACGCATCGCGTATGGTAATCCATTGTACGGTGTCACAATCAAAGTAAGGAATTTATCATCCTATTCACCAGCAAAGGTAAGGATCTAAAATCTCGTACGACATACCTTATCAATCACACAACACATCTATATCGATCTTATACCATGTCATTTTGCATATACGTTATATCTTGTAAATCTCAAGCCGTATCGATCTCGATATCATATTCTACCATTATCAACTTATACTTGTCCTCTTTCAATTCATACTTATCCTGATTCACTTTCTCGTTTCATATTCTTATATATCAGTATATTCATTAGTGTCAACTTTTATCATATCATATTTTACTAAATGCTATAATTATATTCGTAAGTTCGTAGCGTATCCTTTCTAAAGTTTATAATTTATAAAACGATCTTTCATATCAATGGTTGCGGGGGTGCTATACGCCATCCACCCGACTTCCCCCATAGATATAAATCTACTCACCTGCTAAACTCCTTGCTTATCCGAAGTCGATGTGCTTCGTCATCTCAGAAGTCTACGCGAAGGTACCTACAATCAATACACAATCGCAATTCTAGCAAAATCAATATCCGAAAAACAATACGGCACACAGATTTCTTATAGGTTAGAACCTATAACTTACGCATGAAAGATCAACCAAACGACCCTCGTCGTTGACGTACAAACATCCAACGACCAATTCAAATCTCAAATATAAAAACCAAGAATTCACATATCGGAAAACATAGCCAAAACACTCTTAAGTACTTCCCAGATTTGGACTCGGGTAATTTGGGACTAAACAAGTAAGTACAGGGGATAGATTACAGGGTAAGTGAGCTACAGGAAAAACTTCATCACCATAGGAATTAGGGGGTCCGGCGAGATCATCCAAAAATCCGGCCTCGCCGGTCTAAGTAGGAGCAAATGGGTTCGTACTTTGGTGGTGGTATTCTAGTGGTATATCTAGGTCAATAGACTTGTTTGATTTTCTTAGAAATAACCCAAGTTGCTCCAGATACCCTGTAGGCCTCTAGGTTTCACAGAAACCGACACGGGAAAATTCTAACTTCGTGTTACGGGTTTTATTCTCTTTTCTGGTCCAGCAAAGCAATATCTAAGGTCTTACAAACACTCACTACACCTCAATTAGCCACTTAACAACTTCTTGTAAAATCCAAGATCACATAACCTAACTAAATCAAATTCTAAACTAAACTAGGATATTTAAACATCAACTCTAATTTAAAAGTGAAAGGATTACCTCATTTGGCAACTAAAGAAAATTCTTGAGTTGCCCAAAGTCTTCAAAATCCAAACTTGGATGGTTCAAAGAGTTTAGAATTAATAGGTTTGTGCATGTTTTATGTGAAGGGGGCAAGAGGTTTTGAGAAAGGATTTGAGATGATGCATGGAGGTAGTGGAGTTTGAAGAAGCATGGTGAAGATGAAGAAAAACAATGGAGAATGAAGGAAATGAGCAGCCAAGTCTCTCTCTTAAGCCCACTATCTCATTCACAAATATCCTCCTACACTCACTCTCTCAGAAATATTTCTTTTGTTTCTTCTCTTTCTTGTTTCATTCTCTTAACTCTTGTTTACTTATCTTTTCTTTGTTTTTCTTTTCATTTCTCACTCTCTTCTCTTTTAAATCTCACAAGTCACAAACACAAACTCACAAACACAAACCCAACATGCACATGACATGGTGCACTAGCCATGGAAAAATATAAAAATACGGATTTGACCAAAATTCGATAAATATCATTATAATAAATAAATCATTTTAATCTTCGATTATTTTCCAAATATTGGTATATACTTATACCATTTTACAAAAAATCCCAATTCGCAAATCGAAAAGTTTTCGCGAAATATATTATTTTGATATTAAATTTCCAAAAATAATATTTTATATTTCTGGAATGTTACAGTCTTCCCCCTTAAATAAATTCGGTCCCCAAATTTAAATATAATTCACCAAATAGTAAAATATTTCAATAATCAGCTCAAATGAACGGGCCTCCGAAATCACGGAAGATATACAAATACCACAGCGCATCGTGTGCACCCGAAAACGAGTACGAAACTCAAAATCAAACTCTGTCAAACATCACGTAATCATCGGAGTTATAAGGGAGATACAAATCCCGAAATCCAATTCCATACTCAATTATGCTATACTCAAATCATTATACGTATACAGTACGCATTCTTGTAAAACCATTTTAAAATGCTGAATAACTCATGCCAAATCTTTTTCAAATCACCGCGCTATGCGTAGCTCACGGTACAAGTGGCGAACGATCATTTGTAAAGTAGTAAATATATACTTATATATGTTTTGCTCAAATTATGTGTCCCGCCTTTTTGAAATATCCCAGAAGGTTCTCCTTGTAAAAATTTCGTGTCACTCGTAGACACGTAGGAAATAGAAAAACTATAGCACCTTTTTGAAAACCTTTTGGTAATTTTTTTATGCATGCAAAAGTACTCAAGCACTGTCCTCAGACCGGTCCTGCTCGACTACTATACAATATAGTATCCATCATCAAAACGCGATACTCATAAATAAAATCAGCCACAAAAGGCGTATGCAACATCACGTGCGTCTAGAGCGTACGAAAATCAAAACCAAAACAAGTGCCATAATAAACACCAGAGCAAAACTAAATACAACGGGTGTGCACGAAAGCATCTGTCCGGTATGGACAAGCTTGCTTGTTAATCTTCTTATCGCTCAATACCTCGGTAGCTATTGCGTCCAGCCAGTACCGCTGACGGCTTGTAGGTGACTGATATGATCATTACCTACTGCTGGCGTATTGACGAGTCTTTAGAGTCCTACATAGAGGTTTCCTAGCTCAAGCGAAAAGAAGTAGGGCACATATGTGATATGTGCGAGACCGAGATTAATACGTGTATGTGATAAAGTATTCTAATCTCGCGATATAGGTTATATGTGATATAACCGGATTATTGAATCAAGTGTTGATTCAATAATTTATTATATGTATATTTGATATACAAATAAATGATATTAGTCGGTTATATGTGATATAGCCGAATTATTAAATCAAGTGTTGATTTAATGATTTAATTTATAATTATATATTTGATATATTAATATATATTAACTAATATTGGCTCACTTAAGAATTTCTTTTCTATAAATACATATAAATACATATGAGATATATATTGATGTATTTATTTTTGTGTCATACTAGATGATACATTGGACTTGGGTGTATAAGACTCATACCAAATTAAAGATAATTTTGGTGATTAATAATTAAGGGATAAATCAAAATTAGGTGGAAAATGGTATGGCTAAAGATGCTTGTGGAAGCATGTAGATGCCTTGACTTAGTCCACTAATTTTATTTTACTCTAGATATTTATTAACCCAACCATTATGTTTAGCCACGGTTATGTTTCTTCAAATATCATTTGAGATATTTTTACACCATGGTTCATCACTTTTTATCTTCTTCGTCTCATTTTCTCTCTCTAGCTTTTGATGAGGTGAAGAAAGAAAGAGAGGAAAAAAATTCTAAAGTGAGAAAAATTCCTACTTCATCAATATATACCAAACTAGTAATTTAGTATAGGTTGTTTACTTCACTAATTCATCAATTAGTGAAGAGGTAGCTTGAGTTGGAGATTTCTCAAGGTAGATCATTTTTGGCCTCGAAGATCTTTGAGCAAGCTCGTTCTTTTCGCCTAATGGAGCCTAAGAAGAGTTCGGGGCCACTACTTAGAGCAAAGGGACTACTACACGAGGCTTTAGAAGTGAAGGACCGGTCTACAATGGTTGTATTCCTATTTCACTTAGTGTAAAGTTTGTTTACATGCATATAAAACCCTAATTCTTTAGTTCGATTCTAGGTTTGTGTTCCTTAGCACTCTAGATTTTTTAAAATTGCATACTTGATACTTGCTAAAACCTAATGGTCATGCTAAGAAAATCCAAGAATATGTCGCTCAGAGAAGGGAATGGTGCAATTGTTGCAGCCGAAGCAGTTGGGGAATATCACCTTGTATTACCAAGTAGTAACACAGTGATTCTGAGCGACTGTTATTTCGTACCAAAAATATTGTGAATGTTTTTCTAAATCAAGGATTGATTGGGTATGGTACATGTATAACGGTATATATGTTCTAAATCACAAAACAGTTCTAAGTATACAAAACACATACAAGAGGAACAGTTCAGAAATGAATGAAGCGTTCTTGTTGAATTGTAGACTAGGTCATATCAATGCGACAAGACTGGCTAGGTTGCATAAGGATGGATATTTGAATCCGTTCGAATTTTCATCTTATGAATCTTGCCAGTCATGTCACAAAGGCAAGATGATCAAAACTCTGTTTACTGGACACAGAGAAAGAGCTACTGAACACTTACGACTGATACATAGTGATGTATGCGGTCCTATGTCTACACATGCGAGGAATGGTTCCTCGTACTTTATTACATTCCCCGGTGATCTCTCAAGATTCGGACATATGTTCCTGTTGAAACACAAATCTGAATTTTTAAAGAAATTCAAGGACAATAAGTACGAAGTTGTGAACCAGAAGGGTAAAAGTATTAAAATCCTTCGGTCTAATCGGGAAGGAGAATACTTGAGCACGGAATTCAGAGACAACTTAAAAGAGAATGGGATTCTCTCTCAGCTTACTCCTCCGTATACACCATAGCACACTGGAGTTTCGGAGCGGAGGAATCACACCCTATTAGGTATGGTGCGCTCTATGATGAGTAATGCTGAGTTGCCTATTTCCTTTTGGGGTTATGCACTTGAGACAGCTGCATAACTATTGAATAGAGTTCCGGCCAAATCCGTTGCCTACCACTCCATAAGAGATATGGAATAGGAAAAGGCCATCTCTTAAATGAGTTAAGATATGGGGTTGTTCGGCTTATGTTAAAATGTAAAATCAGGACAAGCTCGAGGCAAGGTCTGTTTTGTGCAAGTTTGTGGGATGTCCAAAGGATTCACATTGATATATTTTCTACCATACTGAGGAACAAAAAGTGTTTGTTTCTCAACATACAACCTTTTTTACAAAAAGGAATTTCTTGTGAAAGAAATTAGTAGTAATGAGGTTGAACTGGAAGAAGTTCCAGCAACACAAACTATAACTGACGATTTGGTAGAACCGGAGGATTCAATAGTCCCCGACGAACCTCAGCCACTCCGCAGATCTAGTAGGGTTTCTCATCCACTTGAGAGATACTATGGTTTTCTCATAGATGGTGGGAGCGAGGATTGCATCATGGAAGATGATGACCCAACTAGTTTCGAGCATGCCATCACAAGTGGAGACTCTGTGAAATGGCTGGATGCTATGCGATCTAAGATGGAATCCATGAACACCAACAGTATTGACTTTGGATGTTGCTCCTGAAGGGGTAAAACCCATCGGGAGCAAGTGGATCTTTAAGAAGAAAATTGGTGTAGATTAAAAGGTTGAGACCTTCAAAGCAAGACTTGTAGCAAAAGGTTTTCGTCGATGACCTGATGTCGACTTTGATGAAACCTTTTCACCTGTCGCTATACTTAAGTCCATCAGGATCCTACTTGCCGTTACTGCATACCATGACTACGAAATCTGGCAGATGGACGTCAAGATTGCTTTTCTGAATAGTGATTTAGAAGAGAGCGTGTAAATGACACATCCAGTGTGCTTCGTAGACAGTGGGAGCAGCGGAAGCGTGTGCAAACTGCTTAAATCCATCTACTGATTAAAACAGGCATCGCGGAGCTGGAACATCTATTTTGATGAAGCTATCAAAGAGTTTGACTTCATCAAAAATGTAGATGAACCATGTATATACAAGAAAGTTGTAGAGAGTAAGGTTGTCTTCCTCGTATTGTACGTATATGACATACTCTTGATAGGAAACGATGTTCCTATGCTACACTCGGTCAATCTCTTCTTATCATACAAGTTCTCCAAGAAAGATCTAGGTGATGCCTCCTACATCTTGGGGATAAAGATCTATAGAGATAGATCTAGACGGATATCGGGATTGTCCTAATCCAGGTACATAGACACCATATTAAAGAGGTTTAATATGGAAGATTCTAAGCGTGGTAATCTACCCGCTTGTTCAGGAATCACACTCCAAAGAGATGTCTCCCAAGACTGATTTGGAGAGAGCTCGCATGCAAGGGATACCATATGCTTCGGCAGTCGGGTCTATCATGTATGCGATGTTATGTACCAGACCAGATATAACTTACTCACTAGGTGTAGTGAGTAGGTATCAATCAGTTCCCAGGGAGAAACACTTGACAGCTGTGAAGAACATTGTTAAGTACTTGAGAAGGACTTAAAAAATGTTCTTGGTGTATGGTAACGGTGAACTCCAGGTGGAGTCTTTTACTGATTCGAGCTTCTAGAGTGATAAGGACGATAGTAAGTCGGTCCTGGGTTTTGCCTTCACCCTCAATAGAGGGGCGGTATGTAGGAAGAGTTCCAAGCAAGATACTATAGCAGACTCGACGAATGAGGCTGAATACATCACTGCCAACAATACTACCAAAGAAGTTGTCTGGATGAAGAAGTTCATAGCTGAACATTGTGTGGTTCCATCCATTGAGCATCCAATGCCTGTGTATTGCGATAACAATGGAGCTGTGGCTTTGGCCAAGAAACCCCGGTCCCATCAGTGATCCAGACATATTCTTAGGCGGTATCACATGATCAGAGAGATAGTAGATCGCCGGGAAAATGAGGTCAAGAGAGTTGACATAAAGGATAACACAGCGGATCCACTCACGAAGGCTCTCATCCAGATGCTATTCGAGAGACTTTTTGGGATGTTGGGTATGAGATACTACAGCAACTGGCCTTAGTGCAAGTGGGAGATTGTTAGGAATAAGTATGCCCTAGAGGCCATTATTCTATAACATAGTGGATGCTTTGACATATATATAGAGGACTTTCTTGCTCGACATGATAGTATGCTATCTGGATGCCTTTATCTTAACATGTTCATTGGTATTATTATATTGTCTATCATATATATGTTGATAAAGCCTTTAGGATGTTGGCTTGACTACCAGGACTGTGATGCTGATCATACTACTGGGACTTGGGTAGTCCACCAGCCCATCCTTCAATTGTTACTAGTCGAGGGAATATCGATACAGGGCATCAATATTCCAGAGTAGACTAGTGTGTACGTTTCTTGACCCTGTATGGGGCGATGGAAGATCCCATATCCGTTGGTGTTTGACACCAAAGATTGTACACATGCGCTCATTAGAGAATGGGTACACTGAACAGGACTCTCCGAGAACTCCTAAATGATAGTATACCTACCGTTAGATAGTAGTTCTCTGGTGACACTTGTATAGGTTAGTCTGTAGTGCAAGTCGATGCCACGCACCCTGCAAGTTCACAGGAAGGAAGAATGTGTAAAAAACGATAATAATTTGCTTCTTAACATCGACTAAACAACAAGATCGGAACTAAACCCTAACTAGAAAACCTGCAAGAGGTAAACTACTCGGACAGAAGTGTTACCTCATGAAACTATGTCCTTCGGGTCTTCTTGTCGCTTTTTTCCTCGTCGTCATAATCTCCTCGGATCATTCGGATCGGGCCTCCTCGTCGGTCCACTCATGTCGAAGATGATCCACCCGAGAGTCTTTGCATCAAGCTCCCACCTCAACGGAGGTAACTAGGGCACCTAGTTCGCTACACTAGATGTCCTAGACGATGTAAAGAGAGTAGACGGAGAGGATGTCACTTTTTTCCCTAGGTTTCTCAACGCACGAGTCGTTTAGGGTTTTGAGGAAGAAGATGAATGCTTGAGGAGAATGCTAGTGTAGTTTTGCATAACAAAAAAGCCTGAGTTCTAATGAGTCTAAGTTGAACCATACTCATTCTCATATGAATAAATCATATTAAGAAAATGAAATAAGGTTCATAATTATCTTGGTGAGTCATGGGATGAAACCCCCACAAGTGTCACTTAAAACCATGCTCATTTTTATGCAAAAATCCACCTCATTTCTATGCAAAAATCCACCTCATTTCCTAAACCTCAAAAATGAATAATCATTTAAACTAAAATGATAAATACAATTATGAAGTGTCTATTCTAGAAGCATCTTTGAAAAAATTACAAAAATGCCCCTCATCCGTATATACATACCCATATTCGTATTCCAAAAAATACGAATACAAAAGAGACGAAAACTGTCCATCAGTATAATACTAGGATCTGGCTTAAACCAAAGCTCACTAGTATTATCTGTCCGAATCGTCATCTGTGCACAAGTACACGTACGCGATCTAACCCTGTCGTAAAACTATACAACCACTACATCTTTTGCTCGATGCAGGAAAACCCTCAATGTGGGACTCTAAAGACTCGACACTATGCTGGCAGTGGGTTTAACCACAGACCGCAAGAGGTACTAGCTGCACGTAACGGCACCCAGGTATATGTCGATAAGAAGGCCGATGAGAATAACTCATCCGAACTCGTACTAAGCCTGTCTGTGACAATCTCCGTACAGTCCGGTCTGTGCGTCTAAGAGTATCGCATATCGGGCCTAGAGGGCTGTAATCGTCAGACCTCTAATAAAGAAATAAGTCATGTCGGAGAGTAGCCAAAAACACCCTAAGAAACTACTGGAGTACCTACCAGTAAATCTCGCTTGCCTTGGCCAAGGACATTGTGTAATGGCCTTCTGAACACAGCGCGATATCAACCCCCAATATCGGGAGAGACGAATCCTATCTAACCGCCACTGCCTCCAAGTTCTTCGGGACTTCACCCAACTACAACCTGTTTGCACGACTCATTTGAGCCATGGTAGGGTAGTAATCAAAGTACAGTAAGAACACACTCGAGGTGAAGCAGCAGTGTCAAGTAGGCAGACTATGCTGCACTCATGTCACCTAGGAACTGCTACCCGATAATAGGTATAATCCCCACCAGCAGTTCCCGACGAGCCCTGTCCAATGTACTCATAACCTAATGAGCACCGGCATACATTCGCCAGTACGACGTACTAATGGCTGTGGGACAGACCATCTCTCTTGCTGGGATGAGAAGCGTATACACTAGTCTACTCTAGAGTATCGATGCTCTGTCTCGATAATTCTAAGACTAGGGACCTGTATAGGGATGTGATTATAGACTACCCAGCCCCCACTAGTTTGACTGCCATCACAACGTTGGTAATCAAGCAAAGATCCTAAGGGCTCTACCAATATGTATAAGCGATATGCTAAAAAGACACATGCACATATTGAGGTAGAAACAAACCAGGTGGTATACTACCATTTTGAGCAAGACTGTTACTATATCCGTGTATATCTCAAGCTTCTGTTAAGTAATATACAATCCAGTATGATACAATAATTGCCTCTACGGCATATATTACTAACAATCTCCCACTTGCACTAAGGCCATATATTGGCGTATCGTAGACCAATGATCTCGAATAGCCCTTCGAACAGTATCTGAGAGATGGCCTATTGTGAGTGGATCTGCAGTGTTGTTCTCCGAATCTACTCTCCTTACCTCGATCTCCCGGAGATCAACTATCACCCTGATCAGGTGGTACCGCCTCAAGATTTTTCTGGATCTCTGATGGGACCTGGGTTCCTTCCCTAAAGTTATAGCACTGTTTGTTGTCAATACTAAAGTATAGGACCAAAAATGGAAGGAACCACCGGAAGTTCAGTTAAGAACTTCTTCATCCAGACTGCCTCTTTTGCGGCGTCTCATGCAGCGAACAACTCCGTTTCCATCTTCGAGTCAGCAACGGTGCCCTGCTTGGAGCTCTTTCAACAGACCGCCCCTCCACTAAGGGTAAAAACATAACCCGACATGGACTTGGAGTCATCCTTATACTCTGGAAGCTGGAGTCAACAAAGACCTCGATCTGGAGACCCTTTCCACCATACACTAAGAACCCCTCCTTAGTCCTTCTTAGGTACTTGAGAATGTTAATTACTGCTATCCAGTGCTTCTCCCCTAGGTTTGACTGATACCGGCTTAACACGCTGAGTGCGTAAGAAACATTTGGTCTGGTACACAATATCACATACATTATAGAGCCTACCGCAAAAACGTAGGGTATAACCGACATGCGAGCCCTTTCTAAATCAGTCTTGGGAGATATCACTTTGGGGAGGATGATTCTGTGAAAAGCCGGTAGACTACCGCACTTAGAATCTTCCATACTAAATATTTTCAATATGGTGTTGATGTACCTTGACTATGAAAGTCCCACTATCCTCTTTGATCTATCACGATAGATCTGGATCCCCAGAATGTATTTGGCATCACCTAGGTCGATCATGGAGAACCTTTGTGACAAGAATCCTTTGACTGATTGTAGTATAGGAGTGTCATTTCCTATCAATAGAATGTCATCTACGTACTAGACGAGGAATCCCATAGTTCTCCCTACAATCATACTATAGGTGTATGGTTCATCTGGATCTTTGATAAAGTCGAATACTTTGACCGTCTCATCAAAATAGATGCTCCATCTCTGCGATGCCTGCTTTAGTCCACAAATGGACTTAAGCAACTTGCACACAATCCTGCTGCTCCCACTCTGATTGAAAACCCTCTGGCTGATCCATATAGACGCACTCTTCCAAATATCCATTTAGAAAAAGCTTTCTATACGACCATCTGCCAAAACTCACAATCATGGAAGGCAGCAATGGCAAGAAGGATCCGAATGGATTTGAGCATAGCCACTAGAGAAAAGGTTTCATCATAGTCCAAACCAGGTCATTGACAAAAACCTTTTGCAACAAGTCTAGCCTTATAGGTTTCAACCTGTCTATTTACACCATTCTTCTTTCTGAAGATCCATTTGCAGCCTACGGGTTTTACCCCTTCTGGAGCTATGTTCAAAGTACACACTTTGTTGCTGTCGGATGGACTTCATTTTGGTCCGCAATGCATCCATCCATTTAACCGAGTCACTGCTCTAAATGACTAGCTGGAAGCTAGTTGGCTTATCATATACAATGATGCAATCCTCTCTATCCCCATCTATGAGAAAACCGTAATATCTCTCAGGCAGACAAGACTGCCTATTAGTCCTGCGGAGTGGCGTGGGGATGTCCGGTTCTTCTGAAAACCTCTGGTTCTACCATGCTTTCAGTAATAGTTTGTGGTTCTGGAATTTCTTCCAGTTCTATTAGGCTCCCATTATCTTTTTTCTAAAATTTGATTTTCTAAAAAGTGCGCATGACGAGAAACAAAAAACCATTTGTTCCTCTGCGTAACAGAAAAGATACCCCCTGGAGTTCTTTGGGTATCCCACAAACCTACACAGTACTGAGCGTGCCTGGAACTTGTCCTTATACTGCTTTTTCACAAAAAGCTGGACATCCCTATATCTTTAGATACTGAAGATAGGGTTTCTTCCCACTCCATATCTGATATGGTGTGGTAGGCACGGTCTTGGTATGAACATTTTTCAAAAGATATGCATCTGATTCTAGTGCATAACTTCATAGGGATCGCGGTTACTCAGCGTTTACTCATCATGGAACGAACCATAACCAATAGGGTTTGATTCCATCTTTTCGATACACCGTTGTGTTGTGGTTTGTATGGAAGAGTAAGCTGAGAGAGAATTCCATTCTCTTTTATGTAATCCAGGAACTCGGCATTTAAGTATTCACTACGTTGATCAGATCTCAGTGTCATAATACTTATGCATGTTTGTTTTTCCACTTCATTCTTATATTCTTGGAATTTCTCAAAGGCCTCGGATATATGTTCCAACAAGAAAACATGTCCATAACTAGAGAAAACATCCGTAAAAGTAATGAAATAGGAATAACCACTTCATGCATATGTAGACATTAGACCAAACACGTCGCTGTGTATGAGTCCTAAGAGCTTGCTCGCTCTTACTCCGTGCCCAGTGAACGGAGCCTTTGTCATCTTTCCTATGAAACAAGATTGACAAGTTGCATAAGACTGCTATTCGAACGGATCCAAATATCCCTCTCTATGTAACTTCGTCAATCTTGTTTCATCGATGTGACCATGTCTATAATGCCATAAGAAAGGCATATATAATTCTGGAGACTATTTTTATGTGTTCTGGACGTTGAAAACCTGAGCTTGATCTAATATGTATATACCGTCCTTTAGTGTACCTGACCCAATCAAACTCTGATTAAGGTGGATGCGGACTGCATCGCTTACATGCTAGACTAGGTACACACAAAAAGTTACGTAAAATCAATATCTACCCATTTGTCAATTCTAGGTGATATACCCTACGGATACTGTTAGTTATATGTATGCCCTAGAGGCCATTACTGTACATAGGATGTATATTGTAGTGGATGCTGGGACATATATAGGGATGACTTTCTTGCTCGACATGATAGTATGCTATCTGGTTGAACTTTATCTTAACGTGTATACTGATTGTCTTTCTGTTACATGTTGGTAAAGCCCTTAGGATCTGTACTTGACTACCTGGACTATGATGCGGATCATACTAGTGGGGACATGGTAGTCCATAAGTACATCCTTCAAAGTCCCTAGTCGTGGGGGTATCGAGACAGGGCATCGATATACCAGAGTAGACTAGCGTGTACCTTCTCGACCCATACAGATGGGCGATGGATGATCCCACATCCATCGGTGTTTGACATCAGAGGAGATATACGGGTGCTCAGTAGAGACTGGGTACACTGGACGGACTCGCCGAGAACTCCCAGATGGTATTATACCTCACGTCAGATGGCAGTTCTCTGGTGACACTGGTACAGAGTAGTCTGTTGACCCGAGATCGTCATAGAGTCTTGTGTGGTTCCCACTGTGCTTTGATTTCCATCTTACCACGTCCAAGAGGGCGTGCAAAACGGTGGTTTTTGGGTACAGTCCCGAGTCACATGGAGGCAATGAGCGATAGGAGGGGATTCGTCTCTCCCGGTATATGGGGGTTGATGTTGCGCTGTGTTAGATTGGCTATAACAGGAAATCCCTGGCCAGGGTTGCTGAGATTTACTGGTAAGTGTTACCAGTAGTTTCTCGAACAGTTATAGACCTCATATCGACACGACTTATCGAGCTATTGGGGTCTGACGTATACCACCCCTAGGCGAGATATGCGACATATCAGACGATCAGACCGGACTGTACGGTAGTGTTACTGGTCGGATTCACTGGAGTGTGAGCGGGCTTGCTCGTCGATCTTCAGATCGCTCAATACCCGGGTGGCCGTTACGTTTAGCAGACCGCTTGCGGCTTGTGGGTGTTTGATATGATCATCACCTGCTGCCGGCGTATTGACGAGTCTTTAGAGTCCTACCCAGAGGTTTCCTGGCTCAAGCGAAACGAAATAGGAGCGCATATGAGATATGTGCGGGACCGAGAATAATGCGTGTATATGATACCGTATTCTATTCTCGCGATAAATATATCGAATGGTTGTATGCGATATAACCTAGTTATCGATTCAAGCGTTGATTCGATAAGCCGATATATTAGATACCAGTCGGTTATGTGCGCATGACCGGATCATTGAATCAAGTGTTGATTTAATGATTTAATGCATATTTATATATTTGATATATTGCTTTGCATCAACTAGTATCGGTTTACTTAAGATGGATTTTCTCGCTCGGGTGTGCGCATTACATATGCGATATGATTTTGTGCACTTGTTTGTATCATGTTTGATGATACAAGTTTACTTGGTTAAGTGCAAAGAATAAACCATGGTTAAAAGAATGGTTAGGGTTTTATTTTCCATTACTTATTTATTCATTTATTTATTTGTTTATTCACTTTGGAAAATAAAAAGAAAAGAGAAAAGAATGGTTGCTAGATTTGGAGTTTAGTTGAAGCTTCATGAAGCTTTGATAAAGTCAACCATACTTATCTCATCCTTAACCCTAACCATTCACACTAACCATGATTCATTCTCTACACTTGACCATGGTTAGAATTATGATAAGAATTCATTTTCTCTTCTTTTTCTATTAACTTATCATAACTATTTCCTTCTTCTTCTTCATTCTTCAAGTGAAGAAAAGCAAAGTCCATCAATGGTGATTGTTGGATATGAGTGAGAAATCCAATTCTAAAGTTAACCTACTTCCTATTTCTTCATCCTCTTCCTCTTGCCAAGTAGTAGAGTGTGTTTCCTTCACAACTTTTCACGGTTTGGTGAAGGTGGAGCTTGATTCATCGATGCCTCGACGTAGATCATCTTCGGCATGGACATCGACGACCTAGCTTGCCCATTCTCCGACGAAGCCGACTCTAGAGCCCGGATTTGATTTGGACAGCGGAGACGACCTCGTTGCGGAGCTATGGAGGTGGAGCACCGGATCTACAAAGGTTGTATTTCCGTATTTTATATAGTTAACTGTTAACTAGCTCTTTTCGCCTAGACATCTAGCAAACGATCCGTAATTTAGGGTTTGTAGGCACCATAATTTTTGAAATTGCCATGGTTGATGGCTTGGGAGACCTCACTAGAGTGCCTAGGAACCCTGCAGTGGTATCAGAGCCTAGCTAGAGCCTTAGGCGAAGTCCAGACGGAAATTGAAGTCCGAACGAACCCGAAACCCCGATTCGAAGTTGCTCTCTGTACAATTTTTAAAATCCGGTCTTTTTCCACATTAAAAATGTTCAGAAAAATCAGCAGGTGAATATATGAGGTACTGTGAAATTCGTGACGATAATTCATTCTTCTTGCCGCGCTTCCGCGGCACGAGCTAGCCTCGTGCGGCGGTTGCGCGGTGGTACGGCATGATTATTTAATACTTTTTGCACAGTATCTCATAATTATTAATTCTGGATTTTCTGGAAATTTTTAATATTTATTACAGAGTTGATTTTTTCTGAGTTGTTTTGGGAATTCGGTGTTTCGATCGGGGTATCAAATTTTGTCTGTGTGGCTTTCCGGATAAATTTTAGAATATGTTAAAAAGTTCGACCGGATATAAATACCCAATTTTTCCCCTATCGGGAAATTTTCAAGTGTTGGATTTTTCCGTAGTTTAACGACGTTCTAAGTAGTGCAAGTAACGCGATGGTCCCTCTAGAAGACACAAACCTTAACTCGATTATGTGACCGTCTTGAACTGCCCTTTGAACCTTCGGGTTTGGGGCAGTACGGCGTGCCACATGTGAGGCGTTGGCTTGACCCTTCTACGGCTGGATCGTTGGTACTGAGGCACGAACGGAATGTTGTTAGACGTGTTTCATGTGTTGATCTGTATCGGGAAAACTTGGGTGTTAGAATGTTCGATCGGAAAGTTTAACATTTTCTATTTATCTGGAATGGGATACAATAATTGGAATTCACAATAAGTTATATGATAACTGAATGAATGTTATAAACGTAGCGGTTTAGTCTCACTTGATCGGTTGCCACGGAATTTTGATGTGATCAAAAGTCCGTCGCAATCACGTAGCGTACGCGGATACTCGCCGGGTAAACTTAATAGACAGCTTCACTCCATAGCCGCGACCAAGTGACTGTAGGAGAACCCCGTCGCCGAAAGCATCCGTTCGGGTGCTCGCGGTAGCGGTGTTCCGCCTTGGTGCACTTCGTCGACGGTATCAGGGGTGCGGCCGTCTACTGAAGTTTGTGACGAGCATTCGATCAGGATGTCGGGAATCTTGTTGAATTGCCCGACTTGATATTGAAAAGTGTTTTCGATTTTGAGACTAAAATGCGGGGTTTATAATTGTTAGGCATGTGATGTCTAAGTAATTCATTTGATCAGGCATGCGGTGTCTGAGGTGGTTGCGGATTCCAACTGTTGTAGTTTTACACTTTCTTTTCTGTGACCGTAAGTGTAATATGTGATATCGCCGGTTTCGTTGCTATATGTCAACGACAATTGGGATGGACATATTTACTTACGTTGATGACATGTGATGTTATGTGTTGCTGGATATGTTATATTGGATCGTCGTGTTTGAATAGCCGGGGGTTTTTATGTGAGATGAGTGTTTTTCATTTTCATTCATGTAAAAACTTGTATGTAATATTCTTTTATTGGGGCGCTTCCAGGTAGCGGGAGTTGTCACCTGTTGTATATTATTTACTTCTCCGCACTAGGATAGACCCAAGGAGGGGAGCACAAGTAACCGGGTTCTGGAGTCCAGTGGGAGAGCAACTCGAGGAGTCGAGTCCGGGTCTCCTAACTCCAGAATTTGTAGGGTTGCTTGCCGCTCTCGTAGGGGTCTAGGGGTGTGGGTTTGGCTATTCATCACGACCGTGGAATCCGTGTTTTATACTGGCTCGTATTGAAAACACGGACGTCCTAGTATATCCAATATTTCATATGTTTCTTCTGCTGCGATATCTGTGATGTGATCATGTGATGTTTCTTTGATAGATACAGTATATAGTATATATGATATATTATATAGACGTTACTTATGTTTTACACCCGCGCTAGCCCTGCCCCACTCTGCCGTTAGTTACCTAACCTAACGGTGCACGAGGGGACATCGAGGCGAATGCGGATGGCATAAGTGTACGTCATATCTATCTGTGATGTTTAGGTACTTAAATGATGGGACTTCATTAATGTGATTAATGAAATAAAAGAAACCTAAGATGTTGTAGAATCGAATTTCAAAATAAAACAGGTAGCTACAGTTCTTGCTTTGCACAGCGGTATATGCGATATATCCTGCACCTTATTCAATGAGGAAAGGACCGAGATCCCTTCACCGGGAGTGACTCCTTTAGCAATAACTGGCAGATGCTACACACTCGGTTTGTCTTTTGATAGCTTTTAAGAGTTTTTGCTTTGCACAGTGATATATATGATATATCCCGCACCTCATTCGACGAGGAAAGGACCGACGATCCCTTCACCGGGAGTGACTCCTTTAGCAAAACTAGAAAAGCCTCAAAAGCACTCCATTTTAAAATCATTTGATTCTACAACGATATCAAGTTCATTACGCAATAGGTTTTCAGAAAAAACCTGTCGTAGCCCTCCGTCATTTCAGATAAATCCTGTTTAGTATTCGTGCTGCGTTTGTTGACCTTGTCAAGGCGCAGTGTGCGGTAGCTAACCAGTATTTATCTGCTTATGCATATGATGCAGATTGGGTTAGGGTAGTCGTGCGGCCTTGTTGACCTTGTCAAGGGTCGTGCGGGTGGGTTTGATTCAATCAAGAAATGACGGGTTGAACTTGACTTGCGGTCTATGGTTTGTTGACCTTGTCAAGGTCATAGATCGTTCGGGGCAAAATATTATCGGGAATTTCAAGTGTTGAAATTTGCAATGAGATTGCATACCTTCTATGAGATAGTTGGATCCCGATACCCGCTGCGAGTAAGAGTTACTCCTAGGAGAGTTTTATACATTACAATTAGCCGATCAAGTAGGTGTCTAGAAAGGTGTCAACGGGGTTACGCCTCTGGGAAAATGAGGTTTACATTAATTAGGTTCGTCCGAAAGCACGGGGGACCTCCCTCAAAGTACCGACACTGGCCTGGCTGAAAGATTGGCGAACTTGTAGTGTGTAATTAATCCCGGCTAGTCTTTCCTTTTAGGGTTTGAAGGAAGATTTGATAAAAAGCAGTGGGAGCCATCCTGATTAGATAAAATAATAACCAATCTATTCTTGACAGAGCGCACGCTGAGTGTTTTCTTCTCTCTCTCTCCAGGTAGCGACCATATCACGCCTTAATCAAGATAATAATACGGATTATTGACCGAACCCGCTTGTTATACTGAGCTGGGGAACGTTGGTCCCGCTCCTACTTATAATTGTTATAAGACAGAGCAGGAAATTGGGGAATACCAGATTTCCCGTGCCGCCCAAACGAGGAGAGTGCATGATGATGCATCATCTTCGGGTGTGTCCATTATACAGAACTGTTTCTCAGTATCCTTTACGTCCTGGGTATGTGATACCAGATCAGGATCCCAGATATGTAATATGTTACACAGGGCTACAGATAGGTAAAGAACTGAGAACGGGTGATAAGTTTCATGAGGCAGAAAACGGGGCAAGTGTTGCAGCCAAGTCTGTCGGTCACTGTCACCCTGTATTACCAATACATTGATTCTGAACGAATGTTATTAGATACCGAACCTGATATACAAAATCATATCAGTCTCTTTATCAGAAAAGAAAGGATATAATTTTGTATTGTTGGATAATGTTTTGAACATTTCCTATATCAAAAGTTGATCGGTTCAGGCACGTTATCTAAAAGAATTAATGTTCTAAATCAAACTACAGATCTAAGTATACGGAACACACACAAGAGGGAGAGTTCAGAAATGAACGAATCCTTCTTGAGGTATTGTAGACTAGGTCAGATCAATGCGACCCGACTGGCTAGAGTTACATATAGATATATATTTAAATCAGTTTGAATTTACATCTTTTGAAACTCGCCAGTCATGTCACAAAGATAAGATGACCATAGCTCCGTTTATAAGAAACAGAGAAAGAGTTACTAAACTCTTGGGATTGATACATGTTGATGTATGTAGGTCCCCTGTCTACACATGCCAGGACCGGTTCTTTATACTTCATTACATTCTCTGATAATCTCTCAAGATTCAGACATACGTTCCTGTTGAAACATAAGTCCGAACCTTTTGAGATATTCACAGAATATAAGTTAGAAGTAGAGAACCAAAACGGGTATAAGTATTATGTCCTTTGATGAGATCAAGGAGGAGAATACTTGAGCACGGAATTCCTGGACCATTCTAAAGGAGAATGAGATTCTCTCTCAGCATTACTCCTCTGAATACACCATAGCACGATGGTATATCAGGGCGGAGCAGATACACCCTATTTGATATGGTGTGCTCTATGATGAGTACTACTGAGTTACCTATTTCCTTTAGGGAGTTATGCACTTGAGAAGTTGCATATCTATTGAATAGGGTTCCACTCAAATCAGTTGCCTACCATTTCATATGTGATATGGAAAGGGAAGAGCCCATATCTTAAGTTGGTTAAGATTTGGGGTTGTCCGGGCAATGTCTGAAAAGAAAAATCCGGACAAGCTCGAGGCAAAATCTGTTATGTACAACTGGAAAGGTTCCAGCTATACAAACAACAGCAGATGATTTGGTAGAACCAAAGGATTCAGTAGATTCCAACGAACCTCAGCCTCTCCGCCGATCTAGTAGGGTTCCTCACCCACCTGAGAGATACTTTGGTTTCTCTATGACAGTGGGAGCGAGGATTGCATCATGAGATGATGACCCAACTAGCTTCGAGCAGGCCATCGAGAGTAAGACTCTGTAAGAATGGCTGGATGTTTAGCGATCTGAGATGGAATCCTTATACACCAACAAAGTATGGACTTTGGTTGCAATATCTGAAGGGTTAAATCCCTATCAGGAGCAAGTATATCTAGAGAAGATTACTTGGTGTACATGGAAAAGTTAAGACTTTCAAAGCTAGACTTGTTAAAGTTTTTCGTCAATGACCAGGCGTGGATCATGATGAAACCTTTTCAAGTGGCTATGCTTAAGTCCATCCAGATCCTACTTGCCACGGCTACATACCATGACTACGATATCTGGTGGTTGGGTGTCTTGACTGCTTTTCTAAATGATGATTTAGAAGAGAGCGTCTATAAGTACACAGCCAGCGGGCCTCGTAAACAGTGGGAGCAGCGGAAACGTGTGCAAGATGCTTTATAGGATAAAGCAGGCATCGCGGAGTTGGAACATCTGTTTTGATGAATTAGTCAAAGAGTTTGACATCATCAAAATGGTAGATGAACCTTGTATGAACAAAAAGGTAGTAGGGAGTATGGTGACGATCTTCGTAAAGTACGTGGATGACATACTCTTGATAAGAAAGGAGTTTCTTATGCTACGCTCGATCAATCTCCGATTATCACAATGTTTCTCCACTTAGGATCAAAGTGATACCTCCTAAATCCTGAGTTTTGGATCTATGAGATAGATTTAATTGGATGTTTGGATTCTCACTAGTTGTAGTGAGATGTATCAATCGATCCTAGGGAGAATCACTGGAAGTGTTCCAGGGTGATAAAGATGACTGAGTGTCAGTCACAGGCATTGTCTTTACCCTCAGTAAAGGGACGGTATGTTGGAAGAGTTCCAAGCTAGATACCGTGGCATACTAGACGATAAAGGCTGGATACATCGCTACTTAAGATGCTACCAAAGAGGCTGTTTGGGTGTCTATTGGTTCATGAGATGAACTACGTTCCAACCATTGTGAGACAATGGAGTTGTGGCTTATGCCAAGGAACGCCGGTCCCATCAGTGATCCAGACATATTCTAAGGCAGTATCACTTGATCATGGAGATGGTTGATCTCCAGGGAGATCGAGGTAAGGAGAGTAGACTCAGAGGACAACACAGCGGATCCACTCACAAAGGCCTGTTCCCAGAGAGAGACTTTTATGGGATGGTTGAGTATGAGATACTGCAACCACTGCTACAGATGGCCCTAGTGCAAGTGGGAGATTGTTAGTTATATGTATGCCCTAGAGGCCATTACTGTACATAGGATGTATATTGTAGTGGATGCTGGGACATATATAGGGATGACTTTCTTGCTCGACATGATAGTATGCTATCTGGTTGAACTTTACCTTAACGTGTATACCGATTGTCTCTCTGTTACATGTTGGTAAAGCCCTTAGGATCTGTACTTGACTACCTGGACTATGATGCGGATCATACTAGTGGGGACATGGTAGTCCATAAGTACATCCTTCAAAGTCCCTAGTCGTGGGGGTATCGAGACAGGGCATCGATATACCAGAGTAGACTAGCGTGTACCTTCTCGACCCATACAGATGGGCGATGGATGATCCCACATCCATCGGTGTTTGACATCAGAGGAGATATACGGGTGCTCAGTAGAGACTGGGTACACTGGACGGACTCGCCGAGAACTCCAAGATGGTATTATACCTCACGTCAGATGGCAGTTCTCTGGTGACACTGGTACAGAGTAGTCTGTTGACCCGAGATCGTCATAGAGTCTTGTGTGGTTCCCACTGTGCTTTGATTTCCATCTTACCACGTCCAAGAGGGCGTGCAAAACGGTGGTTTTTGGGTACAGTCCCGAGTCACATGGAGGCAATGAGCGATAGGAGGGGATTCGTCTCTCCCGGTATATGGGGGTTGATGTTGCGCTGTGTTCGATTGGCTATAACAGGAAATCCCTGGCCAGGGTTGCTGAGATTTACTGGTAAGTGTTACCAGTAGTTTCTCGAACAGTTATAGACCTCATATCGACACGACTTATCGAGCTATTGGGGTCTGACGTATACCACCCCTAGGCGAGATATGCGACATATCAGACGATCAGACCGGACTGTACGGTAGTGTTACTGGTCGGATTCACTGGAGTGTGAGCGGGCTTGCTCGTCGATCTTCAGATCGCTCAATACCCGGGTGGCCGTTACGTTTAGCAGACCGCTTGCGGCTTGTGGGTGTTTGATATGATCATCACCTGCTGCCGGCGTATTGACGAGTCTTTAGAGTCCTACACAGAGGTTTCCTGGCTCAAGCGAAACGAAATAGGAGCGCATATGAGATATGTGCGGGACCGAGAATAATGCGTGTATGTGATACCGTATTCTATTCTCGCGATAAATATATCGAATGGTTGTATGCGATATAACCTAGTTATCGATTCAAGCGTTGATTCGATAAGCCGATATATTAGATACCAGTCGGTTATGTGCGCATGACCGGATCATTGAATCAAGTGTTGATTTAATGATTTAATGCATATTTATATATTTGATATATTGCTTTGCATCAACCAGTATCGGTTTACTTAAGATGGATTTTCTCGCTCGGGTGTGCGCATTACATATGCGATATGATTTTGTGCACTTGTTTGTATCATGTTTGATGATACAAGTTTACTTGGTTAAGTGCAAAGAATAAACCATGGTTAAAAGAATGGTTAGGGTTTTATTTTCCATTACTTATTTATTCATTTATTTATTTGTTTATTCACTTTGGAAAATAAAAAGAAAAGAGAAAAGAATGGTTGCTAGATTTGGAGTTTAGTTGAAGCTTCATGAAGCTTTGATAAAGTCAACCATACTTATCTCATCCTTAAGCCTAACCATTCACACTAACCATGATTCATTCTCTACACTTGACCATGGTTAGAATTATGATAAGAATTCATTTTCTTTTCTTTTTCTATTAACTTATCATAACTATTTCCTTCTTCTTCTTCATTCTTCAAGTGAAGAAAAGCAAAGTCCATCAATGGTGATTGTTGGATATGAGTGAGAAATCCAATTCTAAAGTTAACCCACTTCCTATTTCTTCATCCTCTACCTCTTGCCAAGTAGTAGAGTGTGTTTCCTTCACAACTTTTCATGGTTTGGTGAAGGTGGAGCTTGATTCATCGATGCCTCGACGTAGATCATCTTCGGCATGGACATCGACGACCTAGCTTGCCCATTCTCCGACGAAGCCGACTCTAGAGCCCGAATTTGATTTGGACAGCGGAGACGACCTCGTTGCGGAGCTATGGAGGTGGAGCACCGGATTTACAAAGGTTGTATTTCCGTATTTTATATAGTTAACTGTTAACTAGCTCTTTTCGCCTAGACATATAGCAAACGATCCGTACTTTAGGGTTTGTAGGCACCATAATTTTTGAAATTGCCATGGTTGATGGCTTGGGAGACCTCACTAGAGTGCCTAGGAACCCTGCAGATACAGCGTCCATGCTCATTACGTTAGTAACCCTGAAAGCCATATCAGCTTCCCTGATTACTCTACGGTTCCTCAAAGTCTGTAAAGAATAACAGAAATGAGATCTTGATCTGGTATCTTGTACCCAGGAAGTAGAGTTTATTGACAAACAGTTTTCAACCACAAACACACCCGAAGTCAAAGCCACAAAATACTTTGGATCCTGGATTCTGGCTTCCCAAACCCTGCAATCCTTCTGCCAATGCCCTTTCCCGTGACTATAGGAACATCCCCCCTTCCTTACCGTTAGCCCTGAAACTTTGGCCTAGCCCTTTCCTTCTACTTTACTGACACCGCCTATCATCTTTGTGGAGGTTTTCATCTTCTCATCCTTGGCATTCACCTTGAATTTAGAAAAGGAGGATTCCCCAATAACCAGAGCGGGTGTCTCCCTGGTTTCCTTCAGGGTGCCCTTAACTGGAAGTAAAACTTTCTTCCCCTGGGTGCAAGTAGAAGGTAGGGACTGTAAAATTAAGTCAGCATATTACTAGTTCTCCAACGTGGTCTCCAGGTCCGTGAGCTGTTTTAATACAGCTGATCATTAGAGGGACGTGGTCCCCTACAGATGACCCGACAGCCAACCTCGCTTGAAGCCATTCCTTCGAGGTCTCATATCTTGCGATACGAGATTGCACTCCATATAAATTTTGTTATGGAGGAAGATGGAAACTAAGTCCATCTTCACGTGTTCCCTCTGGTATACACCATCTACTGAGGCCTGTTAGTTATATGTATGCCCTAGAGGCCATTACTGTACATGCGATGTGCATTGTAGTAGATGCTTGGACATATATAGGGAGGACTTTCTTGCTCAATATGATAGTATGCTATCTGGTTGCTCTTTATCTTAACATGTACACTGATTGTCTCTCTATTACTTGTTCATAAAGCCCTTAGGATGTGTACTTGACTACCTGGATTATGATGTGGATCATACTAGTAGGACAAAAGTAGTCCATGAGTACATCCTTTAATGTCCCTAGTCATGGGTGTATCGAGACGGGGCATCGATATACCAGAGTAGACTAGAGTATAACTTTTCGACCCATGTAGATGGGCGATGGATGATCCCATATCCATTAGTGTTTGACATCAGAGATGATATACGGGTGCTCAGTGGAGACTGTGTACACTAGACGGACTCGCCGAGAACTCCCAGATTGTATTATACCTCACGTCAGATGGCAGTTCTCTGGTGACACTGGTACAGGTTAGTCTGTCGACCCGAGATCGTCATAGAGTCTTGTGTGATTCCCACTGTGCTTTGATTTTCACCTTACCATGTTCAAGAGAACGTGCAAAATGGTGGTTTTTGGGTACAGTCCCGAGTCACATGGAGGCAATGAGTGATATGAGGGGATTCGTCTCTCCTGTTATTGGGGGTTGATGTTGCGCTATGCTCGATTGGCCATAACAGGAAGTCTCTGGCCAGGGCTGTTTCTGAGATTTACTGGTAAGTGTTACTAGTAGTTTCTCGAACAGTTATGAGCCTCATATCGGCACGACTTATCGAGTTATTGGGGTCTGACGTTTACCACCCCTAGACGAGATATGCGACATATCAGACAAAGAAATCGGACTGTACGGTAGTGTTACTGATTGGATTCGCAGGAGTATGAGCAGGTTTTCTTGTTGATCTTCTGATCGCTCAATACCCGGGTGGCCGTTACGTTTAGCAGACCTCTTGCGGCTTGTGGGTGTTTGATATGATCATCACCTACCGCCGTCGTATTGACGAGTCTTTTGAGTCCTACACAGAGATTTCCTGGTTCATGCGAAACGGAGTAGGAGCACATATGTGATGTGTGCGGGACCGAGATTAATGCGCGTATGTGATACCGCATTCTAATCTCTGTGACATCGGTCGGTTATATGTGATATAGTCGGGTTATCCGATCAAGTGTTGATTCGATAAGTTGTTGCATTTGATATTAGTCGGTTATATATGATATAGCCGGATTATTAAATCAAGTGTTGATTTAATAATTTAATGTATAATTGTATATTTGATATACTAGATTATATTAACTAATATTTGCTCGCTTAAACATTTATTTTTCTCACTTGTGTGCATTAGTATATATGTGATATATATTAGTGTACATATTAGTGTGTCATGCTAGATGCCACATGAGACATGGGTGTATGAGACTTACACCATACTAATAATAGTGATAAGGTTTTATTTATCTAAAGTAAATCAAAATTAGTAGAGTTTAGTCACATGGTTAAAGCTTGGAGAAGCTTGTGGAACCAATGACCAAATCCACTCCTTTTGTTTTATTTGTAGATATTTATTAATCTAACCATTATTGTTAGCCATGGTTTAATCTCTACATGGGTTAATGTATGACACTAACTCACCTAAGGTTGCTATTATCACCTCATTAGTTCATTCTCATCTCTTTACTTCATCTTCTTCGTCCTAGAGAAAAAGCTTTCTAGCTTTTGGAAAAGTGAGAAAATATTGTGAGAAAAATAAATCTAAAGTGAGCCCATTTCTTACTTAATCATCCAATACTACTTGCTATTTAGTTTAGGGTGTTTGCTTCACTAATTTCATAATTAGTGAAGAGAAAGCATGAGCTTGAGTCTCCTCGACGTAGATCATCTTCGACCTCGAAGACTTCGAGCAAGCTTGTTCATTTCTCCGGGAGAACTCTTTCTAGAGTTCGGGAGATCACAACTCGCAGCGGAGGGACTACTACACTGAGCTTTTGAATTGAAGGACCGGTCTACAAAAGTTGTAGACCTCATTCACTTAGATGTAAAGTAGTTTACTTATCGTATCTTCACATTTTCTAGTAAAGATTTTATGGATAGGGTTAGCTAGAACGGCAAATTTTTGAAATTGGCATGGACGATGTCTCCCGAAACCTTGTTGCCGTGCTTGGCAACCCAACAGTGGTATCAGAGCCATGCTATAAAATTAGACGATGTTTGTTAGATTATAGATTATGAAACCGAAACGACTCTGAAACTTGAAACAAAACAACCCAGATTTTGTCGAATTTAAAAGGTCTTTAAAATTTTTTTTAAACAACTACAAAATGGTGTATGAGATACAACATGAGCACTACCAAAATTTGGTCCAATTTCACCCATAAGTGGCTGGCCACAATGATGTTAAAACCGGCGGGCTCGGCCCAATTTTGGCTTTCTTGCTTCAAATTTTGGTGGTGTTCCAGTCTCTGGGTTTTGGTGTTTCAGGTGTTGTTTGTTTTTGCTAAATTTTCATTTGATGTTTACTTTCTGCAAAGGCAATTCGGAGTGTTTCGTAGTCGTAATTCTAACATGTATTCGGGTTATTTAGACGATGTTAAAAAGTTTGAACGGATATCAATAACCCATATTTTCCATCACTGAAATTTTCCAAGAGTTGGATTTTTTTCGAGTTCAAAATTTTCAGAACATCATGCAAGCGATTCTGTGGACCCTCTAGAAGAACGATACCCAAACCCGACTTTTTGTATCGCAGAACCCCGGTCATACCCTAGGTTTGCCACAGTTCCGTGGCAACATGAGTGAGGCATGGTTCGGCCCTTCTACAGATGGTTCAAAGGAGCTGTGGCAGTTTCTGGGAACTTTTTTGAGCTCCGCTCAAGTGTTGAGCTTGTTGCGAAATTTTGGGTGCTTGCTTATTCGATCGAAAAGTTTAACATCGTCTATCTATCTATGATTGCGATACAAAAATCAGAATCTATTTAGTTGCGTGCATGTTTAACATTTCGGTCTCGGGTGAAATCGGTATTCTTGTTGAATTACCCGACTTCTTTTGAAAAGTGTTTCCATAGTTGAGACCTAAATGTATGATTTGCACTGCTAGGCATGAAATCCGGAATATATGATACTCCGGGTTTATGATGTCTAAGGGCAGTGTCGATTCCAATTGCTGTAGTTTTTCACTTTCTTTTCTGCGGCCGTAAGTGTAATATGTGGTGTATCGCCGGTTTCGTTGCTATACGTCAACGAAAATTGGGATACGCATATTTACTTACGTTGATGACATGTGATGTTATGTGTTGCTGTGATATGTTATATTGGATCATCGTTTTTGAATAGCCGCTGGTTTTTTTTATGTGAGATGAGAGTTTTTTCATTTTCATTCATGTAAAAACTCGTATGGAATAATCTTTTATTGGGGCATTTCAGGGTTGAGTAAGATGTCATCGTTGATGTATATTATTTATTTTTCCGCATTAGGATAGACCCATGGAGGGGAGCAAAAGTAACCGGGTTCTAGAGTCCAGTGGGTGTCCATCTCGAGGAGTCGAGTCCGGGTCTCCTAAATCTAGAATTGGTAGGGTTTCTTGCCGCTCTCGTAGGGGTCTAGGGATGTGGGTTTGGCTATTCATCACAACCGTGGAATCCGTGTTTTATACAGGCTAAATATAAAAACCGGAAATCCCAGTATATCCAAAATTTCATATGTTGTTTTCTGCTGCGATATCTGTGATGTGATCATTTGATATGTTGAGATAGATACTTTATATAGTCTATGCGATATATTATATAGACGTTGCTTATGTTTTACACCCGCGCTAGCCCTGTCCCGCTCTGCCATTAGTTACCTAACCTAACGGTGAATGACGGGACATCGAAGCGAATGCGGATGGCATAAGCGGACGTTGTATTTATCTGTGATGATTAGGTAACTTAAATGATGGGAAATTCATTAATGAGATTAATGAAAGAAGATAAACCTAAAGATGTTGTGAAATCGAATTTTCAAAAACAGGTAGCTCTGGTTGGTTCTTTGCATAGCGGTATTCCTTGTAGAATATCCAGCACCTTATTCGATAAGGAATGAGCCGAGATCCGTTCACCAGGAGTGACCTCTTTAGAAATAACTGGCAGATGCTACAACCCTCGGTTTCGTCTTTTGATTGATTTTCTAGTTCTTGCTTTGCATAGTGGTATTGTGAATATCCTGCACCTCATTCGACGAGGAAAGAGCAGGGATCCCTTCACCGGGAGTGACCTCTTTAGCGAAACTAGCAAAAGCCTAAAAAACACTCCATTTAAATCATTTGATTCTACAACGATATCAAGTTCATTACGCAAAAACCTGTCGTAGCCCTCTGTCATTTCAGATATGTACTTCATAATATTCGTGCTACGTTTGTTGGCCTGCGTCAAGGCGTAGTATGCGGTAGCTATTTATGCTTATCTATAGAGCATATGATACGATTAGTTAGGGTAGTCGTGCGACTTTGTTGGTCTGCGTCTAGGGTCGTGCGGGTGGGTTTAATTCAATCATGAAATGTACGGGTTGAACTTGATTAGTGGACTATGGTTTATTGGCCTGCGTCAAGGTCATAGCCTGCTAGGGGAAAAATTATCCGGAATTTCAAGTGTTGAAATTTGCAATGAGATTGCATACCTTCTATGAGATAGTTGGATCGCGATACCCACTGCGAGTAATTGTTACTCCTTGGAGAGTTTTGCACTTTATAATTAGCCGATCAAGTAGGTGTCTAGAAATGTGTCAACGGGGTTACGCCCCAGGGAAAACGAGGTTTATTTTAATTAGGTCCGTGCGAAAGCACGGGGAACCTCCCTCAAAGTACCGGCACTAGCCTGGCTAAAAGATTGGCGAACTTGTAGGGTGTAATTAATCCCGGCTAGTCTTTCCTTTTAGGGTTTGAAGGAAGATTTGATAAAAACAGTGGGAGCCATCCTGATTAGATAAAATAATAACCAATCTAATCTTGCAAGAGCATACGCTGAGTGTTTCTTTTCTCTCTCTCCAGGTAGAGACCATGTCACACCTTAATCAAGATAATATTATGGATGTATTGACCGAACCCGTTTGTTATACTGTGCTGGGGAACGTTGGTCCCGCTCCAACTTATAATTGTTAAAATACCAAGCAGAAAATAGGGGATTACCAGGATTCTTGTGCCACCTAAACGAAGAAAGTGCATGATGATGCATCTTCTTCGGGTGTGTTCATTACAGTGAACTGTTTCTCATTATCCTCTACATCCTGGGTATTAGATACCGGATCAGGATCACACAAATGTAATATGTTACATGGGCTACAGACAGGTAGAGAATTAGGAATGGGTGATAAAGTTACAAGAGTTGGAAACGGTGCAATTGTTGCAGCCAAGGTGTTGGCGGTTATCACCCTGTATTACCAAATACATTGATTTTAAATGAATGTTATAAGATACTGAACCTGATATGCAACATTATATCAGTCTCTTTATTACATAAAAAAGGATATAATTTTTTATTGTTGGATAATATTTTGAACGTTTCCTATATCAAAAGTTGATCGGATCATCCACGTTATCTAATAGCATATACGTTCTAAATTAAACCACAGTTCTTAACGTACAGAACACACACAAGAGGATGAGTTCAAAAATGAACGAATCCTTCTTGGGGCATTGTAGAATAGGTTATATCAATGCGACCCGACTAGCTAAGTTACATTAAGATGCATATTTAAAACAGTTTGAATTTACATCTTATGAAATTTGCCAGTCATGTCACAAAGATAAAATGTCCATTGCTCCGTTTACTGAAAACAGAGAAAGAGTTAGTGAACTCTTGGGATTGATACATGATGATGTATGTAAGTCCCCTGTCTACACATGTCAGGACCGTTTCTTTGTACTTCATTACATTCACTGATGATCTCTGAAGATTCGTACATATGTTCCTGTTGAAACAAAAGTCTGAAGATTTTGAGAAATTTAATGAATACAAATCAGAAGTAAAGAACCAAAATGGGTATAAGTATTATGTCCTATGATGATATCAGGGAGGGGAATACTTGAGCACGGAGATCGTGGACAATTCTAAAGGAGAATGAGATTATCTCTCAGCATTACTCCTCCGAATACTGTAGGGTTCCTATGCACCCTAATGAGGTCTCACAGGCATCGAACATGCCAATTTCAAAAAATCTAGGTGCCGAGAAACCCTAATACGGATCGTTGGCTAAAGTTTAGGCGAAACTAGAAAGTAGTTAACACTTAACTAATGAGAAAACGGAAATACAACCTTTGTAGATCCGGTGCTCCACCTCAATAGCTCCGCAACGAAGACCCCTCGCTGTCCAAATGAATTCCCGGGCTCTAGCGTCGGCTTCATCGGAGAATGGACGGGCTAGGTCATCGATGTCCATGCCGAAGATGATCTACGTCGAGGCATCGCTAAATCAAGCTCCGACTTCACCAAGTCAAGAAACTTGTGAAGAAAACACACTCTACTACTTGGCAAGAGGTAGAGGATGAAGAAATAGGAAGCGGGTAGACTTTAGAATTGGATTTCTCACTTGTTTCCATCAATCACCATTGATGGAGCTTGCTTTCTTCACTTGAAGAAAGGAAGAAGAAGATGAAATTGTTATGATAAGTTTTTTTTGTAAATTAAAAATGAATGAATACTTATCATAATCCAACCCTAGTTAGGTGTAGAGAATTAACTCAGGTTAGGTTGTATGGTTAAGGTTAGAGAAAGAAACAAAATGGTCAACCATTTCAAAGCTTCAAGAAGCTTCAAGGATAATCCAAAATTGGCCACCATTCTATTTCATTCATAAATCAATGAATAAATAAAAGAATAAGTAAATGAAGAATAAGAAACCCTAACCATTGACCAACCATGGTTTAAACCATACACCAAACTATCATGTATCATCAAACATGATACAAGCATGTGCACAAAATCATATCACATATATAATGCGCACATCCGAGCGAGAAAATCCATTTAAAGTGAACCGATACTAGTTAATGCAAAGAAATATATCAAATATATAATTATACATTAAATCATTAAATCAACACTTGATTTAATGATCCGGTCATATTGCATATAACCGACTAATATCCAATGTATCGATTTATCGAATCAATCCTTGATTCGATAACTAGGTTATATCGCATACAACCATTCGACACATTCATCGCGAGAATAGAATACGGTATCACATACACGCATTATTCTCGGTCCCACACATATCTCATATGCGCTCCTATTTCGTTTCGCTTGAGCCAGGAAACCTCTGTGTAGGACTCTAAAGACTCGTCAATACGCCGGCAGCAGGTGATTATCATATCAAACACCCACAAGCCGCAAGCGGTCTGCTAAACGTAACGGCCACCCGGGTATTGAGCGATCTGAAGATCGACGAGCAAGCCCGCTCACACTCCAGTGAATCCAACCAGTAACACTACCGTACAGTCCGGTCTGATCGTTTGATATGTCGCATATCTCGCCTAGGGGTGGTAAACGTCAGACCCCAATAGCTCGATAAGTCGTGTCGATATGAGGTCTATAACTGTTCGAGAAACTACTGGTAACACTTACCAGTAAATCTCAGCAACCCTGGCCAGGGATTTCCTGTTATAGCCAATCGAACACAGCGCAACATCAACCCCCTATACAGGGAGAGACGAATCCCCTCCTATCGCTCATTGCCTCCATGTGACTCGGGACTGTACCCAAAAACCACCGTTTTGCACGCCCTCTTGGACGTGGTAAGATGGAAATCAAAGCACAGTGGGAACCACACAAGACTCTATGACGATCTCGGGTCAACAGACTACTCTGTACCAGTGTCACCAGAGAACTGCCATCTGACATGAGGTATAATACCATCTGGGAGTTTTCGGCGAGTCCGTCCAGTGTACCCAGTCTCCACTGAGCACCCGTATATCATCTCTGATGTCAAACACCAATGGATATGGGATCATCCATCGCCCATCTGTATGGGTCGAGAAAGTATACGCTAGTCTACTCTGGTATATCGATGCCCCGTCTCGATACACCCACGACTAGGGACTTTGAAGGATGTACTTATGGACTACCATGTCCCCACTAGTATGATCCGCATCATAGTCCAGGTAGTCAAGTACAGATCCTAAGGGCTTTACCAACATGTAACAGAGAGACAATCAGTATACACGTTAAGGTAAAGATCAACCAGATAGTATACTATCATGTCGAGCAAGAAAGTCCTCCCTATATACGTCCCAGCATCCACTACAATATACATCCTATGTATAGTAATGGCCTCTAGGGCATACATATAACTAACAATCTCCCACTTGCACTAGGGCCATCTGTAGCAGTGGTAGTAGTATCTCATACTCAACCATCCCATAAAAATCTCTCTCTGGGAACAGGCCTTTGTGAGTGGATCCGCTGTGTTGTCCTCTGAATCTACTCTCCTAACCTCGATCACCCTGGAGATCAACTATCTCCATGATCAGGCGATACTGCCCTAGAATAAGTCTGGATCACTGATGGGACCGGCGTTCCTCGGCATGAGCCACAACTCCATTGTCTCACAATGGTAGGAACGTAGTTCATCTCATGAACTAATATACACCCAAACATCCTCTTTGGTAGCATCTTAAGTAGCGATATATCCTGCCTTTATCGTCTAGTATACCACGGTATCTAGCTTGGAACTCTTCCAACATACCGTCCCTTTACTGAGGGTAAAGACAATGCCTGCGACTGACATTCAGTCGTCTTTATCACCCTGGAACACTTCCAGTGATTCTTCCCGGGATCAACTGATACCATCTCACTACAATTAGTGAGTAGCCTAACATCCATTTAGATCTATCTCATAGATCCAAAAACCCAGGATTTAGGAGGTATCACTTTGATCCTATGTGGAGAATCATTGTGATAAGCGGAGATTGATCGAGCGTAGCATAGGAAACTCTTTCCCTATCAAGAGTATGTCATCCACGTACCCTACGAGGATCATCACCATACTCCCTACTACCTTTTTTTTTTATACAAGGTTCATCTACTATTTTGATGATGTCAAACTCTTTGACTAAACCATCAAAACAGATGTTCCAACTCCACGATGCCTGCTTTATCCTATAAAGCATCTTGCACACGTTTCCGCTGCTCCCACTGTCTACGAAGCCCTCTGGCTGTGTACTTATAGACGCTCTCTTCCAAAATATCATTTAGAAAAGCAGTCATGGCATCCAACCACCAGATATCGTAGTCATGGTAAGTAGGATCTGGATGGACTTAAGCATAGATACTGCAAAAAGGTTTCATCATTATCCACGCCTTGTCAATGACGAAAACCTTTAACAAGTCTAGCTTTGAAAGTTTCAACCTTTCCATCTACACCAAGTAATCTTCTCAAAATATACTTGCTCCTGATGTGGATTTAACCCTTCAGATATAGCAACCAAAGTCCATACTTTGTTGGTGTATAAGGATTCCATCTCAGATCGATAAACATCCAGCCATTCTTACAGAGTCTTACTCTCGATGGCCAGCTCGAAACTAGTTGGGTCATCATCTCATGATGCAATCCTCGCTCCCACTGTCATAGAGAAACAGAAGTATCTCTCAGGTGGGTGAGGAACCCTACTAGATCGGCGGAGAGGCTGAGGTTCGTTGGAATCTACTGAATCCTTTGGTTCTATCAAATCATCTGCTGTAGTTCGTATAGCTGGAACCTTTCCAGTTCTACATTACAGACCTTGCCTCGAGCTTGTCCGGATTTTGCTTTCAGACATAGGCCGGACAACCCCAAATCTTAACTAACTTAAGAAATGGGCTCTTCCTTTTCCATATCACATATGAAGTGGTAGGCAACTGATTTGATTGGAACCCTATTCAATAGGTATGCAGCTTCTTAAGTGCATAACTCCCAAAAAGGAAATAGGTAACTCAGTAGTACTCATCATAGAGCACACCATATCAGATAGGGTGTATCTGCTCCACCCCGATATACCATCGTGCTATGGTGTATACGGAGGAGTAATGCAGAGAGAGAATCTCATTCTCCTTTAGAATAGTCCTGGAATTCCGTGCTCAAGTATTCTCCTCCTTGATCTCATCAAAGGACATAATACTTACACCCGTATTTTGGTTATCTACTTCTCGCTTATATTCTGTGAATATCTCAAAAGGCTCGGACTCATGTTTCAACAGGAACATATGTCTGAATCTTGAGAGATTATCAAAGAATGTAATGAAGTACAAAGAACCTATCCTGGCATGTGTAGACAGGGGACCTTACATACATCAACATGTATCATCCCAAGAGTTTACTAACTCTTTCTCTGTTTCCAATAAACAGAGCTATGGTCATCTTATCTTTGTGACATGACTGGCGAGTTTCACAAGATGTAAATTCAAACTAATTTAAATATGCATCTAAATGTAACTCTAGCCAGTCGGGTCGCATTGATATGACCTAGTCTACAATACCTCAAGAAGGATTCGTTCATTTCTGAACTCTTCCTCTTGTGTGTGTTCTGTATACTAAGAACTGTAGTTTGATTTAGAACATCAATGCTTTTAGATAACGTGCCTGAACTGATCAACTTTTGATATAGGAAATGTTCAAAACAATATCCAACAATACAAAATTTTATCATTTCTTTACTAATAAAGAGACTGATATGATTTTGTATATCAGGTTCGGTATCTAATAACATTCGTTCTGAATCAATGTATTGCTAATACAGGGTGACAGTGACCAACAGACTTGGCTGCAACACTTGCCCCATTTTCTGCCTCATGAAACTTATCACCCGTTCTCAGTTCTCTACCTTTCTGTAGCCCTATGTAACAAATTACATATCTGGGATCCTGATCTGGTATCACATACCCAGGACGTAAAGGATACTGAGAAACTGTTCTCTGTAATGAACACACCCGAAGATGATGCATCAGCATGACCTCTCTTCGTTTGGGCGGCACGGGAATTTTGGTATTCCCCAAATTCCTGCTCTGTCTTATAACAATTATATGTTGGAGCGGGACCAACGTTCCCCAGCTCAGTATAACAAGCGGGTTCAGTCAAAAATCCGTATTATTATCTTGATTAAGGCGTGATATGGTCGCTACCTGGAGAGAGAGAGAAGAAAACACTCAGCATGCGCTCTTGCAAGAATAGATTGGTTATTATTTTATCTAATCAGGATGGCTCCCACTGCTTTTGATCAAATGTTCCTTCAAACCCTAAAAGGAAAGACCAGCCGGGATTAATTACACACTACAAGTTCGCCAATCTTTTAGCCAGGCCAGTGTCGGTACTTTGAGGGAGGTCCCCTGTGCTTTCGCACGAACCTAATTACTGTAAACCTCGTTTTCCCAGAGGCGTAACCCCGTTGACACCTTTCTAGACACCTACTTGATCGGCTAATTGTAATGTATAAAACTCTCCCAGGAGTAACACTTACTCGCAGCGGGTATCGGGATCCAACTATCTCATAGAAGGTATGCAATCTCATTGCAAATTTCAACACTTGAAATTCCCGATAATATTTTGCCCCGAACGATCTATGACCTTGACAAGGTCAACAAACCATAGACCGCAAGTCAAGTTCAACCCGTCATTTCTTGATTGAATCAAACCCACCCGCACGACCCTTGACAAGGTCAACAAGGCTGCACGACTACCCTAACCCAATCTGCATCATATGCAAAAGCAGATAAATACTGGTTAGCTACCGCACACTGCGCCTTGACAAGGTCAACAAACGCAGCACGAATACTAAAAAGGATTTATCTGAAATGACGGAGGGCTACGACAGGTTTTTCTGAAAACCTATTGCGTAATGAACTTGATATCGTTGTAGAATCAAATGATTTTAAGATGGAGTGTTTTTGAGGCTTTTCTAGTTTTGCTAAAGGAGTCACTCCCGGTGAAGGGATCGTCGGTCATTTCCTCGTCGAATGAGGTGCGGGATATATCATATATATCACTGTGCAAAGCAGAACTCTTAAAAGCAATCAAAAGACAAACCGAGTGTGTAGAATCTGCCAGTTATTGCTAAAGGAGTCACTCCCGGTGAAGGGATCTCGGTCCTTTCCTCATCGAATAAGGTGCAGGATATATCACATATACCGCTGTGCAAAGCAAGAACTGTAGCTACCTGTTTTATTTTGAAATTCGATTCTACAACATCTTAGGTTTCTTTTATTTCATTAATCACATTAATGAAGTCCCATCATTTAAGTACCTAAACATCACAGATAAATACGACGTACACTTATGCCATCCGCATTCGCCTCGATGTCCCCTCGTGCACCGTTAGGTTAGGTAACTAACGACAGAGCGGGGCAGGGCTAGCGCGGGTGTAAAACATAAGTAACGCCTATATAATATATCATATATACTATACGCTGTATCTATCACAGAACATCACATGATCACATCACAGATATCGCAGCAGAAGAAACATATGAAATATTGGATATACTAGGACGTCCGTGTTTTCAATACGAGCCAGTACAAAACACGGATTCCACGGTCGTGATGAATAGCCAAACCCACACCCCTAGACCCCTACGAGAGCGGCAAGCAACCCTACCAATTCTGGAGTTAGGAGACCCGGACTCGACTCCTCGAGTTGGTCTCCCATTGGACTCCAGAACCCGGTTACTTGTGCCCTCCTCCTTGGGTCTATCCTAGTGCGGAAAAGTAAATAATATACAAACGGTGACAACTTCCGCAACCTGGAAGCGCCCCAATAAAAGAATATTACGTACAAGTTTTTACATGAATGAAAATGAAAAAACACTCATCTCACATAAAAACCCCCGGCTATTCAAAAACGACGATCCAATATAACATATCCAGCAACACATAACATCACATGTCATCAACGTAAGTAAATATGTGCATCCCAATTGTCGTTGACATATAGCAACGAAACCGGCGATATCACATATTACACTTACGGTCACAGAAAAGAAAGTGTAAAACTACAACAGTTGGAATCCGTAACCACCTCAGACATCGCATGCCTGACCAAATGAATTACTTAGACATCGCATGCCTAACAATTATAAACCCCGCATTTTAGTCTCAAAATTGAAAACTCTTTTCAATATCAAGTCGGGCAATTCAACAAGATTCCCGACATCCTGATCGAATGCTCGTCGCAAACTTCAGTAGGCGGCCGCACCCCCGACGCCGTCGACGAAGTGCACCAAGGCGGAACACCGCCACCGCGAGCACCCGAACGGATGCTTTCGGCGACGGGGTTCTCCTACAGTCACTTTGTCGGGGCTATGGAGTGAGGCTGTCTATTAAGTTTACCCGGCAAGTATCCGTGTACGCTACGTGATTGCGACGGACTTTTGATCACATCAAAATTCCGTGGCAACCGATCAAGTGAGACTAAATTGCTATGTTTATAACATTCATTCAGTTATCACATAACTTTTGTGAATTCCAATTATTGTATCCCATTCCAGATAAACAGAAAATGTTAAACTTTTCGATCGAACAATCGAACACCCAAGTTTTCCCAATACAAATCAACACATGAAATAAGTCTAACAACATTCAGTTCGTGCCTCAGTACCAACGGTCCAGCCATAGAAGGGTCAAGCCAACGCCTCACATGTGGCACGCCGTACTCCCCCAAACCCGAAGGTTCAAAGGACAGTTCAAGACGGTCACATAATCGAGTTAAGGTTTGTTGTCTTCTAGAGGGTCCATCGCGTTACTTGCACTACTTAGAACGTCGTTAAACTACGGAAAAATCCAACACCTGAAAATTTCCCGACAGGGGAAAAATTGGGTATTTATATCCGGTCGAACTTTTTAACATATTCTATAATTTATCCGGAAAGCCACACAGACAAAATTTGATAATCCGATCGAACATTCGAATCCCCAAAACAACTCAGAAAATTCAAACTCTGGAAAAAATATTAAAAATACCCAGGAAAACCAGCACTGTTAAATAGGAGTTACTGTGCAAACTAATTTAATTACTGTGGCCGTACGGCCGCGGATCCGCCGCATGAGCCTTGCTCATGCCGCGGAACCACGGTGGAATAGTTGAATTAGGTCCACGAAATTTACAGTAATTCCTAGAAAACCCTGCTTGATTTTCTGCATATTTTTAATTTGGAAAAATCCCAGTTTTTGAAAAAAGGACAGAGAGCATGGAAATTTTGCGGTTTCGGGTTCGTTCGGACTTCAAATTCCGTCTAGACTTCGCCTAAGGCTCTAGCTAGGCTCTGATACTACTGTAGGGTTCTAGGCACCCTAATGAGGTCTCACAAGGCATCGAACATGCCAATTTCAAAAAATCTAGGTGCCGAGAAACCCTAATACGGATCGTTGGCTAAAGTTTAGGCGAAACTAGAAAGTAGTTAACACTTAACTAATGAGAAAACGGAAATACAACCTTTGTAGATCCGGTGCTCCACCTCCATAGCTCCACAACGAAGACCCCTCGCTGTCCAAATGAATTCCCGGGCTCTAGCGTCGGCTTCATCGGAGAATGGACGGGCTAGGTCATCGATGTCCATGCCGAAGATGATCTACGTCGAGGCATCGCTAAATCAAGCTCCGACTTCATCAAGTCAAGAAACTTGTGAAGAAAACACACTCTACTACTTGTCAAGAGGTAGAGGATGAAGAAATAGGAAGTGGGTAGACTTTAGAATTGGATTTCTCACTTGTTTCCATCAATCACCATTGATGGAGCTTGCTTTCTTCACTTGAAGAAAGGAAGAAGAAGATGAAATTGTTATGATAAGTTTTTTTTGTAAAATAAAAATGAATGAATACTTATCATAATCCAACCCTAGTTAGGTGTAGAGAATTAACTTAGGTTAGGTTGTATGGTTAGGGTTAGAGAAAGAAACAAAATGGTCAACCATTTCAAAGCTTCAAGAAGCTTCAAGGATAATCCAAAATTGGCCACCATTCTATTTCATTCATAAATCAATGAATAAATAAAAGAATAAGTAAATGAAGAATAAGAAACCCTAACCATTGACCAACCATGGTTTAAACCATACACCAAACTATCATGTATCATCAAACATGATACAAGCATGTGCACAAAATCATATCACATATATAATGCGCACATCCGAGCGAGAAAATCCATTTAAAGTGAACCGATACTAGTTAATGCAAAGTAATATATCAAATATATAATTATACATTAAATCATTAAATCAACACTTGATTTAACGATCCGGTCATATCGCATATAACCGACTAATATCCAATGTATCGATTTATCGAATCAATCCTTGATTCGATAACTAGGTTATATCGCATACAACCATTCGACACATTCATCGCGAGAATAGAATACGGTATCACATACACGCATTATTCTCGGTCCCGCACATATCTCATATGCGCTCCTATTTCGTTTCGCTTGAGCCAGGAAACCTCTGTGTAGGACTCTAAAGACTCGTCAATACGCCGGCAGCAGGTGATGATCATATCAAACACCCACAAGCCGCAAGCGGTCTGCTAAACGTAACGGCCACCCGGGTATTGAGCGATCTGAAGATCGACGAGCAAGCCCACTCACACTCCAGTGAATCCAACCAGTAACACTACCGTACAGTCCGGTCTGATCGTCTGATATGTCGCATATCTCGCCTAGGGGTGGTAAACGTCAGACCCCAATAGCTCGATAAGTCGTGTCGATATGAGGTCTATAACTGTTCGAGAAACTACTGGTAACACTTACCAGTAAATCTCAGCAACCCTGGCCAGGGATTTCCTGTTATAGCCAATCGAACACAGCGCAACATCAACCCCCTATACCGGGAGAGAAGAATCCCCTCCTATCGCTTATTGCCTCCATGTGACTCGGGACTGTACCCAAAAATCACCGTTTTGCACGCCCTCTTGGACGTGGTAAGATGGAAATCAAAGCACAGTGGGAACCACACAAGACTCTATGACGATCTCGGGTCAACAGACTACTCTGTACCAGTGTCACCAGAGAACTGCCATCTGACGTGAGGTATAATACCATCTAGGAGTTCTCGGCGAGTCCGTCCAGTGTACCCAGTCTCCACTGAGCACCCGTATATCATCTCTGATGTCAAACACCAATGGATATGGGATCATCCATCGCCCATCTGTATGGGTCGAGAAGGTATACGCTAGTCTACTCTGGTATATCGATGTCCCGTCTCGATACACCTACGACTAGGGAGTTTGAAGGATGTACTTATGGACTACCATGTCCCCACTAGTATGATCCGCATCATAGTCCAGGTAGTTAAGTACAGATCCTAAGGGCTTTACCAACATGTAACAGAGAGACAATCAGTATATACGTTCAGGTAAAGATCAACCAGATAGCATACTATCATGTCGAGCAAGAAAGTCCTCCCTATATACGTCCCAGCATCCACTACAATATACATCCTATGTACAGTAATGGCCTCTAGGGCATACATATAACTAACAAATACACCACAACACAATGGTGTATCGGGGAGCAGCGATCGCACCCTATATGATATGGTGTGCTCTATGATGAGTACTACAGAGTTGCCTATTTCCTTCTGGGGCTATGCACTTGAAGAAGCTGCATACCTGTTGAATTGGGTTCCAACCAAATCAGGTACTTACCACTCCGTTTGCGATATGGTATGGGAAGAGCGCATGTCTTAATTAAGTTAAGATTTGGGGTTGTCCGGCTTATGTCAAAAGCAAAATCCGGACAAGCTCGAGGCGAGGTCAGTTCTGTGTAAGTTTGTTGGATATCCTAAGCATTCACAAGGGAATATCTTCTATCGCACCGAGGAAAAAAAGGTGTTATTATTTCTCGGCATGACCACCTTTTTTAGAAAAGTAATTTATCTGGAAACAAATTAGTGGTCATGAGATAGAACTGGAAGGAATTCCAGCTAAACAAACTACAGCTGATAATTTGGTAGAACTGAAGGATTCAATAGTTCCCGACGATCCTCAGCCTCTCTGCCGATCTGGTAGGGTTCCTCATCCACCTGAGAGATACTTTGGTTTTCTCTATGATAGTGGGAGCGAGGATTGCATCATGAGATGATGTCCCAACTAGTTTCGAGCAGTCCATCAAGAGTAGGGACTCTATAAGAATGGCTGGATGCTAAGTGATCTGAGATGGAATCTATGTACACCAACAAAGTATGGACTTTGGTTGCTATATCTGAAGGGTTAAACCCCCTTCAGGAGCAGGTATATCTTGAGAAGATTACATGGTATACATGGAAAAGTTGAGACTTTCAAAGCTAGACTTATTGTAAAAGATTCTTGTCATCGACCAGGTGTGGTTTATGTTGAAACCTTTTCTACAGTAGCTATGCTTAAGTCCATACGGATCCTACTTGCCATTGCTACATACCATAACTACGATATCTGGTGGTTGGGTGTCATGACTGCTTTTCTAAATACTGATTTAGAAGAAAGCATCTATAAGTACACAGCCAGAGGGCTTCGTAGACAGTGAGAGCAGCGGAAACGTGTACAAGTTGCTTTACGGGTTAAAGCAGGCATCGCGGAGTTGGAATGTCTATTTTGATGTGGTAGTCAAAGAGTTTGACTTCATAAAAATGGTAGATGAACCTTGTATATACAAAAAGGCGGTAGAGAGTAAGGTGGTCTTCCTCGTATTGTACGTGGAATACATACTCTTGATAGGAAAGGAGTTTCATACGCTACACTCGGTCAATCTCCTCTTATCACAAGGATTCTCCATGTAGAATCAAGGTGATACCTCTTAAATCTTGAGTTTTGGATCTATGAGATAATCTAAATGGATGTTAGGATTCTCACTAGGTGTAGTGAGATGGTATCAATCGATCTTGGGGGAATCACTGGATAGCTTTCAGGGTGGTAAGGTCGACTGAATGTCAGTCACAGGCATTGTCTTTACTCTCACTATAGGGACGATATGTTGGAAGAGTTCCAAGCTAGATACTGTAGCAAACTAGACGATAAAGGCTGGATACATCGCTACCAACGATGCTACCAAAGAGGCAGTCTAAGTGTATATTAGTTCATGAGATGAACTTCTTTCCTACCATTGTGTGACAATGGAGTTGTGGCTTATGCCTAGGAACACCCATCCCATCAGTGATCCAGACATATTCTAAGGCAGTATCACATGATCATGGAGATGGTTGATCTCCAGGGGATCGAGGTTAGGAGAGTAGACTCATAGGATAACACGGCGAATCCACTCACAAAGGCCTTTTCCCAAGAGAAACTTTTATGTGATGGTTGAGTATGGGATACTACAACCACTTCTATATGATGCCCTAGTGCAAGTGGGAGATTGTTAGTTATATGTATGCCCTAGAGGCCATTACTGTACATACGATGTACATTGTAGTGGATGCTTGGACATATATAGGGAAGACTTTCTTGCTCAACATGATAGTATGCTATCTGGTTGCTCTTTATCTTAACATGTACACTGATTGTCTCTCTATTACATGTTCATAAAGCCCTTAGGATGTGTACTTGACTACCTGGATTATGATGTGGATCATACTAGTACGACAAAAGTAGTCCATGAGTACATCCTTTAATGTCCCTAGTCATGGGTGTATCGAGACGGGGCATCGATATACCAGAGTAGACTAGCGTATAACTTTTCGACCCATGTAGATGGGCGATGGATGATCCCATATCCATTATTGTTTGACATCAGAGATGATATACGGGTGCTCAGTGGAGACTGTGTACCCTAGACGGACTCGCCGAGAACTCCCAGATGGTATTATACCTCACGTCAGATGGCAGTTCTCTGGTGACACTGGTACAGGTTAGTCTGTCGACTCGAGATCATCATAGTTCCTTGTGTGATTCCCACTGTGCTTTAATTTCCACCTTACCACGTTCAAGAGAACGTGCAAAACGGTGGTTTTTGGGTACAGTCCTAAGTCACATGGAGGCAATGAGCGATAGGAGGGGATTCGTCTCTCCTGTTATTGGGGGTTGATGTTGCGCTATACTCGATTGGCCATAACAAGAAGTCCCTGGCCAGGGCTGTTTCTGAGATTTACTGGTAAGTGCTACTAGTAGTTTCTCGAACAGTTATGAGCCTCATATCGGCACGACTTATCGAGTTATTGGGGTCTGACGTTTACCACCCCTAGACGAGATATGCGACATATCAGACGAAGAAACCGGACTGTACGGTAGTGTTACTGATTGGATTCGCAGGAGTATGGGCAGGTTTTCTTGTTGATCTTCTGATCGCTCAATACCCGGGTGGCCGTTACGTTTAGCAGACCGCTTGCGGCTTGTGGGTGTTTGATATGATCATCACCTACTGCCGGCGTATTGACGAGTCTTTTGAGTCCTACACAGAGGTTTCCCGGTTCATGTGAAACGGAGTAGGAGCACATATGTGATTTGTGCGGGAACGAAATTAATGCGCGTCTGTGATTCCGCATTCTAATCTCGCTGTTTGTGACATCGGTCGGTTATATGTGATAGAGTCGGGTTATCAGATCAAGTGTTGATTCAATAATTTGTTGCATTTGATATTAGTCGGTTATATATGATATAGCCGGATTATTAAATGAAGTGTTGATTTAATAATTTAATGTATAATTGTATATTTGATATACTAGATTCCATTAACTAATATTAGCTCGCTTAAACATTTATTTTTCTCACTTGTGTGCATTAGTATATATGTGATGCGGGGTGGGTTCTGCGGGGTAGATTCTGCGCACCAACGGACGGCGGCAGAGTAGTGGAAAAGAAGTTCGATGGAGAAGGATCCATCGAAGTGGGTGTGGTGGTGGGTAAAGAAAAGGTAAATGTAGAAATACCGACTTTTGGGTCGATCGAGGGGACGCGGACTAAACGGGCACTAGAATCCCGTGTCCAGCCTATCTTGTACTAAAAAGGGTTAGTACAAGTGGCAGCGTGACTTATAATTTGGGGAATGAATGAATGTGGTGTTTGTTTTGAAAAATGATACGGATTTTTGAAAAGATGATGCAAATCACAACTAATGCAACAAGCAACCCTAAAATCTAGTGGTCACCTAGGTCAAAGCTCTAGACCGCTCCTAACTGCCAAAAGACAAGTCACGGGATAAATCCTCCGCTGCCTCTTTGTCTCCCCTGTGGCCAGGTAAGTGCGAGGTAAGTGGGAAGGTACTCCACTACGTAAGTAGTGGGCCTAATTAATAACCACTAGCCTTAGACACACTTGCCTTAGACACCACAAAAGAAACGCGGATAAGTAATGAATTACCCATGGCCTTCTCTTGTCCTAAGTGAGCGCGATGGACTTTAGAGTCATCTCTAGATATTTTTTAGTTAATGAGGGTAATGCGGATGCAAGTTTGTGATTTTTGGGGCTTAGGAAGGGTAATGAACTCCCCACCTAATCTGAATTTGGCCATGCCCCTTAATTTCCGTATTAATACGCAAACAACCAAAAATCAAAAACACGCACAATTTCTTTTGCTTTTTGCGGTGCTGCGATTTATTTGCAAAGAAAGCTGCAGAAAATTGTTATTTGGAGCATATGAGGAAGGAGATAAGAAAGTTAGAATTATACCTGCAAAATTTCGTACAGAGAGGAAGCTACCAAGCCGTGGATCCGCCGCAGGAGTCGCCTTATGCCGTGGAATCGTGGTCGGTCTAGATGATCACTGCACAAATTTTTCTACAGCTGCTCCTGTTCACCTCAAGAGCTCTCTGGAATGATCTGAAAAAAAATTCGCAAGCTCCACAAATTCCAGATTTCCTCGCAACAAATCACAACAAACCGTTTAGTGTTTTGCGTGAATTTTGATCTCAAAATATAGATGAAATAAACTTTTCAACTCAAATTTCAAAAACGAACGAATTAGCGCACTATCCCCAGTAACGGCGCCATTTGATTGAAACGATTTCCGGATGTGTAGTTGGAAAATGGTATAGAAATCACAACCAAAAATATTTGACCGCAACCAATAACGGTGTCGAATTGTAGCGCGTTAGTAAGTGCGGATCGTCCACAGAGAAAGTGTAATCGTTCGTGTTTTGATTTAGATGAGTTGAAACTTTAAAGAAAAGAAGACAAACAATTCATGATTTGTAAATTGAAGTTCAAGAATTAGAAAAATCTAGTCTAAATCAAGAAACATTAAAAATCAAGAATTGAGAATTTGTGATGATTTCTAAATCAAATATCAAGAATCGAAGTGAGGCTCGTAGGAATCGATCGGATCTATAGATGTGATGAAATCTAGCGATTACATATTCTTATCCATCGATGAATTGATACTAGATCGATGATGATCAACGAGAATTAGGGATTTCTTGTGAAACTAGGGTTTCATCATCTATCCCTTGTTCCTTCGTGGATATCATTCACATTCTAGCCTCTAGTAAATTCAAGAATCGATCGTGGATCCCTAATTTTGAGCGAACACAATCAAGAAAGTATCGCAACGAAACTAGGTTGTCGATTCTTCAATTTGCTAGGGTTTACAAAACTCGTAGGACTTAAGAATCGTTTCAAGATTTGTTATATCATCATTCTATTGATTGTCTCGACTCCTTTACGAGCGGAGTTTTACTCAAACATCATAACAAGAACCACAATCACAAATTGAGATCGAATCGTGATGCAAGAATTTAAAGAAAGCAAGATTAAAGAATTTCACCTTTTATTTATCAACAATTTCGTTACAATTCGCTCAAGAACTACAAGAGAAAGAACTCAATCGTCGATTTGGCTTCTCTCGTCTCCTTGAGTCGCGGATCGGCTTGGATCACTTGCTCGATTGAAGATCGGCTCCGCTCCAAAAAGGTTGAAGGCTTCTTGCTTGATTTGGTACTCGGGATCTTGAATTTGGCTTTGGAATTTGAATTAGGGTCTACAAGTTGTGTCACTCAACTTGTAGGTGGAAGATGAAGAGAGGAGAAGAACAAGACCAACCCAAAACCCTAGATCAAGGATTCCTTTTATAAGCCATCCAAAACCCTAGATCTAGAATTCAAATTTCAAATTTCCCTCCAAAATGAACAACTTTTCCCTCCAAAATGAACTACCTCATTTGAATTTTCCCTCTAAAATGAACTACCTCATATGAATTTTCCTTCCAAAATGAACTACCTCATTTGAATTTTAACTCCAAAATGAGGTTGTTAGAAAGAATCTTCTAGAAGAAGTTTGTTGGAGGGAATATTCTACAATGAGGTTGTTACAAGGAGACTTCTAGAAGAAGGTTGTTATAAGGAGGCTTCTAGAAGAAGTTTGTAGGAGCGAATATTCTAGAATGAGGAATATTCTTGGGTAAGGTTGTTAGGCCGAGCCTTCTGGATGAAGCCGCATGGTCATTCTGGAGTCTTTTAGAACCTGAGCCGTTAAAGGGAGGCACGTGAGGAAATTCGAAGCGCTGACGTCAATATACAGCCGTGGATCCGTGGCGGGAATGGGCCTTTTGCCGCGGATCCGTGGCGGAATGGAGGCCTCTGTGTATGAACTTTCTGGAATATTCTTGTACTGACTTCTTGGCACTTTTGTTATATGTGGAATCCTCTTTTGCTTTCTTGATTTCTGCCAGATCTCAAGTCTTGGACTTGGCGTATTTTTCTCAGCACTTTTAACAGTTTTGGCTTTTCTCCTGCAATTTCCTTCACAGATTCCCGAAACAAGTGTTGCGCTACACAAAGATGATGCGATGCCATGATAAACACTCAATTTCCCTCAGATATGTGATTACAGTAATAACATGTCATGCAAATGTTGAATAAAGGAAAGTACAGTAGCAGGTACAATCACTATGTGAAGCAATAGTAACATGACAATAATATGCAATAGGGATATGAGAATGTGAATATGCAACTATCATAAGGGTACACTAACAGGTACTACCAATATATGAATCTGTGCATAAAATAGATAAGTGTGAGGTATGGGGTGGAATATGTCATTTCCATGGAAACCTAATATCGTGGCAGGATCACAATCCATCAAGACACTCAAATCCACAATTTCCTCAAATCAGACCCCCAAACTGGGCTCTCACAACATATAATTCTCACATCAACTCAATCTACTATATCGAATAGCCCTTTTATATCTCGAATGTACAAATCAACAATCTCTTTCATATCCAATATCCAATGTCAATGAATCACCTATATCCTAAGTCGAATCTCAAGTAAGTTTCTAACATCCTAAAGGTATATATATATTTGCAGAAATAAATATGATGGGGGCAATACACATATATTAGCGTCCCATTCCACTAATATTGGTGTAAGGGTATATATAACAACGGCTAATCCCCTGTTATATATACAAAGGTATTAAAGGAAATATCATGAAAACAATGTGCCAAGCATCGACACAGAAATCCTGATAGGTACGGATCATACGCTGTCTCGAAAGCACGAGTGCCTAGCTCTGACCCTCGCCTTTCACGTATGCATACGTACAAGACTCCGGTCGGTATCCCCAAGATAACCGCCGAGTAAAAGGTAATATCACCGGACGGTATGGTTCCCCTGACAGGCTCACCGTCTAACAAATCCAGCGATCCGTTCTCGCCCCGGGGTACCTCCGGGCCCCACCATGTACCCTCATGCGGCCTCTACGCTTCCTCGCATGGGGTATAAATAATCAGCACCGATAAAACCCATGGTGGATGCGCAAATATCATATCAAGGAAACCGGCTTTTTCAATGTATGCATAATTTCATGAACTCCCGCGGTTCCCAAATCCAGAAAACATCATGTAAAATCCAACTAAACAATGCGCAATCCAGGAATAAACATATGCTATATATCTGAAATGCGAGCATATAAATGAGAATATGTAGCTGAAACCAGATGTATGCGAAACCAATAAGGTACAGCTAAGTAATATCAGTAAAGGTAAATATGTGACTGCAACTGAATATGTGTGTAACATACAGGTGTAGCAATGTATATGTATCTACCTATAAGAACTGATGTCGTATACCCCCCTGGGTATAAGCAAAACATGTAGGATATCCCCCCCGGTATAAGTACAATATATGCAAGGTATACCTGTAGCTGTATCGCAAGGTATATATGTACCTATCACTAAAGGTATGATACACTATAGGTATACCGATAAGCTAGATGTCATGTGTGATAAGAAATAGTATCTATAATGGTTAGTGTGTGACATGGCAATTATTGACGGTGTGTGTGTAGCGTACAATCCGTGCTCGTGCAACATGAACCGTCAATAATGTGTGCTGTGCCCTACGGCTACTAGTCACAGTACAACTATATCTAAGTAAAATAGGGTAAAGGCGCAATTCTAACAATGACGTAGAATATACGACAAGTATTTGAATCCTAGCACAACGCATAACGCCATACGGGCGATTCCCCTGTAGATGTTAAATCTACTCACCTACGCTCCACGCTAGGTGAATCCTACAACCTGCTCCCCCCTGTAGTAGTGTCCGTAGTCCCTGCCTGCAAACCTGCAAATAAGACACGGAAATCATATATAAGCCAAATATTCCGCGAAACGCGATATCGAACCAAAACGAGAAACTCGCGTCGCGAACTAAACGCGCGTGTGCACGATACGCTGAATCGTATGAGTACGCGTCTAAAACCATCGCGACACGCCGCGATACGCTGGATCATAGAACCCTCTCACGTATCGCGCGTATCGCGCAAACACAACGAACACCAAATACGATATATTGCCCCAGATTATCCAACAGGTCAAATCTTGCAAAACTAGACATTCCAAAGCACTAGACAACACTGCAGACAACCCTAGCCAAAACCCCAACACCCCAGACCCCAACTTGGCCGTAAATTGCGGCCAAACCCGTTAAATCTGTGGCCTGGAACAAGAATGAGGGGCTCGTGTACTGGTGGTGGTATCTAAACCTAGTGAGCATGCCCCAGTTTTCTCAATTTTGTTTTGAAGGATCCGGGTCAAAAGCAGATCTCAGAAGTCACAAATATCGCTTTAAAATCACCAATTTGCACAAAACACAAACCCTATGGTATTTTAGTGTAATCTGGGGTTAAACTCAGTTAAAGTAACCCTAACAACACTAAAATAGGCTAGGTTAACTAACACAATCACCACTTATCCAAAAGTCCACACAAAACACCTTAATTTGCACTAAACTCACTAATTAACACAAACCGACACCAAACTACGCACAAGATAGCAATAAAGGGAATTGGGTCTAAGAGTTATACCCTAAAGACCCCCAAGAAGCAGGTGAAGAAGTGGAGAAGAGTTTCTGTAGGTTGTTGGAGCTCCTGCTACTGCTGTTGCTGCCTGCTGCTCCTGCTGCTGCTGATGATGATGATGATGATGCTGTTGCTGATGATGATGATGCTGCTGCTGCTACTGAAGGCTGCTGCTTCTGCTGATGATGCAGGTAAGTGTGTGTGTGTGTGTTTGAGAGTGAGGGAAATGAGAGTGAGAGTGGGAAATGAGAGAAACAAACAACCCCCTCCTTCTCACTCTCTCTCACTTCATTAAAAAGGCATGGCTCACCATGTAGCCCATGCTCCCTCTCTCTCTCTCAAAAGTCAACATTCAACCATAATAAAACCCTTTTAACTTCATTTTTCATTTTCTTTTTAAAAGAACAACCATAACTATTTTTAAACCCAAAACTCCTAACAATAATAAAATTAGATTAAGCAATGGTTAAACCACAATTAACACCCTAGTTTACATGCACAAGTGTGTGTGTGCCTAGAAAAATTCTAATAAAATACTCATTAAATAGGATAAAATATTTGAATCTTAATTTGGTAAACTTTTTATTAAAAACCACACATTAAAATATAATTAGCTACAAAACACATTCTAAGGTGTTACAGGGTGTATACTTGTTCATGAGATGAACTTCTTTCCTACCATTATGTGACAATGGAGTTGTGGCTTATGCATAGGAACCCCCGTCCCATCAGTGATCCAGACATATTCTAAGACAGTATCACCGGATCATGGAGATGGTTGATCTCCAGGGGATCGAGGTTAGGAGAATAGACTCATAGGACAACACGGCAGATCCACTCACAAAGGCATTTTCCCAAGAGAGACTTTTATGGGATGGTTGAGTATGGGATACTACAACCACTGCTATATGATGGCCCTAGTGCAAGTGGGAGATTGTTAGTTATATGTATGCCCTAGAGGCTATTACTGTACATGCGATAAACATTGTAGTGGATACTTGGACATATATAGGGAGGACTTTCTTGCTCAACATGATAGTATTCTATCCGGTTGCTCTTTATCTTAACATGTACACCGATTATCTCTCTGTTACATGTTGGTAAAGCCCTTAGGATGTGTACTTGACGACCTGGATTATAATGCGGATCATACTAGTGGGACAAAGGCAGTCCATGAGTACATCTTTTAAAGTCCCTAGTTGTGGGTGTATCGAGACAGGGCATCAATATACCAGAGTAGACTAGCGTATACCTTCTCGACCTATGTAGATGGGCGATGGATGATCCCATATCCATTGGTGTTTGGCATCAGAGATGATAAACGGGTGCTCAGTGGAGATTGGGTACACTGGACGGACTCGCCGAGAACTCCCAGATGGTATTATATCTCACGTCGGATGGCAGTTCTCTGGTGACACTGGTACAGGTTAATCTGTCGACCCGAGATCGTCATAGAGTCTTGTGTGATTACCACTATGCTTTGATTTCCACCATACCATGTTTAAGAGAACGTGCAAAACGGTGGTTTTTAGGTACAGTCCCAAGTCACATAGAGGCAATGAGCAATAGGAGTGGATTCGTCTCTCCCGGTATTTGGGTTTGATATTGCGCTGTGCTCGATTGGCCATAATAGGAAGTCCCTGGCCAGGGCTGTTTCTGAGATTTACTGGTAAGTGTTACGAGTAGTTTCTCGACCAGTTATGATCCTTATATCGGCACGACTTATCGAGTTATTGGGGCCTGACGTTTACCACCACTAGATGAGATATGCGACATATCAGACGAAGAGACCGGACTGTACGGTAGTGTTACTGATTGGATTCGCAGGAGTATGAGCAGGATTGCTTGTTAATCTTCTAATCGCTCAATACCCGGGTGGCCGTTACGTTTAGCAGACAACTTGCGGCTTGTGGGTGTTTGATATTATCATCACCTACTGCCGGCGTATTGAGGAGTCTTTAGAGTCCTACACAGAACTTTCCTGGTTCATGCGTAACGGAGTAGGAGCACATATATGATATGTGCGGGACCGAGATTAATGCGCATATGTAATACCGCATTCTAATCTCGCGGTTTGTGACATCGGTCGGTTATATATGATATAGCCAGAATATCGGAACAAGTGTTGATTCGATAAGTTGTTCCATTTGATATTAGTCGGTTATATATGATATAGCCGGATTAATTAATCATGTGTTGATTTAATAATTTAATGTATAAATGTATATTTGATATACTAGATTACATTAACTAATATTAGCTCACATAAACATTTCTTTTTCTCACTTGTGTGCATTAGTATATATGTGATATATATTAGGGTGTCATGGTAGATGCCACATGAGACATGGGTGTATGAGACTTACACCATACTAATAATAATGATAAGGTTTTATTTATCTAATGTAAATAAAAATTAATGGAGTTTAGTCACATGGTTATAGCTTGGAGAAGCTTGTGGAACCATTGACCAAATCCACTCCTTTTATTTTACTTGTAGATATTTATTAACCTAACCATTATTGTTAGCCATGGTTTAATCTCTACATGGGTTAGTGTATGACACTAACTCACCCATGGTTGCTATTCTCACCTCTTTAGTTCATTCTCATCTCTTCACTTCATCTTCTTCATCCTTAAGAAAAAGATTTCTAGCTTTTGGAAAAGTGAGAAAATATTGTGAGAAAAATAAATCTAAAGTGAGCCCGTTTCCTACTTCATCCTTCTCTACTACTTGCCATTTAGTTTAGGGTGTTTGCTTCACTAATTTGATAATTAGTGAAGAGGTAGCATGAGCTTGAGTCTCCTCGACGTAGATCGTCTTCGGCCACGAAGTCTTCGAGCAAGCTTGTTCATTTCTCCGGGAGAACCCTTTCTACAGTTCGGGAGATCACAACTCGCATTGAAGGGACTACTACATGGAGTTTTTGAAATGAAGGATCGTTCTACAAAGGTTGTATTCCTCATTCACTTAGATGTAAAGTAGTTTACATATCGTATCGTCGCATTTTCTAGTAAAGATTCTATGGTTAGGGTTAGCTAGAACGGAATTTTTTTGAAATTGGCATGGACGATGCCTCCCGAAACCTTGCTTCCATGCTAGGAAACCCAACAAGGCCAACACGAGGCACTTGGCATTCACACAGTCTTTTTCCCTTATCTTACGGATATCTTCCGCGACGGTGGAATCTGAACCTGCGACGGCATGGGCTTTAGTAGTAAGAAGGTGGTCCACCTTGTCATAGAGAATGGATATCTGGACAAACCTTTAGCAATCAATATAGTCTGGTTTAGTCAACTTATTATCTAACTGTAACCTAATCTGGTCATCTGGTCGCTGCAATTAGGAGAGAGAAAAGAAAACACTCAGCATGATGCTCTTGCAAGTTTAGATTGGTTTTTAGTTTATCTAAACAGGATGGCTCCCACTGTTTCTCGAATCCTTCCTCAAACCATAAAAGAAGAATTTGTCAGGATTAATCACACCCTACAATACTTGCTTAACCTTTCAGCCAGGATGGTGTTGGTACTTTGTCACGCCCGCTTCCCAGAGTACGCTAAGATAGGCACGTGACAGAGCCAACCATGCTACCCGTGGATAGGAAATATCCTCCCACAGTCACATTTCGGCTGTAGAGATATCAAGAACAATAATAATACTATCTAATAAATGTCCATAAGCCAGAATAAACGAGTCAAGAATAAAATAGTGCGGAAGCAAAAGATCCAATACAAGAATAAACTGGAATGTACGTCCCATAATGCGAGCTCACATCAGGAATGAAAATACTGAAAGGAAAAATAAACTAACTACTAACAAGTCTCACTGCTCGGCCTGCTCACTGGAAAACTCCTGCTCGGCCTGCAGCAAAGGTAAGGAATCTGGGCCATGCAAAACCCAGACGTCAGGGCGTCATAATATGAAGCAATAATACATCAAGTAGCAAGTCATGCAGGTATGAGTATAAACGGTAAGATAGGTATAACGGCAATATAAATGAGGACAGTTAGGGTAATGTTTAGTGAGTAATCTAGACTGGTCTACTGGGTTAATCACTCTCAAGTCTTTTGAAATCAATTTGATGAATTATCGATGTAACTCAATAGTATCCCGTGCGTGCCCGGGACCACGGTGAAGATTCTCGGGCATAATCCGAGACATGCCGCTAGGCAGTAATAGGTGGTATATAACGATGAGTGATGTCAGTATCATCACCCCAGGGCTGGCCTAGCCTGTAAGCCTGATCAGTAAAGGTATCGAACTGTCGAGTTACAAGTCAGGTTTCATCATTGATTTCCCCATACCCCCAGGTTATGTGTTTAAGTCGGGTATTGATAAATCTAGAGCTAATGCCAACACAGGATTAAGCAAGTACAGGTTTGTCTGAATACACAACAGGAAATGTCTGTAGGGACAACAGGTCAAGATTGTTGGCATTAGTAACAAGATCAGGTAACAGGTCAAGCTATGGTACATCAGGTCAAGTCAGGTAGTGTATATAGATCCAATCATGTCAAGAAGTGCACGGTATCAAGTCGTATCAAGTAGCAGTGTATCAACTCATATCAGGGGGTGCACGAATGTCACGTGGGTGCTAATAATCAAACTATAATAAGCATTGGGTACACTAAAACAAGTATAGGGTACCAATGTAACAATAAAATGGAATAGTGTGATGTGGTATGCAAATAGGTATAAATTCAAACACATGGATGCACAGTTATCGATTAGGGTTAAGATTATAGTTCCAATATTAATTAGGATGCACTTTATTAAACATGGAATATTAATATGACATTATTATGCACTAATATGATCTAAGGATGCAATTATATATATATTAGGCGAGATGGATGCAAACGGGTGTCCGAAAGATTACAAACTATAAAATGGTACTATGGGATGTACAAATAAGCACTATGTGATATAAATATGGATATGGGTACAGTGTAATGTAATCTAATTTGCAACAAGATATGTTTTCATGTTCTAGATCTAAAATGATATAAACGGAATACCGAAATGTTAAAATGAAATATGGGGCACTAGATTTAAACAGCAGGTTTAATATGTATTTAAATAAGTATGTAATAATTTAAATAACATGTAGCAAGATTAACTTGACTACACGGATCAAGAAACGGGGTGTACGGAACGTCTCACGTCGGCGGAAAAAAAGGTGCGACGCGCGCACGGTACATGGAACAGATCCAAACAACGCACAAGGTGATCACACGAGTCAGGTATGCTCGCTGGGTCGTCAGGATCGTCGACGGGACACTCGGTTTCCGGCGAACTAAAAAGGCAGTGAACAAATAAAGAAATGAAAAACATCGAAAGAAAGAAGAAGAGATGACTGGAAGGAGGAAGAAAGAGAATGAGAAGAGGAAGCTCCCTGTGGTCTGCGGAGAGGGTCGCGAGGGTATCGACGACGTCGACGGAGCTCCGGCGAGGTAACCTGCAGGGGACAGAGGGTTTTTAAAACGAACAGAATGAAGGAAAGAAAGAAAGAAGGAAGGAAGAAGGAAGAAGGGGGTGCTAGGCTCACTGTTGCGCCGGATTTGGGACGAGGGCGACGACGAGATCTCTCCGGCGAACCCCGTCGGTGGTGTAAATGGGTGCAGGGGCTTTGGTTCGTTCTCGGGTGTGTGCAAGTCTCGGGTGATGAGAGAGGAGGCGGATGCGATGAGGATGAGTAGGCGGCGAGGTCGTGAATAAAATCGTCGTCGGGCTTTAGGCGACGGCGAGGTGGAGGCGGCGGCTAGGGTTTGCAGTCGGGGGTTTTGTTAAAGAAGAAGGAAGAAAGAAATAATATAGGGGGAGAGAGAATATAGCGAGATGAGAGAGAGAGAGATTCTGAGAGAGAGGAGATCGAGAGGAGAGAGAGAATGTGTGTGAACAGTAAAGAGAGATAAAATTGTTTTTATTCGGGGGAGAGAGAAAAGAAGAGGGGAGGAGAGAGAGAGAGAGGTAAAGAAAGGAGAGAGAAAGAGAAAGAAAGGGGGAGAGAAAGAGTGAGAGAAAATGAGTGGGGCCTAAGTATCAGAGGAAGGGATGGTTTGCACTGGAAATAAATCTGTTTCGATTTTAAATTTTAAAGAAATGTTCCAGTTGGCTGAGGAAATTCTTTAGGCTGTTAACTAAAAATTAAATGAATTTTAAAAATTTAAATAGTTAGAATTTTGGCGAGATAATAAAGTATTTCAAAACGCGCCCGGGTCTGGTCCAAAATTTCAGATTTTAAATACGAAAAATAAATGCGACTTCCAAATTTTAAAATGAATGCTTAAGTAACGAAATTGCATACCCCCAAGAACGGACGCACGTACGTGCGCGCGTAGCTGTCCAAACACGTCCGTTTCCCTGAACGGGATGAGAACAAGATGTGCGGACGCTACCACGGGGTTAGGTTATCAAGCATGCTATGAAATGCAATTTTAATTTATTTAACATGACCTAAAATGTTATATGTAGAATATGCGATGCTAGATGAAATGCCAGTATGCAGTATACACTAGATGCACGTGTCTATTTAACAAGCCAGGGTAGTTTATAAATGTGAATCAAATTAGTTCTAGCAAGCGGGTCAGGTCGAATGCAATGTCAAATGTAAAATACCATCCGCACCCAAACACGATAAATCATTAAAATACCACATATATAATAAATACGGGAACTGTAATTGGTATAAATGAACTCGGTTGTTACATTATACCCAACTACAAAAAGAATTTCGTCCTCGAAATTCCAAGAACAAGAAAAGATAAGCAATCAAGAAAGCACAAGAATAAATATGGAAACTTCTGCCGGATTTTATCTTCTTATTCCCAAGTTGATTCTCCATATAAGTGATTTCCCTAAGAAATAAGTACAAGTGGGATAACTTTTTTCTTAAGAACCTTTTCCCTTCGATCCACAATCGACATCGGTCGCTCCTCAAAAATCAAATCTTCTCAGACAGTCAGCTCTGAATGATCCAGCACGTGTGTTTCATCTCGAACATATTTACGGAGTTGAGATACATGAAACACGTCATGAATATTCGTCAAGGATTGCGGTAACGCCAATCGATACGCTACTTCTCCAACACACTCCAAAATCTCAAAAGGTCCAACGAATCGAGGACTAAGCTTTCCTTGACTTCCGAAACGAATCACCATTCTAGTCGGTGATATCTTTAAGAACACCAAATCACCAACGGCGAATTCTAGAGGTCTTCTCGATGTATCAGCCCAACTCTTTTGTCGGTCTTGTGCGACTTTCATATGATTCCGAATAGTGTTAACCTTCTCAACTGTTTGCACGATCAAATCTGGTCCCAACAATCTTCGTTCTCCAACATCGTCCCAACAAACAGGTGAATGACACTTGCGACCATATAAAGCTTCGAATAGAGCCATCTGAATAGTCGCCTGGAAATTGTTGTTGTAAGAAAACTCCACCAAATGTAGATGATCCTCCCATTAACCCTTGAAGTCTAACATGCAAGCTCTCAACATGTCTTCAAGAGTTTTGATCGTTCTCTCTGACTGGCCATCTGTCTGAGGATGATAAGCTGTGCTAAACTTCAATCGAGTCCCCAAACTTTCCTGTAAGCTCCTCCAGAAGTGTGATAAGAAACGAGTGTCACAGTCGGACACGATGCTCACCGGTACTCCATGCAATCTTACAATCTCCTGCATGTACCGTCCTGCCAAAGCTTCTGTTGATTGACCAACTCGAAATGGGATGAAATGAGCCGCCTTGGTCAATCGATCAACAATCACCCAAACTGCATTGTTGCCTTTTGGACTCCGCAGTAGAGTTGTCACGAAATCCATGGTTATATGTTCCCACTTCCATTGAGGGATCGGAAGTGGTTGCAATAAACCAGCAACCCTTTGATGCCCAGCCTTAACTTGCTGACACACCAAGCACTTTGATACAAAGCGCGCAATCTCCCATTTCATGCCTTCCCACCAGAAATGCTGTCGTAGATCTCGGTACATCTTCGTGCCTCCTGGATGTACGGAATATGCTGAATTGTGCGCATCTTTCATAACATCTTCGCGAATATCTCCCTTTGGCACACACAAACGGCTACCATATCGCAACGAACCATCTTCATGAATCAACAAGTCCGTTCGAAGTCTAGCCTCAACCTGTTCTCGAAACTTTTGCAATCTAGGGTCTTGTAACTGTGCTGCTTTAATACTTTCGATCAACAACTATTGTACTTGCAACTACATCAATTGTCCCGAAGAATGCGGTAGCACAACTTCCGAATCGAATCTCTGAAAGTCTTCAATAAGTTCCTTTTGTGTAGTCAACATCTGAATTGCTGGCAACCGACTAAGCGCATCCGGCACAACCTTAACTTTCCCCGGATGGTATTTAAGATCAAGATCGTACTCAGCCATCAGCTCCAACCATCTACGATACCTCATATTTAGCTCCTTCTATGTGAACACGTACTTTAGGCTTTTGTGATCGGTGAAAACTTCGACTCTTTCGCCCAATAAGTAGTGTCTCCAAATCTTCAAAGTGAAAATCACAGCTGCTAGCTCCAAATCATGAGTTGGGTAATTCTTCTCATGGGTTTTCAACTGCCTCGATGTGTAATCTATAACCTTCCCATGCTGCATCAAAACACATCCCAATCCCTTTTCCAGATGCATCGCTGTGAATCACCAATCCTCCGGAACCGTCTGGTACCGTCAAAATAGAAGCGGAAATCAACCTCTGCTTCAATGCCTCAAAAGCTGACGCACATTTATTCATCCAAAAAAATGCTATCTCCTTGCGCGTAAGCTTGGTCAAGGCTCAGTCAAACGAGCAAAATTCTCCACGAACCGTCTGTAATACCCGGCAAGTCCAAGAAAACTTCTGATCTCAGCAACGTTTTTCGGAATCGGCCAATCTCGAACTGCAGCAATCTTCTCGGGATCAACGACGATTCCATCTCCGGACACGACATGCCCCAAAAACTTCACTTCTTCAAGCCAAAACTCGCACTTGCTCATCTTTGCATATAATCTTTCTTACCTCAATGTCTGCAGTGTGATCTTCAAGTGTTCTGCGTACACTTCAATTGTCCTCGAGTAAACCAGAATATCATCAATGAACACCACTATAAACTGGTCCAAGAATGGTGAAAAGATTCGGTTCATCAAGTCCATAAATATCACTAGTGCATTCGTTACTCCGAAGGGCATCACTAAATACTCGTAATGTCCATACCGAGTTCGGAACGCAGTCTTGCAAATATCTTCTGATTTAACTCGGACCTGATGATATCCGGATCGCAAATCCAGCTTCAAGAATACCCTCGCGCCACTAAGCTGCTCGAACAAATCGCCAATGCGAGGGATCGGGTACCTGTTCTTAATAGTCGCCCGGTTTAATTCTCGATAATCGAAGCACATCCTCCTTGTGACATCTTCTTCTTTACTAGAAGAACTGGAGTTCCCCACGGTGAGTTGCTGCTGCGAATCCAACCCTTCTCTAGCAATTCGGTAACCTGCTTATTTATTTCTTCCAACTCCACTGGTGCCATCGGATAGTACGCCTTTGAGATTAACGCTGCACCAGGAACAAGATCGATCACGAACTCCACATCTCGTTTTGGTGGTAAATCTGAGATGTCCTCAAACATGTCCATGAAATCTCGAACTACCATTGGCGCTTCTTCCTTATCAACTTCCATCGACGAAGGAACATTATTTTGTCGGCCTAGCCCTAAACTCGACTGGCCCGACAGAACTGCTTCCTCAAGCAAAAAAAAGAACTCTGGATTTTCGGGAATCTGGAAAATCACTTTCTTTGCCCTACAATCAATGTGAGCGTGGAAAGTGCCGAGAAAATCCATTCCCAAGACAACTTCATAACTACCGGTATTAAACATCGAAGAATCTGCGAATAACTCCCGTCCGCAAATAGCTTCAAAACAATCCTTACACCCTCTATTAGTTATGATTTTCCCATTCCCAGTGTGTATGTCCCAATAACTAAACAGGGTCGTGCAAGTAATCGAGTGTGTAGTAATAAATTTGGACGACATAAATCAATGGGCTGCACTAGAATTGAATTACGCTAATGCGAGAAAACCATGAACAAGTAGGGTACCTGAAACGACTTCCTCTGAAGCTTTTGCCTCTTCAGCCGTCAAGGTAAAAGCTTGAGCCTGATTATCTCTCTGAGTTAATTGCTCCTGCTCCGGAAACTGCTTTTGCGGTGGCTCCTGAGTATCTTCTTTCAATCTTAGTTTTGACGGACAAGTATCAATGGTATGATCAGTTGATCCACAAATAAGACAAAGTCTAAGTCTCCTTCGACAATCTCTCCAGAAATGACCCGTTCGTTGGCAGTAATCGTACAACACCCTTCCCTTTTGCTTGGGCAACACTGGCCTCCGAACATTCTCTTTCTTATGAAGCTTCGACGGACAAGCATTGATAGTGTGATCCGCCGCTCCACAATTTAAACAGAGTCCATGCTTCCTTCGACACTCCCTTTGCACATGTCCTCGTAAATGGCAAAAGTCACAAATCACGCTCCTTCTCCGATCAGTAGCGACTGTTTTCTTCATTGGTGCCATGCCACGTCGGTTCACCGGAATACCTCTACGTACGGGCGTTTGGTTTGGTGCAAACGCCGGTTTCGGCTCGGTCTGCGGCTTGTGGTCCTCTAGTAAGTCACGAATTACTCCAAGCAAAGTGGCGTCATCCATATGCCTCTAACACGATTGTAGATTCCAGGCTTCCATGATCCTGCAACCAAGACACCAAGAAGATTAGTATGCTAAAAAAGATTCAAAACTTGCGATGAATGATGATCATGAATCAAGGATATGAATCAAAACTAGAACTCCAAGTTACTTAAATAGAGTACCGCATTCTAACCATGCTACAGTTCATAGTTACAATCACATAACTCCACTCAAGTCGCTCAAATTTTAGAGATAAACAATAGGGAACCAAAAGTTTCAAGTCGAGATGCAAAAGAAGTTTGCATATCATCAAGGTAAGGATCGGGAGGGAGTTAAGATTCAAGAATGGCAAGATGGTAAAGTGGCAGGACATGTTCCTAATCCCGAGTATTATGATTCATGTATTGGGTCCAATACCCAACTACAAAAAGAATTAAACCCGAATAACCTAGATCCTATGGCTCTGATACTAAACAAACCCTATCACGTCCCGCTTCCCAGAGTACGCTAAGATAGGCACATGACATAGCCAACCATGCTACCAGTGGTTAGGAAAAATCCTCCCACAGTCATATTACAGCTATAGAGATATCAAGAACAATAATAATAATACTATCTAATACATGTCCATAAGCCAGAATAAACGAGTCAAGATTAAAATAGTGCGGAACCAAAAGATCCAATACAAGAATAAAATGAAATGTACGTCCCATAATGCGGGCTCTCATCAGGAATGAAAATACTGAAAGGAAAAATAAACTAACTACTAACAAGTCTCACTGCTCGGCCTGCTCACTGGAAAACTCCTGCTCGGCCTGCAGCAAAGGTAAGGAATCTGGGACATGCAAAACCTAGACGTCAGGACGTCATAATATCAAGCAATAATACATCAAGTAGCAATTCATGCAGGTATGAGTATAAACGGTAAGACAGGTATAACAATAATATAAATGAAGACAGTGAGGGTAATGTGTAGTGAGTAATCTAGACTGGTATACTGGGTTAACTACTCTCAAGTATTTTGAAATCAATTTGATGAATCATCGATGTAACTCAATAGTATCCCGTGCGTGCCCGGGGCCACTGTGAAAATTCTCGGGCTGAATCCGAGACATGCCGCTAGGCATTAATAGGTGGTATGTAACGATGAATGATGTCAGTATCATCACCCCGGGGCTGGCCTAGCCCGTAAGACTGATCAGTAAAGGTATCGAACTGTCGAGTTACAATTCAGGTTTCATCATTGATTTCCCCATACCCCCAGGTTATGTGTTTAAGTCAGGTGTTGATAAATCTGGAGCTAATGCCAACACAGGATTAAACAAGTGCAGGTTAGTCTGAATACACAACAGGAAATGTCCGTAGGGACAACATGTCAAGATTGTTGGCATTAGTAACAAGATCAGGTAACAGGTCAAGCTATGGTACATCAGGTCAAGTCAGGTAGTGTATATAGATCCAATCATGTCAAGAAGTGCACGGTATCAAGTTGTATCAAGTCATGTCAGGGGGTGCACGAAAGTCACGTGGGTGCTCATAATCAAACTATAATAAGCATTGGGTACCCTAAAACAAGTATGGGGTACCAATGTAACAATAAAATCGAATAGTGTGATGTGGTATGCAAATAGGTATAAATTCAAACACATGGATGCACAGTTATCGATTAGGGTTAAGATTATAGTTCCAATATTAATTAAGATGCACTTTATTAAATATGGAAAATTAATATCACATTATTATGCACTAATATGATCTAAGGATGCAATTATATATATATATATATATATATATATATTAGGCGAGATGGATGCAAACGTGTGTCCGAAAAGTTACAAACTATAAAATGGTATTATGGGATGTACAATTAAGCACTATGTGATATAAATATGGATATGGGTACAGTGTAATGTAATCTAATATGCAACAAGAAATGTTTTCCTGTTCTAGATCTAAAATGATATAAACGAAACATCGAAATGTTAAAATGAAATATGGGGCATAGGTTTAATATGTATTTTAATAAGTATGTAATAATTTAAATAGCATGTTGCAAGATTAACTTGCCTAGACGGATCAAGAAACAGGGTGTACGGAACGTCTCGCGTCGGCGGAAAAAAAGTCGCGACGCGCGCACGGTACACGGAACTGTTCCAAACAACGCACAAGCTGATCACACGAGTCAGGTATGCTCGCTGGGTCGTCGGGATCGTCGACTGCACGCCCGGTTTCCGGCGAACTAAAAAGGCAGTGAACAAATAAAGAAAAGAAAAACATGGAAAGAAAGAAGAAGAGAAGACTGGATAGAGGAAGAATGAGAATGAGAAGAGGAAGCTCACTGTTGTCTGCGAAGAGGGTCGTGAGGGTGTCGACGACGTCGACGAAGCTCCGGTGAGGTAACTTGCAGGAGACAGAGGGTTTTTAAAAAGAACAGAATGAAGGAAAGAAAGAAAGAAGGAAGAAAGAAGGAAGAAAGAAGGAAGAAGGGGGTGCTAGGCTCACTATTGCGCCGGATTTGGGACGAGGGTGATGACGAGATCTCTCCGGCGAACCCTGTCGGTGATGTAAAGGCGTGCAGGGGTTTTGGTTCGTTCTCGGGTGTGTGCAAGTCTCGGGTGATGAGAGAGGAGGTGGATGCGATGAGGATGAGGAGGCAGCGAGGCCGTGAATAAAATCGTCGTCGGGCTTTGGGCGATGGCGAGGTGAAGGCGGCGGCTATGGTTCGCAGTCGTGGGTTTTGTTAAAGAAGAAGGAAGAATGAAATAATATAGGGAGGGAGAGAGAGAATATAGCGAGATGAGAGAGAGAGAGATTGTGAGAGAGAGAGAGGAGAGAGAGAGGAGAGAGAGAGTGTGTGTGAACAGTAAGGAGAGATAAAATTGTTTTTATTTGGGGGAGAGAGAAAGGAAGAGGGGATGAGAGAGAGAGTGGTAAAGAAAGGAGAGAGAAAGAAAAAGAAAGGGAGAGAGAAAGTGTGAGAGAAAATGAGTGGGGCCCAAGTATCAGAGGAAGGGATGGTTTGCGCTGGAAATAAATCTGTTTCGATTTTAAATTTTAAAGAAATATTTTAGTCGGCTGAGGAAAATCTTTAGGCTGTTAACTAAATGTTAAACGAATTTTAAAAATTTAAATAATCAGAATTTTGGCGGGATACTAAAGTATTTCAAAACGCGCCCGGGTCGGGTCCAAAGTTTCAGATTTTAAATACGAAAAATAAATGCGACTTCCAAATTTTAAAATGAATGCTTAAGTAACGAAATTGCATACCCCCAAGAACGGACGCACGTACGTGCGCGCGTAGCTGTCCAAACACGTCCGTTTCACTGAACGAGATGAGAACAAGATGTGCGGACGCTACCACGGGGTTAAGGTATCAAGCGGGCTATGAAATGCAATTTTAATTTATTTAACATGACCTAAAATGTTATATGTAGAATATGCGATGCTAGATGAAATGCCAGTATGCAGTATACACTAGATGCACGTGTCTATTTAACAAGCCAGGGTAGTTTATAAATGTGAATCAAATAAGTTCAAGCAAGCGGGTCGGGTCGAATGCAATGACAAATGTAAAATACCATCGGCACCCAAACACGGTAAATCATTAAAATACCACATATATAATAAATACGAGAACTGGAATTGGTATAAATGAACTCGGTTGTTAAATACATAGAGGGTGGTTTTTCGACGCTTTCGCGAAGTTCCTTAATTAAATAACCTCCATTCCCTGGAGGCGTAACCCCGATAACACCGTTCTAGACACCTACTTGGTTTATAGCATTGATTGTATTGGTGAAATATTTCCCGAGGAGTAGCGGATATTCACAGTAGGATCGGGATCCAAATATCATTATGTGATAATCCTAAAGGAATCCTATTAACATTATCACACTCCAAATGGTATGCAGCACCAGCAAGTTTCAGTTTCGTTAGAAACTCCAGATGTGGATTTTTGCCCCATGTTCTTATGACCTTGACGAAGGCCAACAAATCATAAGTCACATGTCAAGTTCTACCCATCATTGTCCGGGTTAATTTGAACCCACCAGTATATACCCTTGACGAAGGCCAACAAAGTAATACGACTGTCTCAAACCAACGCATCTATCTATGCTACATATGAATACCAAGCAGCTACCAATCACTATGCCTTAACAAAGGCCAACAAACATAGCTTGAATACTATTGAATATTCATATGAAATGATGGAGGGCTACGAATGGTTTCGGCGAAACCGTGAACATAGTGAGCTTGATATGATCGAAGGAACCTAATAGCTTGTTAAAGGAGTGGTTTAAGCTCCGCATTTAAAAGTCTTATGTTTTAAAATAACCGAGTGGTTTTAAAATTTGTCCCAACGATTCAGCTTTGGTTTGTTTGCTTTGCATTAATAATGCAGTCCCATCTTTTACAACTATCATTACAGAGAGAAACGAAAATATGATATACGCTTATGCCATCTGCATTCACCACAGGGCCCCGTCTAACATCGTTAGGTTACTTAACTAATGCTAGAGCGGGGGCAGGACTAGCGCGGATGCAAAACATAAGCAACGTCTAATATATAGCAAATATATAATAATCATTCATCTCACGCAGTAATAGAAATTCCACATCACAGATGAACATATTGGATATGCTAAGAATATCGCGTTTCGTTTAAGCCTGTAACGAAAGACGGATTCCACAGTCGTGATGAATAGCCAAACCCTACCCCAGACCACTACGGGTGCGGAAAACTACTCGCCAAATTCCCGAAGCAAAGCAACCTCCCTCAGCAAAGTGAGTAGACCACTCAGCATTTGAAAGAACCCGGTAGTTTGTGCACCCCACCTTGGGTCTATCCTAGGAGCAGAAAATGGAAAAAAAAATAATACAACGGCGGCTACAAGCTCAACCCGGATGTGCCCCCCAAAATAATATTACATCAAATTACAATTTACATCGATTGAAAAAAACAACTCACTTCTCACATTCCCGGCTATTCATCCACGACGATCCAACAAAGGTCATATGCAAAAGCCAACAGATATGTGCAACTTCAAACTAACTGACATATAGAAATTAGCTGAAGTTTAAAACACATATAAACAACATAGAAGATCCAGTTAGCCAAGAACATTTAGAATTTCGATCGAAATATATTTTCCGTATATACCCCAAGTGCAAATCAGCACACAAAAATATTGTCACGGCCCAAAGTTTGGATGTGACCGGCACTCAGATTGTATAATATCTAAAGATATCTACACAATCTGAGTAAGCCAAAAACCAGGATCAAAAACCTTTTTGCGGAACTTTAGGAAAATTTAGTTTTTAATTAAAAATCGCAATTTTAAGTAATTAAGATTTTTAATCGTAACTTCCTATTGAAATAATAATAAAAGCAAGTATAAAGTGTTTAATTTGGTTGCATCCCTGGTTGGGATCAACAATATCAACAGCGGAAATAAAAATACAACTTTATGCGACATTAACAAGAATCTCAGACACAAGTAAAAGAAATATCATTTAACATAACTAAACGATCTCATCTGTCAAATAATATACATACAACCACTTCTCGTTCTATGTAATAATACAGGGTCTGATGGAGATACTCTAGATTCAATATACAATACCAAAAGAGAAGGTTACTACATAGGTAACCCACCTTGCAAAAGATGCGATAAAAGCTGATAAGTGGATCTACACTGCGACTAACCGTCCACTCTACTCCTGCAAGGAACTGTGGCACAACGGGGGTGAGTTGCCAACTCAGTGAATATAACTAACATATAACGGCTGATAATGTAAATATGACGAATTAGAACTAATTTTAACAATAGTGAATGCGATGCATGATAACAGGTGGAGGAATGAATATGTAATACCCCATATATGAATCAAAACTGAAATCTCATCAATTATTTTCCGAATCATGTTCATTTTTCCGTGCCTAACATCGACACAAATCTTCGGTGTTTCATCAGGCATCATTCCTTGAAAGATCCTGAAATCAATAACACCGGTCGGTATCATCTAGATATCCGCCGTGTTCATTACTGTCTCCGGAATCGAGTATCCTCGTTAGGCTCCCCGCCTAAAGTGCGGCTTTCCTGCCCCTGGGTCTCGACCGGGTCCACCATATATCGAACTGTATGGCCACAACCTCAGTCTGGATAAAATTGTAAATCCGTAACCGTATCACCCCTAACTCGGTCCGGAATAAAACCAAATCATAAAAACGACATATCATGGTGGACGTGACACATAATCATGAAAATCACAGATTTTTCGTAATAGTATAGGAAAACATAAAATCATAAATCCTCATTAATACAAATGCCTCTTATATCAACTACTAATACTTGAATACAAAATATGATGTCATATATGCTAATTACAACGACTATTGATACTTAAGGTATGATAAGAATCATTTTTAGAAGAATAATTTCTAAGTGTGATGTGACATGTTAATATCGATGAGGTGTAGTGTAACATGTAGATATATGCATGTGCGACATAACTCGTCGATAATGGTGCAGTGTTCTAACAAGTATTAATCATGTAGGTATATATATAGATTTATGAATGCGTATGATAAATTTAACATAAAAAATCAAAACCTGTATTTAAACCTAACTACGGGCGTATCACGCCATCTTTACAAAATCCCCCGGTAGATGTTTAGTCTATTCACCGGAATACGTCGTAAATGTTAGTTATATGTATGCCCTAGAGGCCATTGCTATACATAGGATGTATATTGTAGTGGATGCTTGGACATATATAGGGAGGACTTTCTTGCTCGACATGATAGTATGCTATCTGGTTGCACTTTACCTTAACATGTACAATGATTGTCTCTCTGTTACATGTTGGTAAAGCCCTTAGGATGTGTACTTGATTACCTAGACTATGATGCGGATCATACTAGTAGGGACATGGTAGTCCATAAGCACATCCTTCAAGGTCCTTAGTCGAGGGTATATCGAGACGGGGCATCGATATACCGGAGTAGACTAGCGTATACCTTCTCGACCCAGACAGATGGGCGATGGAGGATCCCATATCCATTGGTGTTTGACATCAGAGATGATATACGGGTGCTCAGTGGAGACTGGGTACACTGGACGGACTCGCCGAGAACTCCCAGATGGTATTATACCTCACGTCAGATGGCAGTTCTCTGGTGACACTTATACAGGTTAGTCTGTAGACCCGAGATCGTCATAGAGTCTTGTGTGATTCCCATTGTGCTTTGATTTCCACCTTACCACGTCGAAGAGGGCGTGCAAAATGGTGGTTTTTGGGTACAGTCCCGAATCACATGGAGGCAATGAGCGATAGGAGGGGATTCGTCTCTCCCGGTATAGGGAGTTGATGTTGCGCTGTGTTCAATTGGCTATAACCGGAAATCCCTGGCCAGGGTTGCTGAGATTTACTGGTAAGTGTTACCAGTAGTTTCTCAAACGGGTTATAGACCTCATATCGACACGACTTATCGAGCTATTGGGGTCTGACGTTTACCACCCCTAGGCGAGACATGCGACATATTAGATGAACAGACCGGACTGTACGGTAAGTGTTACTGGTTGGATTCAAAGGTGTGTGAGCGGGCTTGCTCATTGATCTTCTGAGCGCTCAATACCCGGGTGGCCGTTACGTTTAGCAGACCGCTTGCGGCTTGTGGGAGTTTGATATGATCATCACCTGCTGCCGGCGTATTGACGAGTCTTTAGAGTCCTACACAGAGGTTTCCTGGCTCAAGCGAAACGAAATAGGAGCGCATATGAGATATGTGCGGGACCGAGAATAATACCAGTATGTGATACTGGATTCTATTCTCGCGATTTGTATCATCGGCAGGTTATATGTGATATAGCCGGGTTACCGAATCAAGTGTTGATTCGATACATTGATACACTTGATATTAGTCGGTTATATGCGATATGACCGGATCATTAAATCAAGTGTTGATTTAATGATTTGATGTATAATTATATATTTGATATATTACTTTACATTAACTAGTATTTGTTCACTTAAGATGGATTTTCTCACTTGATGTGCACAAGTAGTATATGTGATATATTTTTATGCACTAGATTGTATCATGTTTGATACTACATGCAAGCTTGGGTGTATGTTTACTTTAAACCATGGTTAAGTGAATGGTTAGGGTTTTGAATTATTCACTTATTCATTTTAATTATTTATTTGTTTATTTTGGCAAGAATAAAATGGTGGCTAAATTTGTTTCATTCTTGAAACTTCATGAAGCTTTGAAAGCTTTGACCATTTTGTTTTTTCCTTAAACCTAACCATTCACCTAACCCTAGTTTATTCTCTACACTTAACCATGGTTGCATTATGATAACCATCACTTCATTTTCTTTTTGAAATAATTGATTTCATAATTCTTATTCTTTCATCTTCTTCTTCTTCAAGAAGAAAGAAATCCTTTCTTGAAAATGTCAAGTGATGATTCAAAGTGAGAAATCAAAATCCAAAGTGAACCCACTTCCTATTTCTTCATCCTCTACCACTTGCCATGTAGTATAGGGTGTTTTCTTCACAAGTTTCATGACTTGGTGAAGTTGGAGCTTGATCTTGAGTTGCCTCGACGTAGATCATCTTCGGCATCGAAATCGACGACCCAGCCCGATCATTTCTTCGACGAAACCATTGCTAGAGTCCGGGATCCGATGATCGCAGCGGAGGGACATCATCACAGAGCTAAGGAAGTGGAGGACCGGATCTACAAAGGTTGTAGCCCCTTTCACTATCTAGTTAAGTTGTTAACTTGTTGTTTCGCCTATACCTCTAGTTACGATCTTGCTTAGGGTTACTTGGCACATAGAAAAAATTTAGAATTGGCCATGTTTGATGCCTTGTGAGATCTCATGGGTGTGCCTAGGAACCCTACAGTAGTATCAGAGCCTAGCTAGAGCTTTAGGCGAAGTGCAGACGATGTTAGAAGTCCGATCGAACCCGTAAACCCCGACAAAACCCTTCTCTGTACATTTTTCAAAACAGTGGATTTTTGTGAATTAAAAATTCTCAGAAAAACAAGCAGGAAAAACTAAGAATTACTGTGAAGTACGGTCCACTAAGTCAATAATTTGACCGCGGAACCGCGGCGAAAACATGGGTTTGGTGGCGGTTCCGCGGCCAAAATTTGGACTTAGTCCCTGAAATTTCATATATTTATTCTTAGGTCCTTTTTTGGCAATTTTTTATGGGAATTGTTTAATTCCGCTCAAGTGTTGAGTTTTCTAGGGTTTTATTGGGGACTCGTTAATTTGATCGGATAATTTAACTTTGTTTATGTTTTTCCGGATATTTTAGAAACTGTTAAAAAGTTCGACCGGATATAAATACCCACTTTTTCCCCTGCCGGGAAATTTCCAAGTGTTGGATTTTTCCATAGTTTAAGAATGTTCTAAGTAGTGCAAGTAACGCGGTGGACCCTCCAGAAGACAACAAACCTTAACTCGATTATGTGACCGTCTTGAACTGCCCTTTGAACCTTAGGGTTTAGGGCAGTACGGCGTGCCACATGTGAGGCGTTGGCTTGACCCTTCTACGGCTGGACCATTGGTACTGAGGCATGAAGTGGATGTTTTTGAACTTATTTCAATTGTTGAGCTGTTTCAGGAAAACTTGGGTGTTTGATTGTTCGATCGGAAAGTTTAATATTTTCTATTTATCTGAAATGTGATACAATAATTGGAATTCACAAATAGTTATGAGATAACTGAATGAATGTTATAAACACAGCACTTTCAGTCTCACTTGATCGGTTGCCACGGAATTTTGATGCGATCAAAAGTCCGTTGCAATCACGTAGCGTACGCGGATACTCGCCAGTAAACTTAATAGATAGCCATGCCCCATAGCCCCGACCAAGTGACTGTAGGAGAACCCCGTCGCCGAAAGTATCCGTTCGGGTGCTCGCGGCAGTGGTGTTCCGCCTTGGTGCACTTCGTCGACGGTATCGGGGGTGCGGCCGTCTACTAAAGTTTGCGACGAGCATCCGGTCAGGATGCCGGGAATCTTGTTGAATTGCCCGACCAGATATTGAAAAGAGTTTTTGATAAATGAGACTAAAATGCAGGGTTTATAATTGTTAGGCATGTTATATCTAAGGAATTCATTTGATTAAGCATGCGATGTCTAAAGAGTTTGCGGATTCCAACTGTTGTAGTTTTACACTTTCTTTTCTGTGACCGTAAGTGTAATATGTGATAACGCCGGTTTCGTTGCTATATGTCAACGACAATTGGGATGCGCATATTTACTTACGTTGATGACATGTGATGTTATGTGCTGCTGGATATGTTATATTGGATCGTAGTGTTTGAATAGCCGGGGTTTTTTTTATGTGAGATGAGTGTTTTTCATTTTTCATTCATGTAAAAACTTGTATGTAATATTCTTTTATTGGGGCACTTCCAGGTTGCGGAAGTTGTCACCCTTTGTATATTATTTACTTTTCCGCACTAGGATAGACCCAAGGAGGGGAGCACAAGTAACCGGGTTCTGGAGTCCAGTGGGAGACCAACTCGAGGAGTCGAGTCCGGGTCTCCTAACTCTAGAATTGGTAGGGTTGCTTGCCGCTCTCGTAAGGGTCTAGGGATGTAGGCTTGACTATTCATCGCGACCGTGGAATCCGTGTTTTATACTTGCTCGTATTGAAAACACGGACGTCCTAGTATATCCAATGTTTTATATGATTCTTCTGCTGCGATATCTGTGATGTGATCTTTTGATATGTTGTGCTAGATACTGTATATATTATATATGATATATTATATAGACATTACTTATGTTTTGCACTCGCGCTAGCCCTGCCCCGCTCTGTCGTTAGTTACCTAACCTAACGGTGCACGAGGGGACATCGAGGCGAATGCGGATGGCATAAGTGTACGCCGTATTTATCTGTAATGTTTAGGTGTTTTAAATGATGGGACTTCATTAATGTGATTAATGAAAGAAGAAGAAACCTAAAGATGTTGTGGAATCGAATTTCAAAAATAAAATAGGTAACTACAGTTCTTGCTTTGCACAGCGGTATATATGATATATCCTGCACCTTATTCGATGAGGAAAGGGCCGAGGATCCCTTCACCGGGAGTGACCCCTTCAGCAATAACTGGCAGATGCTACACCCCTCGGTTTGTCTTTTGATTGCATCTTTAGTTCTTGCTTTGCACAGTGATGTATATGATATATCCCGCACCTCATTCGACGAGGAAAGGGCCGACGATCCCTTCACCGGGAGTGACCCCTTTAGCAAAACTAGAAAAGCCTAAAAAACATTCCATTATAAAATCATTTGATTCTACAACGATAACAAGTTCATTACGCAAAAGGTTTTCAGAAAAACCTGTCGTAGCCCTCCGTCATTTCAAATAAGTACTAGTTAGTATTCGTGCTGCGGTAGTTTGGCCTCCGTCAAGGCATAGTGTACGGTAGCTAACTAGTGCTTATCTGCTAGCATATGATGCGATTGGATTAGGGTATTCGTACGGCGTTGTTTAGCCTCCGTCAAGGGTCGTGCGGGTGGGTTTAATTCAATCAGGAAATGACGGGTTGAACTTGACTAGCGGACTATGCGTAGTTTGGCCTCCGTCAAGGTCATAGGACGTTAGGGGAAAAATATTATCGGGAATTTCAAGTGTTGAAATTTGCAATGAGATTGCATACCTTCTATGAGATAGTTGGATCCCGATACCCTCTGCGAGTAAGAGTTACTCCTGGAAGAGTTTTACACATTACAATTAGCCGATCAAGTAGGTGTCTAGAAAGGTGTTAACGAGGTTACGCCTCTAGGAAATTGAGGTTTACATTAATTAGGTTCGTGCGAAAGCACGGGGGACCTCCCTCAAAGTACCGACACTGTCCTGGCTGAAAGATTGGCTAACTTGTAGCGTGTAATTAATCCCGGCTAGTCTTTCCTTTCAGGGTTTGAAGGAAGATTTGATAAAAACAATGGGAGCCATCCTGATTAGATAAAATAATAACCAATCTATTCTTGCAAGAGTGCACGCTGAGTGTTTTCTTCTCTCTCTCTCCAGGTAGCGACCATATCACGCCTTAATCAAGATAATAATACGGATTATTGACCGGACCCGCTTGTTATACTGAGCTGGGGAACGTTGGTCCCACTCGAACTTATAATTGTTATAAGACAGAGCAGGAAATTGGGGATTACCAGAATTCCCGTGCCGCCCAAACGAAGAAAGTGCATACTGATGCATCATCTTCGGGTGTGTTCATTATACAGAACCGTTTCTCAGTATTCTTTACATCCTGGATATGAGATACCGGATCGGGATCCCGCATATGTAATTTGTTACATGGGCTACAGATAGGTAAAGAACTAAGAACGGGTGATAAGTTTCATGAGACAGGAAATGGGGCAAGTGTTGTAGCCAAGTCTGTTGGTCACTGTCACCCTGTATTACCAATACATTGATTCTGAATGAATGTTATTAGATACCGAACCTGATATACAAAATCATATCAGTCTCTTTATTAGTAAAGAAAAGATATAATTTTGTATTGTTGGATAATGTTTTGAACATTTCCTATATCAAAAGTTGATCGGTTCAGGCACGTTATCTAAAACCATTGATGTTCTAAATCAAACTACAGTTCCTAGTATACAGAACACACACAAGAGGAAGAGTTCAGAAATGAACGGATCCTTCTTAAGGTATTGTAGACTAGGTCATATCAATGCGACCCGACTAGCTAAGTTACATAGTAGATGCATATTTAAATCAGTTTGAATTTACATCTTATGAAACTTGCGAGTCATGTCACAAAGATATAATGACCTCAGCTCTGTTTATTGGAAACAGAGAAAGAGTTAGTAAACTCTTGGGACTGATACATGATGATGAATTTAAGGTCCCCTGTCTACACATGCCAGGACCAGTTCATTATACTTCATTTCATTCTCTAATGATCTCTCAAGATTCAGTCATATGTTCCTGTTGAAACACAAGTCCGAACCTTTTGAAATATTCACAGAATATAAGTTAGAAGTAGAGAACCAAAACGGATATAAGTATTATGTCCTTTGATGTGATCAAGGAGGAAAATACTTGACCACGGAATTCTTGGACTTTTCTAAAGGAGAATGAGATTCTCTCTCAGCATTACTCCTCCATATACACCATAGCACGATGGTATTTCGGGGCGGAGCAATTGCACCCTATTCGATATAGTGCGCTCTATGATGAGTACTACTGAGTTACCTGTTTTCTTTTGGGGGTTATGCACTTGAGAAGCTGCATACCTATTGAATTAGGTTCGAATTAGATCATAGCCTACCACTCCATATAAGATATGGTATGGGAAGAGCCCATGTCTTAAGCTAGTTAAGATTTGGGGTTGACCGGCCTATGTCTAAAAGCAAAATCCGGACAAGCTAGAAGCAAGGTCTGTAATGTAGAACTGGAAAGGTTCCAGCTATACAAACTACAGCAGATGATTTGATAAAACCAAAGGATTCAATAGTTACCAACGAACCTCAGCCTCTCCACCGATCTAGTAGGGTTTCTCACCCACCTGAGAGATACTTCTGTTTCTCTACGACAGTGGGAGCGAGGATTTCATCATGAGATGATGACCCAACTAGTTTCGAGCAGGCCATCGAGAGTAGGGACTCTGTAAGAATGGCTGGATGCTTAGCGATCTGAGATGGAATCCATGTACGCCAACAAAGTATGGACTTTGGTTGCTAGATCTGAAGGGTTAAATCCCCATTAGGAGCAAGTATATCTTGAGAAGATTACTTGGTGTAGATGAAAAAGTTGAGACTTTCAAAGCTAGACTTGTTAAAGGTTTTCATCATCGACCAGGCGTGGATAATGATGAAACCTTTTCCAGTGGCTATGCTTAAGTCCATCCGGATCCTACTTGTCACGGCTACATACAATGACTACGATATCTGGCGGTAGGGTGTCATGACCGCTATTCTAAATGATATTTTAGAAGAGAAAGTCTATAAGTACACAGTCAGAGGGCTTCGTAAACAGTGGGAGCAGCGGAAACGTGTACAAGATGCTTTATAGGACAAAGCAGGCATCGCGGAGTTGGAACATCTATTTTGATGTAGTAATCAAAAAGTTTGACTTCATCAAAATGGTAGATGAACCTTGTATATACAAAAAGGTAGTAGGGAGTATGGTGGCGATCCTCGTAGAGTACATGGATGACATACTCTTGATAGGGAAGGAGTTTCCTATGCTACGCTGGATCAATCTCCGCTTATCACAATGATTCTCCACATTGGATCAAAATGTTACCTCCTAAATCCTGAGTTTTGATCTATGAGATAGATCTAAATGGATGTTAGGATTCTCACTAGATGTAGTGAGCTGGTATCAATCGATCCTGAGGAGAATCACTGGAAGTGTTCCAGGGTGATAAGGAGGACAGAATGTCAGTCACAGGCATTGTCTTCACCCTCTATGGAGGGACGGTATGTTGGAAGAGTTCCAAGCTAGATACCGTGACATACTAGACGATAAAAGGCAAGATACATCGCTACTTAAGATGCTATGAAAGAGGCTGTCTGGGTGTATATTAGTTCATGAGATGAACTTAGTTCCTCCCATTGTGTGACAATGGAGTTGTGGCATATGCCAAGGAACGTCCGTCCCATCAGTGATCCAGACATATTCTAAGGCAGTATCACCTGATCATGGAGATGGTTGATTTCCAAGGAGATCGAGGTTAGGAGAGTAGACTCAGAGGACAGCACGGCGGATCCACTCACAAAGGCCTTTTCCCAGAGAGAGACTTTTATAGGATGGTTGAGTATGGAATACTACAACCACTGCTATCAGATGGCCCTAGTGCAAGTGGGAGATTGTTAGTTATATGTATGCCCTAGAGGCCATTGCTATACATAGGATGTATATTGTAGTGGATGCTTGGACATATATAGGGAGGACTTTCTTGCTCGACATGATAGTATGCTATCTGGTTGCACTTTACCTTAACGTGTACACGGATTATCTCTCTTTTACATGTTGGTAAAGCCTTTAGGATGTGTACTTGATTACCTAGACTATGATGCGGATCATACTAGTGGGGACATGGTAGTCCATAAGCACATCCTTCAAGGTCCTTAGTCGAGGGTCTATCGAGACGGGGCATCGATATACCGGAGTAGACTAGCGTATACTTTCTCGACCCAGACTGATGGGCGATGGATGATCCCATATCCATTGGTGTTTGACATCAGAGATGATATACGGGTGCTCAGTGGAGACTGGGTACACTGGACGGACTCGCCGAGAACTACCAGATGGTATTATACATCACGTCAGATGGCAGCTCTCTGGTGACACTGATACAGGTTAGTCTGTAGACCCGAGATCGTCATAGAGTCTTGTGTGATTCCCACTGTGCTTTGATTTCCACCTTACCACGTCCAAGAGAGCGTGCAAAACGGTGGTTTTTGGGTACAGTCCCGAATCACATGGAGGCAATGAGCGATTGGAGGGGATTCGTCTCTCCCGGTATAGGGAGTTGATGTTGCGCTGTGTTCGATTGGCTATAACCAGAAATCCCTGGCCAGGGTTGCTGAGATTTACTGGTAAGTGTTACCAGTAGTTTCTCGAACGGGTTATAGACCTCATATCGACACGACTTATCGAGCTATTGGGGTCTGACGTTTACCACCCCTAGGCGAGATATGCGACATATCAGACGAACAGACCGGACTGTACGGTAAGTGTTACTGGTTGGATTCACAGGAGTGTGAGAGGGCTTGCTCGTTGATTTTCTGATCGCTCAATACCCGGGTGGCCGTTACGTTTAGGAGACCGCTTGCGGCTTGTGGGTGTTTGATATGATCATCACCTGTTGCCGGCGTATTGACGAGTCTTTAGAGTCCTACACAGAGGTTTCCTGGCTCAAGGGAAATGAAATAGGAGCTCATATGAGATATGTGTGGGTCCGAGAATAATACCAGTATGTGATACTGCATTCTATTCTCGCGATTTGTATCATCGGCAGGTTATATTTGATATAGCCGGGTTACCGAATCAAGTGTTGATTCGATACATTGATACACTTGACATTAGTCGGTTATATGCGATATGACCGGATCATTAAATCAAGTGTTGATTTAATGATTTGAAGTATAATTATATATTTGATATATTACTTTACATTAACTAGTATTTGTTCACTTAAGATGGATTTTCTCACTTGATGTGCTCAAGTAGTATATGTGATATATTTTTGTGCACTAGATTGTATCATGTTTGATACTACATGCAAGCTTGGGTGTATGTTTACTTTAAACCATGCTTCAGTGAATGGTTAGGGTTTTGAATTATTCACTTATTCATTTTATTTATTTATTTGTTTATTTTGGCAAGAAAAAAATGGTGGATAAATTTGTTTCATTCTTGAAACATCATGAAGCTTTGAAAGCTTTGACCATTTTGTTTTTTCCTTAAACCTAACCATTCACCTAACCCTAGTTTATTCTCTACACCTAACCATGGTTCCATTATGATAACCATCACTTCATTTTCTTTTTGAAATAATTGATTTCATAATTCTTATACTTTCATCTTCTTCTTCTTCAAGAAGAAAGAAAAACCTTTCTTGAAAATGTCAAGTGATGATTCCAAGTGAGAAATCAAAATCCAAAGTGAACCCACTTCCTATTTGATCATCCTCTACCACTTGCCATGTAGTATAGGGTGTTTTCTTCACAAGTTTCATGACTTGGTGAAGTTGGAGCTTGATCTTGAGTTGTCTCGACGTAGATCATCTTCGGCATCGAAGTCGACGACCTAGCCCGATCATTTCTTCGACGAAACCATTGCTAGAGTCCGGGATCCGATGATCGCAGCGGAGGGACATCATCACGGAGCTAAGGAAGTGGAGGACCGGATCTACAAAGATTGTAGTCCCTTTCACTATCTAGTTAAGTTGTTAACTTGTTGTTTCGCCTATACCTCTAGTTACGATCTTGCTTAGGGTTACTTGGCACATAGAAAAAAATTTAGAATTGGCCATGTTTGATGTCTTGTGAAACCTCATGGGTGTGCCTAGGAACCCTAAAGTAAACTACTCAGAAATCACCAACCCTTTTCCTTTCCTTGCGGCCTCTGAAGTTTCCGTATTCGAATCAAATCTTGAAATTAGCTTGTATTAAAAACGGCTAATTCCGATACGGCAAAATCATGAAAACACAAGTTGTACGTTCTAATTACACTACATACGACTATTGCAAATGATCTAACACTAATTTTAACTGGAATTTAACCCAGCGCTGTTTCGTAACAGAAAACAGAACGCGTTATGAATTACCCGTGTCGTATTTTAGAATTTTGATACCTTTTCCGATACTAGTTTCCAGATTTTACATACTTTTAAATTAACTTATTTAAACAATACGAAAATATCTTAACAATGATACAGAGACCTACCCAAAAACCCAAAAGCCCAAAATCCACCAAAAATCCGGCGACGTCGGAAATTGGCTATCTCTCGCCGGCCAATATCCGAGCTCCTTGGTTCGTACTTCTAGGGTTTGTTCTAGATCCAACATACAATATTTAGGCATTGTTTGGCTAAGTTGATTTTTCTCTGAATAATAGCAGATTAGTACAGAACTAAGTTTTACCAAAAAATACGATATTCGATTTCTAAATTTTACAATTACAGAACTATAATCTTCTGAGTTAAGGATTTTACCTACTGAGATGATTGAAAAGCTTCCTCCAAAACACCCAAATCCTTAGCTCCTAGCTTGAAGGTGGAATCCTTAGCCTAGTTCTTCTTCTTCACTTCTTTTTTCTTTTATTTCTTTATGTGAGTTCTAAGTATTTTCCTTCTCTTAGGTTTTTAAATTTCAGAAGTTTCATTTGATTAATTGATCTGAACACCTTATATATATGGAAGAGGGAAGAGTGAGGTATAGGAGGAGATGTCACCAACAAGGGTGTGCTACTCTCATACAAGGAGGAGGTGTTGTGAAATGAAGTGTGCATGCAAGTAGGTGGTGTCAATGCATTATCACTCCAAAATTGATTTATCTTGATATAATTTCTGAGCTAAAATATTATCTACCCCTTTTCCACTTATACTCTCACAATTTCAAGTTTGCACATTTTTCGTAAACTTTACAAAAAGACCCTTCACTACATATGTTATTATATAAACACCCTTTTATTAAAATGAAGCTAAATTTATCACTAAAACCCTTGTAATTGATTTATGTTACAAACTAAAATTTCAATTTAATTTGTTTCACATACTACTTATGAAAATGTCCTATTTTGTTTTAATAACTTTTTAAATTGGAATTTTATTATTTAATTAATTAATTTTATTTATTTCTAAATTTTCAAAATGTTACAATATTCCACCCTTAAGAAAATTCGGTCCCCGAATTTAAAACATAACTAGACGTACCCTCAAAAAGATGTGGAAATTTATTTCGCATCGCATCCTCGGTCTCCCAAGTAATCTCCTTACGATTCGATTCTCGCCAAAGAACCTTTAAAGATGGAAGTACCCTTGATCTCAGTTTCTTTGCCTGCCGGTCAAGAATTACTATTGGCGGCACTGTATAGGATAAATCCGGCTCAAGCTGTAAGGTCTGATGCTGGATCGCGTGAGAAGGATCGTGAAGATACTTGCAAAGCATAAACACGTGAAATACCGGATGCACATAGGGAAAACTGGGTGGAAGTGCTAAACGATATGCTACAACACCCACTCTCTCCAGAATCTCATAAGGTCTGACATATCTGGGGCTGAGCTTCCCCTTTTTCCGGAAACGCATCACACCTTTCATCGGAGATACACGAAGAAACACATGGTCTCCCACCTGAAACTCGAGGCTACGACGTCGTCGATCTGCATATGATTTCTGTCTGCACTGGGCCACTCTCATTCTATCCTGTATCAACTTAATCCTTTCCGTAGTCTCCTGTACTATCTGCGGTCCCAAAATGCAACTCTCGCTCAGTTCCGTCCAGCAAACGGGTGATCGACATTTCCTTCTATACAAAGCTTCAAAGGGTGCCATTTGGATCGTCTCCTAAAAACTGTTGTTGTACGAAAATTCTATCAAAGGTAAGTGACGATCCTAACTACCACCAAAATCAAGGCTGCAAGCTCAAAGCATATCCTCTAGATTCTGAATTGTCCGCTCTGACTGACCCTCCGTCTGTGGGTGGAAAGCCGTACTAAAACTCAATCGTGTACCAAGAGCTTCTTGAAGTTTCTGCCATAGCCTGCTGGTAAACTGGGTACCCCTATCAGATACAATTCACGTCGGAACTACATGCAATCGTACAATTTCATTGATATAAATCAGAGCATACTGTGCAAACCCATACATGGTTTTCACCGGAAGAAAGTGAGCTGCCTTTGTCAATCTATCTACAATCACCCAGATGGAATCATACCCTCTGTTATTCCTGGGTAGACCCACAACGAAACCCATGGAAATCTATTCCCATTTCCACTCCGGAATGGGCAAGGGCTACAACTCTCCTATCGGCCTTGACTTACTGACAAGTCAAGCATCTTGAACAAACTCCGCAACATCCCTCTTCATTCCTTCCCACCAATAAACATCCTTCAAGCCATGATGCATCTTGGTCGAACCAGGATGAATACTGTATGCTGATCGATGGGTCTCCTCTAAGATTTCACGTCTCAGTCCAACCGAATCTGGCACACAAAGACGAGTCCCAAAACGTAATATTCCATGGTCATCTATCACGAACTCCGACTTCTGCCCTACATAACCTGATCCATAATCTCCGATATACGAGCATCTGCGGCTGTGTCTCTCGAATACTATCCAATAATTGAGGACGTGTGCGAACATGTGCTAACTGTCCTCCTGTCGATGTGAACTCAAACTGTACACGGCTATCACATAGAATCTGCCAGTCTGTAAAAGACTGTCTCTGTAAGGTGTGCAAATGAGATAAGCTACATCTAGGCCTCCGACTCAAAGCATCTGCTACCACATTTTCTTTGCCTGGATGATACAAGATCTCACAATCGTAATCCTTCACGAGTTCCATCCATCTACGCTGTCTTAAATTTAGATCCCTCTGCTGAAAAATATACTTCAAGCTCTTATGATCTGTAAAAATCTGGCACGACTCTCCATACAAGTAATGCCTTCAAATCTTCAGTGCGAATACTATAGCAGCCATCTCCAAATCATAAGTGGGGTAGTTCTGCTCATGCCTCTTCAACTGCCGAGAAGCATAAGCTACAACCCTGCCGTGCTGCATCAACACACAACCTTAACCCACTCGTGAAGCATCACTATACACAACAAAACCACCTGACCCAGAAGGTAAAGATAAGACTGGTTCTGTCGTCAAGCGAGTCTTCAACTGCTGGAAACTCTGCTCACATGCATCTATCCAAAGATATGGAACTCCCTTCCTAGTCAATCTGGTCAACGGTGCAGCGATCCGAGAAAAATCCTGCACAAAGCGTCGGTAATAACCTGCCAGACCCAAGAAACTACGAACTTCGGTAACTGACACAAGTCTGGGCCAGTGCTGTACCGCTTCGATCTTCTTTGAGTCCACACGTATCCCATCCCTCGTAACTATGTGACCTAAGAAATCTACACTATCCAGCCAGAAAGCACACTTGGAGAAATTAGCGAATAGCTGATGCTCCTTCAAGGTCTGCAACGTGATGCGCAAATGCTGCTCGTGCTCCTCTCGGCTCTGTGAATAAACAAGAATATCATCAATGAATACCATAATGACTGATCAAGGAATAGCCTGAAGATACGGTTCATCATATCCATCAAAGCTGCTGGAGCGTTGGTGAGTCCGAACGACATCACTGGAAACTCATAATGCCCATATCGTGTGCGAAAAGCAGTCTTCGGAATGTCATCGTTCCGAACCCTTAACTGGTGATACCCTGACCGCAAATCAATCATTGAGAAGTAGCCAGCTCCCTACAACTGATCGAACAAGTCATCGATACGAAGTAATGGATACCTATTTCGCACAGTAACTCGATTCAGCTGCCTGTAGTCGATGCAAAGTCTTATACTACCGTCCTTCTTCTTAACAAATAAGATAGGAGCTCCCCACGACGATACACTTGGACGAACAAGTCCTCTATCTAACAACTCTTGCAACTGGCTTTTGAGTTCCTTCAGCTCCGTCGGGGCCATCCGGTAAGGTGGTATAGAAATAGGCCCTGCAACCGGAATCAAGTCAATGAAAAATTCGATATCACGATAGGGTGGTAATCCTTGTAATTAAGCAGGAAACACATACGGAAATTCTCGTGCGATCGGAACCTGGTCCAACGGGACTTCAGCAACTCCTAAGTTCTGAACAATTGCTAAGAACCCATGACATCCCCTCTTTAAGAGTCGTGCCACCAAAGAGCAGAAATCATGTTGGCAGGAGTTACATTACAGTCTCCCTGCACAACAAGGATCGGTTTACCTAGAAAACAAAATCTGACCGCTTTCCCCCATACAATCTACATAAGCATGAAAAGCGGCCAACCAATCCATACCAAGAAGTATATCAAAATCTAACATATCCAAGAGAATCAGATAACCTAAAGAATCCCTATCACCAATACGTACTGAACATGACCTAAATACAGGTCGAGCTATAAGAGAATCTCCTACAGGTGTAATCACAACTAGCGGTAATTCTAACAATGACAACTCTCTTCCTAGAGAAAGTGCAAAGTGTGCAAATACGTATGAATGCGTAGAAACAGAATCAATTAGAATATGCGTGTTTAAGGAACATACTGAAAGAATACCTGTTACGACTGCATTGAATGTCTGGGCATCCTATGGAGTCAAGTAAAGACCCATGCTTGGTCCCTACTAGCATCCTGACGTCCTTCCTTAGAGTCTACAATTCCTAGCAAAATGCCCTGGACTTCCACAACTAAAACAGGTAGATGGGGGCTTCTGCTCAACGGGGTACGAACTGAACGTCTGTCCCTGAGTCCTATTTCGACCAAAACCGCGGCCTGGAATGAATCTGCCTCGACCTCCTCGTCCTCTCTAGTTACGACCGTCACGACGACGGCCTCTATAGGCGTTAATCTGGCGTGGAACAATAATAGGTGTAGGAGGTAATGTGCTCGGAGGAGGTGGTGATGGTGGAGAAGTCACATGTGAGACCGATGCCTCACCCGGTCTCCTCACGGGACAATTCCTAATAAAGTGATACGTACACCCACACCCGAAGCAACTTTGCACGGGCTGCTGAACATATGGGTATAAGTGATAGAACTAATCTATGCAGAATCTGCCACTGCCTCTACGAACACGTCTTGGTGCTGATGTATTATTACGAATTTGCCTTGGTCTCTGAACACCCGTACGTAGAGTAGTAGTCGATCTCCATGCTCGTCTAATCTCCAGCAAGGATCCGATCATTCGGAGATCTCTTGGACATTTGTCTCCATCCTAGTGTCACGACCTGAAGTTCGACCCGTGACTGGCACTTAACCACGTAACGTCTACAGGCGTAACGTGACTAAGTAAGCCGAAACCCAGAAATCAAAACCATTAAAAGTAGTGAGTGTTGAAAACATTTGTTTAAAAACATTGGAAAACCATTAGTAGTTTAGTAATTTTGTTTAAAGTTCAACTTATTATCTTAAAAATTTTGGCAGCATTTCTTTTGTAAAAACTAACCCCGAAATCGGGTACAAGACAAGATATGAGTAAAATGATATACAATAAGGATAAAGCATCCCAAACGTGAGCAACCACGCCCAACGGCGGAAACAATCACCACAAGAGTAATATACCACGCCGTAGCGAAGAAATGAGCAATAAGTGAAAAACATCACAAATGATAAAAACTGCATAAGTAAAGTCGGCTCACACGAGCTCGACACCAGAGTACAAATAATACACATCATCGTCCTCACACTGGTCTCTAAGTCAATACATGAAATAGTAAATGGAGATTACTAGATACAAAAGTGTGTACAAACGGAGAATAACCGGATACCACAAACCCACCTGGCAGCAAACAGCTCACGCACCAACTGCCGTGGTATCCGTAGCCAAAAAGATACAAGAAAGCAGCCTGCCGCGACTACTCTGAGGGGAAACCTGCAAACACTGTGGCACAACGGGGGTGAGTTGCCAACTCGTGAATAGTAGATAACATATAAAAGTAATCACGAGTATGCACGTACTGCGCTACTCTAACATATGCCAGAAGATAATATCTATGTGCGATGAGCTGGGAGTGCAATAATCATGCATAAGTACTCTATCAGGTAATACGACTTCAGGATGAGATGCGTAATAATGAATGCTGAGCATGGGATAAAATAATATCTACATGGAATGTCAATGCGGAAAAATAACCGGTGTCCATCAATGAACCCAAATCCCAAAAAAACTCAGGCGTCGTCACCCTCTTCGGCCCTCAAATCCTGTAAATCTCTGAAAGTCGTGAGTGCCCAACATCGGCACTCGAAAATATCATGAAATAATCGTGTCCAGCATCGACACGCAAATCCTCATATATCGGGCCCCGTCAGTTCGGATCGGCCCACGGGCTCTGTATGCGGAATCGGCCCTCGGCCCCGGCAGTACGGGTCATCCCGTATGCATCTATCGACTCTGGTCAGTATACTCCGGATAACCGCCAGGTCCAACCAATCACCGATTGGTACTAGCCACCCTGCCAGGCTCATTGTCAGCACCACGAAATCATTTCTCGCCCCGGGGAACCATACCGGGTCCACCACGAACCCGCAAACGGATCATCCAACTCCTCGAATCGGGTTTCAAGCATATGTCTCAGAACCGAGAAAACGCGTGGTGGACGCACCAAAATATCATATCAAGAGGAACCGGGTTTTTTAAAACCATGTATGGTTTCTTAAAATAATACCACGGTTCTCAAATCCAGAAATCATGTGAAGTCCAAAGCCAATGCGTAAATCCATGCAACGTAATATATGCATCATAAGTCGTACTATGAGGAAAAGGGAGAAACCGCTCTTTAAGTAGATTCAGTTTTAAAAGGTATCATGCGGTCCCCGGTTTTACCAAAAATCGGCTTATCTAGGTAGGTACAATTGTATATGCCTAAGTGTGGATATGCAAACGAGTATGTGCGCAAGCAACATAATCATGTCGAATCATATATGAGGTGAGCTACAATATATCGTTCATGGCAATTCTATAGTGTAAGTGTCATGGCAATTACTAACGGTGTGTGTGTAACATGCAGATTAGTGCCCGTGCAACATGAACCGTTTGTAACTGTGCGGTGTGTTAATAATTCTAAGTCCATATGCATATATATAGCAGGAAATACAGTATGCAACCAAGGTATATGAATGCAAATATGCAGCTACTATAGCCTATAAAGCCCTGACGCATAACGCCATATGGGCGATTTCCCCGTAGATGTTAAATCTACTCACCATGGTCTCGTGCTAAGTGTAGCCGATGACTTGCTTCCCCTTCTTCGCGGCGTCCGTCGTACTCGCCTGCGAACCAAGAATTACACAAGGAAAAAGCAAAAGCTAAAATCCTATAAAACGCGATACTAAGGCAGTACGGAAAAAGTAGCGTCGCAAGCTAAACGCGTTAACTCGATACACTAAAACGAGCGTGTGCTAATTCCAGAACTACCCCGATGCGCTGCGATGCACAGAACCCACCAGACCATGACAAAGCGTACATGTTGCGCTAGACACACAACTCCAATTAAGGGCAACAGGTCCTAGATTCTTATCTGGATGAAAACCCAAAATGCAAACAAAACCAAACACTGCAAAACCAACACAGACACCATCCTGCAAAACACCAACACCCACAGAACAGGGGAGCCGGCGTCACCGGATTTCCAAAGGAGGTCGCCGGTTTTTATGGGGTGGAACGGGCTCGAACATCAACCCAAAACCCTAGCTACCCTCTATACTATTCTGTAATTGTTTGCAACACCAGAATATAACCGTTGACATGGCAGATCATCGTATCCTATAATCTTGTTTAAAAACGTTTTAAAAACACTAATTTGGTACTAAAAGATATTTTAGTGCAAACTGAAGAAAAAACCTGGTTAAAACAACACTAATAGCCATTAAATAAGTTAACCAAGCCATAAAATTTCCAACTTATCATAAACTTCACAAATTTCCCCTTCATTAGCACTAAAAAGCATAAAAATACGATCTTTAGCTAATTAAAATACAAGTTATGAATTAAGGTGCTAAGGGAGAGTTTAATACCTCCAAAATACCCTAGGGAAACCTCACTTCCAGCTCTTGCCTTCAAAGGCACTGATTTGCTACCAAAATCCTCAAAAGAGCCATTTTTCCAATGGTTTTTTTGAAAGAAAATGAGATTTTTGTGTAGGGTTTAAGTTAAATATGAAGATGAGCAAAAGAAGAAGAAGAAGATGAAGATGTTGCTGCTGCTACTCTGCTGGAATTTTCCAGAAATGAGAGGGAGAGAGAAATGAGAGAGAGAGATAGTCATGGTTAAGCCCATTCCTCACTTAATCACACCCATACCTCCCATTTCTTCATTTTCATTTTAATATTAAAGGTTTGACTTGGTTTTATGGGGGAAAAATATGAACCATGCAAGAAGAAAGAAAAGAAAATGGTTACACTTAACCTATGTCACAAAAATATGATAAGTGTGCATGCTTGTCACACTAATCCACGCTTAGGAAAGTGATTAAGGAAAATTTCTAATTAAAGTGAACACAAGCTAAATTATAATTAATAAAACCCATTTATATATAAAAACACTCCTCATCACAATTAGAACTAGTTTTATTCTAGTTTAAAAAAAGAAATTAAAATTTACGGGTTTTTATGAAAAACATGCATCATTACTAACTAACGCGAAATTAAGCTAAACGAATTTCAAAGCGTTACAATTTACCCCCTTTAAAGAAATTCGGTCTCCGAATTAAAAAAAATCTAGCTACGCGTACCTTCAAAGAGATGGGGATATTTCTTCCTCATCTCGCTCTCGGTCTCCCAAGTGACCTCCTCGCTGCTCGGGCCATGCCAAAGGACCTTAACGGACGGTATAACCTTCGATCTCAATTTCTTCATCTGTCGATCCAAGATGACCATCGACTGCTCTACAAAAGAAAGGTTGCGCTCCAGTTAGATCGTCGGGTGTTGAATCGCATGCGAAGGATCATGAAGATACTTGCGGAGCATCGAAACGTGAAATACGGGTTGAACATCTGGGAAACTGGGCGGAAGGACTAACCGATACGCAACTCTACCAACACGCTCGAGGATCTCGAAGGGGCCCACGTATCTGGGACTAAGTTTCCCCTTCTTCCCAAATCTCATCACACCTTTCATTGGGGAGACCCTCAAGAAAACATGGTCGCCAACTGAAAACTCAAGTCTGCACCGACGACGGTCCGCATTAGATCTCTGCCTACTCTGGGCTGCTCTCATCCTATCACGAATCAACTGGATCTTCGCGTTCGTCTCTTCAACAAACTGCGGCCCTAAAATACTGCTCTCACTGCGCTCTGTCCAATAGACGGGCATCAGCATCTCTTCCCATAAAAAGCCTCGAATGGTGCCATCTGAATGGTCTCCTGGAAACTGTTGTTGTAGGAGAACTGTACTAAGGGTAAATGATGATCCCAGCTACCTCCGAAGTCTAGGACGCACGCTCGGAGCATGTCCTCGAGAGTCTGAAAAGTCCGCTCCGACTGGCCGTCGGTCTGCGGATGAAATGATGTGCTGAAACTCAAGCGGGTGCTCAAAGCCTCCTGAAGCCTCTGCCATAGTCGGCTGGTAAACTGGGAGCCTCGGTCGGACATGATACATGTCGGGACTCCATGTAGTCGTACAATCTCGTCGATGTAAATCTGGGTATATTGAGCAAATCCAAAAGTCGTCTTCACCGGCAGGAAGTGAGCCGCTTTCGTCAATCGGTCCACGATCACCCAAATGGAGTCATACCCTCGACTAGTCCTGAGTAGACCCACAATGAAGTCCATAGAAATCTGCTCCCATTTCCACTCCGGAATGGGTAACGGCTGTAGCTCTCCCGCGGGCCTCTGGTGCACGGCCATGACTTGCTGACAAGTCAGGCATCTCGACACGAAGTCTGTAACGTCCCACTTTATCCCGTCCCACCAGTAAACATCTCTCATATCATAGTACATCTTGGTGGAACCCGGATGAGCACTGTACACCGATCGATGTGCCGCCTCAAGAATCTCGCGCCGCAGTCCCTCAGCATCTGGTACGCACAGTCTAGTCCCAAATCGCAGTATCCCCTGATCATCGATCACGAACTCGAAAAATCTGCACTGTCCAATCTGTGCAATGATCTCCGAACAATGGTCATCACTTTATTGTGCCTCATATATACGGTCAAGCAACTGTGGGCGTGCACGAACATGCGCAATCTGTCCCCCGATCGGCGTGAACTCATACTGTACTCGGCTGTCGCGTAAAATCTGCCAATCTGCCGACGACTGCCTCTGCACTGCACTCAAACAAGATAGACTACCCCCGGGCATTCTATTCAAAGCATCTACCACTACATTTGCCTTGCCCGGGTGATACAAGATCTCGCAATCGTAGTCCTTTACTAGTTCCATCCAACGGCGCTGTCTAAGATTCAGGTCTCGTTGCTGAAATATATACTTTAAGCTCTTGTGATCAGTGAAGATCTGGCACGACTCACCATACTGGTAATGTCGCCAGATCTTCAGTGCAAAGACCACTGCAGCCATCTCTAAATCGTGAGTAGGGTAGTTCTGTTCATGTTTCTTCAACTGCCATGAAGCATATGCAATCACCCTGTCATGCTGCATCAATACGCACCCTAACCCAACTCGAGAAGCATCACAATAGACCATAAATCCGCCTGATCCTGAAGGCAATGATAACACCGGCGCCGTAGTGAAACAAGTCCGTAGCTGCTGAAAACTGTGCTCGCACTCCCTCGTCCAATCGAAAGGAACCCCCTTCCGGGTAAACCCGGTCAAAGGTGCAGCAATACGAGAGAAGTCCTGTACAAATGCCTGTAGTAGCCGGCCAATCCTAGAAAGCTGCGGATCTCGGTAACTGATTCGGGTTTGGGGCAACGCTGAATGACCTCGATCTTCTTCGGGTCCACACATATACCATCTCGTGTAATCACGTGACCCAAGAAGTCTACGCTGTCAAGCCAGATTGCGAACTTAGAGAATTTTGCGAAAAGCTGGTGCTCCCTCAAGGTCTGCAGTGTGATCTGCAGGTGCTGCTCGTGCTCTTCTCGGCTCCGGGAATACACCAAAATATCGTCAATGAATACGATGATGAACAAATCAAGATACGGCCTGAAAATACGGTTCATCAAGTCCATGAATGCTGCTGGGGCATTGGTGAGTCCGGACGACATCACCAAAAACTCATAATGGCCGTAGCACGTGCGGAAAGCTGTCCTCAGAATATCCTCCTGTCGAATCTGCAACTGATGGTAGCCTGATCGCAAATCGATCCGCAAAAAGTATCCTGCCCTCTGAAGCTGGTCGAACAAGTCGTCGATACGTGGCAAAGGATACCTGTTCCACACGGTAACCCTGTTCAGCTGGCGGTAGTCGACACACAAACGCAAAATGCCGTCCTTCTTCTTGACAAACAGGACCGGAGCACCCCAAGGAGACACACTGGGCCGAATAAGTCCCTTATCCAGCAAATCTAGCAACTGACCCTTCAATTCTCTAAGTTTCGCAGGGGCCATCCTATAAGGAGGTATGGAAATAGGCCCAGTGCCAAGAATCAAATCAATACAGAAGGCAATATCGCGCTCAGGCGGTAGCCCAGGAAGCTCGTCAGGGAATACATCAGGGAACTCGCTAACAATAGGAACCCGATCCAACGGAACCTCTGTAGCTCTAGTATCGCAAACATAGGCGAGAAATCCCTGACATCCCTTCCTCAAAAGTTGTCCAGCGCGAAGAGAAGAAATCAAACTGTGAGGGGCGGCACCACGGTCCCTCTGCACAACAAAAGCTGACTCGCCGGGAAAACAAAACCTAACTGTCTTCTCGCGGCAGTCCACAGACGCATAGCACGTGGCTAGCCAATCCATGCCAAAAAGAATGTTCAAGTCCAACATCTCAAGAAGGATCAAGTCGATAGGCAACTCTCTCTCACCAATACGGACATCACAGGATCGGAACACGTGCCAAGCAACAAATGACTCGCCCACAGGGGTGGTCACAACAAGCGGATGATCAAGCAAACCGGACTCTCTACCCAAACTCGGCACGAATTGTGTGGAAACGTATGAGTGCGTGGATCCGGGATCAAACAACACGTGTGCATCAACGGAACATACGGAAAGGATACCTGAGACCACTGCATTGGATGCCTGCGCATCCTGATGCGTCAAAGCAAAAACCCGTGCCTGTCCTCCACCTGCGACTGACTGTCCACTGCCTCGGTCACCCGTCTTCTCTGAACGAACCCTCCGAGGCCATGACCTCTCTGTGTGTGAGTCTGAAGCAAAGCAACAGTAGGTACAATAGGCAACGCCCTCTGAGGTGGAGAAGGTGGTAATATGACATGCGGTACTGCTGCCTCCTTCCGGTGTATCTCAGGACAATCTCTAACGAGGTGAAGTAGACTGCCGCACCTAAAGCACCCGTGCGACGACTGATGACCCTCCCGTGGATACGAACTAAACATCTGGCCTCGTACCGAATCTCTGCTGCTCCTCGTGTCTGAACGAAAGCTGTCGCGGTGTCTAAATATCTGTCTCCGTGCTGATATACCAGTATGAACTCTCTTCGGCTCTGGGACTACCGAACTCTCAGCAAGACGCTCCTTGACTAATAAGGCTGCATCTACAGCTGCTGCATAGGTCTTGCAATGTTGTGTGCTGATCGCAAGAAATAACGGGGTAAGCAAGCCTCGAACAAACCTCTTGACTCTCATCTCCTCAGTGGCTACTAAATATGGGGCATAGACAGATAGCTGGGTGAACAGCACGTCGTACTCTGCCACTGTCATCTTCGGAGTCTGATGTAAAGACTCGAACCTGCGCTCTCTAGAATCTCTGACACTCTGTGGAAGGAAGCGGGCAAGGAACACCGTCACGAACTCTGTCCAGGTCATAGGAGGAAGACCAGCTGCTCTGGCCTTCTCGACCAATTCACACCATTTCTGCGCAAGATCTTCCAGGCGAAAGCTCGCGAACTCCACCCATCTCGCATCTGAGCATCTGAGTGAACGGCATATCTGGGCCATCCTATCAATGAAAGACTGTGGGTCCTCGTCTGCATCGGTGCCTGTGAAGACCGGAGGCTTCAACCTTATAAACTCGTATAGCGATACTGTAATGACCTCTGTAGCTGTAGGGGCAACTGCCTACACCGTAGGTACAATCGCGGCCCCTGCAACGGGTGGAACTACTTCTGGTCGCTGCGCTCGAAGCGTCTCGACTAGCGATCCAATCATCTGGCGCATCTCCTGCATATTGGCCCGTAGCATAGCGATCTGGTCTGCTGAAGGAGGAACAGTCTCCTCTGGTACAACAGGTGTACTGCCCGGGTCTGTCCTCGTCTCAGACGAATCAACTCTAATCACGGCTCTCGCGGCCGCTCTCTGCGCCCTCGAAGTCTTTGGCGGCATAATGGCTGAAAAGAAAATAAGATTCGATAAGGATACGGAAATCGAATCATAAGAATGTATATATCATGAAGGAATTTCAATCAATAAGTCCTAAGGTCAGTTAGGCGGAGTACCGTGTCGTGAGTATGCCGCAGAACATACACACGCTACGCCACTCTGCTTCAGCTACCTACTCCATCATACCAAGGTCATCCTACACTCCGAAAGGTAAAACCTACGCTCTGATACCAACTTTGTCACGACCCGAAGTTCGACCCGTGACCGGCACTTAACCACGTAACGTCTACAGGCGTGACGTGAATAAGTAAGCCGAAACCCAGAAATCAAAACCATTAAAAGTAGTGAGTGTTAAAAATATTTGTTTAGAAACATTGGAAAACCTTTAGTAGTTTTGCAATTTTCTTTAAAGTTCAAGTTATTATCTTAAAAATTTTGGCAGCATTTCCGTTGTAAAAACTAACCCCGAAATCGGGTAGAAGACAAGATATGAATAAAATAATATACAATAAAGATAAAGCATCCTAAACGGGAGCAATCACGCCCAACGGCGGAAACAATCACCACAAGAGTAATATATGACGCCGTAGCGAAGAAATGAGCAATAAGTGAAAAACATCACAAATGATAAAAACTGCATAAGTAAAGTTGGCTCACACGAGCTCGACACCAGAGTGCAAATAATATACATCATCGTCCTCACACTGGTCTCTAAGTCAATACATGAAATAGTAGATGGAGAGTACTAGATACAAAAGTGTGTACAAAAGGAGAATAACCGGATACCACAAACCCACCTAGCAGCAAACAGCTCACGCACCTACTGCCGTGGTATCCGTAGCCAAAAAGATATAAGAAAGCAGCCTGTCGCGACTACTCTAAGGGGCAACCTGGAAACACTGTGGCACAACGGGGGTGAGTTGCCAACTCGTGAATAGTAGATAACATATAAAGGAAATCACGAGTATGCACGTACTGCGCTACTCTAACATATGCCGGCAGATAATATCTATGTGCGATGAGCAGGGTGTGCAATAATCATGCATAAGTACTCTATCAGGTAATACGACTGCAGGATGAGATGCGTAATAATGAATGCTGAGCATGGGATAAAATAACATCTACACGGAATGTCAACGTGGAAAAATAACCGGTGTCCATTAATGCACCCAAATCCCAAAAAAACTCAAGTGCCGTCACCCTCCTCGGCCCTCAAATCCTGTAAATCTCTGAAAGTCGTGAGTGCCCAAAATCTGCACTCGAAAATATCATGTAATAATCGTGTCCAGCATCGACACGCAAATCCTCATTTATCGGGCCCCATCAGTCCGGATCAGCCCACGGGCTCCATCAACGGAATCGGCCCTCCGTCCCGGCAGTACGGGTCATCCCGTATCCATCAATCGACTCTTGTCAGTATCCTCCGGATAACCGCCAGGTCCAACCAATCACCAGTAGGTACTAGCCACCCTGCCAGGCTCATCGTTTGCTCCATGAAAACATTTCTCGCCCCGGGGAACCATACCGGGTCCACCACGAACCCGCAAACGGATCTTCTGACTCCTCGAATAGGGTTTCAAGCACACGTCTCAGAACCGAGAAAACACATGGTGGACGCACCAAAATATCATATCAAGAGGAACCAGGTTTTCTAAAACCATGTATGCTTTCCTGAAATAATACCACGGTTCTCAAATCCAGAAATCACATGAAGTCCAAAGCCAACGCATAAATCCATGCGACGTAATATATGCATCATAAGTCGTACTATGAGGAAAAGGGAGAAACCGCTCTTTAAGTAGATTCAGTTTTAAATGGTATCATGCGGTCCCCAGTTTTACCAAAAATCAGCTTATCTAGGTAGGTACAATTGTATATGCATAAGTATGGATATGCAAACGAGTATGTGCGCAGGTAACATGATCATGTCGAATCATATATGAGGTGAGCTACAATATATTGTTCTTGGCAATTCTATAGTGTGAGTGTCATGGCAATTACTAACGGTGTGTGTGTAACATGCAGATTAGTGCTCGTGCAACATGAACCGTTAGTAATAGTGCGGTGTGTTATTAATTCTAAGTCCATATGCATATATATATATAGAAGGAAATACAGTATCCAACCAAGGTATATGAATGCAAATATGCAGCTACTATAGCCTATCAAGCCCTGACACATAACGCCATACGGGCGATTTCCCCATAGATGTTAAATCTACTCACCGTGGTCTCGTGCTAAGTGTAGCCGACGACTTGCTTCCCCTTCTTCGTGGCGTCCGTCGTACTCGCCTGCGAACCTAGAATTACACAAGGAAACAGCATAAGCTTAAATCCTATAAAACGCGATACTAAGGCAGTACGGAAAAATTAGCGTCGCAAGCTCAACACGTGAACTCGATACACTAAAACGAGCGTGTGCTAATCCCAGAACTACCCCGATGCGCTGCGATGCACAGAACCCACCAGACCATGACAAAGCGTACATGTCGCGCTAAACACACAACTCCAATTTAAGGGCAACAGGTCCCAGATTCTTATCTGGAAGAAAACCCAAACAGCAAACAAAACCAAACACTGTAAAACCAACACAGACACAACCCTGCAAAACACCAACACCCACAGAACATGGGGGGGCTGGCGTCGCCGGATTTCCAAAGGAGGTCGTCGGTTTTTATGGGGTGGAACGGGCTCGAAAATCAACCCAAAACCCTAGCTACCCTGTACACTATTCTGTAATTGTTTGCAACACCAGAAAATAATCGTAGACATAGCACATCACCGTATCCTATAATCTTGTTTTAAAACGTTTTAAAAACACTAATTTTGTACTAAAAGTTATTTTAGTGCAAACTGAAAAAAAAACCTGGTTTAAACAACACTAATAGCACTTAAATAAGTAAACCTAGCCATAAAATTTCCAACTTATCATAAACTTCACTAATTTCCCCTTCATTAGCACTAAAAAGCACAAAAATACGATCTTTAGCTAATTAAACTACAAGTTATGAATTAAGGTGCTAAGGGAGAGTTTAATACCTCTAAAATACCCTAGGGAAACCTCACTTCCAGCTCTTGCCTTCAAAGGCACTGATTTGCCACCAAAATCCTCAAAAGAGCCATTTTTCCAAAGGTTTTTGTGAAGGAAAATGAGATTTTTGGGTAGGGTTTAAGTTAAATATGAAGAGGAGCAAAAGAAGAAGAAGAAGATGAAGATGTTGCTGCTGCTACTCTGCTGGAATTTTCCAGAAATGAGAGAGAGAGATAGTCAAGGTCAAGCCCATTCCTCACCTAATCCAACCCATACCTCCCATTTCTTCATTTTCATTTTAATATTAAAGGTTTGACTTGGTTTTATGGGGGGGAAAATATGAACCATGCAAGAAGAAAGAAAAGAAAATGGTTACACTTAACCTATGTCACAAAAATGTGATAAGTGTGCATGCTTGTCACACTAATCCACGCTTAGGAAAATTTCTAATAAAGTGAACACAAGATAAATTAAAATTAATAAAACCCATTTATATATAAAAACACTCCTCATCACAATTAGAACTAGTTTTATTCTAGTTTAAAAAAGAAATTAAAATTTACCGGTTTTTATGAAAAACACGCATCAATATTAACTAACGCGAAATTAACCTAAACGAATTTCAAAGCGTTACACCAAACTTTAAGATTAATATAGGGTGGATCAATTGGTTCATAAAAGATAATCGTACTGCCCAGGTCTGTCCCCATTTCAAGTGAGCCCGCTCCAATCTCAATTCGAACAGCGGTACTCTGAGTCCCCGTAGTCGTTGATGACATAGCGACTGGATTAAGAAACAGGATTGATAAAGACATTTCGATCGAATCACCAGATACACGGAATTAAGGAAAGAAGTACAAACAAACAACTTCTAAGGTTATTTAGGCTGAATATCGTAGCGTAAATATACCGCGGAACATACGTACGGTACTGCACTCATCCTAATTCACCTACTCCATCAAACCAAAGGTCATCTTATGTAACAAACTCAAATCGATTTACCTTAACTCACTACTCGATTCCGTAAGATTAATCCAAAGCTCTGATACCAACTTTGTCACGACCCAAAGTTTGGATGTGACCGGCACTTAGATTGTATAATATCTAAAGATATCTACATAATCTGAGTAAACCAAAAACCAAGATCAAAAACCTTTTTGCGGAACTTTAGGAAAATTTAGTTTTTAAGTAAAAATCGCAGTTTTAAGTATTTAAGATTTTTAATCGTAACCTCCTATTGAAATAATAATAAAAGCAAGTATAAAGTGTTTAATTTGGTTGCATCCCTGGTTGGGATCAACAATATCAACAGCGGAAATAAAAATACAACTTTATGCGACATTAACAAGAATCTCAGATACAAGTAAAAGAAATATCATTTAACATAACTAAACGATCTCATCTATCAAATAATATACATACAACCACTTCTCGTTCTAAGTCATAATACAGTGTCTGATGGAGATACTTTAGATTCAATATACAATACCAAAAGAGGAGGTTACTACATAGGTAACCCACCTAGCTAAAGATGCGATAAAAGCTGATAAGTGGATCTACACTGCGGCTAACCGTCCACTTTACTCCTGCAAGGAACTGTGGCACAACGGGGGTGAGTTGCCAACACAGTGAATATAACTAACATATAACGGCTGATAATGTAAATATGACGAACTAGAACTAATTTTAACAATAGTGAATGCGATGCATGATAACAGGTGGAGGAATGAATATGTAATACCCCATATATGAATAAAAATTGAAATCTCATCAATTATTTTCCGAATCATGTTCATTTTTCCGTGCCTAACATCGACACAAATCTTCGGTGTTTCATCAGGCATCATTCCTCGAACGATCCTGAAATCAATAACACCGGTCGGTATCATCTGGATATCCGCCGTGTTCATAACTGTCTCTGGAATCGAGTATCCTCGTTAGGCTCCCCGCCTAAAGTGCGGCTTTCCTACCCCTGGGTCTCGACCGGGTCCACCATGTATCCAACTGTATGGCCACCAACTCAGTCTGGAAAAAATTATAAATTTATAACCGTATGACCCCCAACTCGGTCCGGAATAAAACCAAATAATAAAAACGATATATCATGGTGGACGTGACACATAATCATGAAAATCACTGATTTTTTGTAATAGTATAGGAAAACTTAAAACCATAAATCCTCAATAATACAAATGCCTCTTATATCAATTATTAATACTTGAATATAAAATACGATGTCATATATCCTAATTACTACGACAATTGATACTTAAGGTATGATAAGAATCATTTTTAACAGAATAATTTCTATGTGTGAAGTGACATGTTAATATCGACGAGGTGTAGTGTAACATGTAGATATGTACATGTGCGGCATAACTCGTCGATAATGGTACAGTGTTCTAACAAATATTAATCATGGAGGTATATATATAGATTTAAGAATGCATATGATAAATTTAACATACAAAAGCAAAACTTGTATTTAAACCTAACTACGGGCGTATCACGCCATCTTTACAAAATCCCCCGGTAGATGTTTAGTATACTCACCGGAATACGTCGTAAACTACTCAGAAATCACCAACCCTTTCCCTTTCCTAGTAGCCTCCGAAGTTTCCGTATTCGAATCTAATATTGAAATTAGCTTGTATAAGAAATGGCTAATTCCGATACGCTAAAATCATGAAAAAACAAGTTGTACGTTCTAATTACACTACGTACGACTATTGCAAACGATCTAACACTCATTTTAACTAGAATTTAACCCAACGCTATTCCATAACAAAAAAACAGAACGCGTTACGAATTACCCGGGTCATATTTTAGATTTTTGATACCTTTTCCGATACTTGTTTCCAGATTTTACATACTGTTAAATTAACTTATTTAAACAATACCAAAATATCTTAACAATGATACAGAGACCTACCCAAAAACCCAAAACCCCAAAGTCCACCAAAAATCCGGCGACGACGGAAATTGGCTATGTCTTGCCGGCCAATATTCAAGCCCCTTGGTTCGTACTTCTAGGGTTTGTTCTAGGTCCAACATTCAAAATTTAGGCATTATTTGGTTAAGTTGATTTTTCTCTGAATAATAGCAGATTACTACAGAGCTAAATTTTACCAAAAATACGATATTCGATTTCTAAGTTTTACAATTACAGAACTATAATCTACTGAGTTAAGGATTTTATCTACTGAGATGATTGAAAAGCTTCCTCCAAAACACCCAAATCCTTAGCTCCTAGCTTGAAGGTGGAATCCTTAGCCTAGTTCTTCTTCTTGACTTCTCTTTTCTTTTATTTCTTTTTGTGAGTTCAAAGTATTTTCTTTCTCTTAGGTTTTGAAATTTCAGAAGTTTCACTGGATTAATTGATCTGAACACTTTATATATATGGAAGAGGGAAGAGTGAGGTGTAGGAGGAGGTGTCACCAATAAGGGTGTGCCACTCTCATGCAAGGAGAAGGTGTTGTGAAATGAAGTGTGTATGCAAGTAGGTAATGGCAATGCATTATCACTCCAAAATTGATTTATCTTGATATAATTTCTGAGCTAAAATATTATCTACCCCTTTTCCACTTACACCCTCATAATTTCAAGTTTGTACATTTTTCCTAAACTTTACAAAAAGACCCTTCACTACATATGTTATTATATAAACACCTTTTTATTAAAATGAAGCTAAATTTATCACTAAAACCCTTGTAATTGATTTATGTTACATACTAAAATTTCAATTTAATTTGTTTCACATACTACTTATGAAAATGTCCTATTTTGTTTTAATAACTTTTTAAATTGGTATTTTATTATTTAATTAATTAATTTTATTTATTTCTAAAATTTCAAACTGTTACAAATATACTGGGTAGAAACCAAATATTCCAGAAAACAATACACCAAAAACTAGGAATTACAAAAGAACTCCGAGTCGAATTGGCCAAGAATCGGCCACGGAACGACGGCGAAACACACTGTTTCGCCGCGGTTCCGCCGCGTTCTTGACGATTCATTGACTCATTTTTCTTGTGCATTCTTAAAAAACCCTGCACTTAATTTTAGTCACCATGAAATAATTTTTCTAGCACTTTTCAAAAACAACAGAAAGTTAGGGTTTCGGTATTTTGTTTTCCAGTTTTTCCGACGATCGAAGTTCTAACACTTGCTAACGAGCTAGTATAGGTTTAGTAGGCTCTGATACCACTGTAAGTCGATGCCACGCACCTCGCGAATTCGCGGGGAGGCGGAATGTGTAATAACGATAATAATTTTCTTTGTAACATCAACTAAACACCAAGATCAGAACTAAACCCTAACTAGCAAACATGCAAGAGGTAAACTACTCGGACAGAAGTGTTCACTACTACAAATAAGGGTTGCCCCTACGGATTTATCGGTAGGGGCAACCCACTGCCCCTACGGATATATACGTAGGGGCGAAAAAAGACCCCGTAGGTGCAAAGGCCGCAGGTGCAAGTTGAGGCCCTGAACTTGCCCCTACGGACAAATTCATGCCCCTACGGATATCTCGGTAGGTGTTATAGCCCCTACGGAGTACCCCGTAGGGGTAATAAAATCATATATGTAATTTTTTTTTGAATATATTGTATATACCTACGGATATATCCGTAGGTCCTTTTTCTACCCCTACGGATACCTTCGTAGGGGATATAAAGTAGCCCCTACGGAGAAGTCCGTAGGGGCTACTCCCAACACCCTGCACTGAGACCGGGGTGAAAAATATCAGGAAACCTGATATTTTGCCCCTACGAATTTATCCGTAGGGGATAAACAGTGGCCCCTACGGACATATCCGTAGGGGCACCCCCAACACCCTGCACTGATATCAGGTGGGAAAATATCAGGTTTCCTGATAGTTTGCCCCTACGGATAACTCCGTAGGGGCAACATATGTACCTACGGCTTAATCCGTAGGTACATATTGTCTGTATTTTTTTTTAAAAAATGGGCTGCTAGATTTTTTCCCGCCCTGTGCACAATACTATATACATCAATCAAATCATATATTGCAGTATTCATAATCACATCTCACGCATATATATAATATACAAAAGAAACCCAAAAACTGAATATGATATAAATACAAACCAATATCAATATCGTTTCAAAATGTAGTACAATGTGATATAAATACATATTTCAAAAAATAAGAACCAAAAAGCTACCCTAGTTCGGTCCAGCTCCACCTCCGAATAACGTTAGAATAACGCGCGCCTGCTCCTCGGTCAATACACTCTGCAATGCTACATATAAGGGAGTCTGAGCGGCATGTGGAGCTGGCGATGTGGTCTGCGCAGCCGCCGTCGAGGTAGTCGCTTGCGGAGCCGCGGCTGCGGGAGTTTGAGTGGGCGGTGGAGCTACAGGAGCTGTCTGCGGAACCGCAGCCGATGTAGTAGCTTGCGGAGCCGTAGCCGAAGGAGATGCATGTGGAGGCTCGGCCGATCTACCCTGTCGCGTCTGGACATAACGTGTGTAAGAAGCGTGTAAGAACTGTGTATTATTCGAATTCGTTTCATTATTAAGTTATTTCGAAACCCTGTTTGGATATCTAGTTTGGAAAAGCGTTGTTTATTTTAATTACATATGTATGTATGATTAATCAAACTTAAGTCTAAAACCAAATAAGCTCAAGCTACGTACTAATTATGGATATGTTGATATGTATATAATATGAAATGATATTTTACTATAAAGTAGTATACATACCAGCATCTCCTTCAACTCCTGAACGGTGGCCCTCAAGCTATCCAGTTCCTGATGGACATGCCGGTCACTGGAGACGGAGGAAGTAACCGCCGGGGTGGAGTCCAACCTCATATGGGCCCTGCTAGGGCCCAATCCCCGGCCTCTCTCCCAACCTCCGTGGTGCCCTACGTGTGCGGCGTCCAGAACTGGGGTCAGCAGCCTCGGATCGTTCTGTCCGGTAAAATCGATCCCCGAGGCCTGGGCCTGCTCAACCACCCGCTCCTACACCCACATTAAGCAGTAAAGTATAAGTATAAAATTTAAACTTGAACCTTCCAAAACTAAAATTTCAAATTTGGGTAGAAAAAATATTAACACTTACGCAGTACTCCTGGGTAGCGACGTCGGGACATCGAAGCTCGCCCGTGGCGGGATCTGTCGAGGTGCCGTGGACGGCAAGATATGCAGACAGCACGCTCGGTGTACCACCTGACACCACGGTCCGAGATGTCTGCAATATTAGAAAGTAACCTTTAATATTAGAAATATTAGAGAATAACTCTTAATATTGCAGAATATTAGAGAATAACTCTTAATTTACCGATAACACCTTGGCTCGAGTAATGTTCCTCGAGCCACCTGTGTAAGTGGGGCGACCCCTCTTCGCCGACTTCCTGTTCTCCGTATTCTGAGCGGCCTGTTTCTGCACAACGCATTAACATTTAGTTTTCTAATTAAGAAACACAAAGAAATAAATTATATCATAAATAATGAATTAAATTTAAAATACATACTTGTTTGCGTTCGGAGTCGAAATAAGCGCACAATAGAGGCCATGTCTCTACGTCGACTCTCGCAAACGCTGGAGTAGATAGGAGGGCCGCTCTCTCTGCCTCGGGGGTCGCTATCCACAGGGAGTAGCAGTCGGCCTTCAGCTCATTCCTGTTGTATCGGACCTTGGCCTGCATGTTCTTCATCAGGCCATTGTACAGAGCATGAAGGTCGAGCACCCTCCTCGAGTGATCAGGGTCGGCTACAGGCTGAAAATCGTAATCCAACTGAAAATACAAAAAAAAAAATTGTTATTAGATTGCAAGTGTTAATAATAAATATATTGGATAGATCAAATGAAAATATATATTAATACATACCCGAGCCTGATCAAAGAAGAGGGCGAATGAGCGCTGGTGCTGCTCGCCCCACTCAACGTGAAGTGGATAGTTCTTCACGATACGGCTCTCGTCCCCCAAATACCGGCCGAACCTCTCGGCATGAGGACCGGTATAGCGATAGTCAAGGGTAAAAAATAGGGGGAATGCTGCCTCCCCCCTAGCTCTATCAGGCCTCAGCCTATGGGACTGATTCGGGCCTCGAGTCCCCCTCTGGGGATGGAGAGGCCCTGCTTCTGCACGAAATATCAAGACAATCAATAATAAGACAAAGTTGTATTAAGAAATCAAGGATAAACAAAAATTCAAGTGTGATATATACCTCCGGTGATTAGCGCAAGAGCCTGGGCCCGAGCAGCAGCACGAGCGGGACGATAGTTCCTCCGGTGAGGAACAACCGGGGTCCCGGACCCAGACGCATCCCCTCCAACTATAAAATAAACATCGACGCTAAATCTCCATGAAGTTCATATTTATTCTATATAGCATTTGTAAAATAAATAAATATTTTAAATTTATTCATACTAACCTGCAGACGATGCGGAGGGTATGGAAGCGGCAGGAGTGGCCTCTGTGGAAGGTGTGGACGCACCACCTATAATTAGACAATTAAAAATAGATTTTATAAGTAATTGCAAAAGAATGTGTAGATCAATAATATAACGTTCTAAATCAATATGCATGAACTATAGGACATATAAACATACCCGCAGGTGCGGTGGTGTCACCACCTACAGCTAGACAATAATAAAAATTGCTAAGTAAGAGCAAAAGGAATGTGTATATTTATGATATAGCATTCTAAATCAATATACATACACTATATGATATATAAACATACCTGGAGGAGCGGGGGTGGCCTCTGTCCCAGATGTGGACGCAGGACCAACAACTAGACAATTAAAAATAGATTTTATAAGTAATTGCAAAAAGAATGTGTAGATCAATAATATAACGTTCTAAATCAATATGCATGCACTATAGGACATATAAACATACCCGCAGGTGCGGTGGTGTCACCACCTACAGCTAGACAATAATAAAAATTGCTAAGTAAGAGCAAAAGGAATGTGTATATTTATGATATAGCATTCTAAATCAATATACATACACTATATGATATATAAACATACCTGGAGGAGCAGGGGTGGCCTCTGTCCCAGATGTGGACGCAGGACCAACAACTAGACAATCAAACATTGACAATATAAGTAATTTTGACATAAACATGCATGAATATCTGTAATATTACATTGAAAATGGATATGCGTGCAGTATACCTAGAGGTGTGGCAAAATCCACACGGAAGGAGGCATCCGAAGGGGTCTCCGATTTGGGTGCAAGACCGGCCCTCTGAAGCTCCCTACGGAGCTCTCCGGGCGGCAGAACCGCTCTGCCTCTGCCTCTGCCGCGGCTGGAGCTCCTGCCGCCCCTCGCTGCTTCCGACATCGTCATCAAATCTAGATAAACGGTTCGTGGACGCATTAGACAATCATTAAAAGTATTGACTATATATGATCTAGAGCGTAAAATGTGAAGTAATAATATAACATTACTGATAACCTTTTTCGTTTCGTGGGCGCATCATACATATCTACTTGGATTTCATCGTCGATGTCATTTCTAACCCACGTAACTTCATGATCGGTCGAAGACAACCCGTCCTTCGAAACAGACGGTCGGAGCACTTTAAGCCTTCTCTCTTCTTCGTCCTCATCGCTGTCCTCGTATTCTGGGACATCGTAGACATCTCTAGGTTTCCATCGGCATACAACACTCCACCCCGGATGCTTCAAACACTGTGAGTAGTATACTTGGAACGCTTGGTTCGGAAAGATAAACGGATCGTCCTGACCGTAAAATCGAAGTGTGTTCACACTGGTCAATCCATATTCATCTTTCCAAGTCCCAAGACTGCTTCTCCACCTGTCTGTATCGGTTCGCGGATCGTACCAAGTACAGTGGAATATATAAAAGGGTTCTGATCGTCCGGGATAGTGGATGCCGAGTATACAATTTAAGTACCCATAGTAAATCACACCGTCCGATCCTACCGTCGCAATCCCACTATTCTGAGTGATTCTAGATGTTTCTATGTACTTAACTTCGAATTTGTATCCAAGGACACCAAATCCTTTGTAATGTGCAACCTCCATACTAGGAAATTGAGCTAAACATCTTGAATCACTCTCAAATGATGCAGACAAGTTCGGATCGTGGATCTAACAAAACAAATTTTACGATAAATACATAACGATACAAGTTTAGATTAAAACTGATAGCAATAAAATGTAATTCGAATAACTTACATGCTCTGTGACCCAATCACAAAAATTATCCTGATGGTATTTTTCCAAACGCTCTTCTTTCCAATCAGGATGCCCCTCACGTACCTCGTTAAAATGAGTTCTGTTTTCGACAAATAATTGTGACATTAATATTATGTCATTTCATACACACACAAACACAGATATAACAATTAATCCAAAAGAACTTACTCTCTAATTTGTTCAAGACATACGCAATTAAGCAAGATAAACCGGTATATCTTGTTGATAAACATAGTGTCTACCCTCTTATACTCGGCTTTACCATATGGCCCGTCTTGAATTCTTCGTGGTCGGTTAAGCCTTGTCTCAATGTTCTCGTCCAGATAGCGGGAACAAAATGTGGTTGATTCATCAAGAAGATAACCTTGCATGATAGAACCCTCTGGTCGATTTTTATTGCGTATATACTTCTTAAGAGTGTAAAGGTACCTAATGAGAATATGTTGAATAAATAAACACGGGCATACATGACAAAAATAAATTTATAAATTGCGCGAAACGAAAAATTACACGTACCTCTCGACGGGATACATCCATCGATATTGTACCGGTCCGGCTAACTTCGCCTCAGTTGCAAGATGAACCGTCAAGTGTATTATGATATCGAAGAATGACGGTGGGAAAATACGCTCAAACTTGCAAAGTATCAACGCAATAGAATTTTCTAGTTTATCCAGCGTCGCAACCTCCAGCGTTTTAGCACACAACTCCCTGAAAAAACAACATAGGTCGTTGATTACTAGACCAACCGAGTCGGGGAGAGAAGTCCTGAGGGCTAATGGAAGAAGGTGCTCCACGATAACATGGTGGTCATGACTTTTCAGCCCATCGATCTTGCCCTTCACAATTTTTATTTTCTTGCTGAATGATCCTGAGAAACCTGTGGGGACTTTCAAATCATGCAACACCTGCAGGAATCTTTTCTTCTCCGGTTGTGACATATGATAAGCGGCATTGGGAAGTACAAACTTGCCCGGTTTACCCGCTACCGGTTTAGGGTGCAGTTCACTTCTTATTCCCCACTCTTGTAGATCCATCCGGGCATTCATGTTGTCTTTCGATTTCCCGTCTTTACACAGAAGCAAGTTAAGTATGTGCTCTGATACTCCCTTCTCTATATGCATGACGTCCAGACAATGACGCACTGAATTTGTAGACCAGTACGGAAGCTCGAAGAAAATGCTTAACTTGTTCCAATATTGTGGTTTGACCTGTCTCGTCGGATCCATCCCGAAGGTCACGTTATTGTAACCATCCCATTTAGCAATCACATCCTCTCCGGACAATGGGGATGGAGGCCCAAGAAGCTCCTAATGACCATCAAAGTGAACCGTGTCTAACCTATAGGGGTGGTCTGGAGGCAGAAAACGTCGATGGCCGCAATAACAAACCTTCCTGCTAAAATTCAAAAATTTTGATGTTGTGTGTTTATGGCAATGAGGACATGCTTTGTGACCATGTACGGACCAAGCTGAAAGCATTCCATACGCAGGAAAGTCATTAATTGTCCACATTAAAGCCGCACGCAGTATAAAGGTTGTATTTGTGTTTGAGTCATATGTCTCTACACCATCAATGAACAAAGTTTCAGCTCCTCAATCAGAGGTCGGAGATAGACGTCGATATTGTTCCCCGGTGAGTTTGGTCCGTCGATAAGAAGAGGCATCATAAAGTATGATTGGTCCATAGCCAACCAAGGCGACAGATTATAAATTATCATTACAACGGGCCATGTACTGTGACTTCCAGCCATATAGTTGAATGGGCAGAAGCCATCGGCAGCCAGTCCGAGCCGGACATTGCGAGGATCGCTACTGAATATTGCGTGCCTCCTATCGAAATCCTTCCATGCCGGTGAATCTCTTGGATGGCTCATTTTTCCATTTTCGCTTGGAGGAGCACGGTGATGCAAAATCATTGCCTCGGCTGTTTTCTTGCACCTGAATAGCCTCTGTAGCCTCTGTGTTATGGGAAAATATCGTGCTATCTTCACAGGTATATCAGGCTTCTTATCAGAATCTTTCGGCTTATACCTGGCCTCTCCGCATGTTGGACACTCTTTCAAATCTGAATTCTCTTTCCGGTACAACACGCAATTTTTAGGACATGCTTGAATCTTCTCGCACTTTAGACCCAAATCAGACATCATTTTCTGGGCTTCGTACCAGCTTTCGGGCACATTATTTCCCGGAGGCATAGAATCTTTCAAGAACGAAAGAAGCATTATGAATGACTTGTTGCTCTATCCATTTAGGCACTTAATTTGGAAAAGTTGGACGAACCATGAGAGGGTGGAATACTTTCTCATAAATTGGTTTCCTAGCATCATTCATGAAATTTTCATATTTATCCGCACGCGGTCCTTGACCGGAAGGAATGTCATCTTCGGTACGAATAGATTCACCTAGGGCAGCCTCTACCATATCCTCCATTTCTTCTGATGGAAATAAATTTCCGTATCCTGCCGTATTACCGAATTCTTCTTCTTCTCCTGCCGCATTATCGTGTTCTCCTTCTTCTACCGCAGTACTGCATTCTTCTCCTTCCCCGTGATATTTCCAAGTTGAATAAAGTCTAGTAAACCCATGTTTTACAATATGAAGCTCTGCCAATTCTACCTTCTGCCAGTACTTATTGCCACATCTATCGCACGGACAGAGAATCTTCTCTATTATGATCTTATTATGTGCTCGTGCAAATTCAAGGAAAGCAGCAACTCCTGCGACAAAATTAGGTTGCATACGTTGTTTCCAATCCACATACATCCAGTCCTTAACTCTGACGTACTCATGGGCCATGTTAGACTGAATAACATATAAATTGTAGGTTATGCTGACTATATTGAGAAATATAAGAACGGGATAGTTACTGACAAAGGAGAAAATCCATGTATATGCTTTGTGTGTGCGTTTGTCGTTGAAAAGAATAAATTATCGCACGTTATGTTGACCGATAGACGGGGACTAAGTGGCGCTTTTAGTTTCATATATGGGTATCGATGGGAATATGAAGGTTTCATATTATCATATATTGGTTTTAACCCGAACATCTCAAATCGCTCTCTGATTATGCGTTTGTATGTATGTGTTCCGGTTGTCGGGGGTAGGCTTCTATCCCATTAAGAATGTATAGAGCGAACGCCCATCACTTGTGCTTTCAACCGTTTCGAGTAAATTTCGGCAGCACCTCCCCGCTGTTCTCCGAGTACACTGTAATAGAATAGATAATCATTTCAAAGCTGTGAAACAACGTTGAAATGAACATCTAATCTATCTTTGTACATAGAGAACCAGCGGAAAGATACCGACGAAATATCTCGAAACGGATGAAAACACAAGTGAATGAAGGCGTTTGCTTTATACATTCTTAACTTGTCCACACGGGACAAATCTATGGGTTACCATACGATTGAATTTTCTCGTCGCGTAGACTATACGACGGTTGTTAGTATCGAGCTATACTGTCCGATATTTAACAACCTTCGTATAGTTCTAGGTCACGACGAGCATCGCACGTATGTTAACCGATAGACGGGGACTAAGTGGCGCTTTTAGTTTCATATATGGGTATCGATGGGAATATGAAGGTTTCATATTATCATCGAGTATCATATATTGGTTTTAACCCGAACATCTCGAATCGCTCTCTAATTATGCGTTTGTATGTATGTGTTCCGGCTGTCGGGGGTAGGCTTCTATCCCATTAAGAATGTATAGAGCGAACGCCCATCACTTGTGCTTTCAACCGTTTCGAGTAAATTTCGGCAGCACCTCCCCGCTGTTCTCCGAGTACACTGTAATAGAATAGATAATCATTTCAAAGTTGTGAAACAACGTTGAAATGAACATCTAATCTATCTTTGTACACGGAGAACCAGCGGAAAGGTACCGACGAAATATCTCGAAACGGATGAAAACACAAGTGAATGAAGGCGTTTTCTTTATACATTCTTAACTTGTCCACACGGGACAAATCTATGGGTTACCATACGATTGAATTTTCTCGTCGCGTAGACTATACGACGGTTGTTAGTATCGAGCTATACTGTCCGATATTTAACAACCTTCGTATAGTTCTAGGTCACGACGAGCATCGCACGTATGTTAACCGATAGACGGGGACTAAGTGGTGCTTTTAGTTTCATATACGGGTATCGATGGGAATATGAAGGTTTCATATCATCATCGAGTATCATATATTGGTTTTAACCCGAATATCTCGAGTCGCTCTCTAATTATGCGTTTGTTGTGCATTCGTGTTGTATGTGTAACATGATTTTAAACCATTGAGATCAAGATTGATAGAACTGATCATCCTACATTGCAATAGCATTCATCAACCAAAAACTATTATTGCAATGGTATACATCTATAACAATCAACAATTAAAACTATAAATATAGGATACTGATATCATAAAGCGTTATGAGACACCTAATCTGCCACGTGTCGTGATCATGGAAATCGCTAATATTGAGTTATGAGACACCTCATCTGCCATGTGTCATGGTTACATATTAGTTAGGGACACGGCTATTTATGTGCGGCTGCACGCTTGTGCAAAGATTTGTAATGTTAAAAAAATGTGATTTTTTTTATACATTGGAAAGAATGAATAGGAATTGATCTTTACATTGTTAACCTCTTTTAGTTTTTCTTTAGGAGCGGTCTCTCATATCTTAGTTGAAATATTTTCTATGTTTGTTATGGTCTTACTCTCACATAAACTATCAATATCATGCCACAAGAGAGTGAAAGAAATAGCATGCATGGTGTGTTCAATGTATGATAAACAAGTACACTTCTAATAGTTTTTAAATTTGAGAAGTCCAGAGTGTATGGAAGGAGTTGAATAACAGAAGCATAAGGGGCACAACATTTTTTTCTTAAATTCCGGATACATTCTAAAATCTTCAACAGCAATTGGAGTGTATTTCGCTGTGAGAGACTCTTCAAAGAAATGGAGGAAGAAGCACTAAAGAAAAAAGAGAGAAAAATAAGAATATAAAGTTGAAACTAAACTTGAGCTATCCGCTGAAATCATAAAGCATAGGAAAGTTGATTGAGTCTTGATCTATTGCTCTTTCTTTGCATTATCTCGTATGTCCATTTATAGATTTTAATACCACATGAGATGTATAATCTGTCAGCTCCCTATGGTTGTATTAATGTCAGCTCTTACACAATATGGGTATCTGCCTTACCATTAAGACAACTATGGAATATGTTAATTTAAAATGTAAGGCTAGCTATCTATGTATTCTGAGGGACTGCTTGCATAGAACTTAGCTTGATCCTCTCAATTATTAAACATAAATATGCTGACATGCCTCTCATAACCCTAACCCCAGCCCCACAGTAACCCTAACCCCAGCCCCAACCCTAACCCCAGCCCACCGTAATCCTACCCCAGCCCCACAGTAACCCTAACCCCAGCCCCACCGTAACCCTAACCCCAGCCCCACCCCAGCAGCAGCCGAACCCCAACCCTAACCCTACCCCGACCCCGACCCCGACCCCGACCGCCACCGCGCCCCTGCCCAAACCCAACTCTCGCACGCGCAACCCAGACCCAGCCATGAATAATACAAAAATGCTTTAATTTACCTCGAGATTTATACCTGAACGGGTGCGCTGGTGGGCTGGAGCGACGACGGTGGCGAATTGGCGAAGAAACCGGCGGTGGCGACGACGGTGGCGACGAAACCGGCGGTGGCGACGACGGTGGCGACGAAATCGACGGTGGCGACGACGGTGGTGACTCTGCCAAACGACGGTGGCGACGCGACGGTGGCGATTTGTGGTTTTTCGCGCGCGTTTGAGGGAGAGAGAGAAAATGAGCATAGGCTTTTCGATCTGGCTTTATTTTAAAACGATATTTACTTGCCCCTACGGATATACCCGTAGGTCCTTTGTTTGCGGCTCCATAGGGGCAAACACCAAATTAAGAATTAATATTTTTATTCTTGGACGTCAGTGCCCGTAGGGACAACCTTTTAGCCCTACGGATTAATCCGTAGGGCCAAGTTAAATATGCCCCTACGGATATTTCCATCCGTAGGGGCAACTCCTATTTTACTAGTGGTTACCTCATGAAACCATGTCCTCCGGGTCTTCTTTTTGCTGTCCTCCTCGTCGTCATAGTCTCCTCGGATCAATCGGATCGGGCCTCCTCGTCGGTCCTCTCATGTCGAAGATGATCCACCTGAGAGTCTTTGCATCGAGCTCCCACCTCAACGGAGGTAACTAAGGCACCTAGTTCGCTACACTAGATATCGTAGACGATGTAAAGAGAGTTTACGGAGAGGATGTCTCTTTTTGCCTTAGGTTTCTCAACACATGAGATGTTTAGGGTTTTGAGGAAGAAGATGAATGCTTAAGGAGAATGCTAGTGTAGTTTTCCATAACAAAAAAGTATGAGCTCTAATGAGTATAAACTGAACCATACGCATTCTTATATGAATAAATCATATTAAGAAAATGAAACAAGGTTCATAATTATCTTGGTGAGTCTTGGGATGAAAACCCTACAAGTGTCTCCTAAAGGCATTCTCATTCTTATGCAAAATTCCACCTCATTTCCTCCACGTCAAAAATGAATAATCATTTAAACTAAAATAATAAATACAATTATGAGGTGTCTCTTCTAGAAGCATCTTTTAACAAATTACAAAAATTCCCCTCGTCCGTATATACATACCCGTATCCGTATTCCGAAAAATAGAAATACAAAAGAGACAAAAACTGTCCATCGGTATAATATTAGGATCTGGCTTAAACCAAAGCCCACTGGTATTATCTGTCTAAATCGTCATTCGTGCACAACTACACGTACGCGATTGAACCCTATCGTAAAACCATACGACCTCTACATGTTTTGTTCGATGCAGGGAAACCCTCTATGTGGGACTTTTAAGACTCGACACTATGCTGGCAGTGGGTTTAACCACAGACCGCAAGTGGTACTAGCTGCACGTAACGGCCCCCAGGTATATGTCGATAAGAAGGCCGATGAGAATAACTCATCCGAACTCCTACAGAGCCTGTCTGTGACAATCTCCGTACAGTCTGGTCTGTTCGTCTAAGAGTATCGCATATCGGGCCTAGGGGCGGTAATCTTCACACCCCTAATAGCGCAATAAGTCATGTCAGAGAGCAGCCCAAAATACCCTGAGAAACTACTGAAGTACCTACCTGTAAATCTCCCTTGCCTTGGCCAAGAACTTTGTCTAATGGCCTTCCGAACACAGCGCGATATCAACCCCTAATACCGGGAGAGACGAATCCTATTTAACCACCACTGTCTCTAAGTGCTTCGGGACTGCACCCAACTAATACCTGTTTGCATGACTCATTTGAGTCGTGGTAGGGTAGTAATCAAAGTACAGTGGGAACACACTCAAGGTGAAGCAACAGTGTCAAGTCGACAGACTATGCTGCACATATGTCACCCGGGAACTGCTACCGAAGATAGGTATAATACCCACCAACAGTTCTCGACGAGACCTGTCTAGTGTACTCATAACCTAATGATCACCTTCATACTATCTCCAGTACGATGTACTAATGGCTGAGGGACAGACCATCTCCCCTGCTGGGATGAGAAGCATATACACTAGTCGACTCTGGAGTATCGATGCCCTGTCACGATAATCCTACGACTAGGGACCTGTATATGGATGTTCTTATAGACTACCCAGCCCTTATTAGTTATATGTATGCCCTAGAGGCCATTATTATACGTATGATGTATATTATAGTGGATGCTTGGACATAAATAGAAAGGACTTTCTTTCTCAACATGATAGTATGCTATCTGGTTGCTCTTTGTCTTAACATGTAGACTTGTATTGTGATACTGCCTTGCTCTCACACGTTGATAAAGCCCTTAGGATGTGTACTTGACTACCAGGACTATGATAGAGATCATACTAGTGGGGCCAGGGTAGTCCACAAGCACATCCTTTAATTGTTCCTAGTCGAGGGTGTATCGAGACAGGGCATCGATATTCAAGACTATACTAGCGAATACGCTTCTTGACCAATATAATGGGCGATGGATGATCCCACATCCATTGGTTTTTGACGTCAAAGATGTTATACGGGTGCTCAGTGGAGACAGGGTATACTGAACGGACTCACCGAGAACTCCTAGTTGGTATTATACCTATCGTCAGATAGCAGTTCTCTGGTGACATTGGTACAGGTTAGTCTGTAGACCCGAGATCGCCATAGAGCCTTGTTAGATTCCCACTGTGCTTTGATTTTCACCTTGCCGCGTTCAAAAGAAGGTGAAAAACGGCGGTTTTTGGGTACAGTCCCAAGTCACATGGAGGAAATAAGCGATAGGAGGGGATTCGTCTCTCCCGGTATTAGGGGATGATGTTGCGCTGTGCTCGATTGGCCATAACAGGAAGTCCCTGGCCAAGGCTGATACGGAGATTTACTGGTAAGTGTTATTAGTAGTTTCTCGACCCATTATGAGCCTCACATTGGCACGACTTATCAGTTACTAGGGTCTGACGTTTACCACCCCTAGACTAGATATGTGACATATCAGACGAAGAGACCGGACTGTACGGTTGTGTTACTGATAGGCTTTACAGGAGTATGAGCAGGTTTTCTTGTTGATCTTCTGATCGCTCAATACCCGGGTAGTCGTTACGCCCAGCTAGTACCGCTGACGGCTTGTGGGTCCTTGATATGATCATCACCCACTGCCGGCATATTGATGAGTCTTTAGAATCCTACACAGAGGTTTCCTGCTCAGGAGAAACGAAGTAGGAGCACATATGTGATATGTGCGGGACCGAGATTAATACGAGTATGTGATACCGTATTCTATTCTCGCGATATGTGATATCGGTCGGTTATATGTGATATAGACGAGTTATCTAATCAAGTGTTGATTCAATAAGTTGATACAAATAATATTAGTCGGATGTATGTGATATAACCGGATTATTAAATCAAGTGTTGATTTAATAATTTAATGTATAATCATATATATATGATATATTAATTTACATTGACTAATATTAGCTCACTTAAGCATTTCTTTTTCTCACTTATGCATTTAATATATATATATGTGATATATATTAATTGTGTTTCTTTTTGTGTCATGCTTGATGTCACATGTTACATGGGTGTATGAGACTCACACCATGCTTATGATAATGTAGGGTTTATTTATTTCAAGTAAATCAAAATTAGTTGGAAATAAGTCACATGGTTGGAGCTTGGTAGAAGCTTGTGGAACTATTGACTTAGTCCACTAGTTCTGTTTTACATTAGATATTTATTAAGCCAACCATTATCTAAACCCATGGTCAAGTCTCTACATGAGTTATATGAGATATTTCTCACCCATTGTTGCCATAAAATTATTGGCTTCATCTTCTTCTTCATCAAGAGAGAGCTCTGTAGCTTTTGAGAAGGTGAGGAAAATTAGTGAGAAAATTAATTATAATGTGAGAAAAAATCCTACTTCATCATCCTCTACTAGGTTAGCCATTTAGTTTATGGTGTTAGCTTCACTGATCCTTAATTATTGAAGAGGTAGCTTGGGTTTGTGTCTCCTCGACATAGATCATCTTCGGCCTCGAAAACATCGTGCAAGCTTATTCCTTTCATCTTGTGGAGCCATTTTAGAGTCCGAAAGATCACTATTTGGAGTGAAGGGACTATTACACGGAGCTATTGAAGTGAAGGACTGGTCTACAAAGGTTGTATTCCATATTCACTTAGATGTAAAGTTGTTTACATGTTGTATTGTCTAATTTTCTAGTTAAGATTCTAGGGTCAGGGTTGTTTAGCATGGCAAATTTTTGAAAATGGCATGGATGATGCCTCCAGAAACCTTGCTGTCGTGCTAGGTAACCCTATAGTGGTATCAGAGCCAAACTAAAGAATTAGACGATGTTTGTAGAATTACAAAACCGAAACAACTCCGAAACACTCGAAACAATAACCTAGTTTCTGTCAAAAAGTTTAAGTCGTCTAAAATTTTTTTAAGCAACTGCAGAATGTTGCATGAGATTTAATATGAACACCCGATGAATATGAACCCCATCCGCCGGATTTGACCCGGCGAGATACCCTAAATAACCGGCCTGGCTGGCTCCAAGTTGGATTCTAGGGTTCGTTTTCGTTCGGTGTTCTGGTCTCCGGGTTTAGGTGTTTCAGGTGTTGCTTGTTTTTACTGAAATTGCGTGTGATGTTATCTTTCTGTAAAAGCAATTCAAAGTGTTTCGTAGTCGTAATTCTAACATTGTTTCGGGTTATTTAGAAGACGTTAAAAGTTCGAACGAACATCAATAACCCAATTTCTCCCTCGCTGGAAATTTTCTAAAAGTTGGATTTTTTCCAAGTTGAAAATATTCAAAAATCATGCAAGTAATTCGATGGACCATCTTGAAGAACGAAACCCTAACGCGATTCTATGACTGTCAGAACCGCCATCAAACCGTAGGGTTTGTGGTAGTTCCGCGGCGCCATAGGTGAGGCAAGGATTGACCCTTCTACAGTTGGTCTATAGGTACTGTGGCATGTTCTGGGTACTTTTAAACTGCGCTCAAGTGTTGAGCTCTTTGGGAAATTTTGGGTTTTTGTTGATTCGATCGGAATGTTTAACATCGTCTAACTAACTGTGAAATGTGATACAATATTTGGAATTCATATTGTTAGGCATGAAATCCGAAGTATGTGAAATTTAGGGTTTATGATGTCTAAGCTGATTGTGGATTCCAAATGTTGTAGTTTGATATTTTCTTTTCTGCGACCGTAAGTGTAATATGTGGTGTATCGCCGGTTTCGTTGCTATATGTCAACGACAATTGGGATACGCATATTTACTTACGTTGATGACATGTGATGTTATGTGTTGCTGGGATATGTTATATTGGATCGTCATGTTTTGAATAGCCGGGGGTTTTTGCGTGAGATGAGAGTTTTTCATTTTAATTCATGTAAAAACTTGTATGTAATATTCTTTTATTGGGGCACTTCCGAGTTGAGGATGATGTCACCATTGTTGTCTAATATTTACTTTTCCACATTAGGATAGACCCAAGGTGGGGAGCACAAGTAACCGGGTTCTAGAGTCCAGTGGGAGACCATCTCGAGGAGTCGAAACCGGGTCTCCTAACTCTAGATTTGGTAGGCTTTCTTGCCGCTCTCGTAAGGGTCTAGGAATGTGGGTTTGGCTATTGATCACGACCGTGGAATCCGTGTTTTATACCGGCTTAATTTAAAACACGGAATTCCTAGTATTTCCAATATTTCATAAGTTATCATCTGCTGCTGATATTCTTTGATGTGATCACTTTATATGCGTGAGAAGAATGCTTTATTATTATATATATGATATATAATAATTGTTGCTTATGATTTTCACCCGCGCTAGTCCCGCCACGCTATGCCGTTAGTTAAGTAACCAAACGGTGTATAAGGGGACACTGCGGCGAATGCGAATGGCATAAGCGTACGTTGTATTTTCGTTTCTTCTGTGATACTTAGGAATCATAAATGATGGGACTTCATTAATGAGATTAATGAAAAAGAATGAAAACTATAAGATGTTGTGGAATCAAATTTTTTAAAAAGGGTAGCTCTAGTTTTTGCTTTGCATAACGGTATTGCTTGTAGAATATCCAGCACCTCAATCAATGAGGAAAGAACCGAGATCGATTCACCGGGTGTGACCTCTTTAGCAAAAACTAGCAAATGCTACAACCAACACGGTTTTTTTATTGCTTTTTTAGTTCATGCTTTGCATAGTAGTATTTGTGAAATATCATGCACCTTATTCGATAAAGAAAGAGCCGAGATCCCTTCACCGAGACTGGCCTCTTTAGCGAAACTAGCAAAAGCCTAAAAAACACTCCTTTTCAAAATCACTCGATTCTGCAACGATATCAAGTTCGTTACGCAAAGGTTTTTCTAAAAACCTGTCGTAGCCCTCTGTCATTTCAGATAAGCACTGCTTAGTATTCGTGCTACGTTTGTTGACCTCCGTCAAGGCGTAGTGTGCGGTAGCTGACTAGTGCTTATCTGCTGCATATGATGCGATAGGATTAGGGTAGTCCTACGACCTTGTAAACCTCCGTCAAGGGTCATGCGGGTAGGTTTAATTCAATCATGAAATGTATGGGTTGAAATTGACTAGCAGCCTATGGTTTGTTGACCTCCGTCAAGGTCATAGGACGCTAGGGGCAGAATATTGTCGGGAATTTCAAGTGTTGAAATTTGCAATGAGATTGCATACCTTCTATGAGATAGTTGGGTCCCGATACCCACTGCGAGTAAGAGTTACTCCTGGAAGAGTTTTACACATCACAATTAGCCGATCAAGTAGGTGTCTAGAAAGGTGTTAATAGGGTTAAGCCCCTAGGAAAATGATATTTATTTTAATTAGGTCCGTGCGAAAGCACGGGGAACCTCCCTCAAAGTACCAACACGGGCCTGGCTGAAAAATTGGCGAACTTGTAGGTTGTAATTAATCCCGGCTAGTCTTACTTTTAGGGTTTGAAAGAAGATTTGATAAAAACAGTGGAAGCCATCCGGATTAGATATGATAATAACCAATTTAATTTTGCAAGAGCATACGCTAAGTGTTTTCTTCTCTCTCTCTCTCCAGGTAGCGACCATGCCTTAACCAAGATAATAATATGGTTGTATTGACCGAACTTGCTTCTTATACTGAGCTGGCGAACGTCGGTTCCACTCCAACTTATAATTTTTATAAGTCCGAGCAGGATATAGGGGAACATCCGGGTTCCCATGGCACCCAAACGAAGAATAAGCATGTTAATCTATCTTCTTCGGGTGTGTTGGTTATCATGAACTGTTTCTCAGTACACTCTACGTCCTGTGTATTAGATACCGGATCGGGATCCCACATATGTAATATGTTTCTTGGGCTAAGGAAAGGTAGAGAACTGGGAATAGGTGATCATTGTCACGCCCCGCTTCCTAGTGTACGAGCAGAGGACGCGACTGGCCGCTACGTATTTACTCAGAAGTAAATACGCTAAGCGTAACTAAGCAATATAAAAGAAATATACATAAGAGACGATGTAATGAACAAAAACTTTATTTATTAACATTCTTTTGTACAATGCATCTGAAAGGTAAATACATGGAATGGAAAGCAATGCCTAAGTGGCATAACAGAAATGGAAAATACATAATGTAAATGTGTACAAGAATCTAAGGCTCTGGGTAGTAAGCTAGCTAGTCCAAATCCTAGCTGGCGGGCTCGATCTCCTGAAGGTCCGAATCACCTGACAACATTCCAAAGAAGAAAGAGAACGAATGTTGTCAGCGAACAATCGCTCGGTAATTCCCAAAGTTAAGGGAGAAATAGAATAGACAGAGAGAGTGTAACTTTTAAAGTTGTATTATATTCTTAACGCTGTTGTTTGTAGCTTGGTACAGAAGAGGCCAGTGTATTCGAATGGAGTCTCAGTAGACCAGAGACTAAGGTGGACGGAAAGTACAAGGAACCGTTCAGCCACGGTACAACGGCAATGGAATATAGGTTAAGTGTCTTAAATGTTGCTGTTTCGTGCCACTTCTAACACCTTCCAAACTAATCTACCCTTTAAACCCCGCGATGTCTTGATTATAGTGAATTATAAATTGTATTGTATTGTATTATAGAATGTATAGATGGATGACTTGCCGAAACCATGATATCAGTAAATGGATGTAACTAGAGGATCATGTAGATAGATGTATATCCATGGTTTGGTTCGGTTAAGTTGTATTGATAGATTGAACAGATTGATTATATGGATTCATATTGAATTGTAGTTTATACTTGAATCATATTCAAGTCAGATTATTTATAATGAAACTCAGTCTGAGTCAGACAATTAGAAAAGAAATTGAATACTCAATTAAGTTTTGGTGCTATCGGTAACCGCTGCACATGGACGGCAGGATTTGTGTATTTTTCAAAGACGATTTCTGTGTTGATAACACCGTTTGTTAAGTTGTCTACCTTAAATTGGCAAGCACCCATATCTCCGGCTCCGTGATGCTCAAGAGACTGGTCCCCCTTAAACCTATGTTTACAAGGGTCCTTATTGTAATTTAGTATAACTTGAAGGGGTTTTATGTAAAAATAATTTTGTATAATTTTCAAAATACACCTCAAGTATTTTATTATCGTCTTTAGAGTTTTCATTGATATATATTTTATCATTGTGACATTTCTAGTGAATAAAACATATTTTTCGTAATATATGTGTTACATTTTGAAATATTTTAGATAATAAATTAAATTATTTAATTAAATAGATAATGTTATTTAAAATTTTATTGAAGTAAAGAGGGCTTTTTAAGTTGAAATAGAATTAAAGTAGTAAAGAAAATAGTGTTTATATAATAACATATGTAATGAGGGGTTTATGTGAAAAAAGTTAGTTTCCTTATGCAAATTAGAGTTTTGTGAGGATGTTTATGCAAATAGGGTTAGATAATGGTTATGGTTAAGATGTACCTACTAGACACCACACCCTAGGTTAACCTAATGGCCACACCTCCTCCTTGCATGAAACCCCCACCATCTTATATGATGACAACATCTACTACCTTATCTTCCCTTATCTTTTAATGGTATAATGTGTTCAGTTGATATATTAGGTTAGGAAAATAGTAACTGAGTTAGAAAGAAAAAGGAAAACATTAGAATACAACAAGAGAAAGGAAAGAGAGAAGAGAAGTGAGCTAAGGGCTAAGACCTTTCACCATTTCCATCAAGATAGGAGCTAAGAGCTTGTACTTCTTAGAGAGAGTTTTCCAGTGATCTTGCTGTAGGTATAATCCTTAAACTCTGTAAGATTTTAGTTCTGTAAATGTTTAAATATAGAAATCGGTTATCGGATATATCGTATTTTTGGAAATTTAAGCTCTGTGTTAAATCTGCTATAGTTTAGATGAAATTTATCCTAATCAAACAGTTACATCATCTTATAAACTGGACCTAGAATTAACCCTAGGAAGACGGACCATGTTGCTCGGATTTTGGCCGGCGACAATAGCAAAATTTCCGAGCTCGCCGAATTTCTTGGGGAGATGGGTATTGTGGTTTTCAGGGTTTGTCTTCTAATTTATATTAAGATATTTGGTATTGTTTATTTAAGTTATTTTAGCAGTATATGGAATCTGGAACCTAATATCTGAAAAAGAGTTAAAATTCTAAAACACGACACGGATGTTTCGTAACGCGTTTCTGTTTTCTGTTACGAACAGCGATTGGTTAAAATTCAGTTAGTATCGGTATTAAATAGTTTACAATAGTCGTACGTAGTATAGTTAATAGGTAAAACTTGTATTTCTATGTTTTTGCCGTATCGGAGTTTAGCCGTTTCTTATACAACTTAATGTCGATGTTAGATTTGAGTACGGGAATTTCGGAGGCCGCAAGGAAAGGAAAAAGGGATTGACAATTTCTGATTAGATTCGACGTATTCCGGTGAGTAGACTAAACATCTACCAGGGGATTTTCTATGAATGGCGTGATACGCCCGTAGTTTAAGTTTACATTTAAGTTGTTCCTTTGCATATAACATTTTATCGTATGCATTCATATATATACATCGTCATGTTAGTAATTGTTAAAACACCGCACAAATTATCGACGAGTCATGCTACACTTGCACATATCTACATGTTATACTATACCTCGTCGATATTAAAATGTCACATGCGCACTTAGTACTTACTATATTCAATATGATTCATATCATACCTTAAATATCAATAATGGTAGTTATTTTGCATAGATATTATCATATTTCATGTTCTAGAAATTGTAATGTTGATATAAGATGCATTGGATTATTACGAATTTATTTTTTGAGTTTTATATATTATTAATGTTATATTCATTGATTCTTCATGAATGATATGATATGTCCACCATGAGATGTCGTTTTTTTTATGATTTGGATTTATTCTAAACTGAGTGGGAGGCTATACGGTTGCGGATTTATACTTTATCCAGACTGAGTGGGGGGGTATACAGTTGGATACATGGTGGACCCGGTCGAGGCTGAGGGGTAGGAGAGTCGCACTTCAGGCGGGGAGCCTAACGAGGATACTCGATACCGGAGACAGTTATGAACACGGCGGATATCTAGGTGATACCGACCGGTGTTATTGAGTGACAGGATCGTTCGGGGAACGATGCCTGATGAAACACCGAAGGTTTGTGTCGATGTTGGACAGGGAAAAACTGAACCTTATTTGGAAAATAATTGATGATGATTTCAGTTTTGATTTATACATTGAGTAGTACATATTCATGCTTCCACCTGTTATTATGCATCACATTCATTGTTGTTGATATTAGTGCTAGTTCGGCATACTTACATTATCAGCCGATATATGTTAGTTTTATTCACTGAGTTGGAAACTCACCCCCGTTGTTCCAGAGTTCCTTGCAGGAGTCGTGTGGACGCGTAGCAGCAGTGCAGATCCACTTATCAGCTTTCATCGCTCTTTTTGCTAGGTGGGTTACCTACGTAGTAACCTCCTATTTTGGTTTTGTATATTGGATCTAGTATTACTTCATCAGATCCTCTATAAGTGACTTAGAACGAGATGTGGTTATATATATCTTATTTCGACTTATGAGATCGTTTAGTCGTGTTAAATTATATTTCTTTTACTTATGCTCGAGACTCTTCATTTTGAGTGTCGTATTATTTTTTTTTATTGATTTCCGTTGTTTGGCATCGTTTGCTCCCAACTAGGGACGCAACTTATTCATACAACCTAAAACTGCTTAATTTTTAATTAAAAAGGAAGTACTGTCGAAATTTCAAAACCAGTTGTTTAAACTTCTATTATTTAAAAATCATTCGGCATGTTACTTCATTATTTTACTTAAAACTAAATATTTTCTAATTTCCGCAAAAAGGGTTTTGATCTTGGTTTTTGGCTTACTCATATTGTCTCGACATCTTTAGATATCATACAATCTAAGTGCCGGTCACATCCAAACTTTGGGTCGTGACAAAGTTGGTATCAGAGCTTAGGATTAACCTTGCGGAACCGAGTAGTGATTTGGAGTAAGTAGACTTAAGTTCCATTTCATAGGATGACCTTTGGTTTGATGGAGTAGGTGATTTAGGATGAGTAAAGTACCGTACACATGTTCCGCGGCATGTTTACGCTACGATACTCAGCCTAAGTGACCTTAGGACATATTTGTTCGTACTTCTTTCTTGATTCCATGTATCCAGTGATTCAATTGCAATATCCTTAGCAATCCTGTTTCTTACTCCAGCTACTAAGTCACCAATGATTACGAGGACTCAGGAGGCCACTGTTAGAGATGAGATTGGAGCGAGCTCGTCTGAGACGAGGACGGACCAAAGCAGTACGCCTATCTTTCATGAACAGATTGATCCACCCTTTATTGATCGTAAAGCTAGGATGGAGGCGAATTTTCAAGAGATGCACCGAATGTCGAATCCTTGATAGAGATTAGTCGAGCATGAAGATCGGCCATTACTCCACGTACGGTTGTTCAGAGACAAAGGCGAATTCATACTAATACATCAGCTCCTAGACATGTTCGTAGAGGCCGTGGCGGATTCCTTATGGACCAGTTATGTTACTTATATCCGTATGAACAACAGCCCTCGCAAAGATGTTTCAGGTGTGGGTGTCCGCATCACCTTATCTGAAATTGTCCCGAGATGCGACAGACTGAGGCATCAGTCTCACAGGTGACTTCACCACCTTCACCGCCTCCTCCGAGCGCATTACCTTCTACACCTGTTGTTGTTCCACGCCAGATCAATAGCCATAGAGGACGTGGTCGAGAAGGTCGTAATTCAAGAGGACAAGGAGGCAGAGGCAGACTACAGTTTGTCGCTGGAAGAGGGCAGACTTTAACTTTTGTGTTGACTCCTCGGGACCCCCATGCGTCGAACGTTGTCGTAACAGGTATTCTTTCAGTGTGTTCATTAAATGCACATATTTTATTTAATCCCGGTTCTACACATTCTTATGTATTTGCACACTTTCCACTTTCTCTGGGGAAAGAGTCGTCGTTGTTAGAATTACCGTTTGTTGTGATTACTCATGTAGGAGATTCTTTTGTAGCTCAACATGTATTCAGGTCTTGTTCAGTACGTATCGGTGATAGGGATTCATTAGTGGATTTTATTCTCCTAGATATGCAAGATTTCGATATACTTCTTGGTATGGATTGGTTAGCCGCTTGTCATGCTTATGTATATTGTCCGGGAAAAGCGGTCAGATTTTGTTTTCCAGGCGAACCGAATTTTGTTGTGCAGGGAGACTGTAGTATAACTCCTGCCAACATGAATTCTGCTCTTCGTGGGGGACGGCTCTTGAAGAAGGGCTGTTATGGGTTCTTATCATTTGTTCAAGACGTAGGAGCCGCTGAAGTCCCGTTGGACCCGGTTCCGATCGCACGAGAATTTCCGGATGTGTTTCCTCCTGAATTACCAGGATTACCGCCTGATCGCGATATCGAATTTTGCATTGACTTGATTCCGGGTGTGGGGCCTATTTCTATACTACCTTATTGGATGGCCCTGACGGGGTTGAAAGAAATCAAAGGTCGGTTGTAAGAGTTGTTGGATAGAGGACTTGTTCGTCCAAGTGTATCACCGTGGGGAGCTCCAGTCTTGTTGGTTAAAAAGATGGACGGCAGGATGAGACTGTTTATCGACTACATGCAGCTGAATCGTGATACTATGCGAAATAGGTATCCACTACCTCATATAGATGACTTATTCGATCAGCTGCAGGGAGCTAGCTATTTCTCGAAGATTGATTTGCTGTCAGGGTATCACCAGTTGAGAGTTCAGAAAGATGACATTTTGAAGACTGCTTTACGCACACGATACGGGAATTATGAGTTTCTGGTGATGTCGTTCGGGCTCACCAATGCCCCAGCAGCTTTCATAGATATGATGAACCGCATTTTCAGGCCATTTCTTAATCAGTTTATTATTATATTTATTGATGATATTCTTGTTTATTCCCGGAGCCGGGAGGAGCATTAGCAGCACTTGCATATCACCTTGCAGAACACAAAGGAGCATCAGCTGTTCGCTAGATTCTCCAAGTGTGTTTTTTGGCCAGATAGTGTGGATTTCTTAGGCCACGTAGGTACGAAAGATGGTATACTTGTGGACCCAAAGAAGATCGAAGCAATACAGCACTGGCCCAGACCGATGTCAGTTACAGAGATTCGCAGTTTCTTGGGTCTGGCTAGTTACTACCGAAGTTTTGTGCAGGATTTTTCTCGGATCGCTGCACCGCGGAACGGATTGACCAGGAAGGAAGTTCCATTTCTTAGGACGGTGGCATGTAAGTAGAGTTTCCATGAGTTGAAGACTCGCCTGACGACTGCACCAATATTATCTTTACCTTCTGGGTCATGTGGTTTTGTGGTTTATTGCGACGCCTCTCGAGTCGGTTTAGGCTGTGTGTTGATGCAGCTCGGCAGGGTCGACGCTTATGCTTTGCGGCAATTGAAGAGGCACGAACAAAACTACCTCACTCATGACTTAGAGACGGCTGCTGTGGTATTCGCACTAAAGATTTGGAGGCATTACTTGTACGGTGAGTCGTGCTAAATTTTCACAGACCACAAGAGCTTGAAATACATTTTTCAGCAGCGGGATCTGAATCTGAGGTAGCGTCGATGGATGGAACTTGTGAAGGATTACGATTGTGAGATTCTTTATCATCCGGGCAAAGCGAATGTTGTAGCAGATGCTTTGAACCGGAGGCCTGGAGGTATCTTATCTCATTTGTGCACTATGCAGAGACAGTCTTTTGCAGACTGGCAGATTCTATGTGATAGCCGTGTACAGTTTGAGTTCGAATCGACAGAAGGACAGTTAGCTCATGTTCGTACCCGTCCTCAGTTATTGGATTGTATTCGAGAGATACAACCCGCAGATGCTCGTATGTCGGAGATCATGGATCAGGTAAGACAGGGTAGAGAGTCTGAGTTTGTGATAGATGACCGTAGAATATTACGATTTAGGACTCGTCTTTGTGTGCCGGATTCGGAGGGACTGAGACGCGAGATCTTAGAGGAAGCCCATCGATCAGCATATACTATTCATCCTGGTTCTACCAAGATGTATCTTGACTTGAAAGAGATCTATTGGTAGGAAGGAATGAAGAGACATGTCGCGGAGTTTGTTTCGAGATGCACTAGAGGCCGGCAGGAGAATTGCAGCCTTTGCCTATTCCAGAGTGGAAATGGTAGCAGATCTCCATGGATTTTATTGTGGGTCTACCCAGAACTAGCAGAGGGTATGATTCCATCTGGGTAATTGTAGATAGATTGACAAAGACAGCACACTTTCTTCCGGCGAAGACAACGTTTGGATATGCTTAGTATGCTCAGATCTATATAGACGAGATTATGCGATTGCATAGAGTTCCAACGTGTATAATGTCCGATAGGGGTACATAGTTCACCAGCCGACTATGGCATAAACTTCAAGAGGCTCTAGGTACCCGACTTAGTTTTAGTACAACTTTTCACCCGCAGATAGATGGTCAGTCAGAGCGGACCATACAGACTCTAGAAGATATGCTTCAGGCCTGCAATCTTGATTTCGGTAGCAGTTGGGATCGTCACTTACCTTTGATAGAATTATCTTATAACAACAGTTTTCAGGAGATGATCCAGATGGCACCCTACGAAGCTTTATATAGGAGAAAATGTCGATCCCGTTTGCTGGACAGAACTCAGCGATAGTAGCATTTTGGGACCGCAGGTAGTACAGGAGACTACAGAAAAGATCCAGTTGATACGGGACAGAATGAGAGAGTCCCAGTGCAGACAGAAATCATATGCCGATCGACGCCATCGTAGACTCGAGTTTAATGTGGGAGACCATGTGTTCCTTCGGGTATCTCCGATGAAGGGTGTGATGCGTTTCGGGAGAAAGTGGAAGCTCAGCCCCAGATATGTCGGACCCTACGAGATTCTGGGGAGAGTGGGTTCTGTAGCTTATCGTTTAGTACTTCCACCGAATTTTCCCGATATGCATCCAGGGTTTCATGTCTATGCTTCGCAAGTATCTTCACGATCCCTCTCAAGCGATCCAGCATTAAACCTTACAGCTTGAACAGGATTTATCCTACACAGTGCAGTCAGTAGCTATTCTAGACCGACAGGAAAAGAAACTGTGATCAAGGATACTTCTGTCTGTAAAGGTTGTTTGGTGAGGAACGAATCGCGAGGAGATCACTTGGAAAGCTGAGGATGCGATGCGGAAGAATTTCCACATCTTTTTGAAGGTACGTGTAGTTAAGTTTTAAATCCGGGGATCGAATTTTCTTAAGGGGGAATATTGTAACATTTTGAAATATTTTAGATAATTAATTAAATTATTTAATTAAATAGATAATGTTATTTAAAATTTTATTGAAGTAAAGATGGTTTTTTAAGTTGAAATAGAATAAAAGTAATAAAGAAAATAATGTTTATATAATAACATATGTAATGAGGGGTTTATGTGAAAAAGGTTAGTTTCCGTATGCAAATTAGAGTTTTGTGAGGGTGTTTATGCAAATAGGATTAGATAATGGTTAAGGTTAAGATGTACCTACTAGACACCATACCCTAGGTTAACCTAATGGCCACACCTCCTCCTTGTATGAAACCCCCACCTTCTTATATGATGACACCACCTACTACCTTATCTTCCCTTATCTTTTAATGGTATAATGTGTTCAGTTGATATATTAGGTTAGGAAAATAGAATCTGAGTTAGGAAGAAAAAGGAAAACATTAGAATACAACAAGAAAAGGAAAGTGAGAAGAGAAGAGAGCTAAGGGCTAAGGACTTTCACCATTTCCATCAAGATAGGAGCTAAGATCTTGTGCATCTTGGAGAGAGTTTTCCAGTGATCTTGCTGTAGGTATAATCCTTAAACTCTGTAGGATTTTAGTTCTGTAACTGTTTAAATGTATAAATCGGATATCAGATATATCGTATTTTCTGAAATTTAAGCTTTTTGTTAAATCTGCTACAGTTTAGATGAAATTTAACATAATCAAACAGTTACATCATCTTATAAACTGGACCTAGAATTAACCCTAGGAAGACGAACCCTGTTGCTCGGATTTTTGCCGGTGACAATAGCAAAATTTCCGAGCTCGCCGGATTTCTTAGGGAGATGGGTGTTGTGGTTTTTAGGGTATGTCTCTGAATTTGTAATAAGATGTTTTGTATTGTTTGTTTAAGTTATTTTAGCAGTATATGGAATCTGGAACCTAGTATTTTAAAAAGGGTTAAAATTCTAAATCAGGACACGGATGTTTCCTAACGCGTTTCTGTTTTCTGTTACAAACAGCGATTGGTTAAAATTCAGTTAATATAGGTTTTAGATAGTTTACAATAGTCGTACGTAGTATAGTTAATACGCAAAACTTATATTTCTATGTTTTCGCCGTATCGGAGTTTAGCCATTTCTTATATAACTTAATTTCGATGTTAGATTTGAGTACGGGAATTTCGGAGGCCGCAAGGAAAGAAAAATGGATTGACAATTTCTGATTAGATTCGACGTATTCCGGTGAGTAGACTAAATATCTACCGGAGGATTTTGTATGGATGGCGTGATACGCCAATAGTTTAAGTTTACATTTAAGTTGTTCTTATGCATATAACATTTGATCGTATGCATCCATATATATACATCGTCATGTTATTAACTGTTAGAACACCGCAAAAATTATCGACGAGTCATGCTGCACTTGCACATATCTACATGTTACACTACACCTCGTCGATATTAAAATGTCACATGCGCACTTAGTACTTACTATATTCAATATGATTCATATCATATCTTAAATATTAATAATGGTAGTTATTTGGCATAGATATTATCATATTTCATGTTCTAGAAATTGTAATGTTGATATAAGATGCATTGGATTATTACGGATTTATTGTTTTGAGTTTTATATATTATTTATGTTATATTCATTGATTCTTCCTGAATGATATGATACGTCAACCATGAGATGTCGTTTTTTTGATGATTTGGATTTATTCCGAACCGAGTGGGGGAGGCTATACGGTTGTGGATTTATACGTTATCCAGACTGAGTGGGGGGGATATAGAGTTGGATACATGGTGGACCCGGTCGAGGGGCTGTAGAGCCGCCCTTTAGGTGGAGAGCCTGACGAAGACACTCGATACCGGAGACAGTTATGAACACGGTGGATATCTAGGTGATACCGACCGGTGTTATTGGGTGACAGGATCGTTCGGTGAACGATTCCTGATTAAACACTGAAGATTTGTGTCGATGTTGGACACGGAAAAACTGAAGCTTATTTGGAAAATAATTGATGATGATTTCAGTTTTGACTTATACATTGAGTAGCACATATTCATGCTTCCACCTGTTATTATGCATCATATTCATTGTTATTGATATTAGTTCTTTCCACCTGTTATTATGCATCACATTTATTGTTGTTGATATTAGTGCTGGTTCGGCATACTTACATTATCAGCCGATATATGTTAGTTTTATTCACTGAGTTGGCAACTCACCCCCGTTGTGCCATAGTATCTTTCAGGAGTCATGTGAACGCATAGCAGCAGTGCGGATCCACTTATCAGCTTTCATCGCTCTTTTTGCTAGGTGGGTTACCTACGTAGTAACGTCCTATTTTGGTTTTTTATATTTGATCTAGTATTACTCCATCAGACCCTGTATAAGTGACATAGAACGAGATGTGGTTATATGTATCTTATTTCGACTGATGAGATCGTTTAGTTGTGTTAAATTATATTTCTTTTATTTATGCTCAAGACTCTTCATTTTGAGTGTCGTATTATTTTTGTGTATTGATTTCCGCTGTTTGGCATCGTTTGCTCCCAACTAGGGACGCAACTTATTCATACAATCTATAACTGCTTAATTTATAATTAAAAAGGAAGTACTGTCGAAATTTCAAAACCAGTTGTTTAAACTTCTATTATTTAAAAATCATTCGGCATGCTACTTCATTCTTTTACTTAAAACTAAATATTTTCTAATTTCCGCAAAAAGGGTTTTGATCTTGGTTTTTGGCTTACTCAGATTGTGTCGACATCTTTAGACATCATACAATCTAAGTACCGGTCACATCCAAACTTTGGGTCGTGACAATATGGTATTTAATTGTAAAGTATTGAACTTGTATGGAATTGCATAGTATTTTCATGTAACGTGATTCTTTTCTTGAAATTTGGAAGTGTGGAATATTATAAATACAAAAAATAGATATTTTGATATTAATTACATATATATCTATTTATTAAAAATATAAGTTTTATTTATAATAGAAATCACATTTTCTAAATAAAATTGTATTTTAAATCTTTCGAGAACGAATGCTCTTTGTGGAGGTCTACATCTCGCACTACTAATCCCGAGGATGTGCGATAATTCGCACCATCCCGAACGGGTTCCCCAAATGGGTTTTAGTGGCGCTTTGCAAAGATTTGTTTAAAATACATAATCCTTTAGTAAAACGTTTTTATAAGTTTGAGGTAGTTTTGTGTAAAACCATATTTTCCCAAAACTAGGTTCCCAAAGATCATCGTGCTATGTTACATATGAGTGTTGTGACGAGATAGGTCATTACCTCATGAACTATCTAAAGGTATAGCAAGGGGTTAAAATGAGTTATATCAAAACTGAACTATATGGTATTTTTCTGTAAAAGTGCAATAAAAATTGCAATATACATTCTTTTGATATGGAAATTTTTCAATATGTTTTGTTAATGATTAATAGTCATGTTATGCAAGTTTGGTATTGTTGTATTTAAAAAAATTAGAACTTTTTAAAGAAAACCAAATCGGAAGTCAGATTAACTCCGCTTCCGTCGGGTTTTAGAAATACAAGTTTTGAGATTACAAAAGAGAAGGGGGAAGAGGGACTTACTGGATTGTAGATTAGAAAAAAGAAGAGAGAGTGGTAGGAGGTGCCGGTGCATCATTTTGTTGTCGGGAGATCCTAGGGTCGTCGTCGGAAGTTCGTCGAAGCTTCGCCCTTCGCTAACTCTACTTGTACACAAAAGTTCTAGGATTTTTCTTGTGAGTTTAGGCAGTGATTGTGAGTGAAGGGGTGTGAGATGGAGTGGTATTTATTGGAAAAGATTAGGGTTAGGGTTTGATAGAAAATGCATTAAAAATTATGCATTAAAAAAGTTTTAATTGTATTTTAATTCCTCTAGAATAATGCAGGGATTTTAAACATGACAGGGTTATGGGGAGGCAAAGAGGCACAGATTGCAAGAACAGCAAAATCCGATTCGGGCGAGTTCGGCCGGCGGCGGCGGCCGAGTAAGGAGAGTCGCCGGCCGAGTCAGGCCGGTCTCGTCGCCATGTGCCCCTTGTCGCTTGGTCTTTCACGTGTAAGTTGTTGGGATTCTAAAAAGATTAAAAGAAAATAATTAAAAAATAATATTGCTGATTGGATTTGAACTCTGGTGCTTTGGTTCAGCAGTGCTTACCAATGAGCTACAAGCTCCTACTTGAAGTTCAAAAGCAATTCAAACTTATAACTTGTGCTCAGAGAAAAGTACCCCTTTCTGTTGTCACGACCCGAAATTTAGCTTATTACCGGCACTTAAATCACGCGACGTCTAAAGGCGCAACGTAACTCAATTAAGTCGAAACCCAGAAATCTAAACCTCTTTAAGAATTTAAAAGAGGTGAAGTTTTGAAATAAAGGTATAATAAAACCATGTTTTCTTAAATGCGTAGAAAAGGAATATGAAAATGCAAGTGAAGTTTATTAGTTTGAAAACATGTTTCGTCTTTTAAAAATTTGGGCAGCACCTCCTTTGTATATTTTTATGCAAAACCACATAAACATAATAATATAAAGGCATCCCCAAGCGGGAGCAAGCTCTTCGCCAATCGGCGAATCCACAACCACGCAAAGCATAAATATAAGTATACGACGCCCAACGACGAAGTTCACCACAAAAGATAAAGAAATTGTTGGGATTCCTCAGCACCTAGCCTAGGGTTTGCAAGCATCACTCATGCCATAACAAAAATTAAAGGGGGTGCTATGCAATCAACCAAGGATACTACTAGAAAACTAGGGTAACAAAAGTAGTAATCAACTATTACAAATATAAGTGAAAGAAAATACAACCTTTGTAGATCCGGTCCTTTAATTCTAAAGCTCCGTGTTGACATCCCTTCGTTGCGATCATCGAGATCCCGGACTCTAGTGATGGTTTCCTCGGAGAAATGAACGGGCTAGCTCGTTGACTTCGATGCCGAAGATGATCTACGTCGAGGAGACTCAAACTCAAGCTCCCTCTTCACTTGGTCAAGAACTTTGTGAAGAGAACACCGTAAACTAAATGGCAAGTAGTAGAGGATGATGAAATAGGAAGTGGGTTCACTTTGGGTTTTGATTTCTCACTATATTTCTTCACTTTTGAAAATTTCTAGCAAGCCTTTTCTTCTTGATGAAGAAGAAGAAGAAGAAAGAATATGAATAATGAGAAAAGAATAATGAGTGAAAATTATCATAATGCAACCAAGGGTGAGTTAACATTTATAGAGACTAAACCATAGTTTAAGTTATTCGTTTAGTTAATAAATATCTTATGCAAAATAAAGTGAGTGGACTTTGTCAAAGATACTTAAAGCTTCATGAATCTTCAAGTTAAACCAAAAAAAACCACCATTTTGAATTACAAAGATAAATAAAAACCCTAACCATTATCTTAAATATGGTGTAAGTCATACACACACCTAAGTTTGAATATATCATCAAGCATGATACAATCTAGTGCACAAACATATATCTCATATACAACATGTGCACATTAAGTGAGAAAATCAATCTTAAGTGAAAAAATACTAGTTAATGTAAAGTAATATATCAAATATATAATTATACATTAAATTATTAAATCAACACTTGATTTAATGATCCGGTCATATCGCATATAACCGACTAATATCTAGTGTATCAATATATTGAATCAACACTTGATTCGGTAACCCGGCTATATCGCATATAACCGACCGATGATAAAAACCGCGAGAACAGAATACAATATCACATACTCGTATTATTCTCGGTCCCGCACTTATCTCATATGCGCTCCTATTTCATTTCGCCTGAGCTAGGAAACCTCTGTGTAGGACTCTAAAGACTCGTCAATACGCCGGCAGTAGGTGGTGATCATATCAGTCACCCACAAGCTGCAAGCGGTCTGCTAAAAGTAACGACTGTTAGTTATATGTATGCCCTAGAGGCCATTACTATACATAAGATGTATATTGTAGTGGATGCTTGGACATATATAGGGAGGACTTTCTTGCTCGATATGATAGTATGCTATCTGGTTACTCTTTACCTTAACGTGTACACTGATTGTCTCTCTGTTACATGTTGGTAAAGCCCTTAGGATGTGTACTTGACTACCTGGACTATGATGCGGATCATACTAGTGGGGACATGGTAGTCCATAAGTACATCCTTCAAGGTCCCTAGTCGTGGGTGTATCGAGACGGGGCATCGATATACCAGAGTAGACTAGCGTATACCTTCTCGACCCATACAGATGGGCGATGGATGATCCCATATCCATTGGTGTTTGACATCAGAGATGATATACGGGTGCTTAGTGGAGACTGGGTACACTGGACGGACTCGCCGAGAACTCCCAGATGGTATTATACCTTACGTCAGATGGCAGTTCTCTGGTGACACTGGTACAGGTTAGTCTGTAGACCCGAGATCGTCATAGAGTCTTGTGTGATTCCCACTGTGCTTTGATTTCCACCTTACAACGTCCAAGAGGTCGTGCAAAACGGTGGTTTTTGGGTACAGTCCCGAATCACATGGAGGCAATGAGCGATAGGAGGGGATTCGTCTTTCCCGGCATAGGGGGTTGATGTTGCACTGTGTTCGATTGGCTATAACCAGAAATCCCTGGCCAGGGTTGCTGAGATTTACTGGTAAGTGTTACCAGTAGTTTCTCGAGATGTTATAGACCTCATATCGACACGACTTATCGAGCTATTGGGGTCTGACGTTTACCACCCCAGGCAAGATATGCGACATATCAGACGACGAGACCGGACTGTACGGTAAGTGTTACTGGTTGGATTCACAGGAGTGTGAGTGGGCTTGCTCGTCGATCTTCTGATCGCTCAATACCCGGGTGTCCGTTACGTTTAGCAGACCGCTTGCGTCTTGTGGGTGTTTGATATGATCATCACCTGCTGCCGGCGTATTGACGAGTCTTTAGAGTCCTACACAGAGGTTTCCTGGCTCAAGCAAAACGAAATAGGAGCGCATATGAGATATGTGCGGGACCGAGAATAATGCGTGTATGTGATACCGTATTCTATTCTCGCGATGAATGTATCGATTGGTTGTATGCGATATAACCTAGTTATCGAATCGAGGATTGATTCGATAAGTCGATACATTGGATATTAGTCGGTCATATGCGATATGACCGGATCGTTAAATCAAGTGTTGATTTAATGATTTGATGTATAATTATATATTTGATATATTACTTTACATTAACTAGTATTGGCTCACTTAAGAGGGATTTTCTCACTTAATGTGCACATTGTATATATGATATAGTTTTGTGCACTAGATTGTATCATGTTTGATGATACATGCATGTTTGGGTGTATGTTTACTTTAAACCATGTTTAAGTGAATGGTTAGGGTTTTGTTATCTTTTTTTAACTATTTATCTTATTTATTTATTTTTGGGCAAGAAAAGAAATGGTTGCTTCTTTTTGTTTGTTTCCTTGAAGCTTCAAGTAGCTTTGACCATTCTTGTTTATTTCTTAAACCTAACCATTCACCTAACCTTAGTTTATTCTCTACACTCAACCATGGTTGCCAAATATGATAAGAATCACTTTATTTTCTATTTTCATATTTCTTATCATTTTCTTTTTCTTCTTCTTCTTCTTCTTCTTCTTCAAGAAGAAAGAAGCTTGCTAGCTTCAATGGTGACTTGAGAAAAAGAGTGAGAAATCCAATTCTAAAGTGAACCCACTTCCTATTTCTTCATCCTCTACCACTTGCCAAGTAGTATAGGGTGTTTTCTTCACAAGTTTCTTGACTTGGTGAAGTTGGAGCTTGATCTTGAGTTGCCTCGACGTAGATCATCTTCGGCATTGAAGTCGACAACCAAGCCCGATCATTTCTTCGACGAAACCATCGCTAGAGTCCGGGATCCGATAATCGCTGCGGAGGGACATCATCATGGAGCTAAGGAAGTGGAGGACTGGATCTACAAAGGTTGTAGTCTCTTTCACTTAGCAGTAAAGTTGTTTACTACTTGCATGTTTCGCCTAATCTTTACTTAACGATCACATTAGGGTTTCTCGGCACCGTTTGGCATGGTTGATGCCTTGTGAGACCTCATTATGTACCTAGGAACCCTACAGTGGTATCAGAGCATAGCTAGAGCCTTGGGCGATGCGTAGACGATGTTAGAAACCCGATCGTACCCCGAAATCGTAATTCTAAGCCTTCTCTGTACAATTTTTCAAAACTGGGTTTTTTCCATATTAAAAATTTGCAGAAAAATCAGCAGGGTTTTTTAGGGATTACTGTGCCGCACGTGCTCATGATTCGACTAAAGAGCGGCGGAATCGCGGCACGAGCATGGCTCGTGCGGCGGTTCCGCGGCCATATTGTCACAACATTTATTCATTTTTGCACAGTAATGTCTATCTAAAAGAGCTGTATTTTCTGGGAATTTTTAATATTTACTCAAGAGTTGAGTTTTCTGGGTTGTATTGGGGACTCGGTGTTTCGATCGGTAAGTCTAATTTCGTCTATGTGTTCTTCCGGGTAATTTCAGAATATGTTATAAAGTTCAACCGGATATAAATACCAAATTTTTCCCCTGCCGAAAAATTTCCAAGTGTTGGATTTTTTCGTAGTTTAATGACGTTCTAAGTAGTGCAAGTAACACGATAGTCCCTCTAGAAGACAACAAACCTTAACTCGATTATGTGACCGTCTTAAACTGCGCTTTGAAGGGTTTGGGGCAGTACGGCGTGCCGCATGTGAGGCGTTGGCTTGACCCTTCTACGGCTGGACCGTTGGTACTGAGGCATGAACTGAATGTATTTAAACTTATTTCATGTGTTGAGCTGTTTCAGGAAAACTTGGGTGTTCGATTGTTCGATCGGAAAGTTTGACATTTTCTATTTATCCGGAATGTGATACAATAATTGGAATTCACAAATAGTTATGAGATAACTAATATGAATGTTATAAACATAGCAGTTTAGTCTCACTTGATCGGTTGCCACGGAATTTTGATGTGATCAAAAATCCGTCGCAATCACGTAGCATACGCGGATACTCGCCGGTAAACTTAATAGACAGCTATGCCCCATAGCCCCGACCAAGTGACTGTAGGAGAATTCCGTCGCCGAAAGCATCCGTTCGGGTGCTCTCGGCAGCGATGTTCCTCCTTAGTGCACATCGTCGACGGTATCAGGGGTGCGGCCGTCTACTAAAGTTTGCGACGAGCATTCGATCAGGATGCCGGGAATCTTGTTGAATTGCCCGACTAGATATTGAAAAGAGTTTTCGATAAATGAGACTAAAATGCAGGGTTTATAATTGTTAAGCATGTGATATCTAAGGAATTCATTTGATTAGACATGCGATGTCTAAAGAGTTTGCGGATTCCAACTGTTGTAGTTTTACACTTTCTTTTCTGTGACTGTAAGTGTAATATGTGATATCGCCGGTTTCGTTGCTATATGTCAACGACAATTGGGATACGCATGTTTACTTACGTTGATGACATGTGATGTTATGTGTTGCTGGATATGTTATATTGGATCTTCGGGTTTGAATAGCCGGGGGTTTTTATGTAAGATGAGTGTTTTTCATTTTCATTCATGTAAAAACTTGTATGTAATATTCTTTTATTGGGGCACTTCCAGGTTGCAGATGTTGTCACCATTTGTATATTATTTACTTTTCCGCACTAGGATAGACCCAAGGAGGAGAGCACAAGTAACTGGGTTCTGGAGTCCAGTGGGAGACCAACTCGAGGAGTCGAGTCCAGGTCTCCTAACTCTAGAATTGGTAGGGTTGCTTGCCGCTCTCGTAGGGGTCTAGGGGTGTGGGTTTGGCTATTCATCGCGACCGTGGAATCCGTGTCTTATACTGGCTCGTATTGAAAACATGGACGTCCTAGTATATCCAATGTTTCATATGATTCTTCTGCTGCGTTATCTGTGATGTGATCATGTGATGTTCTGTGATAGATACTGTATATAGTATATACGATATATTATATAGATGTTACTTATGTTTTACACCCGCGCTAGCCCTGCCCCGCTCTGCCGTTAGTTACCTAACCTAACGGTGCACGAGGGGACATCGAGGCGAATGCGGATGGCATAAGTGTACGTCGTATTTATCTGTGATATTTAGGTACTTAAATGATGGGACTTCATTAATGAGATTAATAAAATAAAAGAAACCTAAAGATGTTGTAGAATCGAATTTCAAAAATAAAACAGGTAGCTACAGTTCTTGCTTTGCACAGCGGTATATATGATATATCCTGCACCTTATTCGATAAGGAAAGGGCCGACGATCCCTTCACCAGGAGTGACCCCTTTAGCAATAACTGGCAGATGCTACACACCTCGGTTTGTCTTTTGATTGCTTCGATAGTTTCTGCTTTGGACAGCGATATATATGATATATCCCGCACCTCATTCGACGAGGAAAGGGCCGACGATCCCTTCACCGGGAGTGACCCCTTTAGCAAAACAAGAAAAGTTTCAAAAACACTCCATTTCAAAATCATTTGATTCTACAACGATATCAAGTTCATTACGCAATAGGTTTTCAGAAAAACCTGTCGTAGCCCTCCGTCATTTCAGATAAGTAGTAGTTAGTATTCGTGCTACGTTTGTTGGCCTACGTCAAGGCGTAGTGTGCGGTAGCTAACTAGTATTTATCTTCTTATGCATATGATGCAGATTGGATTAGGGTAGTCGTGCGACTTTGTTGGCCTGCGTCAAGGGTCGTGCGGGTGGGTTTAATTCAATCAGGAAATGACGGGTTGAACTTGACTAGCGCACTATGGTTTGTTGGCCTGCGTCAAGGTCATAGGACGCTAGGGGCAAAATTATCGGGAATTTCAAGTGTTGAAATTTGCAATGAGATTGCATACCTTCTATGAGATAGTTGGATCCCGATACCCGCTGCGAGTAAGAGTTACTCCTGGAAGAGTTTTACACATTACAATTAGCCGATCAAGTAGGTGTCTAGAAAGGTGTCAACGGGGTTACGCTTCTGGGAAAACGAGGTTTACATTAATTAGGTTCGTGCGAAAGCACGGGGGACTCCCTCAAAGTACCGACACTGGCCTGGCTGAAAGATTGGCGAACTTATAGTGTGTAATTAAACCCGGATAGTCTTTCCTTTTAGGGTTTGAAGGAAGATTTGATAAAATCAGTGGGAGCCATCCTGATTAGATAAATTAATAACCAATCTATTCTTGCAAGAGCGCACGCTGAGTGTTTTCTTCTCTCTCTCTCCAAGTAGCGACCATATCACGCCTTAATCAAGATAATAATACGGAATATTGACCGACCCCGCTTGTTATACTGAGCTGGGGAACGTTGGTCCTGCTCCAACTTATAATTGTTATAAGACCGAGCAGGAAATTGGGGAATACCAGAATTCCCGTGACGCCCAAACGAAGAAAATGCATACTGATGCATCATCTTCGGGTGTGTTCATTATACAGAACTGTTTCTCTGTATCCTCTACGTCCTGGGTATTAGATACCGGATCAGGATCCAAGATATGTAATCTGTTACATAGGGCTACAGAAAGGTAGAGAACCGAGAACGGGTGATAAGTTTCATTAGACAGAAAACGGTGCAAGCGTTGCAGCCAAGTCTGTTGGTCACTGTCACCCTGTATTCCAAATACATTGATTCTGAACGAATGTTAATAGATACCGAACCAGATATACAAAATCATATCAGTCTCTTTATTAGTATAGAAATGATAAAATTTTGTATTGTTGGATAATGTTTTGAACATTTCCTATATCAAAAGTTGATCGGTTCAGGCACGTTATCTAAAAGCATTGATGTTCTAAATCAAACTACAGTTCTTAGTATACAGAACACACACAAGAGGAAGAGTTCAGAAATGAACGAATCCTTCTTGAGGCATTGTAGACTAGGTCATATCAATGCGACCCGACTAGCTGAAGTTACATATAGATGCATATTTAAATCTGTTTGAATTTACATCTTATGAAACTTGCCAGTCATGTCACAAAGATTAGATGACCTCAGCTCTGTTTATTGGAAACAGAGAAAGAGTTAGTAAACTTTTAGGACTGATACATGATGATGTATGTAAGGTCCCCTATCTACACATGCCAGGACCGGTTCTTTGTACTTCATTACATTCTCTGATAATCTCTCAAGATTCAGACATATGTTCCTGTTGAAATACAAGTCCAAACCTTTTGAGATATTCACAGAATATAAGTTAGAAGTAGAGAATCAAAAACGGGTACAAGTATTATGTCCTTTGATGAGTTCAAGGAGGAGAATACTTGAGCATGGAATTCCTGGACTATTCTAAAGGAGAATGAGATTCTCTCTCAGCTTTACTCCTCCGTATACACCATAGCACGATGGTATATCGGGGCGGAGCAACAGCACCCTATGTGATATGGTGTGCTCTATGATGAGTACTACTGAGTTTCCTATTTCCTTTTTGGGAGTTATGCGCTTGAGAAGCTGCATACCTATTGAATAGGGTTCAAATCAAATCAGTTGCCTACCACTTCATATGTGATATGGAAAGGGAAGAGCCCATATCTTAAGTTAGTTAAGATTTGGGGTTGTCCGGCCTATGTCTAAAAGAAAAAATCTGGACAAGATCGAGGTAAGGTCTGTTATGTAGAACTGGAAAGGTTCCAGCTATACAAACTACAGCAGATGATTTAGTAGATCCAAAAGATTTAGTAGATTCCAACGAACCTCAGCCTCTCCGCCGATCTAGTAGGTTTCCTCATCCGCCTGAGAGATACTTCGGTTTCTCGATGACAGTGGGAGCGAGGATTGCATCATGAGATGATGACCCAACTAGTTTCGAGCAGGCCATCGAGAGTAGGGACTCTGTAAGAATGGCTAGATGCTTAGCGATCTGAGATGGAATCCTTATACACCAACAAAGTATGGACTTTAGTTGCTTTATCTGAAGGGTTAAATCCCCATCAGGAGCAAGTATATCTTGAGAAGATTACTTGGTGTACTTGGAAAAGTTGAGACTTTCAAAGCTAGACATGTTAAAGGTTTGCATCATTGACCAGGTATGGATTTTGTTGAAACCTTTTCTAAGTAGCTATGCTTAAGTCCATCCAGATCCTACTTGCCACGGCTATATACCATGACTACGATATCTGGCGGTTGGGTGTCATGACTGCTCTTCTAAATGATATTTTAGAAGAGAGAGTCTATAAGTACACAGTCAGAGGGCTTCGTAGACAGTAGGAGTAGCGGAAATGTGTGCAAGATGTTTTATGTGATAAAGCAGGCATCGCGGTGTTGGAACATCTGTTTTGATGTAGTAGTCAAATAGTTTGACTTCATCAAAATGGTAGATGAACCTTGTATATACAAAAAGGTAGTAGGGAGTATGGTGGCGATCCTCGTAGAGTACGTGGATGACATACTCTTGATAGGGAAGGAGTTTCCTATGCTACGCTCGATCAATCTCCGCTTATCACAATGATTCTCCACATAGGATCAAAGTGATACCTACCAAATCCTGGGTTTTGGATCTATGAGATAGATCTAAATGGATGTTAGGATTCTCACTTGTTGAAGTGAGATGGTATCAATTGATCCTGGGGAGAATCACTGGAAAGGTTTCAGGGTGATAAGGACGACTGAATGTCAGTCACAGGCATTGTCTTTATCCTTAGTAAAGGGACGGTATGTTGGAAGAGTTCCAAGCAAGATACCGTGGCGTACTAGACGATAAAGGCTGGATACATCGCTACATAAGATGCTACCAAAGAGGAAGTCTGGGTGTATATTAGTTCATGAGATGAACTTCATTCTTACCATTGTGAGACAATGGAGTTGTGGCTTAAGCCTAGGAACGCCCGTCCCATCAGTGATCCAGACATATTCTGAGGCATTGTCACCTGATCATGGAGATGGTTGATCTCCAAGGGATCGAGGTTAGGAGAGTAGACTCAGAGGACAACACGGCGGATCCACTCACAAAGGCCTTTTCCCAGAGAGAAACTTTTATGGGATGGTTGAGTATGAGATACTACAACCACTGCTATCAGATGGCCCTAGTGCAAGTGGGAGATTGTTAGTTATATGTATGCCCTAAAGGCCATTACAATACATAAGATGTATATTGTAGTGGATGCTTTGATATATATAGGGAGGACTTTCATCCTTGATATGATAGTATGCTATCTGGTAACTCTTTACCTTAACGTGTATACTGATTGTCTCTCTGTTACATGTTGGTAAAGCCCTTAGGATGTGTACTTGACTACCTGGACTATGATGCGGATCATACTAGTGGGGACATGGTAGTCTATAAGTACATCCTTCAAGGTCCCTAGTCGTGGGTGTATCGAGACGGGGTATCGATATACCAGAGTAGACTAGCGTATACATTCTCGACCCATACAGATGGGCGATGGATGATCCCATATCCATTGGTGTTTGACATCAGAGATGATATACGGGTGCTCAGTGGAGACTGGGTACACTGGACGGACTCGCCGAGAACTCCCAGATGGTATTATACCTTACGTCAGATGGCAGTTCTCTGGTGACACTGGTATAGGTTAGTCTGTAGACCCGAGATCGTCATAGAGTCTTGTGTGATTCCCATTGTGCTTTGATTTCCACCTTACCACGTCCAAGAGGGCATGCAAAACGGTGGTTTTTGGGTACATTCCCGAATCACATGGAGGCAATGAGCGATATGAGGGGATTCGTCTCTCCCGGTATATGGAGTTGATGTTGCATTGTGTTCGATTAGCTATAACAAGAAATCCCTGGCCAGGGTTGCTGAGATTTATTGGTAAGTGTTACCAGTAGTTTCTCGAGATGTTATAGACCTCATATCGACACGACTTATCGAGCTATTGGGGTCTGACGTTTACCACCCCTAGGCAAGATATGCGACATATCAGACGACGAGACCGGACTGTACGGTAAGTGTTACTGGTTGGATTCACAGGAGTGTGAGCGGGCTTGCTCGTCGATCTTCTGATCGCTCGATACCCGGGTGGCCGTTACGTTTAGCAGACCGCTTGCGGCTTGTGGGTGTTTGATATGATCATCACCTGCTGCCGGCGTATTGACGAGTCTTTAGAGTCCTACACAGAGGTTTCCTGAATCAAGCAAAACGAAATAAGAGTACATATGAGATATGTGCGGGACCGAGAATAATGCGTGTATGTGATACCGTATTCTATTCTTGCGATGAATGTATCGATTGGTTGTATGCGATATAACCTAGTTATCGAATCGAGGATTGATTCGATAAGTCGATACATTGGATATTAGTCGGTCATATGCGATATGACCGGATCGTTAAATCAAGTGTTGATTTAATGATTTGATGTATAATTATATATTTGATATATTACTTTACATTAACTAGTATTGGCTCACTTAAGATGGATTTTCTCACTTAATGTGCACATTGTATATATGATATAGTTTTGTGCACTAGATTGTATCATGTTTGATGATACATACATGTTTGGGTGTATGTTTACTTTAAACCATGTTTAAGTGAATGGTTAGGATTTTGTTATCTTTTTTTTTAACTATTTATTTTATTTATTTATTTTTGGGCAAGAAGAGAAATGGTTGCTTCTTTTTGTTTGTTTCCTTGAAGCTTCAAGAAGCTTTGACCATTCTTGTTTCTTTCCTAAACCTAACCATTCACCTAACCTTAGTTTATTCTCTACACTCAACCATGGTTGCTAAATATGAAAAGAATCACTTTATTTTCTATTTTCATATTTCTTATCATTTTCTTCTTCTTCTTCTTCTTCAAGAAGAAAGAAGCTTGCTAGCTTCAATGGTGACTTGAGAAAAAGAGTGAGAAATCCAATTCTAAAGTGAACCCACTTCGTATTTCTTCATCCTCTACCACTTGCCAAGTAGTATAGGGTGTTTTCTTCACAAGTTTCTTGACTTGGTGAAGTTGGAGCTTGATCTTGAGTTGCCTCGACGTACATCATCTTCGGCATCGAAGTCGACGACTTAGCCCGATCATTTCTTTGACGAAACCATCGCTAGAGTCCGGGATCCGATGATCGCAGCGGAGGGACATCATCATGGAGCTAAGGAGGTGGAGGACCGGATCTACAAAGGTTGTAGTCTCTTTCACTTAGCAGTAAAGTTGTTTACTACTTGCATGTTTCGCCTAATCTTTAGTTAGCGATCGCATTAGGGTTTCTCGGCACCGTAAAAATTTGAAATTGGCATGGTTGATGCCTTGTGAGACCTCATTAGTGTGCCTAGGAACCCTACAACGACAACCCGGGTATTGAGCGACCAGAAGATCAACGAGCAAGCCTGCTCACACTCCTGCGAATCCAATCAGTAACACTTACCGCACAGTCCGGTCTGTTTGTCTGATATGTCGCATATCTCGCCTAGGGGTGGTAAACGTCTGACCCCAATAGCTTGAAAAGTCATGCCGATGTAAGGTCCATAACGTTCGTGAAACTACTGATAACACTTACCAGTAAATCACAGCAACCCTGGCCAGGGATTTCCAGTTATTGCCAGTCGAGCATAGCGCAACATCAACCACCAATATCGGGAGAGACGAATCCCCTCCTATCGCTCATTACCTCTATGTGACTCGGGTATGTACCCAAAAACCACTTGTTTGCAAAACTTAGTAGAGCCGTGGTAGGGTGGAAATCAAAGCACAGTGGGAGACACACAAGACTCTATGACAATCTCGGGTCAACAGACTAAGCTGTACCAGTGTAACTAGATAGCTGCCATCTGACGTGAGGTATAATACCATCTGGGAGTTCTCGGTGAGTACATTCAGTGTACCTGGTCTCCACTGAGCACCCGCATACCATCTCTGATATCAAACACCAATGGATATGGGATCATCCATCGCCCATCACTTGGGTCGAGAAGATATACGCTAGTCTACTCTGGAATATCGATGCCCCGTCTCGATATTCCCATGACTAGGAACATTGAAGGATGTACTCACGGACTACCCAGGCCCCACTAGTATGATCTGCATCATAGTCCTGGAAGTCGAGTACACATCCTAAGGATTTATCAACATGTAATAGAGAGACAGTAAGTATACATGTTAAGATAAAGAGCAACCAGATAGCGTACTATCATGTCGAGCAAGAAAGTCCTCCTTATATATTTCCCAGCATCCACCACAATATACATCTCATGTACAGTAATGGCCTCTAGGGCATACATATAACTAACAATCTCCCACTTGCACTAGGGTCATCTGTAGCAGTGGTTGCAGTATCTCATACTCAACCATCCCATAAAAGTCTCTCTCTGGGAAAAGGCCTTTGTGAGTGGATCCGCCGTGTTGTCCTCTGAGTCTGCTCTCCTAATCTCGATCTCCTTAGAGATCAACCATCTCCATGATCAGGTGATACTGCCTTGGAATATGTCTGGGTTACTGATGGGACCGGGGTTCCTAGGCCAAAGCCACACTTCCACTGTCACAATGGTAGGAACCTAGTTCATCTCATGAACTTGTATACACCCAAACTGCCTATTTGGTAGTATCTTTGATAGCGATGTCACCAGCCTTTATCGTCTAGTCTGCCAACTTATCTTGCTTGGAACTCTTCCAACATACCGTCCCTCCACTGAGGGTAAAGACAATGCCTGCGGCTGACATTCAGTCGTCCTTACCACCCTGGATGCTATCCAGTGATTCTCCCCAGGATCGATTGATACCATCTCACTACACCTAGTGAGAATCCTAACATCCATTTAGATTTATCTCATAGATCCAAAATACAGGATTTAGGAGGTATCACCTAGATCCTACATGGAGAATCAATGTGATAAGAGGAGATTGACCGAGTGTAGCATAGGAAACTCTTTTCCTATCAGGAGTATGTCATCCACGTACAATACGAGGAAGACCACCTTACTCTCTACTACCTTTTTGTATATGCATGGTTCATCTACCATTTTGATGAAGTCAAACTCTTTGACTACCACATCAAAACAGATGTTCCAACTTCGCGATGCCTGCTTTAACTTTTAAAGCAAGTTGAACACGTTTTTCCGCTGCTCCCACTGTTCACGAAGCCCTCGGGCTGTGTACTTAAAGACGCTCTCTTCTAAATCAATATTTAGAAAAGCAGTCATGACACCCAACCGCCAGATATCGTAGTCATGGTATGTAGCAGTGGCAAGTAGGATCTGGATGGACATAAGCATAGCCACTAGAAAAGGTTTCATCATTATCCACGCCTGGTCGATGATGAGAACCTTTAACAAGTCTAGCTTTGAAATTCTCAACTTTTTTATCTACACCAAGTAATCTTCTTAAGATTTGTAAGTCCATGTCATGCACCCCATGAACTTGCAGGGAGGCGGAATATATGAAAAACGATTATCAAAGCTTCGTAACACGGACTTGAGCGCATGAATCGTATCTAAACCATTGCTAACTATCCACTAGAGGTTTAACTACTCGGATTAGAAGTTATACCTCACGTTACTTGTCCTTCGGGTCTTCATCACGGTGCTCCACTCCTCGTAGGCTCCTTGGAATATCTGTACCTCAACGGCCTCCTCGAATCAAAGATGATCCACCCGAGAGCTCCTACTACAAGCTTGATCTTTAACTTGAGATAACTAGGTTGCTCAAAGTGCTAATGTAAGTTACCTAGGGGATATAGAGTGAGGTTATGGATGTATTATTCTAGCTAACCCTTGATCTCAACTCATGAGAGGTTAGGGTTAGGGTTTGAAGAGAGAGTAAGCTTGAGGAGAGAGAAGGTGAAGATGAGAATGAGAATGAATAATGAGCTCATGTGAATTTAACAACCATAACAATTTATCAAATAAATAAATATAAATGATTAATCATCATGGTTGATTCATTCACCTAGTGTGATTCATCATATGACTCACTAACTAATTAATGCATCATTTAATACAAAGGATGAATCACACAAATGAGTCATTAAGCATTAAATGCTTATGCCACCTTAACCCCTTAGTCACCACTCTTCTAGAAGCTTCCCGACAAATTACGAGAACACCCCTCCAATCCGTGAAAACTCGGAAAAACTTTAGACTGTATAAATCCAATAACCCGATACTAGAATCTGGCTTAAACCAAAGCCGGCTAGTAAAAACTGTCCGAAAAGTCGTACGTGCGTAAACACACGTATGCGTCCGAACCCTTGTCGTAAAACCATACGACCTCTATATCGTTTCGCCTGGAGCAAGGAAACTCTCTGTGTGGGACTGTAAAGACTCGACACTACGCTGGCAGTGGGTTTAACCACAGACCGCAAGCGGCACTAGCTGTACGTAACGGTCCCCAGGTAGATGTCGATAAGAAGGCCGATGAGGAAAACCATCCGAACCCCTACTGAGCCTAATGTGACAATCTCTGTACAGCCTGGTCTGTTCTTCTAAGACTATCGCATATCAATCCTAGAGGGCAGTAAGAGTCAGTCCCCTAATAGCTGTATAAGTCGTGTCGGAGCGAAGCCCATTACACCCTGAGAAGCTACTGGAACCTACCAGTATATCTCGCTTGCCCTGGCCAGGGACTTTGCGTAATGGCTCTCTGACACAGCGCGATTTCATCTCCCAATACGGGGAGAGACGAATCCTTTCACTACTGCCTCCAAGTGCTCGGGACTGCACCCAACTGCTACCTGTTTGCACGACTCTTTTGAGCCATGGTAGGGTAGCAATCTAAGAACAGTGGGATACACTCGAGGCGAAGTAGCAGTGTCAAGTCTGCGGACTATGCTGTACTCATGTCATCTTGGAACAGTTAATTGATGACGGGTATAATACCATCTAACAGTTCCCCTGCGAGTAATGTCCGGTGTACCCGTAACCTAACGAGCACCTGTATACTATCTCCAGTACGACGTACTGATGGCTATGGGACAGATCATCTCCCCAACTGGGATGAGAAGCGTACACACTAGTCTACTCTGGTGTATCGATGCCCTGTCTCGATAATCCTACGACTAGGGACCTGTATAGGATGTTGCTTATAGACTACCCAGCCCCCGCTAGTGTGACTGCCATCACAACCCTGGTAATCAAGCAAAGAACCTATGGGCTCTACTAATATGTATAAGTGATACGTTGCAAGAAACATATGCACATATTAAAGTAGACACAAACCAAGTAACATACTACCATTTTTAGCAAGACTGTATATACAACTGTGAATATCCCAAGATTACATTAAGTAATATACAATCTAGTATGATACAATAATGGCCCCTAGGGCATATATACTAACAATCTCCCACTTGCACTAGGGCCATGAGCTGGCATATCGTAGACCTATCATCTCGAATAGCCTCTCGAACTGCGTCTGAGGAATGACCTTCGTGAATGGATCAGCAATGTTATTCTCCGTCTCTACACTTTTCACCTCGATCTCCCGGCGATCTACGATCTCCCTGATCAGGTGATACCGCCTTAAGATGTGTCTGGACATCTGATGGGACCTGGGTTCCTTCACTAAAGCAATAGCGCCATTGTTGTCACAATACAGAGGTATTGAACCAACACTGGAAGGATCTACCTGAAGTTCTGTGAGGAACTTCTTCATCCAGACAGCTTCTTTTGCGGCATCGCAAGCAGCTATGTACTCCGCTTCTATTGTTGAGTCAGCAACGGTCTCCTGCTTGGAACTCTTCCAACAGACCGCCCCTCCATTGAGGGTAAAGACATAACCCAACATGGACTTGGAGTCATCTTTGTCACTCTAGAAGCCGGAGTCAGCAAAGGCCTCCATCTGGAGGGCTTTTCCGCCATACACCAAGAACATCTCCTTAGTCCTCCTCAGGTACTTGAGAATGTTCTTCACGGCTATCCAGTGCTTCTCCCCTGGGTTTGCTTGATACCGGCTTACTACGCTCAATACGTATGCTACATCTAGTCTGGTACATAACATCACATACATTATAGAGCCTACCGCAGAAGCGTAGGGTATAATCGACATGCGATCCCTTTCCAAATCAGTCTTGGGAGACATCTCTTTGGAGAGGGTGATTCCGTGACAAGCCGGTAGGTTACCGCGCTTAGAATCATCCATACTGAATCTTTTCACTATGGTGTCTATGTACCTGGACTGCGAAAGTCCCAACATCCTTTTTGATCTATCACGATAGATCCGGATCCCCAGAATGTAGGTGGCATCACCCAGGTCTTTCATGGAGATTTTATGTGACAAGAATCTTTTGATTGACTGTAACATAGGAATATCATTTCCTATTAGGTGAATGTCACCCACGTACAAGACGAGGAATATGTAGGGTTCCTAGGCATACTAGTGAAGGTTCATAAAGCATCAAACATGCCCGAATAAAATTTTACATGTGCCGAACAACCCAAAGACGGGATCTTTGCTAGATTATTAGGGTTTAGCATGCAAGATGATATCTTTAAAGCTAAGTGTGAGGGATTACAACCTTTGTAGTCCACTCCTTCGCTTCACAAGCTCCGAGTAGAAGTCCCTTCGCCGCGATCCACGATCTCCCGGACTCAAGAGAGGCTCCACTACTCGAACGATCCATGCTAGCTTGAAGTGTTCCGATTCTCCGATGATCTATGTCGAAGTTGCTATAACTCAAGCTTTCTCACTCTAAAGAGATGAACACCCTAATCTAATGGGCTAGATTAGATGAGGATGATGGAGTAGTATTTATGCTTTCTTTTTATTTCACTTTCTCACAATTTATCATCACAAATGGAATTTCTAGTGAGCTCAAAATCAAGAGAGAAGAAGATGATAATGAAAAGATAATAATTCCTTTTGTGATGAATAGAAAAGAAATGTATATGATTGATTATATAACCATGGTCAAAGATGTTAGGCTAAGAGTTTGTAGAGAATAAACTAGAGTTAGGGTTTGGTTAGGTTAAGTTATGAGTCATGGAAAAATATCAACCATAATATCTTAACCAAGACAAAAGCAAAGCTTCTATAATGAACAAGAAGAAGCTAACCCTAATCAAAACCTAATCCCATTTAATCATCCTTAAATATGTTTAATAATAAATCATATCATGTCACAATAATATATATCACATATATATTATATATTTGCAACAAAAGAAAATAATACAATTAACTTATATCGCATATATATCAATGTATCATCCAATGAGAAAATGTAATAATAAAGCGAGCCAATATTAGATAATGTAATACAATATATCATATATATTATTATACATTAAATCATCGAATCAACACTTGATCCGACGATCCGGCTATATCGAATATTACCGACTAATATATCATGTACAGATTCATCGAATCAACACTTGATCCGATGACCCGGTTCATATCTAAATATCGCGAGAATATAATACGGTATCTCATATCGCATTATTCTCGGTCCTGCACATATTACATATGTGCCTCTACTCCGTTTCGCCTGAGCCAAGAAACCTCTGTGTAGGACTCTAAAGAATCGTCAATACGCCGGTAGCAGGTGATGATCATATCAAACACCCACAAGCTGCAAGCGGTCAGCTAAACGTAACAGCCACTCAGGTATTGAGCGAACAGAAGATCAACAAGCTAGCCTGTCCGTTCTCCTGTGAATCCAATCAGTAACACTCCCGTACAGTCCGGTCTGTTCGTCTGATATGTCGCATATCAAGTCTAGGGATGGTATACGTCAGATCCCAGTAACCGATAAATCATGTCGATGTGAGGCTCATAACAGGTCGAGATACTACTGGTAACACTTACCAGTATATCTCTATATCAGCCCTGGCCAGGGACTTCCAGTTATAGCCAATCGAACATAGCACAACATCAACTCCCTATACCGGGAGAGACGAATCCCCTCCTATCGCTCATTGCCTCCATGTGATTCGGGACTGTACCCAAAAGCCACCGTTTTGCACGCCCTCTTGGACGTGGTAAGATGGAAATCAAAACACAGTGGGAATTACACAAGACTCTATGACGATCTCGGGTCTACAGACTACCCTGTACCAGTGTCACCGGAGAACTGCCATCTGACGTGTGATATATCACCAACTGGGAGGTCTCAGGGAGTCCGTCCAGTGTACCCAGTCTCCACTGAGCACCCGTACACCATCCTTGATGTCAAACACCGATGGATATGGGATCATCCATCGCCCATCATATGGGTCAAGATGCGTATACGCTAGTCTGCTCTGGTGTATCGATGCCCTGTCTCGATATACCCTCGACTAGGAACATTTATAGGATGTACTCATCGACTACCGTGGCCCCACTAGTATGATCTCATCATAATCCTAGTAGTCGAGTACATATCCTAAGGGCTTTATCAACATGTGAGAGAAAGACAGTAAACCAATACAAGTCAACATGTTAAAATAAAGTGAAACCAAATAGCATACTATCATGACGAGCAAGAAAGTCCTCTCTGTATATATTTAAGCATCCATCATAATATACATCATATGTACAACAATGGCTTCTAGGGCATATACATAACTAACAATCTCCCACTTGCACTGAGGCCAGCTGCTGTAGTATCTCATACCTAGCATTCGGAATAATCTCTCAAACTGTATCTGGGGAATGGCCTTCATGAGTGGATCCGCAGTGTTGTCCTTCGTATCTACTCTCATGACCTCGATCTCCCGGCGATCAACCATCTCCCTGATCAGGTGATACCGCCTCAGAATATGTCTGGATTTCTGATGGGATCTGGGTTCCTTGGCCAAAGCCACAGCTCCATTGTTATCGCAATACAGAGGTATTGGATGTTCAATGGATGGAACCACACCAAGCTCAGTGATGAACTTCTTCATCCAGACAGCCTCTTTGGCAGCATCGTTGGCGGCGATGTATTCAGCCTCCATCGTCAAGTCTGCAACGGTATCCTGTTTGGAACTCTTCCAACATACCGCCCCTCCATTGAGGGTAAAGACAAATCCCGAGTATGACCTAGAGTCGTCCTTATCACTTTGGAAGCTGGAATCGGTAAAGGACTCCCCCCGGAGTTTTCCGTTACCATACACCAAGAACATGTCTCTAGTCCTTCGCAAGTACTTGATAATGTTCTTCACAGCTGTCCAGTGACTCTCTCCAGGATCTGCTTGATGCCGACTCACTACACTTAGTGAGTATGCTACATCGGGTCTGGTACATAGCATCGCATACATGATAGAGCCTACTGCCGAAGCATAGGGTATCCCTTGCATGCGAGCTCTCTCCAAATCAGTCTTGGGAGACATATCTTTGGAGAGAGTGAGTCCAGAGATCATGGGTTGGTTCCCACACTTGGATTCTTCCATACTAAACCTCTTTAGTATGGTGTCAATGTACATGGATTGGGACAATCCCAGTATCCGTTTGGATCTATCTATATAGATCCTTATCCCCAATATGCATGAGGCATCACCTAGATCTTTCATTGAGAATCTTTGTGATAAGAAGAGCTTGACTGATTGCAACATAAGAATATCATTTCCTATCAAGAGTATGTCATCCACGTACAATACGAGGAAGACAACCTTACTCTCTGCTACCTTCTTATAGATACAAGGTTCATCTATGTTTTTGATGAAGTCAAACTCTTTGACTACAACAACAAAACAGATGTTCCAACTCCGCGATGCTTGCTTTAACCCATAAATGGATTTAAGCAGTTTGCACACCTTTCCGCTGCTCCCATTATCTACGAAGCCCTCTGGCTGAGTCATGTACACGCACTCTTCTAAATCACGATTTAGAAAGGCGGTCTTAACATCCATTTTCCAGATTTCGTAGTCATGGTATGCAGCAATGGCAAGTATGATCCGGATGGACTTAAGCATAGCCACTGGAGAAAAGGTTTCGTCATAATCCACACCTGGTCGTTGACGAAATCCCTTTGCTACAAGTCTAGCTTTGAAAGTCTCAACTTTTCCATCTACACCAAATTTCTTTTTAATAATCCACTTGCTCCCAATGGGTTTTACCCCTTCAGGAGCATTTTCCAAAATCCATACTTTATTGGTGTACATGGATTCCATCTCAGATCGCATTGCATCCAGCCATTTCACAGAGTCACCACTCGTGATGGCCTGCTCGAAACTAGTCGGGTCATCATCTTCCATGATGCAATCCTCGCTTCCACCATCAATGAGAAAACCGTAGTATCTCTCAGGTGGATGAGAAACCCTGCTAGATCGGCGGAGAGGCTGGGATTCGTCGGGTACTACTGAATCTTCTGGTTCCAACAAATCATCAGTTGCGGTTTGTGGTGCTGGAACTTCTTCCAGCTCTACCTCTCTGCCACTAATTTCTTTTGTAAAAAATTCCTTTTCCAAAAAGGTGGCATGTTGAGCAACAAACACTTTTTGTTCCTCAGCGTGGTAGAAATAATATCCTTGAGAATTCTTTGGATATCCCACAAATTTGCAAAGAACTGATCGTGCCTCGAGTTTGTCCGGATTTTGTCTTTTGACATAGGCCGGACAACCCCATATCTTAACTCGTTTAAAATATGGTCTCTTCCCACTCCATATCTCATATGGTGTGGTAGGTACAGATTTAGACGGAACTAGATTCAATATGTATATGGCTGTCTCAAGCGCATACCCCCAAAAGGAAATAGGTAACTCAGCATCGCTCATCTTAGATCGCACCATATCTAATAGGGTCCGATTCCTTCGTTCCGATACACCGTTGTGCTGTGGTGTATAAGGAGGAGTAAGATGAGAGAGAATCCCATTCTCTTTTAGATAATCTAGGAACTCACTGCTTAAGTATTCTCCTCCTCGATCAGATCGAAGGATCTTAATACTTTTGCCTGTTTGTTTTTCAACTTCGTGCTTATATTCTCTGAATTTCTCAAAAGCTTAAGACTTGTGTTTCAACAGGAACACATGCCCGTATCTAGAGAGATCGTCAGTGAATGTAATGAAGTAGGAAGAACCGTTTCAGGCATGCGTAGATATGGGACCGCATACATCACTATGTACCAGTCCTAAGAGTTCGGTAACTCTTTCTCCGTGTCCACTAAACGGAGCTTTGGTCATTTTTCCTTTGAAACATGAATGGCAAGTATCATAAGGTGAAAATTCGAATGAATTCAAATATCCATTTTTATGTAACTTAGCTAGCCGTGTCTCATTAATATGGCCAAGTCTACAATGCCACAAGAAGGATTCGTTCATTTCTGAACTTTTCCTCTTGTGTGTGTTTTGTATATTGAGGACTGTATTCTGATTTAGAATGAATATGCCATTATGTAACGAGCCTGATGCAATCAACTTTTGATCTAGGAATACCTTCATAACATTATCCTTTACTACAAAATTATATCCTTCTTTACTTAATAAAGAGACTGATATAATGTTGCACATCATGTTCGGTATATAATAACACTCATTTAGAATCAGTGTATTACGACTTGGCAATACAAGGTGATATTCGCCAACTGCTTTGGCTGTAATATTTGCACTGTTCCCCACTTGAACGGAATGATCACCTTTTCCCAGTTCTCTACCTTTACGTAGCCCATGTAACAATTTACATTTGTGGGATCCTGATCCGGTATCTAATACCCAGGACGTAAGGTGAACTGAGAAACAGTTCTCATTAACTAACACACCTGAAGAAGATGCATCAACATGCATGTTCTTTTGGGCGGCTTGAGAATCTAGATATTCTTCAATTCCTTGTTCATTCTTATAACTCTTATAAGAAAGAACGGGTCCAACGTTCCCCTGCTCAGTATAATAAGCGGATTCAGTCAATACATCCATATTATTATCTTGATTATGGCCTGACATGGTCGCTACCTGGAGAGAGAGAAGAAAACACTTTAGCGTATGCTCTTGCAAGATTAGATTGGTTATTATCTTATCTAATCAGGATGTCTCCCACTGTTTTTATCAAATCTACCTTCAAACCCTAAAAGGTAAGATTAGCCGGGATTAATTACACCCTACAATTTCGTCAATCTTTCAGCCAGATCAGTATCGTTACTTTAAGGGAGGTTCCCCGTGCTTTCGCACGAACCTAATTAAAGTAAACCTCGTTTTCCCAGAGGCGTAACCCCGTTAACACTTTTTTAGACACCTACTTGAGCGACTAATTGTACTGTGTAAAACTCTCCCAGGAGTAACTCTTACTCGCAGTGGGTATCGGGATCTAACTATCTCATAGAAGGTATGCAATTTCATTGCAAATTTCAACACTTGAAATTCCCGATAATATTTTGCCCCTAGCGATCTATGACCTTGACTAAGTCAACAAACCATCAATCGCAAGTCAAGTTCAACCCGTACATTTCTCGATTGAATTAAACACACCCGTACGACCCTTGACTGAGTCAACAAGGCTGTGCGAATACCCTAATCCAATCACATCTCATGTTTTAGAAGATAAACACTACTTAGCTACCGTACACTACGCCTTGACTAAGTCAACAAACATAGCACGAATACTAAATAATATCTATCTGAAATGACGGAGGACTACGCAAGTTTTTCAGAAAACCCTGAGCGTAATGAACTTGATATCGTCGTAGAATCAAGTGAAGTTTTGAAATGGAGTGTTTTTTAGGCTTTCATTAGTTTTGCTAAAGAGGTCACTCCCGGTGAAGGGATCTCGGCTCTTTCCTCATCGAATAAGGTGCAGGACATATCATATATATCACTGTGCAAAGCAAAACTCTAAAAACCAGTCAAAAGACAAACCGAGTTTCGTAGCATCTGCCAGTTTTGCTAAAGAGGTCACTCCCGGTGAAGGGATCTCGGCTCTTTCCTCATCGAATAAGGTGCAGGGTATATCATATATACCACTATGCAAAGCAAAACTGTAGCTACCCTTTTTTATAAAGTTTTGATTCTACAACATCTTTTAGGTTTCTTTTTCTTTTTATTAATCTCATTAATAAAAATCCCATCAGCTTATGCTTCCTAAGCATCACAGATAAATACGCTGTACACTTATGTCATCCGCATTCGCCTCGATGTCCCCTCGTGCACTGTTAGGTTAGGTAACTAACGACAGAGCAGGGCAGGGCTAGTGCAGGTGTAAAACATAAGTAACGTCTATATAATATATCATATATACTATATACTGTATCCATCACAACATATCAAATGATCACATCACAGATATCGCAGCAGAAACATAGATATAATGTGGGATATACTAGGACGTCCGTATTTAGTACTTAGCCAATAATAGAAAATACGGATTCCACAGTCGCGATGAATAGCCAAGCCCACACCCTGGACCCCTACGAGAGCGGCAAGCGACCCAACCAATTCTGTAGTTTAGGAGACCCGGTCTCGACTCCTCGAGATGGCCTCCTACTGAACCCCAGAACCCGGTCACCTGTGCTCCCTACCTTGGGTCCTACATAATGCGGAAAAGTAAATAATATACAATACTGGTGACATCAACCTCAACCCGGAAGTGCCCCAAATAAAAGAATATTACATTACAATTGAATTTACATGAATGAAAATATAAAACTCTCATCTCACATAAAAAACCCCGGCTATTCAATCGCGACAATCTTGCACATCATATCTCAGCAACACAAAATATCTCATATCATCAACGTAAGTAAGTATGCATACACCGATCGTCGTCGATGTATAGCAACGAAAACTGGCAATACAACAACATACTACACTTACGGTCACAGAAAAGAAATTGTAAAACTACAATATTTGGAATCCACAAACACTTTAGACATCGTAAATCCGAAATATCACATACTTCGCATTTCATGCCTGACACAATGAATTCCACCTATTGTATCACATTCCAGATAAATAGACAGTATTAAACTTTTCGAACAGATAATCAAATACCCAAAATTTCCCAAAGTGCTCAACACTTGAGCGGAGTTCAAATAATCCCAGAATATGTCACAGTACCAGTGATCCAGCCGTAGAAGGGTGAAGCCAACGCCTCACATGTGGCACGCCGTACTGCCCCAAACCCGAAGGTTCAAAAGGCAGTTCAAGACGGTCACATAATCGAGTTAAGGTTTGTTGTCTTCTAGAGGGTCCACCGATTAACTTGTAGAATTTTTCCGAAAGATTTAAACCCGATAAAAATTCAACACTTGAAAGTTTGCCGTGCCGGGAAACAGTGAGTTAATAATATCCGTTCAAATAGTTTAACAGTTTCTAAATATCCGAAAATAATAACGAATTTAAATATTCCGATCGAATCTACGATTACAAAGCAAACCCCAGAATACTCAACACTTGAGTCAGAATAAAAATACCCATAAAATATATATCACAAAATTAGGAATTACTGTGCAAAAATTACTCTTTGATCTCCTCATACTGCCGCGGTTCCGTGGCCCAAACAAGGTACGGCCGCGGTTCCGTGGCGGTTTGTTCGGATCAGGGGATAATTTTTTCACCGAATTTCTTATTTTTCCCTACTGTATTTTTCAGGTATTTTTAATTCAGAAAAATCCCAGATTTTGAAAAATTTCCAGAGAGGGGGTAAATTTTGTCGGTTCGGGTTCGATCGGAGTTTTAACTTCGTAAACACGTCTCCTAATGCTTTAGCTAGGCTCTGATACCACTGTAGGGTTCCTAAGCACACTAGTGAAGGTTCATAAAGTATCAAACATGCCCGAATAAAAATTTTACATGTGCCGAACAACCCAAAGACGGGATCTTTGCTAGATTATTAGGGTTTAGCATGCAAGATGATATCTTTAAAGCTAAGTGTGAGGGATTACAACCTTTGTAGTCCGCTCCTTCGCTTCACAAGCTCCGAGTAGAAGTCCCTTCGCCGCGATCCACGATCTCCTGGACTCAACACGACTCAAACGATCCATGCTAGCTTGAAGTGTTCCGATTCTCCGATGATCTACATCGAAGTTGCTATAACTCAAGCTTTCTCACTCTAAAGAGATGAACACTCTAATCTAATGGGCTAGATTAGATGAGGATGACGGAGTAGTATTTATGCTTTCTTTTTATTTCACTTTCTCACAATTTATCATCACAAATGGAATTTCTAGTGAGCTCAAAATCAAGAGAGAGAAGATCATAATGAAAAGATAATAATTCCTTTTGTGATGAATAGAAAAGAAATGTATATGATTGATTATATAACCATGGTCAAGGATGATAGGCTAAGAGTTTGTAGAGAATAAACTAGAGTTAGGGTTTGGTTAGGTTAAGTTATGAGTCATGGAAAAATAATAACCATAATATCTTAACCAAGACAAAAGCAAAGCTTCTAGAATGAACAAGAAGAAGCTAACCCTAATCAAACCCTAATCCCATTTAATCATCCTTAAACATGTTTAATAATAAATCATATCATGTCATAATAATATATATCACATATATATTATATATTTGCAACAAAAGAAAATAATACAATTAACATATATCGCATATATATCAATGTATCATCCATTGAGAAAATGAAATAATAAAGCGAGCCAATATTAGATAATGTAATACAATATATCATATATATTATTATACATTAAATCATCGAATCAACACTTGATCCGACGATCCGGCTATATCGAATATTACCGACTAATATATCATGTACCGATTCATCGAATCAACACTTGATCCGATGACCCGGTTCATATCTAAATATCGCGAGAATAAAATACGATATCTCATATCGCATTATTCCTGCACATATCACATATGTGCCTCTACTCCGTTTCGTCTGAGCCAAGAAACCTCTGTGTAGGACTCTAAAGAATCGTCAATACGCCGGTAGCAGGTGATGATCATATCAAACACCCACAAGCTGCAAGCGGTCAGCTAAACGTAACAGCCACCCAGGTATTGAGCGATCAGAAGATCAACAAGCTAGCATGTCCGTTCTCCTGTGAATCCAATCAGTAACACTCCCGTACAGTCCGGTCTGTTCGTCTGATATGTCGCATATCAAGTCTAAGGGTGGTATACGTCAGACCCCAGTAACCGATAAGTCGTGTCGATGTGAGGCTCATAACAGGTCGAGATAATACTGGTAACACTTACCAGTATATCTCTATATTACCCCTGGACAGGGACTTCCAGTTATAGCCAATCGAACACAGCACAACATCAACTCGCTATACCGGGAGAGACGAATCCCCTCCTATCGCTCATTGCCTCCATGTGATTCGGGACTGTACCCAAAAGCCACCGTTTTGCACGCCCTCTTGGACGTGGTAAGATGGAAATCAAAACACAGTGGGAATCACACATGACTCTATGACGATCTCGGGTCTACAGACTACCCTGTACCAGTGTCACCGGAGAACTGCCATCTGACGTGTGGTATATCACCAACTGGGTGTTCTTGGTGAGTCCGTCCAGTGTACCCAGTCTCCACTGAGCACCCGTACACCATCCTTGATGTCAAACACCGATGGATATGGGATCATCCATCGCCCATCATATGGGTCAAGATGCGTATACGCCAGTCTACTCTGGTGTATCGATGCCCTGTCTCGATATACCCTCGACTAGGAACATTTATAGGATGTACTCATCGACTACCGTGGCCCCACTAGTATGATCTCATCATAATCCCAGTAGTCGAGTACATATCCTAAGGGCTTTATCAATATGTGAGAGAAAGACAGTAAACCAATACAAGTCAACATGTTAAGATAAAGTGAAACCAAATAGCATACTATCATGACGAGCAAGAAAGTCCTCTCTATATATATCCAAGCATCCATCATAATATACATCATATGTACAACAATGGCCTCTAGGGCATATACATAACTAACAGAATACTACAGCTCTCCCTACAATCTTACTATATATTCACGGTTCATCTGTATTTTTGATCAAGTCAAATTCTTTGACAGCATCATCAAAACAGATGTTCCAACTCCGTGATGCTTTCTTTAGTCCATAAATGGACTTAAGCAGCTTGCATACTTTACCGCTGCTCCCCCTCTTAATGAATCCCTCTGGCTGATCCATATAGACGCTCTCTTCCAAATTACCATTTAGAAAGGCCGTCTTTATGTCCATCTGCCAGATTTTATAATCGTGGAAGGCAGCAATAGCAAGAAGGACTCGAATAGATTTAAGCATAGCCACTCGAGAAAAGGTTTCGTCATAGTCCAAACCAGGTTTTTGACGGAAACCCTTCGCAACAAGTCTAGCTTTATCGGTTTCAACCTGTCTATCTATACCAATCTTCTTTTTGAAGATCCATTTGCATCCTACGGGTTTTACCCCATCTGGAGCAATGTCTAAAGTCTATACTTTGTTAGTGTACATGGACTCCATTTCAGTCCGCATTGTATCCAGCCATTTTACTGAGTCACCGCTCTGAATGGCTTGCTGGAAGCTAGTAGGCTCGTCATAATCACTAGTGCAATCCTCTCTATCCCCGTCTATGAGAAACCCGTAGTATATCTCGGGCAGATGAGATTGCCTACTACTCCTACGGAGTGGCGTCGGGATGTCCTGTTCTCCTGAACTTTCTTGTTCTACCAAGGATTCAGTAATAGCTTGTAGTTCTGGAATTTCTTCCAGTTCTATTGCGCTCCCACTCTTCTGATTTTCTAAAAACTCAGTTTCCAAGAAGAGGGCATGTTGAGAAACAAAGACCTTTTGTTCCTCTGCGTAATAGAAACAGTATCCCATGGAGTTCTTTGGATATCCCACAAACTTACACTGTACTGAGCGTGCCTCAAGTTTGTCCGTATGCTGCTTCTTTACAAAAGCTGGACATCCCCATGTCTTTAGATACTTAAGACAGGGTTTCTTCCCACTCCACATCTGATATGGTGTGTTAGGCACAGTCTTGGTTGGAACTCGGTTCAAAAGATATGCAGCTGATTCTAGTGCATATCCCCAGAATGATCGCGGCAACTCAGCGTTACACATCATGGAACGAACCATATCCAATAGGGTTCGGTTCCGTCTCTCCGATACACCGTTATGTTGTGGTGTGTATGGAGGAGTAAGCTGAGAGAGAATTCCATTCTCTTTTAAGTAACCTAGGAACTCAGCACTTTAGTATTCACCACCTCGATCAGATCTCAGAGTCTTGATACTTTTGCCTGTTTGGTTTTCAACTTCATTATTGTATTCCTGGAATTTTTCAAAAGCTTCAGATTTATGTTTCATTAAGAAGACATATCAATACCTTGAAAAGTCATCCGTAAAAGTAATGAAGTATGAATAACCGCTTCGCGCATGTGTAGACATTGGACCACACACATCATTGTGTACGATTCCTAAGAGCTCGCTCGCTCTTACTCCGTGTCCAGTAAACGGAGTTTTTGTCATCTTTCCTATGAGACAAGATTCAGAAGTAGCATATGATTGATATTCGAACGAATTCAAATATCCTTCTCTATGTAACTTAGTCAACCTTCTTTCATTGATGTGACCTAGTCTATAATGCCATAAGAAAGCCTGATTTGTTTCCGGAGACTTTTTTTTAAGTGTGTTCTGGACACTGAAAGTCTGAGCTTGATTTAATACGTATATTCCGTTTTCTAATGTACCTGACCCAATCATAACTTGATTTAGGTGGATGTGAACCACATCTCTTGTAAAAGTAAAATCATATCCTTCCTTAAATAGTAAGGGTATAGATATGATATTACAAGTCGCACCTGGTACATAAAAACAGTTACGCAGAATCAATATCTGCCCAGTTGTCAGTCCAAGATGATATTCCCCTACGGATTCAGCATCCATGCTCATTCCGTTAACAACCGTAAGGGTCATATCAACTATCCCGATAACCCTACAGTTTCTAAGATCCTGTAAAGAATTACAGATGTGAGTTGCTGACCCGGTATCCAATACCCAGGAAGTAGGGTTAACTGACATACAGTTTTCTATCACAAACACACTCGAAGCTGAAGCCAAAACATGCTTCGAATCCTGGCTACTGGCTTCTAAAGCCCTGCAATCTTTCTGCCAGTGTTCATTCCTGTAACAATAGGAACGTCCCTCTTTTCCTATATCCAGTCTCGAAACTTTTGCCTTTCTCTTTCCTTCTCCTTCCCTGGTTTCCTTCAGGGTAGGAGGCAGAGACTGTAGAATCAAGTCAGTTTTTGACTCGTTTCCCAACGCGATCTCCAGGTCCTGGAGCTCATCAATACAGCTAGTCATTGTAAGGACGTTTTCCCCTACAGATGACCCATCAGCTAACTTCACTTGAATTAATTCGTTCGAGGTTTCATATCTAGTGATATGAGATTGCTCTCCATATAAATCTTTATTATGGAGAAAGATGGAAACTAAGTCCATCTTCTCATGCTGCTTCTGGTATACACCATCAACTGAAGCTAACACGAGGCACTTAGCTTTCGCTTTATCTTTTTCCCTTGTCTGACGGATATCCATATCCGCGACAGTGGAAACTGGGCCTGGGACGGCGGGATCTTGAGTAGTAATAGGGTGGTCCAGCTTGTCATAGCCAATGGATATCTGAACAGACCTTTGCCAGTCATATAAGTCAGATTCAGTCAATTTGTTATCTAGATGTAACCTATGTGTGGTCACAAGGTCGCTGCAATTAAGAGAGAGAGAAGAAAACATTTTAGCATGATGCTGTTGCATGCTTAGATTGGTTTTTAATTTATCTAAACAGGATGGCACCCACTGTTTCTCGAATCCCTCCTCAAACCATAAAAGAAGAATTAGCCAGGACAATTCTCACCGTACAATACTTGCTTAACCGTTAAGCCAGGCCAGTGTCGATACTTCGAGGGAGGTTTTTCAACGCTTTCGCGAAGTTCCTTAATTAAATAACCTCTTTTCTCTGGGGGCGTAACCCCGCTGACACCTTTCTAGGCACCTACTTGGTTTATAGCATTGATCGTTAAGTGACGAATCTTCTGATAAGTAGCTTGTACTCACAGTAGGATCGGGATCCAAAATATCATCGTATGATAATGTTGAAGGAATCCTACCAACATTCATCAAACTCCAAAATGGTATGCTCTCTCTGCAAATTTCAGTTTCTTTAGAAATTCCCGATGTGGATTTTTGCCCCATGCTCTTATGACCTTGACTTTAGTCAACAAATCATAAGTCACATGTCAAGTTCTACCCGTCATTATCCAGGTTAATTTGAACACACCCGTACATACCCTTGACTTTAGTCAACAAGTTAATACGACTGTCCCAAACCAACGCATCTATCTATGCTGCATATAAATATCCAACAGCTACCAAACACTGTGCCTTGACTTTAGTCAACAAACACAGCTTGAATACTAATGACTATCTATATGAAATGACGGAGGGCTACGAATGGTTTTGGCAAAACCGTGAACGTAGTGAACTTGATATAATCGAAGGAACCTGATACTTTTTAAAAGGAGTGGTTAAAGCTCCGCAATTAAAAATTCTGATCTTTTAAAATAACCGAGTGGTTTCTTCTTAAATTTGTTCCAACGATTAAACTATGGTTTATTTTCTTTGCATTATAATAATGCGTCCCATCATTTATCCTATCATTGCAAAAAAAAACGAAAATACCACGTCCTCTTATGCAATCTGCATTCGCCACTGGGTCCCGTCATCACCCGTTAGGTTACTTAACTAACGACAGAGCGGGGGCTAGGCTAGCGCAGGTGTAAAACATAAGTGACGTCTAATAGCTATCATATATAGATATTGTACATTCGTCAGATGCAATAATAAGCATTCCAGATCACTGATGAACTTTATTGGATATACTAGCAATCCGCATTTTCTATGAGCCTGCAATAAAAGACGGATTACACAGTTGTGATGAATAGCCATTACCCCACCCTAGACCCCTACAGGTACGGCAAACTACCCGCCAAGTATCCGAAGTGAAGCAGTCTCCCTCAACACCGTGGGTAGGCCACTAAAACTTCAACGTACCCGGTAGTTTGTGTACCCCATCTTGGGTCAATCCGAGGAGCAAAAACAGTAAAAAGAAATAATAATAAAACGGTGGCTACAACCGCAACCTGGATGTGCCCCGCAAAAGAATATTACATCAAATTACATTTACATTGAATGAATGAATATTAAACACATCTCAAACCCCGGCTAATCATCACAACAGTGCAATACAGTTCATATACACTAACAGTAAACATTTCAGAAATGTACAACCCCCTGCCAACCGACATACTAGCAGTTAGGGTAGGTTTACGAACACATTAAACATTACAGATAATAACCCGATTAGCAATTAGTTTAGAACATCGATCGACTTCCCTTTTCCGTGTCTATCACAAAAGCAAACCTGCACTGAAGTAACCTGGATAGAAACAGAACATACAGGAAAACAATATACCCAAATATAGGAATAACAGAGGAAATCCGAGTCAACTCGGCGTTGACTCGGCGGCGGATCCGCGGCCAAAAGCACCTTCTTGCCGCGGATCCGCGGCCCTCTTGCCGAGTTACTGGCTCGTATTTTCCCAGTATTCTTAAAATACCCTGCTGTGAATTTTAAGGTATGTCAAATATTTTTTCAGACACTTTTAAAATTAACAGAAACTTGGTATTCGGGGTGTTTCGTTTTCGTGTTTTCCGTCGATCGAACTTCTAATTAGTTGCTAACAAGCTAGTAATGATTTAGTTGGCTCTGATACCACTGTAAGTCCATGTCACGCATCCCACGAACTTGTGGGGAGGTGGAATATATGAAATACGATTATCAAAGCTTCGTAACACGGACTTGAGTGCATGAATCGTATCTAAACCATTGCTAACTATCGACTAGAGGTTTAACTACTCGGATTAGAAGTTATACCTCACATTACTTGTCCTTCGGGTCTTCATCACCGTCCTCCACTCCTCGTAGGCTCCTTGGAACATCGGCACCTCAACGGCCTCCTCGAATCAAAGATGATCCATCCGAGAGCTCCTACTACAAGCTTGATCTCTAACTTGAGATAACTAGGTTGCTTATAGTGCTAATCTAAGCTAACTAGGGGATATAGAGTGAGGTTATGGATGTATTAGTCTAGCTAACCATTGATCTCAACTCATGAGAAGTTAGGGTTAGGGTTTGAAGAGAGAGTGAGCTTGAGGAGAGAGAAGGTGAAGATGAGAACGAGAATGAATAATGAGCTCATGTGAATTTAACAACCAAAACAATTTATCAAATAAATAAATATAAATGATTAATCATCATGGTTGATTCATTCACCTAGTGTGATTCATCATATGACTCACTAACTAATTAATGCATCATTTAATACAAAGGATGAATCACACAAATGAGTCAATAAGCATTAAATGCTTATGCCACCTTAACCCCTTAGTCACCACTCTTCTAGAAGCTTCCCGACAAATTACGAGAACGCCCCTCCAATCCGTGAAAACACGGAAAAACTTTAGACTGTATAAATCCAATAACCCGATACTAGAATCTGGCTTAAACCAAAGCCGACTAGTAAAAACTGTCTGAAAAGTCGTACGTGCGTAAACACACGTATGCGTCCGAACCCTTGTCGTAAAACCATACGACCTCTATATCATTTCGCCTAGAGCAGGGAAACTCTCTGTGTGGGACTCTAAAAACTCGACACTACGCTGGCAGTGGGTTTAACCACAGACCGCAAGCGGCACTAGCTGTACGTAACGGTCCCCAGGTAGATGTCGATAAGAAGGCCGATGAAGAAAACCATCTGAACCCTTACTGGGCCTGATGTGACAATCTCTGTACAGTCCGGTATGTTCGTCTAAGACTATCGCATATCAATCCTAGGGGGTGGCAAGCGTCAGTCCCCTAATAGCTGTGTAAGTCGTGTCGGAGCGAAGCTCATTACACCCTGAGAAGCTACTGGAACCTACCAGTATATCTCGCTTGCCCTGGCTAGGCACTTTGCGAAATGGCTCTCTGACACAACGCGATATCATCTCCCAATACCGGGACAGACGAATCCTTTCTAACCATTACTGCCTCTAAGTGCTCGGGACTACACCCAACTGCCACCTGTTTGCACGACTCCTTTGAGCTGTGGTAGTGTAGCAATCTAAGAACAGTAGGACACACTCGAGGCGAAGTAGCAGTGTCAAGTCTGCGGACTATGCTGTACTCATGTCATCTGGGAACAGTTAACTGACGACGGGTATAATACCATCTAACAGTTCCCCTGTGAGTCCTGTCCGGTGTACCCGTAACCTAACGAGATCTTGTATACTATATCTAGTACGACGTACTGGTGGCTATAGGACAGACCATCTCCCAAACTGGGATGAGAAGCGTACACACTAGTCTACTCTGGAGTATTGATGCCCTGTCTCGATAATCCTACAACTAGGGACCTGTATAGGATGTTGCTTATAGACTACCCAGCCCCTACTAGTGTGACTACCATCACAACGCTGGTAATCAAGCAAAGAACCTATGGGCTCTACTAATATGTATAAGTGATACGTTACAAGAAACATATGCACATATTAAAGTAGACACAAACCAAGTAGCATACTACCATTTTTAGCAAGACTTTATATACAACTGTGAATATCCCAAGCTTCCATTAAGTAATATACAATCTAGTATGATACAATAATGGCCCCTAGGGCATATACACTAACAATATATACTTGCTCCTGATGGTGATTTAACGCTTCAGATATAGCAATCAAAGTCCATACTTTGTTGGTGTATATAGATTCCATCTCAGATCACTAAGCATCCAGCCATTCTTACAGAGTCCCCACTGTTGATGGCCTGCTCGAAACTAGCTGGGTCATCATCTCATGATGCAATCCTCGCTCCCACTGTCATCGAGAAACCTAAGTATCTCTCTGGTGGATGAGAAACCCTACCAGATCGGCGGAGAGGCTGAGGTTCGTCGGGAACTATTGAATCCTCGGGTTCTACCAAATCATCAGATGTAGTTTGTATAGCTGAAACTTCTTCCGGTTTTACAGAACTGACCTTGCCTCGAGCTTGTCCGGATTTTTCTTTTGTCATAGGCCGGACAACCCTAAATCTTAACTTACTTAAGAGATGGGCTCTTCCCATACCATATCTCATATGGAGTGGTAGGTACTGATTTGATTGGAACCCAATTCAATAGGTATGCAGCTTCATAAGTGCATAACCCCCCAAAGGAAACAGGTAACTCAGTAGCACTCATGATAGAGCGCACCATTTCTCACAGGGTACGATTGCTCCGCCCCGATACACCGTTGTGCTCTAGTGTATACGGAGGAGTAATGCTGAGAGAGAATCTCATTTTCCTTTAGAAAAGTCTAGGATCTCTATGCCTAAGTATTCTCCTCCTTGATCACATCAAAGGACATAATACTTACAACTATATTGGTTCTCTACTTCTATCTTATATTCATTGAATTTCTCAAAAGCTTCAGACATGTATTTCAACAGGAACATGTGTCTGAATCTTGAGAGATCATCTGTGAATGTAAGGAAGTATAAAGAACCAGTCCTGGCATATGTAGACTGGGGCCCTTCATACATCACTATGTATCAGTCCCAAGGGTTCACTAATCCTTTCTCTGTTTGCAGTAAACGGAGCTATGGTCATTGTATCTTTACGACATGACTGACAAGTTTCACAAGATGTAAATTCAAACTGATTTAAATATGCATCTTAATGTAACTTAACTAGTCTGGTCACATTGATATAACCAAGTCTACAATGCCTCAAGAAGGATTCGTTCATTTCTGAACTCTTCCTCTTGTGTGTGTTCTGTACGTTAGGAACTTTGGTTTGATTTAGAATATATATGTTTTTAGATAACGTGCCTAAACCGATCAACTTTTAATATTGGAAATGTTCAAAACATTATCCAACAACACAAAATTATATCCATCTTTAATAAATAAAGAGATTAATATGATGTTGTATATCAGGTTCGGTATCTAATAACATTCATTCAGAATCAATGTATTTGGTAACACAGGGTGATAACTGCTAACACCTTGGCTGCAACAATTGCACCATTTTCAACTCTTGAAACTTATCACCCGTTCTCAGTTCTCTGCCTATCTGTAGCCCATGTAACAGATTACATATTCGTTATCCTGATCCGGTATCAAATACCCAGGACGTAGAGGATACTGAGAAACAGTTCTATGTAATGAACACACCCGAAGGAGATGCATCATCATGCATTCTTCGTTTGGGCGGCATGGGAATCATGGTATTCCTCTATTTCCTGCTCGGTCTTATAACAATTATAAGTTGGAGCAGGACCAACGTTCCCCAGCTCAGTATAACAAGCGGGTTCAGTGAATACATCCATATTATTATCTTGATTAAGGCGTGATATGGTCGCTACCTGGAGAGAGAGAAGAAAACACTCTGCATGCGCTCTTGCAAGATTAGATTGGTTATATATTTTATCTAATTAGGATGGCTCCCACTGTTTTTATTAAATCTTCCTTCAAATCTTAAAAGGAAAGACTAGCCGGGATTAATTACACTCTACAAGTTCGCCAATCTTTCAGCCAGGCCAGTGCCGGTACTTTGAGGGAGGTTCCCCGTGCTTTCGCACGGACCTAATTAAAATAAACCTCGTTTTCCCAGGGGCGTAACCCCGTTGACACCTTTCTAGACACCTACTTGATCGGCTAATTGTAAAGTGCAAAACTCTCCTAGGAGTAACAATTACTCGCAGTGGGTATCAGGATCCAACTATCTCATAGAAGGTATGCAATCTCATTGCAAATTTCAACACTTGAAACTCCCGATAATGGTTTTTACCCCTAGTACTTATAACCTTAACTATGGTCAACAAATCATAAGCACAAGTCAAGCTCTACCCGTCATTTCGTGATTAATTAGACCCACCCACATGACCCTTAACTAAGGTCAACAAAGTCACATGACTGTCCTAACTAATCGCATCATATGCTGTGTAGGAAGACATCACTTAGCTACCGCACACTGTGCCTTGACTATGGTCAACAAACATAGCACGAATACTAAGTACTCTACTTCCTAAAATGATGGTGGGTTGTGAATGGTTTTTAAGAAAACCTTTAATGCTTTGAACTTGATCTCGTTGCGAAATCAAATGGTTTAAAATGGAGTGTTTTTTAGGCTTTTGCTAGTTTCGCTAAAGAGGTCACTCCCGGTGAATGGATCTCCGCTCTTTCCTCTTCGAATGAGGTGCAGAATATTCACAATACCACTATGCAAAGCAAGAACTAGAAAAGCAATCAAAAGACAAACCGAAGGTCGTAGCATCTGCTAATTATTGCTAAAGAAGTCACTCCCGGTAAATGGATCTCGGCTCTTTCCTCATCGAATGAGGTGCTGGATATTCTACAAGGAATACCGCTATACAAAGCAAAAACTATAGCTACCTAATTTTTGAAATTCGATTCCACAACATCTTTTAGGTTTATTTTCTTTTATTAATCTCATTAATGAATGTCCCATCATTTAAGTCACCTAAACATCACAGATAAATACAACGTACGCTTATGTCATCCGCATTCGTCTCGATGTCCCGTTATGCACCGTTAGGTTAGGTAACTAACGGCATAGCGGGGCAGGGCTAGTGCGGGTGTAAAACATAAGCAACGCCTATATAGTATATCATATATACTATATACAGTATCCATCTGAACATATCACATGATCACATCACAGATAACGCAGCAGAAGACAACATATGAAATATTGGATATACTAGGATGTCCGTGTTTAATTTTGAGCCTATATAAAACACGGATTCCATGGTCGTGATGAATAGCCAAACCCACATCCCAAGACCCCTACAAAAGCGGCAAGCAACACTGCCAATTCTAGAGTTAGGAGACCCGGACTCGACTCCTCGAGGAGGTCTCTCACTGGACCTTAGAACCCGGTTACTTATGCTCTCCTCCTTGGGTCTATCCTAATGCAGAAAAGTAAATAATATACATCAACGGTGACAACTTCCTCAACCCGGAAGTGCCCCAAATAAAAGAATATTACATGCAAGTTTTTACATGAATGAAAAACAAAAACACTCATCTCACATAAAAAAAACCCCGGCTATTCAAACACGATGATCCAATATAACATATCCAGCAACACATAACATCACATGTCATCAACGTAAGTAAATATGCGTATCTCAATTGTCGTTGACGTATAACAACGAAACCGGCGATACCCCACATATTACAGTTACGGTCGCAGAAAAGAAAGCGAAAAACTACAACAGTTGGAATCCACAACAACCTTAGACATCACAAACCCGTAATATCACATATTGCGGATTTCATGCCTAACAATTTGAATTCCTTAGATATCGCATGCCTAACAATTATAAACCCTTCATTTTAGTCTCGGTATTGAAAATACTTTCCAATAATCAGTCGGGCAATTCAACAAGATTCCCGACATTCCGATCGAATGCTTGTAGAAAACTTTAGTAGACGGCTGCACCCCCCGATACCGACGACGATGTGCACTTAGGCAGAACACCACGGCCGCGAGCACCCGGACGGATGCTTTTTGGTAACGGAGTTCTCCTACAGTCATTTGGTCGGGGTTATAGGGCGTGGCTATCTAGTAATGTTACCCGGTGAGTATCCGAATACATAAAGTGATCGCGACGGACTTTTGATCGCATCAAAATCTCGTGACAACCGAACAAATGAGACTAAATTCCTAGACTTATAAAATTCAAATGTAGTTGATTCTAAGTATTGTATCACATCATATACTAGACAATGTTAAACGTTTCGAGCGAATCTACAAATCCCAACAACTCCTAATGAGCTCAACACTTGAGCGAAGTTAAAGTACCCAAAACGTGCCACAGTACCTACGATCCAGCCGTAGAAGGGTCAAACCAACGCCTCACCTGTAACACCGCGGAACCACGGCAAACCCTAAAGTTCAAACTGCGGTTCGAGGGCACATAATCGAGTTAAGGTATAGGTTCTTCTAGAGGGTCCATAGAGTTACTTGCACGAACATTGAATGTAATTAATTTGGAAAAATTCCAACACTTAGAAATTTCAGAGGGGGTCATGGGGTGCTGTTTGAATATCATTCGAACTGTCAAACATAGCCTAGGTTACCATCACAATGTTAAATTTTGCGACTATGAAACACTCCGTTTTGGTGCTATAGCAAAATTTACATCACATGAAAAATTGGACCAAATAAACAATACATGAAACCACAAAATGTGAACACCAAGGCACAAAACAAAAACGATGCACAGAGGATCAAAGGGGGCCGGCCTCCCCGATTTTCAAGGGGAAGTTCTCGGGTCAAATCCGAGGTCTTGGCCTCGTTTTTGTTCTATGCACTCAGGGTATCATATTCAAAACTCTGCACTTGTTTGAAAAATTTTTAGAGACCTTTTGAAAATCAACAGAGAGCATGTGTGCAGGGTTCCAGAAATTTGATGTTTACGGATTTGTTCCGTTTTCGTATTAATCTAACATCGTCAAGTTTCTAGTTAGGCTCTGATACCATGTTGGGATTCCTCAGCACCTAGCCTAGGTTTTGCAAGCATCACTCATGCCATAACAAAAATTAAAGGGGGTGCTAAGCAATCAACCAAGGATACTACTAGAAAACTAGGGTAACAAAAGTAGTAATCAACCATTACAAATAGAAGTTAAAGAAAATACAATCTTTGTAGATCCGGTCCTTCACTTCTAAAGCTCCATGTTGACGTCCCTTCGCTGCGATCATCGAGATCCCGGACTCTGGTGATGGTTTCCTCGGAGAAATGAACGGGCTAGCTCGTTGATTTCGAGGCCGAAGATGATCTACGTCGAGGAGACTCAAACTCAAGCTCCATCTTCACTAGGTCAAGAACATTGTGAAGAGAATACCCTAAACTAAATGGCAAGTAGTATAGGATGATGAAATAGGAAGTAGGTTCACTTTGGATTTTGATTTCACACTATATTTCTTCACTTTTGAAAATTTCTAGCAAGCTTTTTCTTCTTGATGAAGAAGAAGAAGAAGAAGAAGAAGAAAGAATATGAATAATGAGAAAGAATAATGAGTGAAGATTATCATAATGCAACCATGGGTGAGTTAACCTTTATAGAGACTAAACCATAGTTTAAGTTAGTGGTTTGGTTAATAAATATCTTATGCAAAACAAAGTGAGTGGACTTTGTCAAAGATACTTAAAGCTTCATGAAGCTTCAAGTTAAGATAAAGAAAGCCACCATTTTGAATTACAAAGATAAACAAAAACCCTAACCAATATCTTAAATATGGTGTAAGTCATACACACACCCAAGTTTGCTTGTATCATCAAGCATGATACAATCTAGTGCACAAACATATATCTCATATACAACATGTGCACATTAAGTGAGAAAATCAATCTTAAGTGAACAAATACTGGTTAATGTAAAGTAATATATCAAATATATAATTATACATTACATCATTAAATCAACACTTGATTTAATGATCCGGTCATATCCTATATAACCGACTAATATCTAGTGTATCAATATATCGAATCAACACTTGATTCGGTAACCCAGCTATATCGCATATAACCGACCGATGATACAAATCGCGAGAATAGAATACAGTATCACATACTCGTATTATTCTCGGTCCCACACATATCTCATATGCTATCCTATTTCGTTTCGCTTGAGCTAGGAAACTGTCACGACCCGCAAAGTACGGAACGCGACCGGCACTTAAGATACGAAACGTCTCAAGACGTCCGTATACTAAGTAAGCCGAAGCCCAGAATACAAAACCCAATTAAGAATTTAGAGTGAAAGGAAAACCAATTAATTTAAACTTTTACCTCATTACCTAATCAATTTGCCCTTATTCCAAAATTTCCAGCAGAATATAAAGAAATCAGTGCATGAGGAATAACATGTCGACTCAAGTGAGCTCGACCCAGATACATCATAAATAAATCCTCAAGTCTCACAATCTCATATCTAGGTCCATATACAGTCATCCGAATAAAAACAGGTACAACTGAACTGATAGTAGCAACAGTAGATACAGTAACATCAGTAGAACAGTAGAACTGTAGATATGGTAGCGACAGTAGATGGAGTACTCTAGATACAATGAGCATAAATAAGGTGGTACCAACTGATAATAACCCACCTATGAGCAAAAGCCTCTAGTCCAGGTAAGAAGTACAAATGAAGCAAAGGTATCCGCCGCTACGGTGCTGACGGAATGGGCCTGCAGAGAAGCTGTGGCACAACGGGGGTGAGTTGCCAGCTCGTGAGTAATAGATAACATTTACTAAGGCTATCGTATGCATGCACACAAGTGTCCTGACATTCCTAAAACAGGTATAGCTACATGTACTAACAGGTGTGTATGCATCAACAGTATACTAGCAAGTATATATGTCACATGGAGGTGATAACAGGTATGTATGCCACATGAAAATACAATCAAGTGTGTATGAGAATTATTCTTCCTTTGTTTTGAAACTCTCCTTTTTAAACATCAATAATAATATCCAGGAAAACAGTAAAAATCCGTGTCTAGCAACGACACCTCAAAACCGTCCAAATCTCATATATCCATGTCCAGTATCTCTGGCCTCAGCTATCCGGCTGATCCATATCAAATCCATATCTCAATCCAGCAGCCACGGTCGGTATCCTCTGGATATCCGCCGTGCCAAATGAAATCACCGGTAGGTAATCCGTCCCCTGCCAGGCTCAACGCCATCATCTGCGATCTTCTTGCCCCGAGGTACCATACCGGGCCCACCATGTACCCGAGACGGTTCATCCACCTCCTTGAAACGGGTCTCAAAAACCACAGCAAACTCATGGTGGACGACACTTTACATCACTAGAAAACCGCAGCTTTTATTTTTAACAAATATCATTTGAAATCTTGCGGCTTTCCCCCAAAATCCAGAAATATCATAAATCTCATGAAATTATCATAAATACATATGCCGATGATTATGAATGCTTATGGTATCAATTTAAGTACTTATTTCAATGTCACATTTCTAAGCAGTTAACATGTTTCAGATTTAAAGTTATTTAGTGTCGTGACATGGCAATTACCAGGGTGTGTGTGTCCACATGAATAGTGCTCGTGCAACATATAAAACCTGGTAAGGGTGCATGTGTCCTATAATGAATCTGCTTATATAGAACATCATATAGATACTGACTACAACAATTATCATGCAAGTTTTATCATTTTTACTCCAATGTTACCAGTAATACCAAGTCTACTAAATCTATCGGGCGACTCGCGCCATCCAAACGATTGTCCCCCGTAGATGTTAAATCTACTCACCAGTGGTCCTGTGCTAAGTGTGTCCGACCACCTGTTTTCCCTTTTCAGCTGCGCTTGAAGTTCCTGCTGGCGAACCTAGAATTCACACGAGTTACCATATAAGAAGAAATTCTGCAAAACGTGATATATCGACAAAAGGAATACGCGTGCGTGAAACGAAACGCGTGTGCACACGACGCGATACGACGCGACGCGACGCGCACAAACCTACCTGAACCAGAACTGACACGCTGTGTCGCGCAGCGAGCCACAGAATCACGCGTATCACGCGCGTGTCGCACAAGTCTTAAAACATCGAAAACACGTAACTAGTTCCAGATTTTGCCTCAGGGCCAAACTTGAAAAGTTAGAGATACCAAAAACCCTAGCTATCAAGACCAAACCCACACCCCAAAACCCAACACCCCCACCCCCTTCCTGGCCGCAATTTGCGGCCAGAACCCAAGAATTGGCGGCCAAGTTGGGGAGGTGGGTCCCCGTGCTCTGGGTGTGTGTTCCTACTCATCTCACCATGCTACGGTCTTCTCAAAATTATTCTGTGGTGATCGGGTCAACAGCAGATTTCAGAAAGGCTAAAAATCACTAAATCTGCTAAAATACGCCAAGTCGGGTAAATCGGGTTTCGACATGAAATCTGGGGAATTTTTCTGGTTGGATGGCCTCACTAGGACCTAAGAGGTTTATTCTAACTAACACAATTCTTACTTTGCTCAAAATCTCCATAAAACACCCAATATCACTATTACGTATGATATGGACACCGATTAAGCTAGATTATCGAGATTTTAGCAATTAAGGCTAACCATCCAATTTTAATGATACTACTAGGCTTCAACAGGTTAGTTAACACCAACGATGGCTCATGAAACCACGAGCACTCCAAAATCGCTAAATCTAGCATCATGGCACAATTCTAGCATGAAAATTCTATTTGTCGCAATAACTAGCTAAACAAGCATCTAATCTACATAATATACGAAAAGTTCAAGAGTTATACCCTCTAAGAACCTTGCAACAAGGGATAAGGAGAAGAAGAAGAGGGTAGGTGCTTCAGATGTGGCTGGAACGGAGCTGCTGCGCATCTGCTGAAGCTGATGCTGATGCAAACGTGTTTGCTGATGCTGTTGCTGATCTTTATTGTTGCTGTTGTTGTTGTTGTAGTGGGTATGGTGTGGTATAAGGTGTGATATGAGGTGGTATGAGATGGTGTTGGTATGGTATGGTGTGTGTTATGGTATAGGGGCTGATGCTGATGTTTGTTGCTGATGGAAAAATGTTGCTGTTGCTGATCTTGGTGTTGCTGTTGCTGTTGTTGTATGGTGTTGTTGTTGTAGTGGTGTGAGGTGTTGTGTGGTGTGGTATGGTATTGATATGGTGTGGTATGGAGTTGATATGGTGTATGGTATGAGGTTGGTGCTGGTGCAGCAAGGGCTGATGCTGATGGTGTTATGAAAATGGGCTGATGCAAGAAAATGGGTTGCTGGGGCTGCTAGCTGATGGTGTTATTGCTGTTTTTGTTGCTGTTTGAAGTAGTAGCAGCAGCAGGGATGGTAGTATGATTGTGGGAAGGGTTGCGTGATTATGGGGGAGGGTTTATGTAAAGAGTTTGGGGCTAATGTAACAGCTGTTGCTGTTGAAAAATGGCTGATGAAGTTTGAAAACTTGGGGCTGATGTGACTTGGTGCTGTTGTAGAGTGGTAGGGAGGGGGCTGATGCAATGATGGGCTAGCCTCAGCTGAATTTCCATGGTGTTAGGTGGCTGTGGTAGCAGCCATAGCTGACTTCAAGGCTGAATTTGCACACAAATTGGCTGATGTGAAGTGTGCAGGTGATGGATAAGGTGTGGGGTGCTGATGTGATGGTTTAGAAGATATCGTAGAGTATCCTCAGCTGAATTTAAGCAGGAATTGAGGCTGATGTGATAGTTTAGTAGCTGTATAGGGTGGAGGGCTGATGCTATGAGATCCGATTGCTGAATTTAAGCAGGGGATTGTGTTGAGATAATGATGGGAGCTGCTGGTGCTGATTTTGGCTGCTGAAATCAGCTGTAAATTGCTGGTGTATGTGTATCTATATAAGATGAGTTTTGAGAGGCAAACGGATTTTGAAAGGAAGGAAGTGTGAAACAATCAAGGCTCATCATAACCTCTCCTTACGACAACCCCAATCTTAAACCAAATAAAACTACAACCCCTCAATCAACACCAAACAAAACAAGGAATTTTAGACCACCGTGGTTAACTTAGCACAACGATTCACAAGCTCAAGATACGGCATATCTTATTCTTACCCCTAACTATCGTGCACAAGTGTGGGTGGTTGGGGTGAAATTTCACAAAAATAACTATGAACCAAATAGTTTTTAAGGAACCTATTTTTGGTAAACTTTTAGCCAAAATCCCACATTAACACTTAATCACTTACTAAACCTGACCTCAGGTGTTACAATCTTCCCCCCTTAAGAAAATTCGTCCCCGAATTTTAAAATATGCAACTACGCATACCTTCAAAAAGATGAGGGAATTTCTTCCGCATTTCTCCCTCGGCCTCCCAAGTGATCTCCTCACTGCTCGGGCTGCGCCAAAGAACTTTCACAGACGGCAGAACTTTTGATCGAAGTTTCTTCACTTGCCGATCTAAAATTTCAACTGGCTGCACGGTGAACGAAAGACCGGGTTCGAGCTGAACTGTCTGATGCTGAATCGCGTGAGAAGGGTCATGAAGATAACGGCGTAGCATTGACACGTGGAAAACGGGATGAACATCTGAAAAACTAGGTGGGAGAGCTAAACGATACGCAACAGCACCAACACGCTCGAGAATCTCGAAGGGACCTACGAATCTAGGGCTAAGCTTCCCCTTTCGCCCAAAACGCATCACGCCCTTCATCGGAGAGATTCTCAGAAAAACATGGTCGCCAACTGCGAACTCTAATTTGCGACGGCGCCTGTCTGCATACGATTTCTGCCTGCACTGGGCTGCTCTCATTCGGTCTCGGATCAGCTGTACTTTTTCGGTCGTCTCCTGCACGATCTGTGGTCCGAAGATACTGCTCTCGCTCAACTCGGTCCAACAAACGGGCGATCTACATCTTCTTCCATACAACGCCTCGAAAGGTGCCATCTGAATAGTATCCTGGAAACTGTTATTATAGGAGAACTCCACTAGAGGTAAATGACGATCCCAGCTACCTCCGAAGTTTAAAACACACGCTCGAAGCATGTCCTCGAGGGTCTGAATGGTCCGCTCTGATTGTCCGTCGGTCTGCGGATGAAATGCTGTGCTAAAACTCAAGCGAGTGCCCAAAACCTTCTGAAGTTTCTGCCAAAGTCGGCTGGTGAATTGAGTGCCTCGATCTGACACGATGCAAGTCGGTACACCATGCAATCGTACGATCTCGTCGATGTAAAGCTGGGCATACTGAGCGAAGCTAAAAGTTGTCTTCACTGGCAGGAAGTGAGCCGCTTTCGTCAATCGATCTACGATCACCCAAATGGAGTCGTACCCTCGACTGGTCCTGGGTAGACCCACAACGAAATCCATCGAAATCTGCTCCCATTTCCACTCTGGAATGGGTAACGGCTGTAGTTCTCCTGCGGGCCTCTGGTGCTCGGCTTTGACTTGCTGACAAGTCAGGCATCTTGATACGAACTCTGCGATATCCCTCTTCATTCCGTCCCACCAGTAGATCTCTCTCAAATCATGGTACATCTTGGTGGAACCGGGATGGATACTATACGCCGATCGGTGTGCTTCCTCAAGAATATCGCGTCGCAATCCCTCAGCATCTGGTACGCACAGTCTGGATCCAAATCGTAAAATTCCCTGTTCATCAACCATGAACTCGGAAAATCTGCCCTGTCCCATCTGTGCTATGATCTCTGCACAACGGTCATCGCTGCGCTGTGCTTCATATATACGGTCAAGCAACTGTGGGCGCGCACGCACATGCGCGAGCTGTCCCCCTGTTGGAGGGAACTCGAACTCAACTCGGCTGTCGCATAAAATCTGCCAATCTGCTGACGACTGCCTCTGCACTGCGCACATATAAGATAGATTACCCCCGGGCCTCCTGCTCAGAGCATCCGCTACTACATTTGCCTTGCCCGGGTGGTATAAGATCTCACAGTCATAGTCCTTCACCAACTCCATCCAACGACGCTGTCTGAGGTTCAGATCTCGCTGCTGAAATATGTATTTTAAGCTTTTGTGGTCTGTGAATATCTGGCACGACTCGCCGTATAGGTAATGTCGCCAGATCTTAAGTGCAAAGACCACTGCAGCCATCTCCAAATCATGAGTAGGGTAGTTCTGTTCGTGTTTCTTCAATTGTCGCGAAGCATACGCGATTACCCTGTCATGCTGCATCAATACACATCCTAGCCCTACTCGCGAAGCATCACAGTAAACCACAAATCCGCCTGATCCCGAAGGCAAAGATAATACTGGCGCCGTAGTCAAACACGTCCGCAGCTGCTGAAAACTGCGCTCGCATTCCTCCGTCCAAACGAAAGGAACTCCCTTCCGGGTCAAACCGGTCAAAGGTGCAGCAATACGGGAGAAATCTTGTACAAATCTCCTGTAGTAGCCTGCAAGGCCTAGAAAACTACGGATCTCCGTAACCGATGTCGGTCTGGGCCACTGCTGGACGGCCTCGACCTTCTTCGGGTCCACACATATGCTGTCTCTCGTAATCACATGACCCAAGAATTCGACGCTGTCCAACCAGAAGGCACACTTGGAAAATTTTGCGAAAAGCTGGTGCTCCCTCAAGGTCTGTAACGTAATCCGCAGGTGCTGCTCGTGCTCCTCTCGGCTCCGGGAATACACCAAAATATCGTCGATGAACACGATGATGAACAAGTCAAGATACGGCCTGAATGTACGGTTCATCAAATCCATGAATGCTGCGGGGGCGTTGGTGAGTCCGAACGACATCACCAAAAATTCATAGTGGCCATAGCGTGTACGAAAAGCTGTCTTCGGTACATCCTCCTGTCGGACTCGCAGCTGATGGTATCCTGATCGTAAGTCGATCCTTGAAAAATAACCCGCACCCTGAAGCTGGTCGAATAAATCATCTATGCGTGGCAACGGATATCTGTTCCGTACGGTAACCTTGTTCAGCTGGCGGTAGTCGATACATAAACGCAAACTTCCGTCCTTCTTTTTGACAAACAGGACCGGAGCACCCCATGGTGAAACGCTAGGTCGAATAAGTCCCTTATCTAACAATTCTTGCAGCTGAACCTTCAATTCACTAAGTTCCGCCGGGGCCATTCGATAAGGCGGTATAGAAATAGGTCCCGAGCCAGGAATTAAATCAATACAGAACTCGACATCGCGTTCAGGCGGCAGTCCAGGAAGCTCATCAGGGAAAACATCAGGGAACTCATAAACAACCGGGGCCTGGTCCAACGGAACATCTGTAGCTCTAGTATCACTGACATAAGCTAAGAATCCCTGACATCCCTTCCTCAATAGCTGGTTAGCGTGAAGAGAAGAAATCAACATGTGAGGGGCGGCACCACGGTCCCCTTTCACAACAAAAACTGACTCGCCGGGAAAACAAAATCTAACTGTCTTCTCACGGCAGTCCACCGACGCATAGCACGTGGCTAACCAATCCATGCCCAAAAGAATGTCGAAGTCCAACATCTCCAGAAGGATCAAGTCGACAGGCAGCTCTCGCTCGCCAATACGAACGGTACAGGATCGGAACACGTGCCTAGCAACAAAGGACTCTCCCATAGGAGTGGTCACAACAAGTGGCTGATCAAGCAACCCGGACTCTCTACCCAAACTCGGTACAAAGTGTGTGGAAACATAAGAGTGCGTGGATCCGGGATCAAATAACACGTGTGCATCAACAGAACAAACTGATAGAGTACCTGTAACGACGGCATTGGTTGCCTGCGCATCCTGGGGTGTTAATGCAAAAACTCGGGCCTGACCTCCTCCGATAGCGGGCTGACCTCGGCCTCGGCCTCTGCCTCCTCATCCTCTCTGGATCGGTGCGCCACGTCCACGGCCTCTGGGTACACCTAACTGGCGTGGAGCATTGCCTGTGGCAGGTAGTAGGGCTCTCTGAGGAGGGGGCGGTGATGGAGGTAGAGTCACATGCGGAACTGTCGTCGCTCCCTGTCGCCTTGCTGGACAGTCTCTAACACGATGGTGCAGACTCCCGCACCCGAAGCATCCTGGCGACGACTGCTGTCCCTGTGTATACGATCCATATAGATGACCTCGTCCAAATCCTCTGCCGGTCCTATCTCTTGGAAGGAATCTGGTATGCTGCCTCTGATCTGGCATGCCAGTGCGAATCCTCTTCGGCCCGGTAACAGCCGAAGTTGCTGAAATTCGTGCCTCCATCCGCAATGCTGTATTCATAGCTGCCGAATAGGTATCGAAATGCTGGGCGCCAATGGCAAGATATAACTGGGCATCCAGTCCCTGTATAAACCTTTTCACTCTCTTTGCTTCAGTATCCACCAGATACGGAGCATATCGGGACAATTGTGTAAACTGAACATCATACTCAGACACCGTCATCCCTGGTGTCTTGACCAAGGCCTCGAAACTACGAGCTCTGACGTCGCGAACGCTCTCCGGGAGGAAATGGGCAAGAAAAACTGCTGTAAACTCGGTCCAGGTCATGGGCGATAGACCTGCAGCTCGACCTCTCAGAACTGACTCCCACCATATCTGTGCGAGACCCTCTAGTCGGAAACTCGCAAGCTCTACCCAGCGATCATCGAAACATCTCAGCGAACGGCAGATCCTGGCCAAGCTGTCAAGGAACGTCTGCGGGTCCTCCGCTACATCGGTACCCGTAAAAACTGGAGGTCTCAGCCTCATGAACTCCTGTAGCGAAACCGGAATGGTCACGGTGGTAGTAATAGGAGCAGGTATCACAGTAGTCTGGGATGCAGTGGGTACGTCCTCCGGCCTCGGTGCATGACTGGCCGCAACGAAGGATCCTACCATCTGACGTAGCTCCTGCATACTCCCCATCATCTGTCGCAACTCCTCCATACCAGTCTCGAGCCTATCCATACGGCCTGGGGAAGGCAGATCGGTTTGTTCCTGTGGTGTAGGCATACTACCCTGCTCAGTCCTAGTCTCGGATGAGCCAGCTCGAATCTCGTCTCGGGCGGCAGCCCTCTGTGCTCTGGTAGTCTTTGGCGGCATAGTAGCTGGTACAGGAACATGAATAAGATCGTAGGATATACGGAATTGAAGAAGGAATTTCAAGCAAGTATATCCTAAAGTCACCTAGGCGGAGTACCGCAACGCAAGTATGCCGCGGACATACGTACGCCACGCTACCCTGCTTAAGTCACTTACTCCATCTACTAAGGGTCATCCTACACTCAGAAAGGTGAAACCTATTGCTCTGATACCAACTTTGTCACGACCCGCAAAGTACGGAACGCGACCGGCACTTAAGATACGAAACGTCTCAAGACGTCCGTATACTAAGTAAGCCGAAGCCCAGAATACAAAACCCAATTAAGAATTTAGAGTGAAAGGAAAACCAATTAATTTAAGCTTTTACCTCATTACCTAATCAATTTGCCCTTATTCCAAAATTTCCAGCAGAATATAAAGAAATCAGTGCATGAGGAATAACATGTCGACTCAAGTGAGCTCGACCCAGATACATCATAAATAAATCCTCAAGTCTCACAATCTCACATCTAGGTCCATATACAGTCATCCGAATAAAAACAGGTACAACTGAACTGATAGTAGCAACAGTAGATACAGTAACATCAGTAGAACAGTAGAACTGTAGATATGGTAGCGACAGTAGATGGAGTACTCTAGATACAATGAGCATAAATAAGGTGGTACCAACTGATAATAACCCACCTATGAGCAAAAGCCTCTAGTCCAGGTAAGAAGTACAAATGAAGCAAAGGTATCCGCCGCTACGGTGCTGACGGAATGGGCCTGCAGAGAAGCTGTGGCACAACGGGGGTGAGTTGCCAGCTCGTGAGTAATAGATAACATTTACTAAGGCTATCGTATGCATGCACACAAGTGTCCTGACATTCCTAAAACAGGTATAGCTACATGTACTAACAGGTGTGTATGCATCAACAGTATACTAGCAAGTATATATGTCACATGGAGGTGATAACAGGTATGTATGCCACATGAAAATACAATCAAGTGTGTATGAGAATTATTCTTCCTTTGTTTTGAAACTCTCCTTTTTAAACATCAATAATAATATCCAGGAAAACAGTAAAAATCCGTGTCTAGCAACGACACCTCAAAACCGTCCAAATCTCATATATCCATGTCCAGTATCTCTGGCCTCAGCTATCCGGCTGATCCATATCAAATCCATATCTCAATCCAGCAGCCACGGTCGGTATCCTCTGGATATCCGCCGTGCCAAATGAAATCACCGGTAGGTAATCCGTCCCCTGCCAGGCTCAACGCCATCATCTGCGATCTTCTTGCCCCGAGGTACCATACCGGGCCCACCATGTACCCGAGACGGTTCATCCACCTCCTCGAAACGGGTCTCAAAAACCACAGCAAACTCATGGTGGACGACACTTTACATCACTAGAAAACCGCAGCTTTTATTTTTAACAAATATCATTTGAAATCTTGCGGCTTTCCCCAAAAATCCAGAAATATCATAAATCTCATGAAATTATCATAAATACATATGCCGATGATTATGAATGCTTATGGTATCAATTTAAGTACTTATTTCAATGTCACATTTCTAAGCAGTTAACATGTTTCAGATTTAAAGTTATTTAGTGTCGTGACATGGCAATTACCAGGGTGTGTGTGTCCACATGAATAGTGCTCGTGCAACATATAAAACCTGGTAAGGGTGCATGTGTCCTATAATGAATCTGCTTATATAGAACATCATATAGATACTGACTACAACAATTATCATGCAAGTTTTATCATTTTTACTCCAATGTTACCAGTAATACCAAGTCTACTAAATCTATCGGGCGACTCGCGCCATCCAAACGATTGTCCCCCGTAGATGTTAAATCTACTCACCAGTGGTCCTGTGCTAAGTGTGTCCGACCACCTGTTTTCCCTTTTCAGCTGCGCTTGAAGTTCCTGCCGGCGAACCTAGAATTCACACGAGTTACCATATAAGAAGAAATTCTGCAAAACGTGATATATCGACAAAAGGAATACGCGTGCGTGAAACGAAACGCGTGTGCACACGACGCGACGCGACGCGCACAAACCTACCTGAACCAGAACTGACACGCTGTGTCGCGCAGCGAGCCACAGAATCACGCGTATCACGCGCGTGTCGCACAAGTCTTAAAACATCGAAAACACGTAACTAGTTCCAGATTTTGCCTCAGGGCCAAACTTGAAAAGTTAGAGATACCAAAAACCCTAGCTATCAAGACCAAACCCACACCCCAAAACCCAACACCCCCACCCCCTTCCTGGCCGCAATTTGCGGCCAGAACCCAAGAATTGGCGGCCAAGTTGGGGAGGTGGGTCCCCGTGCTCTGGGTGTGTGTTCCTACTCATCTCACCATGCTACGGTCTTCTCAAAATTATTCTGTGGTGATCGGGTCAACAGCAGATTTCAGAAAGGCTAAAAATCACTAAATCTGCTAAAATACGCCAAGTCGGGTAAATCGGGTTTCGACATGAAATCTGGGGAATTTTTCTGGTTGGATGGCCTCACTAGGACCTAAGAGGTTTATTCTAACTAACACAATTCTTACTTTGCTCAAAATCTCCATAAAACACCCAATATCACTATTACGTATGATATGGACACCGATTAAGCTAGATTATCGAGATTTTAGCAATTAAGGCTAACCATCCAATTTTAATGATACTACTAGGCTTCAACAGGTTAGTTAACACCAACGATGGCTCATGAAACCACGAGCACTCCAAAATCGCTAAATCTAGCATCATGGCACAATTCTAGCATGAAAATTCTATTTGTCGCAATAACTAGCTAAACAAGCATCTAATCTACATAATATACGAAAAGTTCAAGAGTTATACCCTCTAAGAACCTTGCAACAAGGGAGAAGGAGAAGAAGAAGAGGGTAGGTGCTTCAGATGTGGCTGGAACGGAGCTGCTGCGCATCTGCTGAAGCTGATGCTGATGCAAACGTGTTTGCTGATGCTGTTGCTGATCTTTATTGTTGCTGTTGTTGTTGTTGTAGTGGGTATGGTGTGGTATAAGGTGTGATATGAGGTGGTATGAGATGGTGTTGGTATGGTATGGTGTGTGTTATGGTATAGGGGCTGATGCTGATGTTTGTTGCTGATGGAAAAATGTTGCTGTTGCTGATCTTGGTGTTGCTGTTGCTGTTGTTGTATGGTGTTGTTGTTGTAGTGGTGTGAGGTGTTGTGTGGTGTGGTATGGTATTGATATGGTGTGGTATGGAGTTGATATGGTGTATGGTATGAGGTTGGTGCTGGTGCAGCAAGGGCTGATGCTGATGGTGTTATGAAAATGGGCTGATGCAAGAAAATGGGTTGCTGGGGCTGCTAGCTGATGGTGTTATTGCTGTTTTTATTGCTGTTTGAAGTAGTAGCAGCAGCAGGGATGGTAGTATGATTGTGGGAAGGGTTGCGTGATTATGGGGGAGGGTTTATGTAAAGAGTTTGGGGCTGATGTAACAGCTGTTGCTGTTGAAAAATGGCTGATGAAGTTTGAAAACTTGGGGCTGATGTGACTTGGTGCTGTTGTAGAGTGGTAGGGAGGGGGCTGATGCAATGATGGGCTAGCCTCAGCTGAATTTCCATGGTGTTAGGTGGCTGTGGTAGCAGCCATAGCTGACTTCAAGGCTGAATTTGCACACAAATTGGCTGATGTGAAGTGTGCAGGTGATGGATAAGGTGTGGGGTGCTGATGTGATGGTTTAGAAGATATCGTAGAGTATCCTCAGCTGAATTTAAGCAGGAATTGAGGCTGATGTGATAGTTTAGTAGCTGTATAGGGTGGAGGGCTGATGCTATGAGATCCGATTGCTGAATTTAAGCAGGGGATTGTGTTGAGATAATGATGGGAGCTGCTGGTGCTGATTTTGGCTGCTGAAATCAGCTGTAAATTGCTGGTGTATGTGTATCTATATAAGATGAGTTTTGAGAGGCAAACGGATTTTGAAAGGAAGGAAGTGTGAAACAATCAAGGCTCATCATAACCTCTCCTTACGACAACCCCAATCTTAAACCAAATAAAACTACAACCCCTCAATCAACACCAAACAAAACAAGGAATTTTAGACCACCGTGGTTAACTTAGCACAACGATTCACAAGCTCAAGATACGGCATATCTTATTCTTACCCCTAACTATCGTGCACAAGTGTGGGTGGTTGGGGTGAAATTTCACAAAAATAACTATGAACCAAATAGTTTTTAAGGAACCTATTTTTGGTAAACTTTTAGCCAAAATCCCACATTAACACTTAATCACTTACTAAACCTGACCTCAGGTGTTACAGAAACCTCTGTGTAGGACTTTAAAGACTCGTCAATACGCTGGCAGTAGGTGTTGAGCATATCAGTCACCCACAAGTCGCAAGGGGTGTGCTAAACGTAACAGCCACCCGGGTATTGAGCTATCAGAAGATCAACGAGCAAGCCTGCTCACACTCCTGCGAATTGTTAGTTATATATATGCCCTAGAGGCCATTGCTATACATAGGATGTATTTTGTAGTGGATGCTTGGACATATATGGGGAGAACTTTCTTGCTCGACATGATAGTATGCTATCTGGTTGCTCTTTACCTTAACGTGTACACTGATTGTCTCTCTGTTACATGTTGGTAAAGCCCTTAGGATGTGTACTTGACTACCTGGACTATGATGCGTATCATACTAGTGGGGACATGGTAGTCCATAAGTACATCCTTCAAGGTCCCTAGTCATGGGTGTATCGAGACGGGGCATCGATATACCAGAGTAGACTAGCATATACCTTCTCGACCCATACAGATGGGCGATGGATGATCTCATATCCATTGGTGTTTGACATCAGAGATGATATACGGGTGCTCAGTGGAGACTGGGTATACTGGACGGACTCGCCGAGAATTCCTAGATGGTATTATACCATACGTCAGATGGCTGTTCTCTGGTGACACTGGTACAGGTTAGTCTGTAGACCCGAGATCGTCATAGAGTCTTGTGTGATTCCCACTGTGCTTTGATTTCCACCTTACCACGTCCAAGAAGGCGTGCAAAATGGTGGTTTTTGGGTACAGTCCCGAATCACATGGAGGCAATGAGCGATAGGAAGGGATTCGTCTCTCCCGGTATAGGGAGTTGATGTTGCGCTGTGTTCGATTGGCTATTACCGGAAATCCCTGGCCAGGGTTGCTGAGATTTACTGGTAAGTGTTACCTGTAGTTTCTCGAACTGTTATAGACCTCATATCGACACGACTTATCGAGCTATTGGGGTGTGACGTTTACCACCCCAAGGCGAGATATGCGACATATCAGACGACGAGACCGGACTGTATGGTAAGTGTTACTGGTTGGATTCATAGGAGTGTGAGCGGGCTTGCTCGTCGATCTTCTGATCGCTCAATACCCGGGTGGCCGTTACGTTTAGCAGACCGCTTGCGCCTTGTGGGTGTTTGATATGATCATCACCTGCTGTCGGCGTATTGACGAGTCTTTAGAGTCCTATACAAAGGTTTCCTGGCTCAAGGGAAACGAAATAGGAGTGCGTATGAGATATGTGCGGGACCAAGAATAATGCGTGTATGTGATACCGTATTCTATTCTCACGATGAATGTATCGATTGGTTGTATGCGATATAACCTAGTTATCGAATCAAGGATTGATTCGATAAGCCGATACATTAGATATTAGTCGGTCATATGCGATATGACCGGATCGTTAAAACAAGTGTTGATTTAATGATTTAATGCATAATTTTATATTTGATATATTACTTTGCATTAATTAGTATTGGTTCACTTATGATGGATTATCTCACTTGAATGTGCACATTGTATATATGATATATGTTTGTGCACTAGTTTGTATCATGTTTGATGATACATGCAAACTTGGGTTTGTGTTGATTAAACCATGTTTAAGTAAATGGTTAGGTTTTTATTTATTTATTTATTTATTTATTCTTTTGGAAAGATAAATGAAATGGTGGCTTGTTTTGTTCTTTTGTTGAAACTTCATGAAGGTTTGAAAGCTTGACCATTTTGTTTCTTTCCTTAACCCTAACCATTTACTTAACCCTAGTTTATTCTCTACATGTGTTTAGCTAACCCATGGTTGCAAGATGATAGATATCACTTCTTTTTCCTTTTTGAAATGGATTATTATTTTTCTTCTTCTTCATCTTCTTCATGAAGAGAAAAAGAAAAACCTTTGCTTGAAATTTCTAAGTGATGATTCCAAGTGAGAAATCCAAATCAAAAGTGAACCCACTTCCTATTTCTTCATCCTCTACCACTTGCTATGTAGTAAAGGGTGTATTCTTCATAAGTTTCATGACTTGGTGAAGGTGGAGCTTGATCTTGAGTTGCCTCGACGTAGATCATCTTCGGCATCGAAGTCGACGACCTAGCCCGATCATTTCTCCGACGAAACCACCGCGAGAGTCTAGGATCCGATGATCGCAGCGAAGGGACATCGTCACGGAGCTATGGAGGTGGAGGACCGGATCTACAAAGGTTGTATTTCCGTTCACTTAGTGTAAATGTGATTTACTTTCATTTTGTTTCGCCTAAACTCTAGTTAATGATTGCATTAGGGTTTCTCGGCACCGGAAAAATTTCAATTTGGCTTGGTTGATGCCTTGTGAGACCTCTTGAGTGTGCCTAGGAACCCTACAGTGGTATCAGAGACTAGCTAGAGTTTTAGGTGAAGTGTAGACGAAGTTAAAAGTCCGATCGAACCCGTAAACCCCGACAAAACCCTTCTCTGTACATTATTCAAAACAGTGGAATTTTGTGAATTAAAAATTCTCAGAAAAAAAATCTAAGAATTACTGTGAAGTACGGTCCACTAAGTCAATAATTTGACCGCGGAACCGCGGCGAAACCATGGGTTTTGCGGCGGTTCCGCGGCCAAAATTTGGACTTAGTCCCTGAAATTTCATATATTTATTCTTAGGTCCTTTCTTGGTAATTGCTTTTGGGAATTTTTTAATTTCACTCAAGTGTTGAGTTTTCTAGGGTTTTATTGGGGACTCGTTAATTTGATCGGATAATTTAACTTCGTTTATGTTTTTCCGGATATTTTAGAAACTGTTAAAAAGTTCGACCGGATATAAATACCCAATTTTTCCCTACCGGGAAATTTCCGAGTGTTGGATTTTTCCGTAGTTTAAGAATGTTCTAAGTAGTGCAAGTAATGCGATGGACGCTCTAGAAGACAACAAACCTTAACTCGATTATGTGACCGTCTTGAACTGCCCTTTGAACCTTAGGGTTTGGGGCAGTACGGCGTGCCACATGTAAAGCGTTGGCTTGACCCTTCTACGGCTGGACCATTGGTACTGAGGCATGAACAGAATGTTTTTAAACTTATTTCATGTGTTGAGCTGTTTCGGGAAAACTTGGGTGTTTGACTGTTCGATCGGAAAGTTTAACATTTTCTGCTTATCTGGAATGTGATACAATAATTGGAATTCACAAGTAGTTATGAGATAACTGAATGAATGTTATAAACATAGAAGTTTAGTCTCACTTGATCGGTTGCCACGGAATTTTGATGCGATCAAAAGTCCGTCGCAATCGCGTAGCGTACGCGGATACTCGCCGGTAAACTTAATAGATAGCTACGCCCCATTGCCCCGACCAAGTAACTGTAGGAGAACTCCGTCGCCGAAATCATTCGTTCGGGTGCTCGCGGCAGCGGTGTTCCGCCTTAGTGCACTTCGTCGACGGTATCGGGGGTGCGGCCGTCTACTAAAGTTTGCGACGAGCATTCAATCAGGATGCCGGGAATCTTGTTGAATTGCCCGACTAGATATTGAAAAGAGTTTTCGATAAATGAGACTAAAATGTTGGGTTTATAATTGTTAGGCATGTGAAGTCTAAGGAATTCATTTGATTAGGCATGCGATGTCTAAAGTGTTTGCGGATTCCAACTGTTGTAGTTTTACACTTTCTTTTCTGTGACCGTAAGTGTAATATATGATATCGCCGGTTTCGTTGCTATATGTCAATGACAATTGGGATGGGCATATTTACTTACGTTGATGACATGTGATGTTATGTGTTGCTGGATATGTTATATTGGATCGTCGTGTTTGAATAGCCGGGGGTTTTTTCTGTGAGATGAGTGTTTTTCATTTTCATTCATGTAAAAACTTGTATGTAATATTCTTTTATTGGGGCACTTCCAGGTTGCGGAAGTTGTCACCCTTTGTATATTATTTACTTTTCCACACTAGGATAGACCCAAGGAGGGGAGCACAAGTAACCGGGTTCTGGAGTCCAGTGGGAGACCAACTCGAGGAGTCGAGTCCGGGTCTCCTAATTCTATAATTGGTAAGGTTGCTTGCCGCTCTCGTAGGGGTCTAGGGGTGTGGGTTTGGCAATTCGTCGCGACCGTGGAATCCGTGTTTTATACTGGCTCGTATTGAAAACACGGACGTCCTAGGATATCCAATATTTTATTTGATATTTTCTGCTGCGTTATCTGTGATGTGATCATGTGATATGTTCTGTGATAGATACTATATATAGTATATATGATATATTATATAGACGTTACTTATTGTTGGAGATAGTGCCCTCAGAGTCAATTATTAGGTCACAGGTATGTGATTGTAATGATTGAGGGAGGACCTATCCGGTAGGACAGTCTTACTCGAGATGATAGTATGCTATCTGGTTTACCTTTATCATCGTGTACTGCTTTAGGTGACATGACACGTCGCTATTACACGTTGATAGAGCCCCTAGGATTCTTGCTTGACCACCAGCAGTATGAGGGCGATCATATAAGTGGGAGCTGGGGGTCTATAAGCTTATCCTTAAAAGGTCCCTAGTCGTGGGAGTTTCGAGACTGGGCATCGATACTCCATTAGTAGACTAGTGTATACAGTCGAGACCCCGACGAGGGGCGGTGGCCGGTCTCACAAGCCACTGGTGTCAGTTGGATCACCTAAGATGTATACAGGTGCTCATTGGGTTATGAGTACACCGGACAGGACTCGCCGGGAACATGCTAGTTGGTCATATACCAGACGTCAGATGGCAGTTCCCTGGTGACATGTGTGCAGGTTAGTTCATCGACCTGGGGATCGTCATTTGTCTCGTGTGAGTTCCCACTGTACTTTGATTACTACCCTACCATGGCTCAAAGGAGTCGTGCAAACAGGTTTTAGTTGGGTACAGTCCCGAGCCACATGGAGGCAGTGAGCGTATCTTCAGGGGTTCGTCTCTCCCGGTATTGGGGGTGAGGTCGTGCTGTGTCTAGGAGAGCCATTACACAAAGTCCTTGGCCAAGGCAAGGAGATTTACTGGTAGGTATTCCAGTAGTATCTCAGGGTGTTCTGGGCTACACTCCGACACGACTTGTACCGCTTTTGGGGGTCTGACTTTTACCAACCCCCTAGGCCCGCCATGCGATGCTCATAGACGAACGGACCGGACTGCACGGATATTGTCACTGACAGGCTCAGTTGGGTGTCGGGGTGAGCTTCCTCATCGACGTCCCATTTGGTCAGTACCTGGTAGCCCGTCACGTATTGGCTTATACCTCTGACGTGCTAGTGGTTAAATCCACAACCAAGGTGTTGACGAGTCTTTAGAGTCCCCCACATTCTGTTACTCAGCTTTCGGGCGAAAGGTTGTAGAGGCCGTATGGAGATATGGCAAGGTCCGATCAGATACGTGCGGTATTGCACGGATCAGGATCGGACAGTTTGTACTATAGGCCGTATGGTTATATGGCAGGGTTCGATCAGATACGTGCGGTATTGCACGGATCAGGATCGAACAGATATTACTAGCCGGTTTTGGTATAAGCCGGATCCTAGTATAGTACAGTGGAGATTTTGTCTCATTGCATTTGTCTTTCGGTCGAAATACAGATGCGGGTGTGTATGCACAGTATCGGGGTTTTCCTGTAATTTATTACGGGACCAGTTTTCTGGAGTTGCCAGTTTGCTTTCCATTTCGGCCGATTTCCATTGTTCCGTTCATTGGCCGAAGATTGGTGGAGGAGGGTTTATTTGCATTGTTGCAAATAGACATTTGTGAAGGGGGTATTTGCTTATTGTTGTATCATGATAGTCTCTCCCTTGACCTTGATTTTCTTTGTGTCATGATGGCATGACTTTGTGAGCCATCATGGTAGTTGTTGATGAGTTTTTGGAGTGGAGTTTTGGTTAAAATGATTCTTGATCATCATACCCTTTTTGCTCTCTCTTTTGCATTATGTTCCACCCACCCCCTTGACTTCACTTTTTCTCTCTCCAATCACATATGAAGGAGGGGGGGGCCGGCCATTCCTATTTGGGGGAGGGGATTCATTTCTCATTTTTGGTGTGGAAAATGTTACTCTCATTTTGGTATGCTACATTTTTCCCACCTCTCTCCAAGCTCTCTTTTCCTCCACCAAATGGCATCTCCACTACCCCATAAGGAGACACAAGTTCTACTACATATTCTACAACGAATCTTGGGCACGTTGACTAGCCAGCATCGTGCCCGAGTTGCCTCGGCATTGAGGTGGGAGCCCGTATACATAGTAGGCGATGTGGTGCACTTCCGGCGACGAGGAGGAGACGGACGGAGATCCCGCGAGGAGATCGGAGCGGAGATGAAGACCGGAGGACTTGGATCGTCGGTATATCTCTAACCCATCTTGTTTAGTAGCTTAGACTAGTTAATGGTAACGATCCGGGTGTTTAGTGCGCGGTGGTGCCGGTTTGCAAAGTCCGCAAAAATTTAAGTTATTCACCGCTTCCGCATTCCGGCGTCGGATTGACGGCCGGGGCGCCGCCGTGCACTTACAGTGGTATCAGAGCCTCGCCATTAACTTCGTCTAGCTTTTGTGTAATGTGTTTTACGTTTCCGATCGAACAAAATCCCGAAAACCCGTATTTCTTTGCACATCAGTTTCTGTCGATTTTTTTTTGAGTCCAAAAATTTTTCAGGTTGTCTCAGAGTGATGTGCAGGGAATTCTAAGCATACTGTAAAAATTTGGTATGATGAACCCACTGTAGCACCGCGGAAGGGCGGCCAAAACCCTACTTTGGCCGCGCTTCCGCGGCAAGTTTGACTGTTCATTCTCCCAAAAGTTTGCAGTGTGTTTCTGAGTGATAATTGTGGTTTTTGGAATATTAAAATTGGGCCCAGGTTTTCTGTGGTTGCTACAGTTTTGTTTGGGGGCCCACTTGTTAATGTTTGATCAATCGGAAAAATTTTAAACACATTTTTCACAGTATTTACATTATATCTGCGACCGTGAATGTCACTCGATCGGTAAATCCGGTCTAACTGCTATAGCCCGGTTAGACGGATTTGCGAACGTGACTTTCACGTTGATGTTCTATGTATTTGCTGTGTTGTTGCGGATCGGTCGTGGGGGATAGCCTGGATGCAATGCTAGTACAGTTTTGTTGTATTATGTACATTTGATATTGCGGGGCGAGCGTCCGACATGTGGACTGCCGTCACTGCCTGTTTGTATTATTATTTTGGGGCACGACCTGGTTGCGGTCGATGTACCCGTTGTATGTATATTTTACTTTCTGTACTAGGATTGCCCCGCGGAGGGGTGCACGGATAGCCGGGTTCTGGAGGGCAACAAGCCCGCATCTCATGGCATTGAGACGGAGGGGGCTTCACTCTGGGATTGGCGGGCTATTCGCCGCACTCGTAGGGGGTACAGGTTGACCCAGGAGGGGTGCCCAAGTTACCGGATTCCGTGAAGTGCTGGGTGGTCCATTCACGGCGCTGAAGGGGGCTGCCTCGCTTCAGGTTTTGGCGGGTGACTTGCCGCGCCCGTAGGGGTCTAGGATTTCATTGCACAGGCTATCCACACGACCAGGGGAATGTCGGGTTTCAGCAGTGGCTCTGTGAAACCCGGGGATCCCAGATATCTGTATTGTTTCTGTGATGCTGTTCATTTCTGTAATGTTGCATTTTATTCACGCCTTGAGCGAATATAATATATTGGTATATATATTAGTAGATGTTGTATATGTTTTGCATCCGCGCTAGTCCAGTCCCCGCTCTGTCGTTAGTTAGCTAACCTAACGGGTAATGACGGGACCCAGTGGCGAATGCGGATGGCATATACGTACATCAGTATATTTTCGTTCTTTTTGGTGTGATCAATTGATGGGACTGCATTGATTCGGATCAATGCAAGTTAAAAACAAACCTAATCTGATGTTGTTGGAACACTTTTCAAAAAGCTGTTATTGCATGGACGTTTACTTTTGTTTTGCATCGTGGTATTCATTGGAATATCCTGCTCCTCAGTCGACGAGGCAAGGGCCGAGATCCCTTCACCGGGAGTGACCCCTTGGACAAAAGTTTGCGTCAGGGCATTAACTTCACTATAGCCGATTACTTTTGCTTTGCACCGTGGTATTCAGTTAGAATATCCTGCACCCCATTCTACGGGGAAAGAGCCGAGATCCCTTCACCGGGAGTGACCTCTTTAGCAACGGTTTTCGTCACTATATTTTCAAAAAGCTATCAGTTCCTTCAACGATATCAAGTTCTTTACGTTAAAGGTTTTCGCCAGAAACCATTCGTAGCCCTCCGTCGTTTCATATGGGTAGTCAATAGTATTCAAGCTGTGTTTGTTGGCCAAAGTCAAGGCACAGTGTTTGGTAGCTGTTGGTTATTCATATGCTGCATAGATAGATGCATTGGTTTGGAACAGTCGTATAGCCTTGTTGGCCAAAGTCAAGGGCTTGTGCGGGTGGATTCGAATCAACCTGAAGAATGACGGGTAGAACTTGACATGTGACTTATGATTTGTTGGCCAAAGTCAAGGTCATAAGAGCATGGGGCAGAAATCACATCGGGAGTTTCAAAAGAACTGAAACTTGCCAGATATGCGCATACCTTCTGGAGTGTGATAGCGTGAGCGGATTCCATCACGTTATCATGCAATGATAGTTGGATCCCGATTCCCACTGATGAGTTAGTTTACTCCTCGGGTAACCCCGACTAATTCTTCTTTCAGGTTTGGAGGAGAATTTGAGGTACAGTGGGAGGTTTCCAGATTAGATAAATTGGTGACCATTCTGATCTAGGTTAGAGTGCACGCTGAGTGTTTCTTTTCTCTCTCTCTTTGGCAGCGACCATTTGACCCGACCCTAAGACTATGACTCAGTGACCAAGTTGACCGAACCTTCTTAACACTGGCTTTTGGATTGTCAGAGTTGCAAACCTCATTGCCACTCCTACTTTTACCCTTTTCTCCAGGACACCCCGTTTTACTACGAACGTCCACTTCCATTGGACAAAACCATCGTATGGTTAGATACGAACTCGAAAGAATTTATTCGAGGATGGTTTCCGGTTCTGGAGAAAACGGATAGGATTATTCAGTTGTCTTTTCCTTTTACCCTCTCTCAGGTTACGAGTACTCCTTGGTTTAGGGGTAGTACACCTATTACGCAAATTGGATTGTCTTCTTCCAAACCTTAGGCTGGTGCCGACCGGTAGGGAATGAAGAAAACCAATTAGCATAACGATGGTGTGCAGAAGGTATTAAGTTAAGACAAAGAAAGGGATTAGTAAGAGGGCAAAGTAAATTGCAACAGATATTCACGACCAAACCAGGTATTTCATTACCACTCCCAAATCACCTTTGTATTTCTCCAGAACACTCCGTATCACTACGAAGATCCACAGTTTATTGGATAATCCATCGTATGGTTATATACGAACTCGAAAGGAACTCGTTCCAGTTCGGGGATAGATCCTGGTTCAGGAGAAATAGGAATAAAGTACATTCAGGTGTCTTTTATCTTCACCTTCTCTCGCGATGCGAGTGCTCCTCGGATTAGGACAGTACACCCTTTATGCTTTTTGGATAGTCTTCTTCCAAACCATAGGCTGGTGCCGAACGGTAGGGAAGGAAGAAAACCATTTGGCCTAAAGGGGTGTGCAGAAGGTAATGACTAAAGACATATGAAGGGATTTGGAGAGGTGGCAGAGAACTCTACGGTTACAGTCGTGAATCTGGAAGAGGCATTACTAGGAATACCAGAATACCCCATCGGAACATTTCAATGTTTCAGTTTCACTGTGTAATGTTAAAGGAAAACTAATTTCCCGATTAGATACTTACTCCAGGGTATGTATTTACCAGGTACGATTCTCACATCTGTATGGTTTTACAGATGATGAGTGGGAGTAAGTTATTGGGAATTGGGTGATTATCCTCATTATATCGGGATTCGTTGTAATCGGTGATATTTGAGGAAATCACCTGGGCTGTTTGCCGGTCGGCAAATATTTGGTTTTGAATATCCGCTGTTATGCACCAATTTCAAATTGATATATCTGTACGTCTATTTTCATAGAGTGAGATATACCTTTCTGAAATTATGTCTACGACATTTACCTATATCAGTAGATGGTTAGGTAAGGAGCATTAAACAGCGGTGTAATTCTTCTTAACCATAAGTACAGTTTTCAACCTACGACACACAGTGAATGAGTTATCAGACTCAAGGGACTTATACAGATTATTGTATGTTGTCCAGGGTCTATCAGGACAGAGGGGTTGGTCCTCGTACTATATTCGGTTTACTTATGACTTCTCTACTTTTTAGACAGGTGTTTCGTGGAAACACAGGGTCTGAATTTTGAGAAGTTATAGGTATTTGAATAGAGTAGAGAACCAGGTGTAGCAAGTATCGGGATTCTTCAAAGTGATCGAAAATGTAGATACTTGTATATGGTATTCAGTTGATAGTAATGATAAAGAGAACTTGCTTCTCTTTCAGGTTACTCATAATTGGAAGCATTCCTAAGTTGAGTTACGCTGATCGGCCTTCTTCCATTTAGTTGACATGCGCTGGGGACAGCTGCATGATTTGAATCTGGTTCAATTAAATCAGTGCCTCTGTTGGATATAGAACAGTTCATATCTTAACGATGTTAAGGTACGGGGAGTTGTCCGGTTTATGATTAAAACCAGACACTGGACGACTCAAGACACGTTTCTGTAATGGCTGTTTGTGGGTTGACCCAGGCTATGACGAGGGTTGACTTTCTACCATCTGGATGAACAATAGCGATATTGTTCTAGACTCGCCACAGTTTTATTAAAGATGGATTTTTTCAGAAAACAGTAGTGGGAGTATGGTAGAACTGGAAATGATTCCAGAACCACAAACGATTACTGAAGATTTGATAAGGAACCTAAAGATTCAATCTGGATTGACATTCCATTGGCCACTCCGCAGATAAGGTGGGTAACTTCAGGCACCCGAGAGGTACTCCGGTAGCCTCAAGGACGGTGACAGGGAAGTTCTTGTTTACCCACAATTGCCATTGCTGTTGTTCCAGGTTACGAGACCCGGCGGGAGGATGAGTATAGCGTCGTTCTAAACCAGTTTTAGAAGTATACGTCTATATGACTCTGCCAGAGGGTTGTCGTAGTCAGTGGGAGCAGCGGAAGCATTGGTGGACAGGTTGCTTATGTCTATTTATAGACTAGAGCAGATGTAGCGGAGATAGATCATCTATTTCTGACGTGACAGTCATGGGTTTGACTTCATCAGAATAGGGGATGGATCAGTTGAGAAGGTAGTAGGGTGTGATATCCTGGTATTTGGATGATATACACAGAGTAGGAAAAGAAACTCCTACACTACGATCGGTTATACTTTGGTCGTCACACAGTTGTTTCTCCACAAAGGAAATGGATTTTATATCTGACATACTGGTTACTAGATCTATGGTCTTAGATCTAGATTTGGGTGGTTTCCCAATCAGGGTACTTGACAGCATTCTAAGAGTATTTAGGATGGACGACTCCTGGCACGGTAGTGTACCTGCAGGTAACGGAGTCACCCTTTCTAAAGGTGTCTTACAGACTAAAGGGGAGAGGGATGTGCATGATTGGCAGATCACTTGCTCAGGCAATTGAGTCAATCGTGAGATGTCAAGTACCACACCAGATGTTGTTCTTGCACTAGATGCAATAAGTTGACATTAATCCAATCCTGGAGAAACAGTCGGAAGCAGTTTTAGAACATAAGTGGATGTTCTAGGAATATGATAACGACAGCCTCATTCGGGAGACAGTTATCATTCCAGGCTTCCAAGGTGACATGGACGACAAGGAGGTTGTCAGAGTTATAGTTTTCCTTCTGATGAGGGGCAGTATTTTGGACAGGTGGTCCAAGGCAATACTGAGGGAGGCATGGCGCGCAGGATACTGATTAAGTTCAGTTGTCGATACAGTCTAAGAAGTTTGGATTTGGAGTTCATTTATGAGCTATGTCCCATCAGACATCCAGACACATTCTAAGACAGGTATTGCTCATTTCGGGAGATAGGTTTTCTCCGCGAACTTGAGATATAGAGAGATATAGAAAGAAACAACAAGGCGGATCCACTCACTGAGGCTATTCCTCGAACGCAATAGTTTCGCAAACGAGCTTTGTGAGACTGACTAGTAGAGGAGTTGGGTATTCGGTATCACACGGGCTGTGAGTATGCGACATCGCAATAATTAGCCTTGAGTGCAAGTGGGAGATTGTTGGAGATAGTGCCCTCAGAGTCAATTATTAGGTCACAGGTACGTGATTGTAATGATTGAGGGAGGACCTATCCGGTAGGACAGTCTTACTCGAGATGATAGTATGCTATCTGGTTTACCTTTATCATCGTGTACTGCTTTAGGTGACATGACACGTCGCTATTACACGTTGATAGAGCCCCTAGGATTCTTTCTTGACCACCAGCAGTATGAGGGCGATCATATAAGTGGGAGCTGGGGGTCTATAAGCTTATCCTTAAAAGGTCCCTAGTCGTGGGAGTTTCGAGACTGGGCATCGATACTCCATTAGTAGACTAGTGTATACAGTCGAGACCCCGACGAGGGGCGGTGGCCGGTCTCACAAGCCACTGGTGTCAGTTGGATCACCTAAGATGTATACAGGTGCTCATTGGGTTATGAGTACACCGGACAGGACTCGCCGGGAACATGCTAGTTGGTCATATACCAGACGTCAGATGGCAGTTCCCTGGTGACATGTGTGCAGGTTAGTTCATCGACCTGGGGATCGTCATTTGTCTCGTGTGAGTTCCCACTGTACTTTGATTACTACCCTACCACGGCTCAAAGGAGTCGTGCAAACAGGTTTTAGTTGGGTACAGTCCCGAGCCACATGGAGGCAGTGAGCGTATCTTCAGGGGTTCATCTCTCCCGGTATTGGGGGTGAGGTCGTGCTGTGTCTAGGAGAGCCATTACACAAAGTCCTTGGCCAAGGCAAGGAGATTTACTGGTAGGTATTCCAGTAGTATCTCAGGGTGTTCTGGGCTACACTCCGACACGACTTGTACCGCTTTTGGGGGTCTGACTTTTACCAACCCCCTAGGCCCGCCATGCGATGCTCATAGACGAACGGACCGGACTGCACGGATATTGTCACTGACAGGCTCAGTTGGGTGTCGGGGTGAGCTTCCTCATCGACGTCCCATTTGGTCAGTACCTGGTAGCCCGTCACGTATTGGCTTATACCTCTGACGTGCTAGTGGTTAAATCCACAACCAAGGTGTTGACGAGTCTTTAGAGTCCCCCACATTCTGTTACTCAGCTTTCGGGCGAAAGGTTGTAGAGGCCGTATGGAGATATGGCAAGGTCCGATCAGATACGTGCGGTATTGCACGGATCAGGATCGGACAGTTTGTACTATAGGCCGTATGGTTATATGGCAGGGTTCGATCAGATACGTGCGGTATTGCACGGATCAGGATCGAACAGATATTACTAGCCGGTTTTTGTATAAGCCGGATCCTAGTATAGTACAGTGGAGATTTTGTCTCATTGCATTTGTATTTCGGTCGAAATACAGATGCGGGTGTGTATGCACAGTATCGGGGTTTTCCTGTAATTTATTACGGGACCAGTTTTCTGGAGTTGCCAGTTTGCTTTCCATTTCGGCCGATTTCCATTGTTCCGTTCATTGGCCGAAGATTGGTGGAGGAGGGTTTATTTGCATTGTTGCAAATAGACATTTGTGAAGGGGGTATTTGCTTATTGTTGTATCATGATAGTCTCTCCCTTGACCTTGATTTTCTTTGTGTCATGATGGCATGACTTTGTGAGCCATCATGGTAGTTGTTGATGAGTTTTTGGAGTGGAGTTTTGGTTAAAATGATTCTTGATCATCATACCCTTTTTGCTCTCTCTTTTGCATTATGTTCCACCCACCCCCTTGACTTCACTTTTTCTCTCTCCAATCACATATGAAGGAGGGGGGGGCCGGCCATTCCTATTTGGGGGAGGGGATTCATTTCTCATTTTTGGTGTGGAAAATGTTACTCTCATTTTGGTATGCTACATTTTTCCCACCTCTCTCCAAGCTCTCTTTTCCTCCACCAAATGGCATCTCCACTACCCCATAAGGAGACACAAGTTCTACTACATATTCTACAACGAATCTTGGGCACGTTGACTAGCCAGCATCGTGCCCGAGTTGCCTCGGCATTGAGGTGGGAGCCCGTATACATAGTAGGCGATGTGGTGCACTTCCGGCGACGAGGAGGAGACGGACGGAGATCCCGCGAGGAGATCGGAGCGGAGATGAAGACCGGAGGACTTGGATCGTCGGTATATCTCTAACCCATCTTGTTTAGTAGCTTAGACTAGTTAATGGTAACGATCCGGGTGTTTAGTGCGCGGTGGTGCCGGTTTGCAAAGTCCGCAAAAATTTAAGTTATTCACCGCTTCCGCATTCCGGCGTCGGATTGACGGCCGGGGCGCCGCCGTGCACTTACACTTATGTTTTACACCCGCGCTAGCCCTGCCCCACTCTACCGTTAGTTACCTAACCTAACGGTGCACGAGGGGACATCGAGGCGAATGCGGATGGCATAAGTGTACGTCGTATTTATCTGTGATGTTTAGGTGCTTAAATGATGGGACTTCATTAATGAGATTAATAAAATAAAAGAAACCTAAAGATGTTGTGGAATCGAATTTCAAAAATAAAACATGTAGCTACAGTTCTTGCTTTGCACAGCGGTATATATGATATATCCGGCACCTTATTCGATGAGGAAAGGGCCGACGATCCCTTCACCGGTAGTAACCCCTTTAGCAATAACTGGCAGATGCTACAACTCTGGGTTTGTCTTTTGATTGCTTCTATATTTTCTGCTTTGCACAGTGATATATATGATATATCCCGCACCTCATTCGACGAGGAAAGGGCCGACAATCCCTTCACCGGGAGTGACCCCTTTAGCAAAACTAGAAAAGCCTCAAAAACACTCCATTTTAAAATCATTTGATTCTACAACGATATCAAGTTCATTAGGCAATAGGTTTTTAGAAAAACCTGTCGTAGCCCTCTGTCATTTCAGATAAGTATTAGTTAGTATTCGTGCTGCGGTAGTTTGGCCTCCGTCAAGGCGTAGTGTACGGTAGCTAACTAGTGCTTACTGCTAGCATATGATGCGATTGGATTAGGGGATTCGTACGTCGTTGTTTGGCCTCCGTCAAGGGTCGTGCTGGTGGGTTTAATTCAATCAGGAAATGACGGGTTGAACTTGACTAGCGGACTATGGGTAGTTTGGCCTCCGTTAAGGTCATAGGACGCTAGGGGCAAAATATTATCGGGAATTTCAAGTGTTGAAATTTGCAATGAGATTGCATACCTTCTATGAGATAGTTGGATCCCGATACCCGCTGCGAGTAAGAGTTACTCCTGGGAGAGTTTTACACATTAAAATTAGCCAATCAAGTAGGTGTCTAGAAAGGTGTCAACGGGGTTACGCCTCTAGGAAAATGAGGTTTACATTAATTAGGTTCGTGCGAAAGCACGGGGGGCCTCCCTCAAAGTACCGACACTGGCCTGGCTGAAAGATTGGCAAACTTGTAGCGTGTAATTAATCCCGGCTAGTCTTTCCTTTTAGGGTTTGAAGGAAGATTTGATAAAAACAGTGGGAGCCATCCTGATTAGATAAAATAATAACCAATCTGATCTTGCAAGAGCATACGCTGAGTGTTTTCTTCTCTCTCTCTCTCCTGGTAGCGACCATATCACGCCTTAATCAAGATAATAATACGGATGTATTAACCGAACCTGCTTGTTATACCGAGCTGGGGAACGTTGGTCCCGCTCCAACTTATAATTGTTATAAGAGAGAGGAGGAAATTGGGGAATACCAGAATTCCCGTGCCGCCGAAACGAAGAAAGTGCATATGATGCATCTCCTTCGGGTGTGTTCATTACAAAGAACTGTTTCTCTGTATCCTTTACGTCCTGGATATGGGATACCGGATCAGGATCCAGCATATGTAATTAGTTACATGGGCTACAGATAGGTAAAGAACTGAGAACAGGTGATAAGTTTCATGAGACAGAAAACGGGGCAAGTGTTGCAGCCAAGTCTGTTGGTCACTGTCACCCTGTATTACAAATACATTGATTCTGAACGAATGTTATTAGATACCGAATCTGATATACAAAATCATATCAGTCTCTTTATTAGTAAAGAAATGATAAAATTTTGTATTGTTGGATAATGTTTTAAACATTTCCTATATCAAAAGTTGATCGGTTCAGGCACGTTATCTAAAAGCATTGATGTTCTAAATCAAACTACAGTTCTTAGTATACAGAACACACACAAGAGGAAGAGTTTAGAAATGAACGAATCCTTCTTGAGATATTGTAGAATAGGTCATATCAATGCGACCCGACTAGCTGAAGTTACATATAGATGCATATTTAAATCAGTTTGAATTTACATCTTGTGAAACTTGCCAGTCATGTCACAAAGATAAGATGACCATAGCTCCGTTTACTGGAAACAAAGAAAGAGTTAGTAAACTCTTGGGATTGATACATGTTGATGTATGTAAGGTCCTCAGTCTACACATGCCAAGACCGGTTCTTTGTACTTTATTACATTCTCTGATGATCTCTCAAGATTCAGTCATATGTTCCTGTTGAAACACAAGTCCAAACCTTTTGAGATATTCATAGAATATATGTTAGAAGTAGAGAACCAATACGGGTATAAGTATTTTGTCCTTTGATGAGATCAAGGAGGAGAATACTTGTGCATAGAATTCCTGGACTATTCTAAAGGAGAATGAGATTCTCTCTCAGCATTACTCCTCCGTATATACCATAGCACGATGGTATATCGGGGTGGAGCAATCACACCTTATATGATAAGGTGTGCTCTATGATTAGTATTACTGAGTTACCTATTTCCTATTGGGAGTTATGCACTTGAGAAGCTGCATACCTTTTGAATAGAGTTCAAATCAAATAAGTTGCTGTTGGTGTATATGCCCTAGAGGCCATTACTGTATCATACTAGTATGTATATTACTTGATGGAAGCTTGGGATATTCACAGTTGTACAGACAATCTTGCTCAATATAGTAGTATGCTACTTGGTTTGTCTCTGCTTTAATGTGTACATGTGTGTTTATTTATTATATCACCTATACGCATTAGTAGAGCCCTTAGGATCTTTGCTTGATTACCGGCGTTGTGATGGCGATCACACTCGTGGGGGCTGGGTAATCTACAAGCACATCCTTATACACGTCCCTAGTCGTGGGAGTATCGAGATAGGGCATCGATACTCCGGAGTAGACTAGCGTATGCGCTTCTCATCCCAGCTCGGGAGACGGTCTGTCCCACAGCCGTCAGTACGTCGTACTTGAGATAGTATGCGGGTGCTCGTTAGGTTACGAGTACACTGGACAGGACTCGTCGGGAACTGATGGTTGGTATTATACCTATCGTCAGTTATCAGTTCCCAGGTGACATGAGTACAGCTTAGTCCGCTGACTTGACACTGTCACTTCGCCTCGAGTGTGTTCCCACTGTTCTTTGATTGCTACCCTACCACGGCTCTACTGAGTCGTGCAAACAGGTAGTAGTTGGGAGCAGTCCCGAAGCACTTGGAGGCAGTGACGGTTAGACAGGATTCGTCTCTCCCGGTATTGGGGGTTGACATCGCGCTGTGTCTAGGAGAGCCATTACACGAGTAGTCCCTGGCCAGGGCAAGCGAGATATACTGGTAGGTTTCCAGTGTTATCTCAGGGTGTATTGGGCTTCACTCCGACACGACTTGTACCGCTATTAGGGGACTGACGTTTACCGCCCCCCTAGGCCCGCCATGCGATGTATCAGACGAACAGACCGGACTGTACGGAGACTGTCACATACAGGCTCAGTAGGAGTGCAGATGGGGTTCACCTCGTCAGTCTTCTTATCGACATCTACCTGGGGACCGTTACGTACAGCTAGTGCCGCTTGCGGTCTGTGGTTAAACCCACTGCCAGCGTAGTGTCGAGTCTTTAGAGTCCCACACAGAGAGCTATTCGCCTTTAGGCAAAACGAGTAGAGGTCGCATGGTTTTGCGACAGGGTTCGTTCGCATCCGCGCACTTGTGCACGTTTGCTGTCCGGACAGTTTATACTAGCGGGCTTTGGTTTAAGCCGGATCCTAGTATATGATTTGAGATTGGTTTTTTTCTCATTGTGTTCGTGTTCCTCGGATCACGAATGCGGGTGCGTATGCACGGTTGCTTGAGATTGAGGGAGAGGACCTTGTTTAGGGTTAATGACTATTGTCATTTTATTAACCCTATTGTTTTTGTGTGTATTATTGTTAATTAATAATTAGCTTAATTATTGTGCATGGTTGTTATTGTTGACACTTTGACTTTGTTGACTTGTTGACCAAGTTGACAATTTGACCATGATCATTTCATTTGGAAGATGCTCTTTGATTCTTGCAATTTGCATTAATAATGAAATGATAATGGTCACCTCTTGATTAAACCATGACAATTTTCTTGCTAATTAATTAATTAAAATAACTCACACATATTAGTGAGAATGGCTCACTATTATTCTCATTCTCTCATTTTCTTTTCTCTCTCTTGCTCATCCTCTCCCTCAAGCTCTCTCCCTCTCATGTGTTGAGAAACAAAAAGCTTGAGAAAAACCCTCTCTTGATCTTCTCTACTCACTTCTAGGGTTCAAGTCTTAGCATTTCTTGCACTCTAGTTACTCCTAGCTTGGAGTTGAAGCTAAAGGTGGTGGCTTTCGGGTGGATCCTTCTTTGACGGGAGAAGACAAGCAAGGTGATCCTTTTCTACCATACCTAGGAGCAAGGAGAGAAGGACTAAAGACCAAAGGTATAACCTTTCTACAACTTTGTTAGTTGTTAGTTTACTTTAGCTAGTTTTAGTTTAGCAAAGATCCTCACATGCAAGGTCCATGTTGCCTAAGTCTTTAAAAATCCGTTTTTTTTATTATTATGTTTTCCGCCTCCCCGTAAGCACCGGGGTGGGCAACGTGGACCTAACAGTGGTATCAGAGCCTAACTAAACTCAAACTAGCTAGGTAGTGAAGTGTAACGAAGTTTCGAAACCGAAAATCCAAAAACCGAACTTTTGAAAAACCCTAGTTTCTGTTGAATTTTTTTCTGCTCAAAATAGAAAACTTTATATTTGTAAATTCATCTCAGGGTTTTTTATGAACACCCATGAAAAACGACACAGAGATTCGTTCAAACCGCCGCGCTTCCGCCGCACGAGGTAGGCTCGTGCCGCGGAACCGCCGCGGTTTGATGTCCTCTCTGCATCGTTTTTCGTGCAGTGTCTGTAAGTGTTGATTTTGGGATTTTTAGGATATATAATATATGCCCAGATTTTCCAGAACTAAAATTTACTTTTGGGGGCCTATAAATCCGTATTTTTCGGAACTTCACTACACTTTAACTATATCGGTTATATCTGTAATGCTTGCATGTATTGAACGTCGGCTAATCGCTATAAGACGATTAGTCGGGGTTATACATGATCTGTGATTGTTATTGGTTTGTGGATATGAATGGATTGGATTGTCGCGGGTGAATAGCCGGGGTGGATGTGAGATGAGCGTTGTTTTTCTTTCATTCATTTGTAACATGTAAATTGATGTAATATTATTATTTGTTTGGCCGCACAACCGGGTCGGGGTTGTAGCCGTCATTGTATAATTCTTTTTACTGTTTTTGCTCCTAGGATAGACCCATGGAGGGGTGCACAAACTACCGGGTAGCTCGAAGTGCCGAGTGGCCTACTCATGGCATTGAGGGAGGTTGCTTCGCTTCGGGTACTTGGCGGGTAGTTTGCCGCACCCGTAGGGGTCTTGGGTGGGGTTTTGGCTATTCACCGCGACCGTGTTATCCGCTTTTCTTTCTAGGCTCGAAAGGATTGCGGATTGCTAGTATATCCAATGTATTCATCTGTGATCTGTAATGTCTATCATTGCTTTACTATTTAGGCGTTGCTTATGTTTTACAGCCGCGCTAGCCCAGCCCCCGCTCTGTCGTTAGTTAAGTAACCTAACGGGTGATGACGGGGCCCCGTGGCGAATGCGAATGGCATAAGCGTACGTCATATTTTGGTTGTTTTCTGCAATGGTAGGATTTAAATGATGGGACGCATTAAAAGAACTAATGCAAGAAAATAAACCTAAAAAGACGTTGTTGGAACAAGTTTTTCAAAAAGCTGTTATTACAAGGACGTTCATCTTTTTGTTTTGCATCGCGGTATTCGGTTATGAATGCCCAGCACCTCAGTCGACGAGGCAAGGGCCGAGATCCCTTCACCGGGAGTGACCCCTTGGACAAAACTTTGCGTCAGGGTAATAACTTCACTACAGTCGATTATTCTTGCTTTGCATCGAGGTATTCATCTTACGAATGCCCAGCACCTCACTCGACGAGGAAAGAGCCGAGATCCCTTCACAGGGAGTGACCTCTTTAGCAAAAGTTTTCGCCACTGTATTTTTCCAAAAAGTGCAATCGGGTTCCTTCAATGATATCAAGTTCATTACGTTAACGGGTTTTTCGCCAAAAACCCAGCCGTAGCCCTCCGTCGTTTCGGATAATTAATACTTAGTATTCGTGCTGCGTTTGTTGATTATTCGTCAAGACACAGTGAACGGTAGCTAAGTAATAATTCTCTGTTGCACTGATTGATGCGATTGGTTAGGACGGTCGCATGATTTTGTTGATTATTCGTCAAGGATCATGCGGGCGGGTCTAATGCAATCCTGGATAACGACGGGTTGAACTTGACTAGGACCTTTTGATTTGTTGATTATTCGTCAAGGTCACTTGGGTCCTAGGGGCAAAAACCACATCGGGAGTTTCAAAAGTACTGAAACTTGCAGATTTAGCATACCTTCTGGAGTGTGGTGACTAGAGTGGATTCCATCTAGGTCTTCACACAATGATGGTTGGATCCCGATCCCACTGATGAGTTGGATTACTCTCGGGAGATTATTTCACTTAACGATCAATGCTATAAACCTAGTAGGTGTCTAGAAAGGTGTTAGCGGGGTTACGCCCCCAGGGAAAAGAGGTTCTTTAATTAAGGAACTTCGCGAAAGCGTTGGAAAACCTCCCTCGAAGTACCGACACTGGCCTGGCTGAAAGGTTAAGCAAGTATTGTGACGTGAATTAAAACCCGACTAGTTCTTCTTTTAAAAGGTTTTAAGAAGAATTTGAGTAAACAGTGGGAGACATCCTGGTTAGATAAATTAATAAACCAATCTAATCTTGCAAGAGCATACGCTGAGTGTTTCTTTTCTCTCTCTCCAGGCAGCAACCCTTTCACGCCCTAATCAAGATAATAAAATGTATCGCTTGACCGATCCGAATTCTTATTCGGGACTGGGGAAAGTTGGTTCAGCTCTAACTTGTGACAACAGTCATGAGTATGAGAAAGGGAAAGAGGAAAGTATGGATTTCCAGGATACCCAGTTGAAGAAGAAGCATGGTTTTGCATCTACTTCAGGTGTTCTTGTAATTGAGAACTGTTTTACGGTCAGCCCTACCTCCTGGGTACTTGATACCGGATCAGGATCTCATATCTGTAATTTATTGCAGGGACTGAGAAAAAGTAGGATAGTTGCACCGGGTGATATGTCGCTCAGAGTAGCGAACGGAGCACAAGTTAATGCGGCAGCCGTCGGTGAATATCACCTAGTATTGCCTAATGGCAAGACTATGATTTTGAACGATTGCTACTATGTACCCTCCATGGTTTGCAACATCATATCAGTTTCTTTACTCGATAAAGATGGATATGACTTTGTTCTTGAAAAGAATATCATGAACATTTACCTTCATAAGGTACTGGTTGCAGAGGGTGCACTGTGTAATGGTATCTACGTTCTAAATCAGAATACAGTTCTTAATATACAAAACACACGCAAGAGGAAGAATTCAGATACGAATGAATCCTACTTGTGGCATTGTAGGCTTGGTCATATCGGAGAGAAAAGACTGTGTAAGTTGCATAAAGATAGACTCTTGAATACGTTCGAGTTTTCATCTTATGAAACTTGTCAGTCTTGTCTCAAAGGGAAGATGACCAAATCTCCGTTCACCGGACATGGAGAAAGAGCAAGAGAGCTCTTGGGACTCATACACAGTGATGTGTGTGGTCCGATGTCTATACATGCAAGGGGTGGGTTCTCGTACTTCATCACATTCACTGACGATCTCTCTAGGTTCGGATATGTGTATCTGATAAAACACAAATCTGAAGCTTTTGAGAAATTCAAGGAATTCAGAAAGGAAGTAGAGAACCAGATTGGCAAAAGTATCAAGATCCTCCGGTCTGACAGGGGAGGGGAGTACTTAAGCACGGAATTCCTAGACTACTTAAAAGAGAATGGTATTCTCTCTCAGCTTACTCCTCCTTATACACCACAGCACAACGGTGTTTCGGAGCGGAGGAATCGTACCCTATTGGATATGGTTCGGTCCATGATGAGTAGTGCTGAGTTGCCTCTTTCATTCTGGGGACATGCGCTTCAGACAGCGGCATACCTTTTGAATCAAGTTCCGTCCAAATCAGTGCCTAAAACTCCGTATGAAATATGGAGCAGTAAGAAACCATGTCTTAAGTTTATTAAGATATGGGGTTGTCCGGCCTATGTGAAAACACAGAAACCGGACAAGTTAGAGGCACGGTCAGTTCTCTGTAAATTTGTGGGATATCCTAAAGACTCACTAGGATATCTGTTCTACCACACTGAGGAACAGAAGGTGTTTGTATCTCGCCACGCTACCTTCTTGGAAAGGGAGTTTCTTGCAAAAGAAACTAGTGGGAGTTCGGTAGAACTGGAAGAAATTCAGCGACCACAAAATGTAACTGAAAATTTGGAGGAACCGCTAGATTCAATAACCCCAAACGAACCTCCGCCACTCCGCAGATCTGGTAGGATTTCTCATCCGTCCGAGAGATACTACGGTTTTCTCATAGACGGGGATCGAGAGGATTGCATCTTGGAAGAAGATGACCCTACCAGTTTCAGGCAGGCCATTATCAGTAGGGACTCTGATAAGTGGCAGGAAGCAATGCAATCCGAAATGGAGTCCATGTACGCCAATAAAGTGTGGACCTTGGATATTGCTCCGGCTGGGGTAAAACCCGTTGGATGCAAATGGATCTATAAAAGGAAACTTGGTGTAGATGGGCAGGTGGAAACCTATAAAGCTAGGCTCGTTGCAAAAGGTTTCCGTCAAAGACCTGGTTTGGACTATGACGAAACTTTTTCTCCGGTGGCTATGCTCAAATCCATTCGGATCCTACTTGCCATTGCTGCCTTCCATGACTATGAGATCTGGCAGATGGATGTTAAAACGGCTTTCCTAAACGGTTGTTTGGAAGAGTGCGTTTACATGGATCAACCAGAAGGTTTCGTAGACAGTGGGAGCAGCGGAAAGGTGTGCAAGTTGCTTAAATCCATTTATGGATTAAAGCAGGCATCGCGGAGCTGGAACATCTGTTTTGATGAGGCAATCAAAGAATTTGATTTCATCAAGAACGAAGATGAACCCTGTGTTTATAAGAAGATTGTAGGACGAACTGTCGTATTCCTAGTCTTGTACGTGGACGACATTCTTCTGATAGGAAATGACATTCCTATGCTACAATCGGTCAAGCTGTTTTTGTCACAAAGGTTCTCCATGAAGGACCTGGGTGATGCCTCGTACATTCTGGGGATCAAGATCTATAGAGATAGATCCAAGAAACTGTTGGGACTTTCGCAGTCCAGGTACATAGAGACCGTACTAAAGAGATTTAGTATGGAGGATTCCAAGCGCGGTAACATACCCGCATTGCACGGAATTACCCTCTCCAAGAAGATGTCTCCTAAGACTGACGAGGAGAGGGTTCGCATGAGCACTATACCCTACGCTTCGGCGGTAGGATCTATAATGTATGCGATGCTATGTACAAGACCAGATGTAGCTTACGCGTTGAGCACGGTAAGCCGGTATCAGTCGGACCCAGGGGAGGACCACTGGACAGCAGTGAAGAACATTCTCAAGTACCTGAGAAGGACTAAGGAGATGTTCCTGGTTTACGGTAATGGAGACCTCAGGGTCGAGTCCTTTACCGATTCAAGCTTCCAGAGTGACAAAGATGATAGCAAGTCCGTCTCGGGTTTTGTGTTTACCCTCAACGGAGGGGCGGTATGTTGGAGGAGTTCCAAGCAGGATACCGTCGCAGACTCGACGATGGAGGCTGAATACATTGCTGCAAGCGATGCCGCAAAAGAGGCGGTCTGGATTAAGAAGTTCATTAGTGAACTTCAGGTGGTTCCGTCCATTGTTGACCCAATACCTTTGTATTGCGATAACAATGGGGCTATAGCTTTAGCGAAGGAACCAAGGTCCCATCAGAAATCCAGGAAAATCTTAAGGCGGTATCACCTGATCAGGGAGATCATTGATCGACAGGAGATCGAGGTGCGGAGAGTGGACACAAAGGACAACACTGCGGACCCATTCACGAAGGCTTTACCCCAGACTCAGTTCGAGCGGCTGATCGAGATGATAGGTCTTCGATACGCCAGTACATGGCCTTAGTGCAAGTGGGAGATTGTTGGTGTATATGCCCTAGAGGCCATTACTGTATCATACTAGTATGTATATTACTTGATGGAAGCTTGGGATATTCACAGTTGTACAGACAATCTTGCTCAATATAGTAATATGCTACTTGGTTTGTCTCTGCTTTAATGTGTACATGTGTGTTTATTTATTATATCACCTATACGCATTAGTAGAGCCCTTAGGATCTTTGCTTGATTACCGGCGTTGTGATGGCGATCACACTCGTGGGGGCTGGGTAATCTACAAGCACATCCTTATACACGTCCCTAGTCGTGGGAGTATCGAGATAGGGCATCGATACTCCGGAGTAGACTAGCGTATGCGCTTCTCATCCCAGCTCGGGAGACGGTCTGTCCCACAGCCGTCAGTACGTCGTACTTGAGATAGTATGCGGGTGCTCGTTAGGTTACGAGTACACTGGACAGGACTCGTCGGGAACTGATGGTTGGTATTATACCTATCGTCAGTTATCAGTTCCCAGGTGACATGAGTACAGCTTAGTCCGCTGACTTGACACTGTCACTTCGCCTCGAGTGTGTTCCCACTGTTCTTTGATTGCTACCCTACCACGGCTCTACTGAGTCGTGCAAACAGGTAGTAGTTGGGAGCAGTCCCGAAGCACTTGGAGGCAGTGACGGTTAGACAGGATTCGTCTCTCCCGGTATTGGGGGTTGACATCGCGCTGTGTCTAGGAGAGCCATTACACGAGTAGTCCCTGGCCAGGGCAAGCGAGATATACTGGTAGGTTTCCAGTGTTATCTCAGGGTGTATTGGGCTTCACTCCGACACGACTTGTACCGCTATTAGGGGACTGACGTTTACCGCCCCCCTAGGCCCGCCATGCGATGTATCAGACGAACAGACCGGACTGTACGGAGACTGTCACATACAGGCTCAGTAGGAGTGCAGATGGGGTTCACCTCGTCAGTCTTCTTATCGACATCTACCTGGGGACCGTTACGTACAGCTAGTGCCGCTTGCGGTCTGTGGTTAAACCCACTGCCAGCGTAGTGTCGAGTCTTTAGAGTCCCACACAGAGAGCTATTCGCCTTTAGGCAAAACGAGTAGAGGTCGCATGGTTTTGCGACAGGGTTCGTTCGCATCCGCGCACTTGTGCACGTTTGCTGTCCGGACAGTTTATACTAGCGGGCTTTGGTTTAAGCCGGATCCTAGTATATGATTTGAGATTGGTTTTTTTCTCATTGTGTTCGTGTTCCTCGGATCACGAATGCGGGTGCGTATGCACGGTTGCTTGAGATTGAGGGAGAGGACCTTGTTTAGGGTTAATGACTATTGTCATTTTATTAACCCTATTGTTTTTGTGTGTATTATTGTTAATTAATAATTAGCTTAATTATTGTGCATGGTTGTTATTGTTGACACTTTGACTTTGTTGACTTGTTGACCAAGTTGACAATTTGACCATGATCATTTCATTTGGAAGATGCTCTTTGATTCTTGCAATTTGCATTAATAATGAAATGATAATGGTCACCTCTTGATTAAACCATGACAATTTTCTTGCTAATTAATTAATTAAAATAACTCACACATATTAGTGAGAATGGCTCACTATTATTCTCATTCTCTCATTTTCTTTTCTCTCTCTTGCTCATCCTCTCCCTCAAGCTCTCTCCCTCTCATGTGTTGAGAAACAAAAAGCTTGAGAAAAACCCTCTCTTGATCTTCTCTACTCACTTCTAGGGTTCAAGTCTTAGCATTTCTTGCACTCTAGTTACTCCTAGCTTGGAGTTGAAGCTAAAGGTGGTGGCTTTCGGGTGGATCCTTCTTTGACGGGAGAAGACAAGCAAGGTGATCCTTTTCTACCATACCTAGGAGCAAGGAGAGAAGGACTAAAGACCAAAGGTATAACCTTTCTACAACTTTGTTAGTTGTTAGTTTACTTTAGCTAGTTTTAGTTTAGCAAAGATCCTCACATGCAAGGTCCATGTTGCCTAAGTCTTTAAAAATCCGTTTTTTTTATTATTATGTTTTCCGCCTCCCCGTAAGCACCGGGGTGGGCAACGTGGACCTAACAGTTGCCTACCACTTCATATGTGATATGGAAAGGGAAGAGCCCATATCTTAAGTTAGTTAAGATTTGGGATTGTCCGGCCTATGTCTAAAAGTAAAAATCCGGACAAGATCGAGGCAAGGTCTGTTATGTAGAACTGGAATGGTTCCAGCTATACAAACTACATCAGATAATTTGGTAAAACCAAAGGATTCAGTAGATTCCAATGAACCTCAGCCTCTCCACCGATCTAGTAGGGTTCCTCACCCACCTGAAAGATATTTCGGTTTCTCTATGACAGTGGGAGCGAGGATTGCATCATGAGATGATGACCCAATTAGTTTCGAGCTGGCCATCAGGAGTAAGACTCTGTAAGAATGGCTGGATGCTTAGTGATCTGAGATGGAATCCTTATACACTAACAAAGTATGGACTTTGGTTGCTATATATGAAGGGTTAAATCCCCATCAGGAGCAAGTATATCTTGAGAAGATTACTTGGTGTACTTGGAAAAGTTGAGACTTTCAAAGCTAGACATGTTAAAGGTTTGCATCATTGTGTAGGGTTCCTAGGCACTCTAATGAAGTCTCACATGGCATCGATCATGCCAATTTCAAAAATTATGGGTGCCGAGAAACCCTAATACGGATCGTCGGCTAGATTTCTAGGCGAAACGGTAAACTAGTTAACTACTTAACTAAAAGTTAGATGCTACAACCTTTGTAGATCCGGATATCCACTTCCTTAGCTCCACGTAGTCATCCTCTCGCTGTCCTTTTCGAATCCTAGACTCCTTCGTCGGCTTCATCGGGAAAACGAGCGGAATAGGTCGTCGGCTTCGTGTCAAAGACGATCTACATCGAGGCATCACAAGTTCAAGCTCCGACTTCACAAAGTTGTGAAACTTGTGAAGAAAACACCCAAAACAACTTGGCAAGAGGTAGAGGGTGAAGAAATAGGAGGTGGGTTCACTTTAGAATTGGATTTCTCTCACTTTAGCTCAAGTTGCCATTGATGGCATCAAGCTTTTTTCTTGAAGATGAAGATGAAGAAGAAGAAAGAATATGATAAGTGTTGAGATAAAATAAAAATAATTCAATACTTATCATAATGTGAACCATAGTTAAGTGTAGAGAATTAACTAAGGTTAGAAGAATGGTTAGGGTTTAGTGTGAAGACAAAATGGTCACAAAGTCAAAGCTTCATGAAGCTTCAACAATGTTCAAGAATGAAAGCAACCATTTTGTATTTTTATCCCATTCTTTTTCCAAAAATGAATAAATAAAAGAATGGATAAATAAAAACCCTAATCACTTTCTTAACCTAAGTTTAATTCTATACACTTAACCAAATAAGCATGCACATCAAACATGATACAAACATGTGCACAAAAGTATATCACATATACAATTTGCATATCAAGTGAGAAAATCCATATAAAGTGAACCAATACTAGTTAATGCAACGCAATATATCAAATATATAATTATACATTAAATCATTAAATCAACATTTGATTCAATGATCCGGTCATGTCGCACATAACCGACTAGAATCCAATGTATCGATTTATCGAATCAATGATTCGATAACTAGGTCATATCGAATATAACCAATCGAAACATATATCGCGAGAATGAAATGCGGTATCACATACACACATCATTCTCGGTCCTGCACATATCTCATATGCGCTCCTATTTCGTTTCGCTTGTGCCAGGAAACCTCTGTGTAGGACTCTAAAGACTCGTCAATACGCCGGTAGCAGATGATGATCATATCAAGCACCCACAAGCCGCAAGCGGTCTGCTAAACGTAACGGCCACCCGGGTATTGAGCGATCAGAAGATCGACGAGCTAGCCCGCTCACACTCCTGTGAATCCAACCAGTAACACTTACCGTACAGTCCGGTCTGTTCGTCTGATACGTCGCATATCAAGTTTAGGGGTGGTAAACGTCAGACCCCAATAACCGATAAGTCGTGTCGATGTGAGGCTCATAACGGGTCGAGAAACTACTGGTAACACTTACCAGCAAATCTCTGATCAGCCCTGGCCAGGGACTTCCCTGTTACGGCCAATCGAGCACAGCGCAACATCAACTCCAAATACCGGGAGAGACGAAACCCCTCCTATCGCTCATTGCCTCCATGTGACTCGGGACTGTACCCAAAGACCACCGTTTTGCACGCCCTCATGGACGTGGTAAGGTGGAGATCAAAGCACAGTGGGAATCACACAAGACTCTATGACGATCTCGGGTCTACAGACTAACCTGTACAAGTGTCACCTGTGAACTGCCATCTGACGTGAGGTATAATACCATCTGGGAGTTCTCGGCGAGTCCGTCCAGTGTACCCAGTCTCCACTGAGCACCCGTATACCATCTCTGATGTCAAACACCAATGGATATGGGATCATCCATTGCCCATCACATGGGTCGAGAAGCGTATACGCTAGTCTACACTGGTATATCGATGCCCCGTCTCGATACACCCATGACTAGGGACCTTGAAGGATGTACTTATGGACTACCATGTCCCCACTAGTATGATCTGCATCATAGTCCAGGTAGTCAAGTACACATCCTAAGGGCTTTACCAACATGTAACTATAAGACAGTATAAAGAGACTAGTGTACATGTTAAGATAAAGAGCAACCAGATAGCATACTATCATGTCGAGCAAGAAAGTCATCTCTATATATGTCCAAGCATCCAATATAATATACATCATCTGTATAATACTGGCCTCTAGGGCATACATACAACTAACAATCTCCCACTTGCACTAGGGCCAGCTGCTGTAGTATCGCATACCGAGCATCCCGAAGAGTCTCTCAAACTGTATCTGGGGAATGGCCTTCGGGAGTAGATCCGCCGTGTTGTTCTTCGTGTCAACCCTCCTGACCTCGATCTCCCGGCGATCAACTATCTCCCGGATCAGGTGATACCGCCTCAGAATATGCCTGGATCGCTGATGGGACCTGGGTTCCTTGGCCAAAGCCACTGCACCATTGTTATCGCAATACAAAGGTATTGGATGCTCAATGGATGGAACCACACCAAGTTCAGTAATGAACTTCTTGATCCAAACAACTTCTTTAGCAGCATCGTTAGCAGCGATGTATTCAGCCTCCATCGTCGAGTCTGCCACGGTTTCCTGCTTGGAACTCTTCCAGCTAACCGCCCCTCCGTAAAGGGTAAAGACAAAACCCGACTGCGACTTAGAGTCGTCCTTATCACTCTGGAAGCTCGAATTGGTAAAGGACTCCACTTGGAGCTCTCCGTTACCATACACCAAGAACATATCTCAAGTCCTTCGTAAGTACTTGAGAATGCTCTTCACAGCTGTCCAGTGACTCTCTCCAAGATCAGCTTGATACCTGCTCACTACACTTAGTGAGTATGCTACATCGGGTCTGGTATATAGCATCGCATACATGATAGAGCCTACTGCCGAAGCATAGGGTATCCTTTGCATGCGAGCTCTCTCCAAATCAGTCTTGGGAGACATCTCTTTGGAGAGAGTGACTCCAGAGATCGTGGGCAAGTTCCCACGCTTGGATTCTTCCATACTAAACCTCTTTAGTATGGTGTCAATGTACCTGGATTGGGACAATCCCAATATCCGTTTGGATCTATCTCTATAGATCCTAATCCCCAATATGCAGGAGGCATCACCAAGATCTTTCATTGAGAATCTTTGTGATAAGAAAAGCTTGACCGATTGCAGCATAGGAATATCATTTCCTATCAAGAGTATGTCGTCCACGTACAATACGAGGAAGACAACCTTACTCCCTGCCACCTTCTTGTAGATACAAGGTTCATCTGGGTTTTTGACGAAATCAAACTCTTTGATAACGACGTCAAAGCAGATGTTCCAACTCCGCGATGCTTGCTTTAATCCATAAATAGATTTAAGCAGCTTGCACACCTTCCCGCTGCTCCCACTATCTACGAAGCCCTCTGGCTGAGTCATGTACACGCACTCTTCTAAATCACCATTTAGAAAGGCGGTCTTAACATCCATTTGCCAGATTTCGTAGTCATGATATGCAGCGATAGCAAGCATGATTCGGATGGATTTAAGCATAGCCACTGGAGAAAAGGTTTCGTCGTAGTCCACACCTGGTCTTTGACGAAAACCTTTTGCTACAAGTCTAGCTTTGAAAGTCTCCACTTTCCCATCTACACCAAGTTTCTTCTTGAAGATCCACTTGCTCCCAATGGGTTTTACCCCTTCAGGAGCAACTTCCAAAGTCCATACTTTGTTGGTGTACATGGATTCCATCTCGGACCTCATAGCATCCAGCCATTTCACTGAGTCCCTACTCGTGATGGCCTGCTCGAAGCTAGTTGGGTCATCATCCTCCATGATGCAATCCTCGCTTCCACCGTCAATGAGAAAACCGTAGTATCTCTCAGGTGGACGAGAAACCCTACTAGATCGGCGGAGAGGCTGGGGTTCGTCGGGTTCTACTGAATCCTCTGGTTCTACCAAGTCTTCTGTTACAGTTTGTGTTGCTGGAACTTCTTCCAGTTCTACCTCAATGCTACTTGTCTGTTTCATAAGAAAACTCTTTTCTAAGAAAGTGGCATGTCGAGAAACAAACACTTTTTGTTCCTCGGAGTGGTAGAAGATATACCCTCGCGAATGTTTGGGATATCCAACAAACTTACATAGAACAGACCTTGCCTCGAGTTTGTCCGGATTTTGTGTTTTAACATAGGCCGGAAAACCCCATATCTGAATAAAATTAAGACATGGTCTCTTACCATTCCATATCTCATATGGAGTGGTAGGCACAGATTTGGTTGGAACTCTATTCAATAGATATGCAGCAGTCTCCAGTGCATATCCCCAGAAGGAAATAGGTAACTCAGCTGTACTCATCATAGAGCGCACCATATCTAATAGGGTGCGATTTCTCCGCTCCGATACACCGTTGTGCTGTGGTGTATAAGGAGGAGTAAGCTAAGAGAGAATCCTATTCTCTTTTAGATAATCTCTGAATTCGTTACTTAAGTATTCTCCTCCTCGATCAGATCGAAGGATCTTAATACTTTTGCCCGTTTGGTTCTCTACTTCTTGTTTATATTCTCTAAATTTCTCAAAAGCTTCTGATTTGTGTTTCATCAGGAACACATATCCGAATCTAGAGAGATCGTCAGTGAATGTAATGAAGTACGAAGAACCATCCCTGGCATGTGTAGACATGGGACCGCATACATCACTATGTATTACTCCCAAGAGTTCGGTAACTCTTTCTCCGTGTCCTGTAAACGGAGTTTTGGTGATCTCGCCTTTGAGACATGACTGGCAAGTGTCATAAGATGAAAATTCAAATGAATTTAAATATCCATCCTTATGCAACTCAGCAAGTCGTGTCACATTGATGTGACCCAGTCTACAATGCCACAAGAAAGATTCGTTCAGTTCAGAACTCTTCCTCTTATGTGTGTTTTGTAAATTGAGGACTGTATTTTGATTGAGAATGAATATGCCATTATACAACGAGCCTGATGCAACCAACTTTTGATCTAGGAATATGTTCATAACATTACCCTGTAATACAAAATTATATCCTTCTTTACTTAATAAAGAAACTGATATAATGTTGCACATCATGTTCGGTATATAATAGCATTCATTTAGAATCAGTGTATCACCACTTGGTAATACAAGGTGATATTCGCCAACTGCTTTTGCTGCAAAATTTGCCCCATTCCCAACTTGAACGGAATGATCACCTTTTCCCAGTTCTCTACCTTTTCGTAGCCCATGTAACTGTTTACATATGTGGGATCCTGATCCGGTATCTAATACCCAGGACGTAGGGTGAACTGAGAAACAGTTCTCAATAACTAACACACCTGTAGAAGATGCATCAATATGCATGTTCTTTTGGGCGGCTTGAGAATCCAGATATTCTCCTGTTTCCTGTTCAATCTTATAACACTTATAAGATAGAACGGGTTCAACGTTCCCCTGCACAGTATAACATGCGGGTTCGGTTAATACATCCATATTATTATCTTCATTAGGGCATGAAATGGTCGCTACCTGGAGAGAGAGAGAAGAAAACACTTTAGCGTATGCTCGTGCAAGATCAGATTGGTTATTATCTTATCTAATCAGGATGGCTCCCACTGCTTTTTATCAAATCTTCCTTCAAACCCTAAAAGGAAAGATTAGCCGGGATTAATTACACACTATAAGTTCGCCAATCTTTCAGCCAGGCCAGTGTCGATACTTTGAGGGAGGTCCCCCGTGCTTTCGCACAAACCTCGTTTTCCCAGAGGCGTAACCCCGTTGACACCTTTCTAGACACCTACTTGATCAGCTAATTGCAATGTGTAAAACTCTCCCAGGAGTAACTCTTACTCGCAGTGGGTATCGGGATCCAACTATCTCATAGAAGGTATGCAATCTCTTTGCAAATTTCAACACTTGAAATTCCCGATAATGCTTTTGCCCCTAGCGTCCTATGACCTTGACGGAGGCCAAACAACCCATAGTTCGCTAGTCAAGTTCAACCCGTCATTTCCTGATTGAATTAAACCCATCCGCACGACCCTTGACGGAGGCCAAACAACGCCGTACGAATACCCTAATCCAATCGCATCATATGCAAGCAGATAAGCACTAGTTAGCTACCGTACACTGCGCCTTGACGGAGGCCAAACTACCGCAGCACGAATACTAACTAGTACTTATCTGAAATGACGGAGGGGTACGCAGGTTTTTCATAAAAACCATGAGCGTAATGAACTTGATATCGTTGTAGAATCAAATGAAGTTTTGAAATGGAGTGATTTTGAGGCTTTTCTAGTTTTGCTAAAGGGGTCACTCCCGGTGAAGGGATCGTCGGCCCTTTTCTCGTCGAATGAGGTGCGGGATATATCATATATATCACTGTGCAAAGCAAAACTCAAAAGCAATCAAAAGAAAACCGAGTGTGTAGCATCTGCCAGTTATTGCTAAAGGAGACACTCCCGATGAAGGGATCTCGGTCCTTTCCTCATCGAATAAGGTGCAGGGCATATCATATATACCGCTATGCAAAGCAAGAACTGTAGCTACCTGTTTTATTTAAAATTTGATTCTACAACATCATTTGGTTTCTTTTCTTTCATTAATCACATTAATGAAGTCCCATCATTTAAGTACCTAAACATCACAGATAAATACGACGTACACTTGTGCCATCCGCATTCGCCTCGATGTCCCCTCGTGCACCGTTAGGTTAGGTAACTAACGACAGAGCAGGGCAGGGCTAGTGCGGGTGCAAAACATAAGTAACGTCTATATAATATATCATATATACTATATAAAGTATCCATCACAAAACATCACATGATCACATCACAGATATCGCAGCAGAAGAAACATATGAAACATTGGATATACTAGGACGTCCGTGTTTTCAATACGAGCCAGTATAAAACACGGATTCCACGGTTGTGATGAATAGCCAATCCCACACCCCTAGACCCCTACGAGAGCGGCAAGCAACCCTACCAATTCTTGGGTTAGGAGACCCGGACTCGACTCCTGGAGTTGGTCTCCCACTGGACCCCAGAACCCGGTTACTTGTGCTCCCCTCCTTGGGTCTATCCTAATGCGGAAAAGTAAATAATATACAAAAGGTGACAACTTCCGCAACCTGGAAGTGCCCCAAATAAAAGAATATTACATACAAGTTTTTACATGAATGAAAATGAAAAACACTCATCTCACATAAAAAAACCCCGGCTATTCGAACACGACAATCCAATATAACATATCCAGCAACACATAACATCACATGTTATCAACGTAAGTAAGTATGCATACCCCAATTGTCGTTGACGTATAGCAACGAAACCGGCGATATGAACATACTACACTTACGGTCACAGAAAAGAAAGTGAAAAAATACAACAGTTGGAATCTCCAACCTCTTTAGACATCACATGCCTAATCACTTGAAATACTTAGACATCACATGCCTAACAGTTATAAACCCCGCATTTTAGTCTTATTATCGAAAACTCTTTTCAATATCAAGTGAAACTAAACCGCTAGATTTATAACATTCATTCAGTTATCTCATAACTGTTTGTGAATTCCAATTATTGTATCACATTCCAGATAAACAGAAAATGTTAAATTTTTCGATCGAACAGTCGAATACCCAAGTTTTCCCGATACAGCTCAACACATGAAATAAGTCTAGCAACATTCAGTTCGTGCCTCAGTACCAACGGTCCAGCCGTAGAAGGGTCAAGCCAACGCCTCACATGTGGCACGCCGTACTGCCCCAAACCCGAAGGTTCAAAGGGCAGTTCAAGACGGTCACATAATCGAGTTAAGGTTTGTTGTCTTCTAGAGGGTCCATCGCGTTACTTGCACTACTTAGAACGTCGTTAAACTACGGAAAAATCCAACACTTGGAAATTACCCGACAGGGGAAAAATTGGGTATTTATATCCGGTCGAACTTTTTAACATATTCTAAAAATTATCCGGAAATACACAAAGACGAAATTTGATAATCCGATCGAAAACATCAAAGCTCTAAAACACCCCAGAAAATTCAACTCTTGAATAAATTTAAAAAATTCCCAGAAAATCCAACACCAGAAGATATCAGTTACTGTGCAAAAATTATATAATAATTTAATAAAGCTGCCGCGGAACCGCCGCCTAAGGTGGCTTAGGCGGCGGATCCGCCGCGCTTTAGACTGTTCATCAAGAAATTTTTGCACCGTAATTCATATATTTCCCTGCTGAATTTTTTAGCAATTTTTAATCTGGAAAAATCCCAGAATTTAGAAAAAGTCCAGAGAGCATCTTAAAGTTAGGTTTTCGGGTTCGATCGGGTTTCAAACATCGTCTAGACTTCGCCTAAGGCTCTAGCTAGGCTCTGATACCACCGTAGGGTTCCTAGGCACTCTAATGAAGTCTCACATGGCATCGATCATGCGAATTTCAATAATTATGGGTGCCGAGAAACCCTAATACGGATCGTCGGCTAGATTTCTAGGCGAAACGGTAAACTAGTTAACTACTTAACTAAAAGTTAGATGCTACAACCTTTGTAGATCCGGATATCCACTTCCTTAGCTCCACGTAGTCATCCTCTCGCTGTCCTTTTCGAATCCTAGACTCCTTTGTCGGCTTCATCGGGAAAACGAGCGGAATAGGTCGTCGGCTTCGTGTCAAAGACGATCTACGTCGAGGCATCACAAGTTCAAGCTCCGACTTCACAAAGTTGTGAAACTTGTGAAGAAAACACCCAAAACAACTTGGCAAGAGGTAGAGGGTGAAGAAATAGGAGGTGGGTTCACTTTAGAATTGGATTTCTCTCACTTTAGCTCAAGTTGCCATTGATGGCATCAAGCTTTTTTCTTGAAGAGGAAGATGAAGAAGAAGAAAGAATATGATAAGTGTTGAGATAAAATAAAAATAATTCAGTACTTATCATAATGTGAACCATAGTTAAGTGTAGAGAATTAACTAAGGTTAGAAGAATGGTTAGGGTTTAGTGTGAAGACAAAATGGTCACAAAGTCAAAGCTTCATGAAGCTTCAACAATGTTCAAGAATGAAAGCAACCATTTTGTATTTTTATCCCATTCTTTTTCCAAAAATGAATAAATAAAAGAATGGATAAATAAAAACCCTAATCACTTTCTTAACCAAAGTTTAATTCTATACACTTAACCAAATAAGCATGCATCATCAAACATGATACAAACATGTGCACAAAAGTATATCACATATACAATTTGCATATCAAGTGAGAAAATCCATATAAAGTGAACCAATACTAGTTAATGCAATGCAATATATCAAATATATAATTATACATTAAATCATTAAATCAACATTTGATTCAATGATCCGGTCATGTCGCACATAACCGACTAGAATCCAATGTATCGATTTATCGAATCAATGATTCGATAACTAGGTCATATCGAATATAACCAATCGAAACATATATCGCGAGAATGAAATGCGGTATCACATACACGCATCATTCTCGGTCCTGCACATATCTCATATGCGCTCCTATTTCGTTTCGCTTGAGCCAGGAAACCTCTGTGTAGGACTCTAAAGACTCGTCAATACGCCGGTAGCAGATGATGATCATATCAAGCACCCGCAAGCCGCAAGCGGTCTGCTAAACGTAACGGCCACCCGGGTATTGAGCGATCAGAAGATCGACGAGCTAGCCCGCTCACACTCCTGTGAATCCAACCAGTAACACTTACCGTACAGTCCGGTCTGTTCGTCTGATACGTCGTATATCAAGTTTATGGGTGGTAAACGTCAGACCCCAATAACCGATAAGTCGTGCCGATGTGAGGCTCATAACGGGTCGAGAAACTACTGGTAACACTTACCAGCAAATCTCTGATCAGCCCTGGCCAGGGACTTCCCTGTTACGGCCAATCGAGCACAGCACAACATCAACTCCCAATACCGGGAGAGACGAAACCCCTCCTATCGCTCATTGCCTTTATGTGACTCGGGACTGTACCCAAAGACCACCGTTTTGCACGCCCTCATGGACGTGGTAAGGTGGAGATCAAAGCACAGTGGGAATCACACAAGACTCTATGACGATCTCGGGTCTACAGACTAACCTGTACAAGTGTCACCAGAGAACTGCCATCTGACGTGAGGTATAATACCATCTGGCAGTTCTCGGCGAGTCCGTCCAGTGTACCCAGTCTCCACTGAGCACCCGTATACCATCTCTGATGTCAAACACCAATGGATATGGGATCATCCATTGCCCATCACATGGGTCGAGAAGCGTATACGCTAGTCTACACTGGTATATCGATGCCCCGTCTCGATACACCCACGACTAGGGACCTTGAAGGATGTACTTATGGACTACCATGTCCCCACTAGTATGATCCGCATCATAGTCCAGGTAGTCAAGTACACATCCTAAGGGCTTTACCAACATGTAACTATAAGACAGTATAAAGAGACTAGTGTACATGCTAAGATAAAGAGCAACCAGATAGCATACTATCATGTCGAGCAAGAAAGTCATCTCCATATATGTCCAAGCATCCAATATAATATACATCATCTGTACAATACTGGCCTCTAGGGCATACATACAACTAATACATTGACCAGGCATGGATTATGTTGAAACCTTTTTTAAGGATCTATGCTTAAGTCCATCCATATCCTACTTGCTATGGCTACATACCATGACTACGATATCTGGTGGTTGGATGTCATGACTGCTTTTCTAAATAATGTTTTGGAAGAGAGCGTCTATAAGTACACAGCCAGAGGGCCTCGTAGACAGTGAGAGCAGCGGAAACGTGTGCAAGATGTTTTATGTGATAAACCAGGCATCGCGGAGTTGGAACGTCTGTTTTGATGTGTTAGTCAAAGAGTTTGACATCATCAAAATGGTAGATGAACCTTGTATAAACAAAAGGGTAGTAGGGGGTATGGTGGTGATCCTCGTAGAGTACGTGGATGGCATACTCTTGATAAGAAAGGAGTTTCCTATGCTACGATCGGCCAATCTCCGCTTATCACAATGATTCTCCATATAGGATCAAAGTGATACCTCCTAAATCCAGGGTTTTGGATCTATGAGATAGATCTAATTGTATGTTAGGATACTTACTAGTTGTAGTAAGATGGTATTAGTTGATCCTGGGGAGAATCACTGGAAGTGTTCCAGGGTGATAAGGACGACTGAATGTCAGTCACAGGCATTGTCTTTACCATCTATGGAGGGACGGTATGTTGGAAGAGTTCCCAGCTAGATATCATGACATTCTAGACGATTAAAGGCAAGATACATCGCTACTTAAGATGCTACCAAAGAGGCAGTCTGGGTGTATATTAGTTCATGAGTTGAACTTAGTTCCTCCCATTGTGTGACAATGGAGTTGTGGCTTATGCTAAGGAACGTCCGTCCCATCAGTGATCCAGACATATTCTAAGGCAGTGTCACCTGATCATGGAGATGGTTGATCTCCAGGGGATCGAGGACAGGAGAGTAGACTCAGAGGACAATACGGCGGATCCACTCACAAAGGCCTTTTCCCAGAGAGGGACTTTTATGGGATGCTTGAGTATGAGATACTACAACCACTGCTATCAGATGGCTCTAGTGCAAGTGGGAGATTTTTAGTTATATATATGCCCAAGAGGCCATTGCTATACATAGGATGTATATTGTAGTGGATGCTTGGACATATATAGGGAGAACTTTCTTGCTCGACATGATAGTATTCTATCTGGTTGCTCTTTACCTTAACGTGTACACTGATTGTCTCTCTGTTACATGTTGGTAAAGCCCTTAGGATGTGTACTTGACTACCTGGACTATGATGCGTATCATACTAGTGGGGACATGGTAGTCCATAAGTACATCCTTCAAGGTCCTTAGTCGTGGGTGTATCGAGACGGGGCATCGATATACCAGAGTAGACTAGCGTATACCTTCTCGACCCATACAGATGGGCGATGGATGATCCCATATCCATTGGTGTTTGACATCAGAGATGATATACGGGTGCTCAGTGGAGACTGGGTACACTGGACGAACTCGCCGAGAACTCCCAGATGGTATTATACCTTACGTCAGATGGCAGTTCTCTGGTGACACTGGTACAGGTTAGTCTGTAGACCCGAGATCGTCATAGAGTCTTGTGTGATTCCCACTGTGCTTTGATTTCCACCTTACCACGTCCAAGAGGGCATGCAAAACAGTGGTTTTTGGGTACAGTCCCGAATCACATGGAGGCAATGAGCGACAGGAGGGGATTCGTCTCTCCCGGTATAGGGAGTTGATGTTGCGCTGTGTTCGATTGGCTATAACCGGAAATCCCTGGCCAGGGTTGCTGAGATTTACTGGTAAGTGTTACCTGTAGTTTCTCGAACTGTTATAGACCTCATATCGACACGACTTATCGAGCTATTGGGGTCTGACGTTTACCACCCCTAGGCGAGATATGCGACATATCAGACGACGAGACTGGAATGTACGGTAAATGTTACTGGTTGGATTCACAGGAGTGTGAGCGGGCTTGCTCGTCGATCTTCTGATCGCTCAATACCCAGGTGGCCGTTACATTTAGCAGACCGCTTGCGGCTTGTGGGTGTTTGATATGATCATCACCTGCTGTCGGCGTATTGACGAGTCTTTAGAGTCCTACACAGAGGTTTCCTGGCTCAAGCGAAACGAAATAGGAGCGCGTATGAGATATGTGAGGGACCGAGAATAATGCGTGTATGTGATACCGTATTCTATTCTCGCGATGAATGTATCGATCGGTTGTATGCGATATAACCTAGTTATCGAATCAAGGATTGATTCGGTAAGCCGATACATTAGATATTAGTCGGTCATATGCGATATGATCGGATCGTTAAATCATGTGTTAATTTAATGATTTAATTCATAATTATATATTTGATATATTACTTTGCATTAACTAGTATTGGTTCACTTAAGATGGATTATCTCACTTGAATGTGCACATTGTATATATGATATATGTTTGTGCACTAGTTTGTATCATGTTTGATGATACATGCAAACTTGGGTTTGTCTTGATTAAACCATGTTTAAGTAAATGGTTAGGTTTTTATTTATTTATTTATTTATTCTTTCGGAAAGATAAATGAAATGGTGGCTTTTTTTGTTCTTTTGTTGAAACTTCATGAAGGTTTGAAAGCTTGACCATTTTGTTTCTTTCCTTAACCCTAACCATTTACTTAACCCTAGTTTATTCTCTACATGTGTTTAGCTAACCCATGGTTGCAAGATGATAGATATCACTTCTTTTTCCTTTTTGAAATGGATTATTATTTTTCTTCTTCTTCATTTTCTTCATGAAGAGAAAAAGAAAAACCTTTGCTTAAAATTTCTAAGAGATGATTCCAAGTGAGAAATCCAAATCAAAAGTGAACCCACTTCCTATTTATTCATCCTCTACCACTTGCCATGTAGTATAGGGTGTTTTCTTCACAAGTTTCATGACTTGGTGAAGGTGGAGCTTGATCTTGAGTTGCCTCGACGTAGATCATCTTCGGCATCGAAGTCGACGACCTAGCCCAATCATTTCTCCGACGAAACCACCGCGAGAGTCTAGGATCCGATGATCGCAACGAAAGGACATCGTCACGGAGCTATGGAGGTGGAGGACCGAATCTACAAAGGTTGTATTTCCGTTCACTTAGTGTAAATGTGATTTACTTTCATTTTGTTTCGCCTAAACTCTAGTTAACGATTGCATTAGGGTTTCTCGGCACCGGAAAAATTTGAATTTCGCATGGTTGATGCCTTGTGAGACCTCTTGAGTGTACATAGGAACCCCACACGAATCCAATCAGAAACACTTACCGCACAGTCCGGTCTGTTCGTCTGATATGTCGCATATCTCGCCTAGGGGTGGTAAACGTCAGACCCCAATAGCTTTATAAGTCATGCCGATGTAAGGTCCATAACGTTCGTGAAACTACTGATAACACATAGCAGTAAATCACAGTAACCCTGACCAGGGATTTCCAGTTATGGCCAGTCGAGCATAGCGCAACATCAACCCCCAATACCGGGAGAGATGAATCCCCTCCTATCGCTCATTGTCTCCATGTGACTCGGGACTGTACCCAAAAACCACCTGTTTGCATGACTCGGTAGAGCCGTGGTAGGGTGGAAATCAAAGCACGGTGGGAGACACACAAGACTCTATGACGATCTCAGGTCAACAGACTAAGTTGTAGCAGTGTCACCAGAGAACTGCCATCTAACGTGAGGTATAATACCATCTGGGAGTTCTCGGCCAGTCCGTTCAGTGTATCCAGTTTCCACTAAGCACCCGCATACCATCTCTGATGTCAAACACCAATGGATATGGGATCATTCATCGCCCATCACATGGGTCAAGAAGACATAAGCTAGTCTACTCTGGAATATCGATGCCCCGTCTCGATATTCCCACGACTAGGAACATTAAAGGATGTACTCATGGACTACCCAAGCCCCACTAGTATGATCTGCATCACAGTCCTGGAAGTCGAGTACACATCCTAAGGGCTTTATCAACATGTAACAGAGAGACAGTAAGTATATATGTTAAGATAAAGAGCAACCAGATAACGTACTATCTTGTCGAGCAAGAAAGTCCTCCCTATATATGTCCCAGCATCCACTACAATATACATCTCATGTACAGTAATGGCCTCTAGGGCATACATATAACTAACAGAAATAAGAAAGACATCAAAACCACAAGTAGCGGAATACCCCTCGCACTAAGTCTCGCTACCACAATCTCATTAAGTCTCATTACTTATACAAATACTAGTTTGATTGATGGAGTTGACTAGATACAATATGAATAATAAGTAAAAGAAGGGTACGATCCAACATGTACCACCTACCAAAGCAAAACACCCGAATGCATCTGTGTGCCAGTGATGCCGCTACGGATCCATGCGATCAACCTGTAAGAACTGTGGCACAACGGGGGGTGAGTTGCCAACTCGTGAATAGAAAACATCAACAAGTAGAAATCGAATAAACAACTAATCCTAGGTCAACTATATCATGAAGGTAATACTATGATATCTAGGGTGACCGTATCTGTATATATACTAACACTATAAAAGAATGTCTATCAGCATGTGGATATCATCCAACAATATAATCAATGTATGTATGCATGTGGATATCGTCCACGTGTCAACCAATGACACAACAACATCATGCATGTAAATATTATAAAAGCGTAGGCATGAAAATATGAGGGTATAAATCAGCGTGTGTACCTCGCGACACATGAAATCATGGAACCTGAGTGTCCCGCATCGACACTCAAAATATCATGAAACCCGTGCCCAGCATCGGCACATAAATCTTCATATCTCTCGGGCTCCTTCAGTCCGGATTGGCCAATGGGCTACGTCAATCCGGATCGGCCCATTTCATCTCTCGACTCCGGTCGGTATCCTCCGGATAGCCGCCAGATCAAACCAATCACTGGTAGGTAATGCCCACCCTGCCAGGCTCATCGTCTACTCCACGAAAAACATTTCCCACCCCAGGGAACCATACCGGGTTCACCAAGTACCCGCAGACGGTTCCTCCACTCCTCAAATCGGGTCTCGAAAACAAATCTCAGAACCGAGAAAACTAATGGTGGACATCTCGAAATATCATATCAAGAGAAACCGGGTTTTTTAAACAGTACATACTTTCTTTTAAAAAGACCACGGTTCTCAAATCCAGAAATCTCATGAAAACAGCATGTCTCAATGCGTATAATCGTAAAGCATGATGTATGCAACATAAAACAGAAATGTAAGCATATCCGTATATTATGCAACCTGTAACTGTAATATGCACATATCAAGGGAAAACCGCTCTTTAAAATGAATGCAGTTTTAAAATATATCCTGCGGTTCCCAAATTCTCCAAAGTCTAATGCAACATCGTATAAAGTTGCATATGCAACTATAGCAAGTAAATTATGCAATGAGTCATATCATGATGCAGCAATCCTACTGTGTAGTGACATGGCAATTATCAATGATGAAGTGTGTGAGCCGGCAAATCTGTGTACGTGTAACATACGCATCATCGATAATGGTCTAAGTGTACTAGCACAGGAATATGAAATGCAATGAGAATAACATGAATGCAGCATAAGGTAAATCATCAGCTAAAGGCTATAAGGTATACGTATCTAAAATGATCGAGTCGGTGAATCTATCAATCGGCATCCAGCCTCACAACATCACGTACGGTATAATCCATCGTACAACATCCTCTAGTCAAAGGTATGGATCAATCATCAGGTCAAACTCATCATATATGGAAAATCATCGTACGGCGGCAATAAACCATTAGGGATCCTATCAACCTATACGAAAATGAGGGTACGGACCTAACGTCTCGTACAACATATCAATCAAGATTCACAACATTATATAAATTTATATACCTATATCCCAGGCCACATCCATAACAATCTCATATCTGGGGACTGGCAAGGTATCAATCATCTTAATCGACTCACATCCATATACCAACATATCATCAAATCATCATAACACATCGTATATTCTTTTCATCGCATTTATATCCTACATCAAGTCCATTTTACAAATACATTCTACCTTTACTATAAGCATACGTATTTAATCTAACATACACACCCGAACCATACAATCAGTTTTTCAAAGATGCGAATCGTAGTTTTGAAAGTAGGGACTACGGTGTTTTTAAGGAAAAGCTATCGTTTGAAAATACGTAACGTCCCTCAAGGTATCTGTTTAAAAGATTCATACGATTCTTCAGTTTGGAAATAGGTATGATTCGAATGACACATTTACGTCGTCTATCTAGTCTTATAATATCCAATACAGCAATATCATCGAACATCATCCTCAAATCTCGTCATCACGTATTAATCATATCATATCACATCTAACTATCCTTTTAGCTATATCCCTAGTTCCCTTATCTAGGTCTCTACGATTGTATCCTATAGATCGGTTTCCATCAAATTGCGGGGGTGCTATACGCCATCCACCGACTTCCTCCGTAGATATAGATCTACTGACCTTGATCCTTACTTGCCGAAGTCGATGACGCCATGCTACGTTGGCTCGGAATCCACGCGAAGGTACACACAATCAATACAATCGTAATCGCTATTAAAATCAAATCCGGAAAATCGATACGGCACACGGTACGCTCATAGGTTAGAACCTATGGCCTACGCGTGCACAAACAATCAAACAACCCTTGTTGTTGATGTACAAACATCCAACAACCAAATACAAATCCGAACATCAAAACCAAGCATTCGAAATACGGAAAACATATCCAAAAATCACACCAATATGCTCCCAGATTTTGACTCAGGTCAAATGGGCATAAACAACCAGTATTATGGGGTAGTACAAGGAGTGTGTGAGCTACTGTAAAAATCCCAGCACCAGACACTGACACATGGCCGGCCACATATCTCATATTTCCGGTGAGCTCGGTCCATAGGGGCTGTTTGGGTTCGCCTTTCTACAGTGGGTTCCTAGTGGTTTAATTAGGCCTCTGGACCTGTTTGTTTTTCTCAGAATTACCCCGGGTCATCCCAGATTCCATGTAGGCTCACACATTAACACAAAACCGACACGGGTGAATTTCTTAAATCCGTATTCTCTATTCTAGTTCTAGAAATCAATCTCTAGGGTCTTGTACACCCTCACTACTGATCCCAAGACCATAAGTCACCCAAACCCTCTCTAGAATTTTCTAACTTCACAAATCCCCACTAAACCAATTCTAAACTATAACTAGAATATAAAGAAACTTAAAACTAACTAAATGGTAGAAATTATACCTCATTAATGTGTTAGTGTATATGCCCTAGAGGCCATTACTGTATCATACTAGTTTGTATATTACTTAATAGAAGCTTGGGATATTCACCTTGTATAGACAGTCTTGCTCAAAATAGTAGTATGCTACTTGGTTTGTTTCTACTTTAATGTGTACATGTGTTTATTTTTGTATATCACCTATACACATTAGTGAAGCTCTTAGGATCTTCGCTTGATTACCAGCGTTGTGATGGCAATCACACTCGTGGGGGCTGGGTAATCCACAAGAACATCTTTATGCAGGTCCCTAGTCATAGGACTATCGAGACAGGGCATCGATACTTCGGAGTAGACTAGCATATGCGCTTCTCATCCCAGCAGGGGAGACGGTCTGTCCCACAGCCATCAGTACGTCGTACTTGAGATAGTATGCTCGTTAGGTTACGAGTACACTGGACAGGACTCGTCGGGAACTGTTGGTTGGTACTATACCTATCGTCAGTTATCAGTTCCCAGGTGACAAGAGTACAGCTTAGTCAGCTGACTTGACACTGTCACTTCGCCTCGAGTGTGTTCCCACTGTACTTAGATTACTACCCTACCACGGCTCAAAGGAGTCATGCAAACAGGTAGTAGTTGGGTGCAGTCCCGAAGCACTTGGAGGCAGTGACGGTTAGACAGGATTCGTCTCTCCCGGTATTGGGGGTAGATATCGCGCTGTGTCTAGGAGAGCCATTACACAAAGTCCCTGGCCAGGGCAAGCGAGATATACTGGTAGGTTTCCAGTGTTATCTCAGGGTGTTCTGGGCTACACTCCGACACAACTTGTACCGCTATTAGGGGACTGACCTTTACTTCCCCCCTAGGCCCACCATGCGATATTCTCAGACGAACAGAACGGACTGTACGCAGATTGTCATATTCAGGCTCAGTAGGAGTTCAGATGGGTTTCACCTCGTCAGTTTTCTTATCGGCGTCCACCTGGGGGCCGTTACGCACAGCTAGTGCCGCTTGCGGTCTGTGGTTAAACCCACTGCCACTTTAGTGTCGAGTCTTTAGAGTCCCGCACAGAAAGCTAATCGCCTTTAGGCAAAAGAGTAGAGGTCGCATGGTTTTGCGACAGGGTTCGGTCACATCCGTGCACTTGTGCACGTTTAGTGTCCGGGCAGTTATCACTAGCGGGCTTTGGTTTAAGCCAGATCCTAGTGTACGTTTTGGGATTGGTTTTATCTCTTTTGTATTCGTGTTCCTCGGAACGCGGATGCGGGTGTGTATGCACAGTTGACAGAAACGGAGGCAGAGGATTCTCATTAGGGTTGTTGACTATTGACTTTTGCTAAACCATAATGAGAATAAGAAATATGATTAATGATAATATTAATTAAGTATTATTGTGCCATGGTTGGGTTGAAGGGTTGACTTTGTTGACCGGTTGACTAGGTTGGACTAGTTGACCATCATCATGACAATGGCTATCATTTCTTGGCATTGACCTTGGCTTGCTTGTTGGTTCACAAATTGCATTTAATGCAAGAAATTATATTGCCATTTGATATGATAAAAACCATCACATAATGCTCAATTATTATTACTTGTTATCATGATTTTGGATTATGAGAGCTTGGATGGCAAAAGTCTTCTTTATTCTTTCATTTCCTTTCTCTCTCATGCTTGAGCTCTCCCTCTTCCTTTTGCTCTCTCTCTAGTTCATGGTTCACTTGTCTCATGTGTTCAGAAGCAAGAACCATAGAGATAAAACCCAACACACTCCTCTACTCATCCTAGTTTATAATGTCTAGCAAGCCAAGTGTTCTAGTTTCTTCTAGTTTGAAGTGAAGCCAAAGGTAGAAGCTTTCGGGTGGATCCATCTTCGGCGTGAGGAGACGACGAGGTGAGGCCGATCCGACCACCGCAAGGAGTTGAAGACGAAGGAGTTCAAGTTAAGGTATAACACCTAACCGAGTAGGTAAAACTCTTGTTAGGATTGTTAGATAGTTGTTTAACAAAGATCCGTATTTTGAGTCCATGTTACCACCAAAAGAAAAATCGTTTTTCATCATTTTCGCAAGCCCGTAAGTACCGGGAAAGGTAACGTGGACTTACAGTGGTATCAGAGCCTAGTTAAACACTATCTAACATGTTAGCAAAGTAACTAGAAGTTCGATTGGAGAAAAAGTCATGAAACGAACCCGAAAAATCAAGTTTCTGCCGATTCTGTTTTCTGTTCAAAAATTAATAAATCTTACACTAAAAATCGGCTCAGGCTTTTTATAAGACACCCAAGAAAATTGGTCCACCGACCCGGTCAAAGCGCCGCGGAAACGCGGCCGGAGCATGCTCCCGCCGCGGATCCACGACCGAGTTGACTCGGCCTTGGCACAATTTTCATGCAGTGTGTTTCTGGGGTTGTTTTGGGATTTTTACAATATGTTTTTTCTGTCCAGATTTTCCAGAAGGCAAAATTTGTTTTTGGGGCCTAAAAATCCGTATTTTGATCGAACTTCTAAAGACTTAAGCTGATGGGTATATATCTGTGATGTGATATATGTATTGAACGTCTGCTAATCGCTATACGTCGATTAGTGGGGGTTATACATATCTGTAATCTGTAATGTTGATGGTATGTATATATGAATTCATTGGATTGTCGCAGATGAATAGCTGGGGGGTTGTGAGATGAGAGTTTTCTTTTTCTTTCAATTCATGTAATTTGTATTTGATGTAATATTATTTATATGGCCGTATAATCGGGATGGGGTTGTAGCCGTCATTGTATAATTTCTTTTACTGTTTTTGCTCCTAGGATACACCCAAGGTGGGGTGCACAAACTACCGGGTATCTCGAAGTGCCGAGTGGCCTACTCACGGTGTTGAGGGAGGTTGCTTCGCTTCGGGTACTTGGCGGGTAGTTTGCCGCACCCGTAGGGGTCTAGGGTGGGGTCTTGGCTATTCATCGCTACCGTGTAATCCGCTCTTCGTTACAGGCTTGTACGGATTGCGGATTCCTAGTATATCCAATGTGTTCATCTGTGATCTGGAATGGCTATCATTGCATGTGACAAATGTGTATATGTATATATGATATCTATTTAGGCGTTGCTTATGTTTTGCATCCGCGCTTGTCCAGCCCCCGCTCTGTCGTTAGTTAAGTAACCTAACGGGTAATAACGGGGCCCCGTGGCGAATGCGGATGGCATAAGCGTACGTCATATTTTCGTTGTTTTCTGCAATGGTAGGATTAAATGATGGGACGCATTAAATTAATGCAAGAAAATAAACCAAAGTTGAGTCATTGGAACACTTTCAAAACCACTCGGTTTCTTTTCAAAAACAACTTTTAAACTCGAAGCTTAAGCCACTCCTTTTAAAAGCTATCTTGTTCCATCGATTATATCAAGTTCACTACGTTCACGGTTTCGCCAAAACCATTCGTAGCCCTTCGTCGTTTCACATGGATAGTCAATAGTATTCAAGCTATATTTGTTGACCAAAGTCAAGGCATAGTGATTGGTAGCTATTGGGTGTTCATGCGCAGCATAGATAGATGTGTTGGTTTGGGACAGTCGTACTGCCTTGTTGGCCAAAGTCAAGGGTAGGTACGGGTGGGTTCAAATTAACCTGGAGAATGACGGGTGGAACTTGACATGTGACTTACGATTTGTTGGCCAAAGTCAAGGTCATAAGAGCATGGGGCAAAAATCCACATCGGGAGTTTCAAAAGAACTGAAACTTGCTAGCGCTGCATACCATTTGGAGTGTGATGATTCTGGTAGGATTCCTTCAGTTTTGTCACGCAATGATATTTGGATCCCGATCCTACTGTGAGTATATGCTACTCCTCGGGAAATTTCTCACTTAACGATCAATGCTATAAACCAAGTAGGTGTCTAGAAAGGTGTTAGCGGGGCTACGCCCATAGGGAAAAGAGGTTATTTAATTAAGGAACTTCGTGAAAGTGTTGGAAAACCTCCCTCGAAGTACTGACACTAGCCTGGCTGAACGGTTAAGCAAGTATTGTATGGTGAGATTGATCCTGACTAATTCTTCCTTTTTTGGTTTGAGGAGGGATTCGAGAGACAGTGGGAGCCATCCTGTTTAGACAAATTAAAAACCACTCTAAACTAGCAAGAGCATCATGCTAAAGTGTTTCTTCTCTCTCTCCTAATTGCAGTGACCAAACATCATAACTGGACTTAATTTACTACTAGATAAAAACATACTGACAGGGCCAAACTACAAAGATTGGCTCAGGAATGTCAAAATGGCAATCACTTATGACAAGTTAGGGTATCTCCTTACCACCAAAGCTCCCCCTGTCCCAGGTCCCAAAACCAGCGTCGCGGATAAGGAAATCCGTAAGACCTGGGAAATCAACTGCGCGAAGGCCAAGTGCCTCGTGCTTGCCTATATGGAAAATGAACATCATAGGAGGCACGAGAATATGGACCTTGAATCCATATTTCTCCATACAAAAGAACCGTATGGAGAGCAATCCCGTATCGCCAGATACGAAGTCTCGAAAAAGTTGTTTTTGGCGAGATTGGCCGTCAGATCATCGGTAGCGGAACACGTGCTTAAGATGATTGGCTTCATTGAGGAGCTCGCGGACCTTGGGACCACGTTAGAGAACGAGCTCTACACGGACTTGATTCTCCAGTCCCTTCCTTCCACTTACGCCCAGTTTATCCTGAACTTCAACTTACAAGAAAAAGAAGTTGAACTTTCAGAACTCCTCAACATGCTGAGGAGTGCAGAGGGCACCATACAGAAAGGTAGGGAAACATCCACTTTGTTTGTAGGAGGATCTTCCTCTTCTAGGTCCAAGGAGAAAGCCATGGGAAAGAAGAAGAAAGCCCCCGTTAAACCAAGGGGCGGTGTTAGTAAAGTGGATACGATGGGAAAGACAAAGGCAACAAAGGTAGCGGGAAAGCTTGTGGGAAAAGAAGAATGCTTTTACTGTCACAAGTGTGGACACTGGAAAAAGGATTGCAGGGCTTGGAAGGCCAGAACCCAGGATCTGAAGCAAGTTGCGGCTTCAGCTTCAGGTGTGTATGTTATTGAAAATTGTCATTCAATAAACTCTACATCCTGGGTATTGGATACCGGATCAGGATCTCATATCTGTAATTCTTTACAGGCACTGCGAAGGCGTAGGGTTTTGAAGGCAGGTGATATGACCCTCAGAGTTGCAAACGGAGTTGGCATGGATGCTGAGTCCGTGGGGGACTATCACCTGGGGTTGTCAGTTGGACACGTTTTGGTTTTGCGTGATTGTTATTTTATACCCAATGCAACCTGTAATATCATATCTGTATCTTTATTATCTAAAGAAGGTTATGAATTTGCATTTGCAAGTAATGTTGTGAACATTCACCTTAATCTAGTTTTGATTGGGTCAGGTACATTAAGCAATGGTATATACGTTTTAAACCAACCACAGATTTTCAATGTCCAGAATACACACAAAAGAAAGTCTCCGGAAACAAATCAGACTTTCTTATGGCATTGTAGACTAGGTCACATCAATGAGAGAAGGTTGACGAAGTTACATACAGAAGGATATTTGGATCCGTTCGAATATCAATCATATGCAACTTGTCAATCCTGTCTCAAAGGAAAGATGACAAAGAATCCGTTCACTGGACACGGAGTAAGAGCGAGCGAGCTCTTAGGACTCATACACAGCGACGTGTGCGGTCCAATGTCTACGCATGCAAGAAGTGGTTATTCTTACTTCATTACTTTTACGGATGACTTTTCAAGGTACGGATATGTCTTCTTAATGAAGCATATATCCGAAGCCTTTGGAAAATTCCAGGAATATAAGAATGAAGTAGAAAAACAAACAGGCAAAAGTATCAAGACACTGAGATCTGATCAAGGTGGTGAATACTAAAGTGCCGAGTTCCTGGATTACTTAAAAGAGAATGGAATTCTCTCTCAGCTTACTCCTTCGTACACTCCGCAACATAACGGTGTATCGGAGAGATGGAACCAAACCCTATTGGATATGGTATGGTCCATGATGAGTAACGCTGAGTTACCGCGATCATTCTGAGGATATGCACTAGAATCAGCTGCATACCTTTTGAACCGAGTTCCAACTAAGACTGTGCCTACCACACCGTATCAGATGTGGTGTGGGAAGAAACCCTATCTTAAGCACATTAAGACATGGGGATGTCCAGTTTTTGTCAAAAAGCAGCATGCGGATAAACTCGAGGCACGCTCAGTACAGTGCAAGTTTGTGGGATATCCAATGAACTCCAAGGGATATTTCTTCTATTGCGAAGAGGAAAAAAATGTTTTTGTTCCTCGTCATGCCCACTTCTTAGAAACTGAGTTTTTGGAAAATCAGATAAGTGGGAGCGCAATAGAACTGGAAAAAATTCCAGAACCACGAGCAATTACTGAAAGCATAGTAGAACCAGAGGGTTCGAAAGATCAGGACATTCCTGCGCCGCTCCGTAGGAGTAGTAGGCAGTCTCATACGCCCGAGAGATACTACGATTTTCTCATAGACGGGGATAGAGAGGATTGCATCATTGATAGTGATGAGCCGACTAGATTCCAGCAGGCCATTCAGAGCGTTGACTCGGTAAAATGGCTGGATGCAATGCGGACCGAAATGGAGTCCATGTACACCAACAAAGTATGGACATTGGATGTTGCTCCAGATGGGGTAAAACCCGTAGGATGCAAGTGGATCTTCAAAAGAAAGATTGGTGTAGATGGACAGGTTGAGGCCTATAAAGCTAGACTTGTTGCAAAGGGTTTTCTTCAAAGACCTGGTTTGGACTATGACGAAACCTTTTCTCCAGTGGCTATGCTGAAATCCATTCGGATCCTTCTTGCCATTGCTGCCTTCCACGATTATGAGATTTGGAAGATGGACGTAAAGACCGCTTTTCTGAATGGAAATTTAGAGGAGTGTGCCTATATAGACCAGCCAGAGGGTTTCATTCAGAGTGGGAGCAGCGGAAAGGTGTGCAAGTTGCTTAAGTTCATCTATGGACTAAAGCAGGCATCGCGGAGTTGGAACATCTGTTTTGATGAGACGGTCAAAGAATTTGGCTTTATCAAAAATCCAGATGAACCATGCATCTATAGTAGATTTGAAGCAAGAACTGTCGTATTCCTCGTATTGTACGTGGATGACATTCTTTTGATAGAAAATGACAGTCCTATGCTACAATCTGTCAAGGGATTCTTGTCACACAGGTTCTCCATGAAAGACCTGGGTGATGCCTCTTACATTCTGGGGATCCGGATCTATCGTGACAGATCCAAGAGGATATTAAGACTTTCACAGTCCAGGTACATCGACACCATACTGAAAAGATTTAGTATGGAAGATTCCAAGTGCGGTAATCTACCGGCTTGTCACGGGATCACACTCTCCAAAAAGATGTCTCCTGTCACGAACCGAAAGAGCACGTGACTGGCCCTTGAACCATATGAAGTCTATAGGACTCCATCTGATCCAAGTAAGCCAAAAGCCCAGAAATCTTAAACCATTTTACGAGTAAGTAAAGAAGACTGGTTTAAAATAAGTGAAGGAAAACAGAAGTCAAGGTTTTTAAATAACTAAGCCGAATATGCATTTTTAAAATATAAAGTCTTTTCTAAAAATTTCGGCAGAGTTTCTTTTGTAAATACTGGCCCCGAGCGGGGTACAACAAGGACAATATATATATACAATGATAAAAGGCATCCCCAAGCGGGAGCTAGCTCTTCGTCAATCGACGGTCACAACCACACAAGCAAAATGATATACAACGCCGAATGGCGAGGGTCAAACCAAAAGAAACTCAATAAGCATGAAAACTGCAATACTACTAAGCGCGACTCTAAGGTCGAATAATACATAACTAATGTCTAAGTCTGAAACAATATACAAGTTTTGGTTGATGGAAATTCTAGATACAATGAATAATACAAGTACAATGGTGATTCTTGATGCAAAAGAATCCACCTACCAAATGCAATTCACCCGCAAGGAAGCAGTGTGCCAGAAATGCCGCAATGGAACCTGTACGGCAAAACCTGCAAGAACTGTGGCACAACGGGGGTGAGTTGCCAACTCGTGAATAGAAATATCTACAAGCAGAAACTGAATGCAAGATATAATCCTAGGTCAATACGATCAGTATAATATAACCCACAAGAGTACGTCTGAAGCATGGTAAGATGGCAATGTAACGTCTAACGTGTATGTAGTGCCAAGTACTCAGGTAATAACATGTCATCAGTATAAGGTATGTCTGCATGAAGTAAATATGCAAATCAATACACATATATTAGCGTCCCATACCACTAATATTAGTGTAAGGGTATATATAACAGCGCCCTCATACCCTGTTATATATACAAATGAAGTATGATCAATGTAAATCCAGTCTGTATGTGATCAAGTCTTTATAAACGTGGAACCCGTCCACCCAATGACAATAAACGTGGAACCCTTCCACCCGTCAACCAATGACAATAAACGCCAAGCATGCAAATATGAGGATATAATAAAAATCATGGAAATCGTCATGAAACTCGTGGCTAGCATCGACACGTAAATCCTCATCTATCGGGCTCCGTCAGTCCGGATCAGCCCACGGGCTATGTCTGCGGAATCGGACCTCGGCCCCGGCAGTACGCCCATATCCATCTATCGACTCTAGTCGGTATCCTCTGGATAACCGCCAGGTCCAACCAATCACCGGTAGGTAGTGGTCCCTCTGCTAAGCTCACCGTCTACTACACAGCGAAACCATTCTTGCTCCGAGATACCATACCGGGTCCACCATGTACCCGCAATCGGCCTCATCCGCCTCCTCGAATCGGGTTTCACATGTCGCTCTCAGCACCGAGAAAACACATGGTGAACGCACTGAAATATCATATCAAGGGTAACTGGGTTTTTTAAACAATTATACATTCTCTTTTGAAATACCCACGGTTCCCAAATCCAGAAATATCATGGAAACAACATATCTCAATGCGTATAATCAAAACATAATGTATGGGACATGTAAAGAAAGGTAAGCATATCAGAAGTCATGCAACATGGAATAGTAATGTGCACATGTCGAAGGAAATCGATATTTTAAAACGAATCAGTTTTGGAAGAGCATCATGCGGTTCCCAAATCTCTAATCAATTCAGAATCATCTATGTTTGTGTACAAGTATAAGTGTACAATATGCCATGCAAGAATCATATCATGAATACAACAGTACTACAGTGTAGTGGCATGGCAATTATCGATGATGATGTGTGTGAGCCGGCAAATAGTGTACGTGGAACATACGCATCATCGATAATGGTGCTGGTGTTCTAACAGCATGATACTAATATAGCAATAAACATATGCAAGCAATGCGAATAGAATGAATATGCGGAAATCAAATAATCAACACCACAGTGAAGAATCTACTATGCAAACTACAGATCTAAGTATCAAGTCAATCGGGAGAGGTATGGAAACCACCTAAATCTGAGTCGATATGTATATAGATATAATAGTCGGTGATCCCGCCTCAATAATATCGTGAACGATACAGTATATCGTAAGACATCCTCGAGTCATGAGTGCGGATCTATCATCAATATAGGCTCGTACGGTAAATCGTTGTACGGCATCCCAATAGCTGGGTACGGGTCAATATCACAATCCTTTCATCAGATATCAGGTATCATTATCATCGTATCACATAATCTGTGGTACTGATCTAAGTCTAGTACAACTGATACCATCAATATACTGCGTGTGCAAGCATACGTCCCAAGGCCCGTTAGAGATCACGTATCGTATCCCAAATACGAATCACATCAAATCACCGATCTCACGGCACAATGCCCAACATCATCGACTCATCTCCAATGTCATCCAATATCATCAACACAGTGCAAGAATAATGAATATGCAAGGGTGTGCGTGTAGGTGTAAATCTATTCTAGGGTTCGCGACAATTAACTACACTAGTCACTTCTAACCCTAGACTATCCATAGTACACCTAACTATCACATATAATAACAACTACGGACTGCGGGGGTGCTATACGCCATCCACCCGACTTCTCCCTGTAGATATATCTACTCACCTTGCGTCTTCATTGTCGACGTCACCACGCATTTGCTTGTCGTCCCGAAGTCTTCATTGGTACCTACATATCAAAGTATCGTATATGCGCATTAAAACCAAATCAAATCTAAAACGGTACATGAAACCCAAAACGATACAATAAGGGGCCTATAAGTTAGAACCTATGGCACGCCTTCAAAACCATCAATAAATCCTCTATATCGTCGTATAAACACCAAATAGTCGAGGTAAAGCACAAGACACAAATTCAGAATTAAAAATACGGAATACGGAAACACGAATCCATAACAGCAACTTAGGAAATATGTTCCGGATTTCACCATAGGTCAAATTAGACAAATCTATATATACCAGGGGTCTAATCTATACATGTAGGGGCTACAGAACCAAAACGAGAAAGTTTGGTACAGGTATGGCAGCAAATTGCGGCCAATCGGAATAAATCTGCGGCCGGCTTGAGGAGTTAGGGGTTGGGGTCTTGGTGGTAGCTTCCTGGGTGCCTGCACATGTCACTGCCCAATCAATTTTAATTTAGGAGGTCTCAGGTGATAGCAGATTCAATAAAACCTTCACAGATTCTACAATTTCTCCGATATCGGTTTCTAAATCCGTATTTCGGGCTTCAATTCAAAGGTTAGGGTCTTAATTCATACACTAGGGTGTTGGTGTAGCCTCTACTGAACTTAGTTTCACAATACAACACAAAATTCTTCACAACCCTAACTAGGTTTTCCTCAAGTCACCAAAATCACACAATATCGGTTCAATCATAACATGGGGGTATAAGTAATGCTAAAACTAAGTTAATGATCCAGAAAATACCTCATTTGGCAACTCAAGAATTTTCTTGAGTTGCCTCTAGTGGCCAAAATCCTTGCTTCTTTAGTCCAATGTGTAGATCTAGAGATTGTGCACACATTTAATGAAATGGAGATTGGGTTTTGGGGTTGTTTTAGAGATGTTTTGAGGAGTTGAAGATGGGAGAGTGGTGAGGGAGGAGGAGCAGCAGGAGGAGAGGAAGAGGGAGAGAGGAAATGAAAGGAAAATGAAGAGATGGCTAGGTCAAAGTGAAACCATACCTCTCTCTCTCTCTCTCTCACCTACTACTAATTTCTTTATTCTAAACCCCTTTTCTTTTCTTTTTCCTTAAAACCCTTCTCACTCAAATAGTAACCCCAAAACAAACCATGGCAAGAAAATGCACAAGTGTGAAAAAGTGATATGTGCATATTTTGCAAAAAAATGCTAAAAACCGATTAGCGATTTTTAATCGCGATTAGCACTAAATTAGCATATAACTAATCAATTAAACTTAGAAATGGCATAATTCTCTAATTTACCCTATTTTAGAATTTTCCATAATTTTTTCTAAAATATTTCCCATTTATTTGTATTTAATAATACCTAAATATTAAAATATTCAATAAAATAATATTAAATTTTAAAAATTCCCAAAAATAATATTTTTATTATTTCGAAATATTACAATCTACCCCCTTTAAATAAATTCGGTCCCCGAATTTAAATTTAAACCCCCAATACTAAAATATTTCAGCAAAATCCAATTTGTCGGGGCTCCGAAAACATCAATACATAGCGAATATCATCAAAGTGTACTGCTCTCTAAGAAATCAATCCCCAAAAGTGTATATAAGAACATCCGGTGCGTCTGGTGTGCACGGAATCAAAATCCATATATGTGTCAAACAGGTGTACAAACAACATCTAGGTGCAACTGGTATGCACGAAACATCTGTCGTAGGCAACGTGTGTGTCTAACAGTAAAATCAGGTGCATGTGATATGCACGAAGAATCCTGATTTAGTGCATCTGGCATGCACCAAAATCGTATATCAAAACACTAAAGGTGCATGAAAACTATGCTGGAAGTGTAAATCAAATCACTGCATAAGATAGGCGTGAAATCACAATCAATAGCTCAAATGTAATAACTTATGCGCAAAATATAAATATCCAGTGGGTGCATGAAACAATATCAGGAAACTCAGTCATCAAAACTAAATCTTGCAATAGAACGTCCAAAATACCAAAATTCCAAGATGACGGATACGTGATAATCGAATCACAAAATCAAAAATCATAAATACCGTCGTCGGTAGTTCCTCCTTCAAGGTCGAGAAGGAGTCGGTGCATCCAATGCTAGTAGCGCAAGATATCTACTTGGCTCTTGCTCACGGTCTGGCGTCCTCTGACTCTGGGTCCTTACCTTCTCTGTGGATTACCAATCTCGCAGTCAATCGGCTCATCGGCCCGGTCAGGTGTGCTAACAAGGATGATTTCGTTCTGGCACTCCTCTGGTCATCTCTCGGTCAATCCTCACGACCACTCGTAAGCAGCATGTCACTGGCGTCGGCCTCTGGCTCTCTGAATGCACATCACACATCTGATCCTGGGTGCGAACATCATTGCAGCAATGTCCTGGAAGGAATCCTTCTCAAGGTCTCTTCCGATCTTGCCTATGCCGAACTGTACGGAGGCTAGCTCTCTTGCATAATCTCTTCTCATTCGATAGACATCTGTGTCCTCAGCACAACATTTTCTCGGAGATTGGTCGCATCTCAACACCTCTGTAAGCATATCAGGTCTCTAGTCTCGACAGGAAGTAATGATAGCTCGTCAGCGTCCCGCACGAACCTCTGGTTCTACTTGTCTCTATCGTCGTCCACTATGACGTCACGCCATGCTATCTACGCACTGCACTGTTCTCGGCTACGGTCAATCCGATGTCTCTCGCACGGACTCGAAATCGCGTACTCTGTAGCTTCATCATTCTGTAGAAGATGTCTGGCCGAACAGGTCCTCGGGAACACGTCCCAACCATCGGAGGAATACTAAATACTCGTCCGTCCTTGATCAATTCGTAACGCATCTGGGTAAGTTCCTTTATCCGAACCTGGTCAACTACCTCGTCGACGGTGCCGAACTCTGGCCTGCTGGGTGTGCGCAATATGACCACTCCTGGGTCTAGATCTTCTCGTATCGTTTTCCAGAAAGGTCCTGTCGAGGTTTCTCTCTCAAATCTCATTCCTGCCGAATTGCCCGGAAGTCATCATCCATTGCTGAAGCTAATTCTTATTCCGGAACGGCTGCATACTTATCGCGCTTCTTTCTGGAAGATATATCCATAAACAACGCCTCTGGATGCGTATCATATCTCTGATGTCAGCGCAGTGGGACGTCATCTCGTCGAAATCTCTTGCGAACTCTTTTATTAACTCTGCTTCAATGTCGACTGATTCGGACTCGTCTCATCGTGGCTGCATGGACTGTGCTCCAACGGCTATACTCGTATCTGGAGTCTCCCAAGCAAAGCATCCCATCACATGATATCCGAATGATGTCGAAACATTCGATCGACTCGTCAAAACCTCATAATCCCCCAAGAGATCAACACCTTGAGTATAGTTTAATAGTATCGAGTACATGCCATAGCGTCGGTGGTCCAGCCGTAGAAGGGCAAACCCAAGCCTCACTAATGGCGCCGCGGAACTGCCGCAAACCCTAAGGATCAAAGGCTCTCACACGGTCATTAAGTCGAGTTAGAGTTTCATTCTTCAAGAGGGTCCATATAATCACCTGCATGTCTTTCCGTATACTTTAAACTTGGAAAATGGGCTCCTGACATTCGATCGTCTCTATCGACTCTCAACGAACCTGCGTGAAGTCGTCTCTAGCTGGAAACAATATATCTGATGACCTCGCATCGGTAAAAGAACGAACCACATGTCTTAGTCATTCATGCTCAGGTGACTAGCGACCGTCCATCATATCTCTAAGTATATGCTTATGCTGCAGTAGCTCCAACCATCTGGGCGATATCTCGTCATTTGCAGCAACAACTGGCTCATTCGCCTGTACGCCGAACAGCACCTCAATCCTCCAGGAAAGGCGATACATTGGCGGTCATCTTTGAATCGGTCTGCTCTAGATCCGAGTAAGACTCTCCACACTGGGATCTTCAACTCAACTGGGCCCGCTCCGGCGCATAAATCGGCCGAATCACCTTCGTCTCTCAATCGGGTAGACTAGCTATCATCTGTCTCATATCTTCCTGGAAGCTTCGGTAATCTCAGCTCGTAAGCTCCAGAAGCGACATCCTGCCAATCTCAGCAACAGCTGGTCCATCTTTCTGCACGGTAGGCGACATCATAATCTCTGAGATATACTGTACATCAACAGTCCTCTCTCAACTGACAGCTCTAACAATGACCCGATCATCCGGTGCAAGACCAAGAACTCGCCTCCACTAGAGGTCACAATCATCAATACCAACTCGAGATGTTCCCATGTCACCAGAAAACACAATGGTCGGCCCTCGTACCAGACGAGCTCGCCCTGACCAGAACCCTAGCAGCAGCCCAAACTGCGCTCAAACATAGTGACAGGAACCTCAATCGAGTATCGAAGAGAGCAGATCAATGGCAAGAAAGAGAACAACAGAACCAGAGTGGATACATGATCATAAGAAGGAAGGGCATCAATGAAGGTATGATCATGAAACTAATAGAATCGAGGATCTCAAATGGATGTATAATCAAGGATATGAAGAGAATCACTGATCTCGAAAATATGTACATCCTAAGGTTCCTTAAGCGGAGTGGCGTGTCGTAAGTATGCCGCGGAACATACCCACGGTACGTCACTCTACTTTAGTCACCTATTCCATCAACCAAGGGTCATCCTATACGACGAAAGTTCGGGTCTAATACCCCCTCGACTATGTCTAAGTTCCGTAAGGTCAAGCCTAAGTTCCGTATATATATAAACGCCCTAGGCTCCACATAGTCAAACTTAGACTCTAACCAAGGTCAACCTAGAGCTCTGATACCAACTTTGTCACGACCCGAAAGAGCACGTGACTGGCCCTTGAACCATATGAAGTCTATAGGACTCCATCTGATCCAAGTAAGCCAAAAGCCCAGAAATCTAAAACCATTTTACGAGTAAGTAAAGAAGACTGGTTTAAAAGAAGTGAAGGAAAACATGTTTGAAGTCAAGGTTTTTAAATAACTAAGCCGAATATGCATTTTTAAAATATAAGTCATTTCTAAAAATTTCGGCAGAGTTTCTTTTGTAAATACTGGCCCTGAGCGGGGTACAACAAGAACAACATATATATACAATGATAAAAGGCATCCCCAAGCAGGAGCTAGCTCTTCGTCAATCGACGGTCACAACCACACAAGCAAAATGATATACAACGACGAATGGCGAAGGTCAAATCAAAAGAAACTCAATAAGCCTGAAAACCGCAATACTACTAAGCGCGACTCTAAGGTCGAATAATACATCACTAATGTCTAAGTCTGAAACAATATACAAGTTTTGGTTGACGGAAATTCTAGATACAATGAATAATACAAGTACAATGGTGATTCTTGATGCAAAAGAATCCACCTACCAAATGCAATTCACCCGCAAGGAAGCAGTGTGCCAGAAATGCCGCAATGGAACCTGTACGGCAAAACCTGCAAGAACTGTGGCACAACGGGGATGAGTTGCCAACTCGTGAATAGAAATATCTACAAGCAGAAACCGAATGCAAGACATAATCCTAGGTCAATACAATCAGTATAATATAACCCACAAGAGTACGTCTGAAGCATGGTAAGGTGGCAATGTAACAACTAACATGTATGTAGTGCCAAGTACTCAGATAATAACATGTCATCAGTATAAGGTATGTCTGCATGAAGTAAATATGCATATCAATACACATATATTAGCGTCCCATACCACTAATATTGGTGTAAGGGTATATATAACAGCACCCTCATACCCTGTTATATATACAAATGAAGTATGATCAATGTAAATCCAGTCTGTATGTGATCAAGTCTGTATAAACGTAGAACCCGCCCACCTAATGACAATAAACGTGGAACCCGTCCACCCGTCAACCAATGACAATAAACATGGAACCCGTCCATCCGTCAACCAATGACAATAAACGTCATGCATGCAAATATGAGGATATAATCAAAATCTTGGAAATCGTCATGAAACCCGTGCCTAGCATCGACACGTAAATCCTCATCTATCGGGCTCCGTCAGTCCGGATCAGCCTACGGGCTATGTCTGCGGAATCGGCCCTCGGCCCCGGCAGTACACCCATATCCATCTATCGACTCTGGTCGGTATCCTCTGGATAACCGCCAGGTCCAACCAATCACCGGTAGGTAGTAGTCCCTCTGCCAGGCTCACCGTCTACTACACAGCGAAACCGTTCTTGCCCCGGGGTACCATACCGGGTCCACCATGTACCCACAATCGGCCTCATCCGCCTCCTCGAATCGGGTTTCACATGTCGCTCTCAGCACCGAGAAAACACATGGTGGACGCACTGAAATATCATATCAAGGGTAACCGGGTTTTTAAAATAATTATACATTCTCTTTTGAAATACCCACGGTTCCTAAATCCAGAAATATCATGGAAACAATATATCTCAATGCGTATAATCAAAACATAATGTATGCGACATGTAAAGAAAGGTAAGCATATCAGAAGTCATGCAACATGGAATAGTAATATGCACATGTCGAGGGAAACCGCTATTTTAAAACGAATCAGTTTTGAAGAGCATCATGCGGTTCCCAAATCTCTAATCAAGTTAGAATCATCTATGTTTGTGTACAAGTATAAGTGTACAATATGCCATGCAAGAATCATATCATGAATACAACAGTACTACAGTGTAGTGGCATGGCAATTATCGATGATGAAGTGTGTGAGCCAGAAAATAGTGTACGTGGAACATACGCATCATCGATAATGGTGCTGGTGTTCTAACAGCATGATACTAATATAGCAATAAACATATGCAAGCAATGCGAATAGAATGAATATGCGAAAATCAAATAATCAACACCATAGTGAAGAATCTACTATGCAAACTACAGATCTAAGTATCAAGTCAATCGGGAGAGGTATGGAAACCACCTAAATCTGAGTCGATATGTATATAGATATAATAGTCGGTGATCCCGCCTCAATAATATCGTGAACGATACAGTATATCGTAAGACATCCTCGAGTCATGAGTGCGGATCTATCATCAATATAGGCTCGTACGGTAAATCGTCGTACGGCATCCCAATAGCTGGGTATGGGTCAATATCGCATTCCTTTCATCAGATATCAGGTATCATTATCATCGTATCACATAATCTGGGGTACTGATCTAAGTCTGGTACAACTGATACCATTAATATACTGCGTGTGCAAGCACACGTCCCAAGGCCCGCTAGAGATCACGTATCGTATCCCAAATACGAAACACATCAAATCACCGATCTCGCGGCACAATGCCCAACATCATCGACTCATCTCCAATGTCATCCAATATCATCAACACAGTGCAAGAATAATGAATGTGCAAGGGTGTGCGTGTAGGTGTAAATCTATTCTAGGGTTCGCGACTATGAACTACACTAGTCACTTCTAACCCTACACTATCCATAGTACACCTAACTATCACATATAATAACAACTACGGACTGCGGGGGTGCTATACGCTATCCACCTGACTTCCCCCTGTAGATATATCTACTCACCTTGCGTCTTCATTGTCGACGTCACCACGCATTTTCGTCCCGAAGTCTTCATGGGTACCTACATATCAAAGTATCATATATGCGCATTAAAACCAAATCAAAGCTAAAACGGCACACGAAACCCAAAACGATACGATAAGGGGCCTATAGGTTAGAACCTATGGCACGCCTTCAAAACCATCAATAAATCCTCTATATCGTCGTATAAACGCCAAATAGTCGAGGTAAAGCACAAGACACAAATTCAGAATTAAAAATATGGAATACGGAAACACGAATCCAAAACAGCAACTTATGAAATATGTTCCAGATTTCACCATATGTCAAATTAGACAAATCTATATATACCAGGGGTCTAATCTATACATGTAGGGGCTACAGAACCAAAACGAGAAAGTTTGGTACAGGTATGGCCGCAAATTGCAGCCAATCGGAATAAATCTACGGCCGGCTTGAGGAGTTAGGGGTTGGGGTCTTGGTGGTAGCTTCCTGGGTGCCTGCACATGTCACTGTCCAATCAATTTTAATTTAGGAGGTCTCAGGTGATAGCAGATTCAATAAAACCTTCACAGATTCTACAATTTCTCCGATATCGGTTTCTAAATCCGTATTTCGGGTTTCAATTCACAGGTTAGGGTCTCAGTTCATATACTAGGGTGTTGGTGTAGCCTCTACTGAACTTAGTTTCACAATACAACACAAAATTCTTCACAACCCTAACTAGGTTTTCCTCAAGTCACCAAAATCACACAATATCGGTTCAATCATAACATGGGGGTATAAGTAATGCTAAAACTAAGTTAATGATCAAGAAAATACCTCATTTGGCAACTCAAAAATTTTCTTTAGTTGCCCCTAGTGGCCAAAATCCTTGCTTCTTTAGTCCAATGTGTAGATCTAGAGATTGTGCACACATTTAATGAAATGGAGATTGGGTTTTGGGGTTGTTTTAAAGGTGGAGGAGTTGAAGATAGGAGAGAGGTGAGGGAGGAGCAGCGGCAGGAGGAGGGGAAGAGGGAGAGAGAAAATGAAAGGAAAATGAAAAGATGGCTAAGTCAAAGTGAAACCATACCTCTCTCTCTCTCTCTCACCTGCTACTAATTTCTTTATTCTAAACCCCTTTTCTTTTCTTTTTCCTTAAAACCCTTCTCACTCAAATAGTAACCCCAAAACAAACCATGGCAAGAAAATGCACAAGTGTGAAAAAGTGATATGTGCATGTTTTGCACAAAAATGCTAAAAACCGATTAGCGATTTTTAATCGCGATTAGCACTAAATTAGCATATAACTAATCAATTAAACTTAGAAATTACATAATTCTCTAATTTACCCTATTTTTGAATTTTCCATAATTTTTTCTAAAATTTTTCCCATTTATTTGTACTTAATAATACCAAAATATTAAAATATTCAATAAAAAAATATTAAATTATAAAAATTCCCAAAAATAATATTTTTATTATTTCGAAATGTTACATCTCCCAAGACTGATTTGGAAAGGGATCGCATGTTTATTATACCCTACACTTCTACGGTAGGCTCTATAATGTATGCGATGTTGTGTACCAGACCAGATGTAGCTTATGCACTGAGTGTGGTAAGCTGGTATCAGTCAAACCCTGGAGAGAAGCACTGGATAGCGGTAAAGAACATTCTCAAGTACCTGAGAAGGACTAAGGAGATGTTCTTGGTGTATGGCGGAAAAGACTTCCAGATCGAGGCCTTTGCTGACTCCAGCTTCCAGAGTGACAAGGATGATTCCAAGTCCATGCCGGGTTATGTCTTTACCCTCAATGGAGGGGCGGTGTGTTGGAAGAGTTCCAAACAGGAAACCGTTGCTGACTCGACGATGGAAGCGTAATATATCGCTGCTGCAGATGCCGCAAAAGAAGCCGTCTAGATAAGGAAGTTCATGACAGAACTTCAGGTGGTTCTGTCCATTGTTGATCCAATACCTATGTATTGCGACAACAACGGGGCTATTGCTTTAGCGAAGGAACCCAGGTCCCATCAGAAGTCCAGACACATCTTAAGGCGGTATCACCTGATCAGGGAGATCGTGGGTCGCCAGGAGATCGAGGTTCGGAGAGTTGCTACGAAAGATAACACTGCTGATCCACTCACGAAGGCCTTGCCCCAGACTCAGTTCGAGCGGCTGATTGAGATGATAGGTCTTCGATACGCCAGTACATGGCCTTAGTGCAAGTGGGAGATTGTTAGTGTATTTGCCCTAGAGGCCATTACTGTATCATACTAGTTTGTATATTACTTAATGGAAGCTTGGGATATTCACCTTGTATAGACAGTCTTGCTCAAAATAATAGTATGCTACTTGGTTTGATTCTACTTTAATGTGTACATGTGTTTATTTTTGTGTATCACCTAAAAGACATTGTTGGAACAAGTTTTTCAAAAAGCTGTTATTGCAAGGACGTTCATTTTTGTTTTGCATCGCGGTATTCGGTTATGAATACCCAGCACCTCAGTCGACGAGGCAAGGGCCGAGATCCCTTCACCGGGAGTGACCCCTTGGACAAAAGTTTGCGTCAGGGTAATAACTTCACTATAGTCGATTATTCTTGCTTTGCATCGAGGTATTCATCTTACGAATGCCCAGCACCTCACTCGACGAGGAAAGAGCCGAGATCCCTTCACCGGGAGTGACCTCTTTAGCAAAAGTTTTCGCCACTGTATTTTTCAAAAAGGTGCTATCAGGTTCCTTCAACGATATCAAGTTCATTACGTTAACGGGTTTTTTCGCCAAAAAACCCAGCCGTAGCCCTCCGTCATCTCCTACAAGTACTACTCAGTATTCGAGCTACGTATTTTGGCATTGTCAAGGCGTAGTGATCGGTAGCTAAGTATTGCTTGTTTGCAGCCTTATTTTTTGGATTATTTAGGACAGTCGCATAGCTATGTTGGCATTGTCAAGAGTTATGCGGGTGGGTCTAAGTTAATCAAGATAATGACGGGCCGAACTTGACTAACAGTTCATGATATGTTGGCATTGTCAAGGTCATGAATCGTTAGGGGCAAAAACCACATCGGGAGTTTCAAAAGAACTGAAACTTGCAGATTTAGCATACCTTCTGGAGTGTGGTGACTAGAGTGGATTCCATCTAGGTTATCACACAATGACAGTTGGATCCCGATCCCACTGATGAGTTGGTTTACTCTCGGGAGATTATTTCACTTAACGATCAATGCTATAAACCTAGTAGGTGTCTAGAAAGGTGTTAGCGGGGTTACGCCCACAGGGAAAAGAGGTTCTTTAATTAAGGAACTTCGCGAAAGCGTTGGAAAACCTCCCTCGAAGTACCGACACTAGCCTGGCTGAAAGGTTAAGCAAGTATTGTAACGTGAATTAAAACCCGGCTAGTTCTTCTTTTAAAAAGGTTTTAAGAAGGATTTGAGGAAACAGTGGGAGACACCCTGGTTAGATAAATTAATAAACCAATCTAATCTTGCAAGAGCATACGCTGAGTGTTTCTTTTCTCTCTCTCCAGGCAGCAACCTTTTCACGCCCTAATCAAGATAATAAAATGTATCGCTTGACCGATCCGAATTCTTATTCGGGACTGGGGAAAGTTGGTTCAGCTCTAACTTGTGACAACAGTCATGAGCATGAGAATGGGAAAGAGGAAAGTATGGATTTCCAGGATACCCAGTTGAAGAAGAAGCATGGTTTTGCATCTACTTCAGGTGTTCTTGTAATTGAGAACTGTTTTACGGTCAGCCCTACCTCCTGGGTACTTGATACCGGATCAGGATCTCATATCTGTAATTTATTGCAGGGACTGAGAAAAAGTAGGAAAGTTGCACCGGGTGATATGTCGCTCAGAGTAGCGAACGGAGCACAAGTTTATGCGGCAGCCGTCGGTGAATATCACCTAGTATTGCCAAATGGCAAGACTATGATTTTGAACGATTGCTACTATGTACCCTCTATGGTTTGCAACATCATATGAGTTACTTTACTCGATAAAGATAGATATAAGTTTGTTCTTGAAAAGAATATCATGAACATTTACCTTGATAAGGTACTGGTTGCAGAGGGTACACTGTTTAATGGTATCTACGTTCTAAATCAGAATACAGTTCTCAATATACAAAACACATGCAAGAGGAAGAATTCAGATACGAATGAATCCTACTTGTGGCATTGTAGACTCGGTCATATCGGAGAGAAAAGACTGAGTAAGTTGCATAGAGATGGACTCTTGAATGCGTTCGAGTTTTCATCTTATGAAACTTGTCAGTCTTGTCTCAAAGGGAAGATGACCAAATCTCCGTTCACCGGACATGGAGAAAGAGCAAGAGAGCTCTTGGGACTCATACACAGTGATGTGTGTGGTCCGATGTCTATACATGCAAGGGGTGGGTTCTCGTACTTCATCACATTCACTGACGATCTCTCTAGGTTCGGATATGTGTATCTGATGAAACACAAATCTGAAACTTTTGAGAAATTCAAGGAATTCAGAAAGGAAGTAGAGAACCAGACAGGCAAAAGTATCAAGATCCTCCGGTCTGACAGGGGAGGGGAGTACTTAAGCACGGAATTCCTAGATTACTTAAAAGAGAATGGTATTCTCTCTCAGCTCACTCCTCCTTATACACCACAGCAAAACGGTGTGTCGGAGAGAAGGAATCGTACCCTATTGGATATGGTTCGATCCATGATGAGTGATGCTGAGTTACCTTTTTCATTCTGGGGACTTGCGCTGGAGACAGCGGCATACTTGCTGAATCAGGTTCCGTCTAAATCCGTGCCTAAGACTCCATATGAAATATGGAGTGGTAAGAAACCATATCTAGAACGAATTAAGATATGGGGCTGTCCGGCCTATGTAAAAGTACAAAAACCAGACAAGCTTGAGGCACGATCAGTTTTATGTAAGTTTGTGGGATATCCTAGAAATTCTCTGGGATATCTGTTCTACCACACTGAGGAACAGAAGGTGTTCGTTGCTCGCCGCGCCACCTTTTTAGAGTGGCAATTTCTTGCAAAAGAAATAAGTGGGAGCACGGTAGAACTGGATGAAATATCTGATCCACAAAATCAAACTGAGGATTTAGCAGAACCAGAAAGATCAGTGACCCCAAACGAACCTCAGCCACTCCGCAGATCTGGTAGGATTTCTCATCCGCCCGAGAGATACTACGGTTTTCTCATAGACGGGGATCGAGAGGATTGCATCTTGGAAGAAGATGACCCTACCAGTTTCAGGCAGGCCATTATCAGTAGGGACTCTGATAAGTGGCAGGAAGCAATGCAATCCGAAATGGAGTCCATGTACGCCAATAAAGTGTGGACCATGGATATTGCTCCACCTGGGGTAAAACCCGTTGGATGCAAATGGATCTACAAAAGAAAACTTGGTGTAGATGGGCAGGTGGAAACCTATAAAGCTAGACTCGTTGCAAAAGGTTTTCGTCAAAGACCTGGTTTGGACTATGATGAGACTTTTTCTCCGGTGGCTATGCTCAAATCCATTCGGATCTTACTTGCCATTGCTGCCTTCCATGACTATGAAATCTGGCAGATGGATGTTAAGACGGCTTTCCTAAACGGTTGTTTGGAAGAGTGCGTTTACATGGATCAACCAGAAGGTTTCGTAGACAGTGGGAGCAGCGGAAAGGTGTGCAAGTTGCTTAAATCCATTTATGGATTAAAGCAGGCATCGCGGAGCTGGAACATCTGTTTTGATGAGGCAATCAAGGAATTTGATTTCATCAAGAACGAAGATGAACCCTGTGTGTATAAGAAGATTGTAGGACGAACTGTCGTGTTCCTAGTCTTGTACGTGGACGACATTCTTTTGATAGGAAATGATGTTCCTATGCTACAATCGGTCAAGCTGTTTTTGTCACAAAGGTTCTCCATGAAGGACCTGGGTGATGCCTCGTACATTCTGGGGATCAAGATCTATAGAGATAGATCCAAGAGACTATTGGGACTTTCGCAGTCCAGGTACATAGAGACCGTACTAAAGAGATTTAGTATGGAGGATTCCAAGCGCGGTAACATACCCGCATTGCACGGAATTACCCTCTCCAAGAAGATGTCTCCTAAGACTGACGAGGAGAGGGTTCGCATGAGCACTATACCCTACGCTTCGGCGGTAGGATCTATAATGTATGCGATGCTATGTACAAGACCAGATGTAGCTTACGCGTTGAGCACGGTAAGCCGGTATCAGTCAGACCCAGGGGAGGACCACTGGATAGCAGTGAAGAACATTCTCAAGTACCTGAGGAGGACTAAGGAGATGTTCCTGGTTTACGGTAATGGAGACCTCAGGGTCGAGTCCTTTACCGATTCAAGCTTCCAGAGTGACAAAGATGACAGCAAGTCTGTCTCGGGTTTTGTGTTTACCCTCAACGGAGGGGCGGTATGTTGGAGGAGTTCCAAGCAGGATACCGTCGCAGACTCGACGATGGAGGCTGAATACATTGCTGCAAGCGATGCCGCAAAAGAGGCGGTCTGGATTAAGAAGTTCATTAGTGAACTTCAGGTGGTTCCGTCCATTGTTGACCCAATACCTTTGTATTGCGATAACAATGGGGCTATAGCTTTAGCGAAGGAACCAAGGTCCCATCAGAAATCCAGGCACATCTTAAGGCGGTATCACCTGATCAGGGAGATCATTGATCGACAGGAGATCGAGGTGCGGAGAGTGGATACAAAGGACAACACTGCGGACCCATTCACAAAGGCTTTACCCCAGACTCAGTTCGAGCGGCTGATCGAGATGATAGGTCTTCGATACGCCAGTACATGGCCTTAGTGCAAGTGGGAGATTGTTAGTGTATATGCCCTAGAGGCCATTACTGTATCATACTAGTATGTATATTACTTGATGGAAGCTTGGGATATTCACAGTTGTACAGACAATCTTGCTCAATATAGTAGTATGCTACTTGGTTTGTCTCTGCTTTAATGTGTACATGTGTGTTTATTTATTATATCACCTATACGCATTAGTAGAGCCCTTAGGATCTTTGCTTGATTACCGGCGTTGTGATGGCGATCACACTCGTGGGGGCTGGGTAATCTACAAGCACATCCTTATACACGTCCCTGGTCGTGGGAGTATCGAGATAGGGCATCGATGCTCCGGAGTAGACTAGCGTATGCGCTTCTCATCCCAGCACGGGAGACGGTCTGTCCCACAGCCGTCAGTACGTCGTACTTGAGATAGTATGCGGGTGCTCGTTGGGTTACGAGTACACTGGACAGGACTCGTCGGGAACTGATGGTTGGTATTATACCTATCGTCAGTTATCAGTTCCCAGGTGACATGAGTACAGCTTAGTCCGCTGACTTGACACTGTCACTTCGCCTCGAGTGTGTTCCCACTGTTCTTTGATTACTACCCTACCACGGCTCTACTGAGTCGTGCAAACAGGTAGTAGTTGGGAGCAGTCCCGAAGCACTTGGAGGCAGTGACGGTTAGACAGGATTCGTCTCTCCCGGTATTGGGGGTTGACATCGCGCTGTGTCTAGGAGAGCCATTACACAAGTAGTCCCTGGCCAGGGCAAGCGAGATGTACTGGTAGGTTCCAGTGTTATCTCAGGGTGTATTGGGCTTCACTCCGACACGACTTGTACCGCTATTAGGGGACTGACGTTTACCGCCCCCCTAGGCCCGCCATGCGATGTATCAGACGAACAGACCGGACTGTACGGAGAATGTCACATTCAGACTCAGTAGGAGTTCAGATAGGGTTTCACCTCGTCAGCCTTCTTGTCGGCATCTACCTGGGGACCGTTACGCACAGCTAGTGCCGCTTGCGGTCTGTGGTTAAACACACTGCCAGCGTAGTGTCGAGTCTTTAGAGTCCCACACAGAGGGCATTCGCCTCTGGGCAAAACAGAGTAGAGGTCGCATGGTTTTGCGACAGGGTTCGTTCTCATCCGCGCACTTGTGCACGTTTGGAGTCCGGACGGATTATACTGGCAGGCTCTGGTTTGAGCCAGATACTGGTATATGTTTTGGGGTTGCTTTTATATCTTGGTATTCTTGTTCCTCGGAACGAGAATGCAGGTGTGTATGCACAGTTGCTTGAGGCGGAGAATGAGGTTTTTCATTAGGGTTTCGGAACGGGTGCGTATGCACAGTTGACAGTCTTCATTTTCCAAACCCTAATGGATTTATATATTATCTATTAATAATAGTAATTAAATGAGAATTATGTTATGGTTGAGTTTTTGTTGACTTGTTGACCTTGGTTGACTTGTTGACCATTGACCACTTTCATGCCTTGAAAGTCTTCCTTGATTCATGCTTACTTTTTATTAAATGAAGCATGGTTGTGGTCATTCCAAATACTACCATCAACTATTCTCATTTTCAATTATTATCATTTAGATAATATTTTTCTTTTGCATTATGGTTGCTAGAAAGAAAAATGAGAGCTCATTCTATCATAACCTCTCTCTCTCCTCATTTTCATCTTCTTCTTCCTCTAGCAAAGAGAAACCTTCTCATGTGTTGAGAATCATTCTCTTTAAAAGGAAAAGCAAACCCTAATCACTCTCTACTCATTCTAGGATGAAGGTTTAGCAAGCCGGAAACCCTAGTTCACTCAAAGATCGAGGAAGAGCCCAAAGTCGAACCTTCGAGGTGGATCTATCTTCGGCAAGAAGAAGGCGACGAGAAGAGGACCATTCAAGCTTCTACAAAGAACAAGAAAGAAGAACAACAACAAGAAGAGAAGGAGTTCAAGTTTAGGTATAACCATCAACATAGTAGCTAACTCTCTTTAGCTAGAATACTAGTTTTAGTTTAGCAAAGATCCGGCTTTTACGGTCCATGTTACAAAGTTTAGAAAAAATTTTGATTTACCGTTTCCGCAACCCCGTAAGTACCGGGAGAGGTAACGTGGACCTAACAGTGCTGTGTTCGATTGGCTATAACTGGAAGTCCCTGGCCAGGGCTGATATAGAGATTTAATGGTAAGTGTTACTAGTAGTTTCTCGACCCGTTATGAGCCACACATCGACACGACTTATCGGTTACTGGGGTCTGACGTATACCACCTCTAGACTTGATATGCGACATATCAGACGAACAGACCGGACTGTACGGAAGTGTTACTGATTGGATTCACAGGAGAACGCACAGGCTTGCTTGTTGATCTTCTGATCGCTCAATACCTGGGTGGCTGTTACGTTTAGCTGACCGCTTGCAGCTTATGGGTGATTGATATGATCATCACCTACTACCGGCGTATTGACGATTCTTTAGAGTCCTACACAGAGGTTTCTTGGCTCAGGCGAAACGCAGTAGAGGCACATATGTGATATGTGCAGGACCGAGAATAATGCGATATGAGATACCGTATTATATTCTCGCGATATTTAGATATGAACCGGGACATCGGATCAAGTGTTGATTCGATGAATCGGTACATGATATATTAGTCGGTTATATTCGATATAGCCGGATCGTCGGATCAAGTGTTGATTCGATGATTTAATGTATAATAATATATATGATATATTATTACATTATCTAATATTGGCTCACTTTATTATTTCATTTTCTCATTGGATGATACATTGATATATATGCGATATATGTTAATAGTATTATTTTCTTTTGTTGCAAATATATAATATATATGTGATATATATTATTGTGACATGATATGATTAATTGTTAAACATGTTTAAGGATGATTAATTGAGGTTAGGGTTTGATTTTGGTTAGTAGCTTCATGCACATTCTAGAAGCTTTATTCTTTTGTCATGGTTAAGATATTTGTTGATGACACATTCTTAACTCAACCAAACCCTAACCCTAGTTTATTCTCTACACATTCTTAGCCACTCATCCTTGACCATGGTTAATAATCAATCATATAGATTTATTCTATTCATCACAAAAGAAAAGGATTATCATTATCTTTTCATTATCATCTTCTTCCTTCTTCAAGAAAGCTTGCTAGTTTTTCTTAAGTGATGAAATAAAATGAGAAAATGATTTAAAAAGAAAGCAAAATTACTACTCTCTCATCCTCATCTCATCTAGCCCATGGGATTAGTGTGTTCTTCTCTTTTGAGTGAGAAAGCTTGAGTCGTAGCAACTTCAAGGTAGATCATCGGAGATTTGGAATACTTCGAGCTAGCATGGATCGTTCGAGTCGTGGAGCCTCTCATGAGTCTGGGAGATCGTGGATCGCGGCAAAGGGACTTCTACTCGGAGCTTGTGAAGTGAAGGAGCGGACTACAAAGGTTGTAATCCCTCACACTTAGATAAAAGTTATCTTCTTGCATGTTTAAACCATAATAATCTAGCAAAGATCCCGGCTTTGGGTTGTTCGGCACGTCTAAAATTTAATCCGGGCATGTTTGATGCCTTTTGAACCTTCACAAGAGTGCCTAGGAACCCTACAGTGGTATCAGAGCCTAGCTAGAGCATTAGGCGATGTGTTTACGAAGTTAAAACTCCGATCGAACCCGAAACGACACAAAAAGACCCCTCTCTGGAAATTTTTTAAATTCTGGGATTTTTCTGAATTAAAAATATGTAAAAATATCAGCAGGGAATTATAAGAATTACCATAAAACCCGAGCCCCTAATTCCACTAAACGGCGGCGGAACCGCGGCGCAATCATGGCTTGCGCGGCGGTTCCGTGGCGGATTGATGAGATCATGACACGTGGATTTTATGGTAATATCCGTTGGTACTTGTTGATGTTTCTGGATATTTTTAACAGTGATTCCAGTATTGTTTAAATCTGGGGATTATTTGGTAATAGTGGATTCGATCGGAATATTTAAGTTCGTATTTCTTTCCGGATATTTAGAAACTGTTAAACTATTTGAACGGATATCATTAACTTACTGTTTCCCGGTACGGCAAACTTTCAAGTGTTGAAATTTATTCGGGTTTAAATCTTTCGGAAAACTTGTACAAGTTAAGCGGTGGACCCTCTAGAAGACAACAAACCTTAACTCGATTATGTGACCGTCTTGAACTGCCTTTTGAACCTTCGGGTTTGGGGCAGTACGGCGTGCCACATGTGAGGCGTTGGCTTGACCCTTCTACGACTGGATCACTGGTACTTTGACATATTCTGGGATTATTTGAACTCCGCTCAAGTGTTGAGCAGTTTGGGAAATTTTGGGTATTTGATTATCTGTTCGGAAAGTTTAATTCTGTTTATTCATCTGGAATGTGATACAATATGTGGAATTCATAGAGTTAGGCATGAAATGCGGAGTATGTGATATTTCGGATTTACGATGTCTAAAGTGATTGTGGATTCCAAATATTGTAGTTTTACACTTTCTTTTCTGTGACCGTAAGTGTAATATGTGATATCACCGGTTTCGTTGCTATATAAATCAACGACAATTGGGATGCGCATATTTACTTACGTTGATGATATGTGATATTATGTGTTGCTGTGATATGTTATATTGGATTTCGCGTTCTAAATAGCCGGGGGTTTTATGTGAGATGAGGGTTTTTATTTTCATTCATGTAAAATTCATTTGTAATGTAATATTCTTTTTTTTGGGGCACTTCCAGGTTGCGGTTGATGTCACCAGTGTATATTATTTACTTTTCCGCATTAGGTAGACCCAAGGTGGGGAGCACAAGTAACCGGGTTCTAGGGTCCAGTGGGAGGCCATCTCGAGGAGTCGAGACCGGGTCTCCTAACCCTAGAATTGGCAGTGTTACTTGCCGCTCTCGTAGGTGTCTTGGGATGTGGGTTTGGCTATTCGTCGCGACCGTGGAATCCGTGTTTTATACAGGCTCGTATTGAAAACACAGACGTCCTAGTATATCCAATATTTCATATATGTTCTTCTGCTGCAATGTTCTGTGATGAGATCATATTACTGCCTGAGACGAATGCTTATACTATATATATATGCTGATATATAAATATTACTGCTTTCGTTTTTTCTGTGATGCTTAGGAAGCATAAGCTGATGGGATTTTTATTAATGAGATTAATAAAAGAAAAGAAACCTAAAGATGTTGTACAATCAAAACTTTATAAAAGGGGTAGCAACAGTTTTGCTTTGCACAGCGATATATATGATATATCCTGCACCTTATTCGATGAGGAAAGGACCGAGATCCCTTCACCGGGAGTGACTCCTTTAGCGAAACTGGCAGATGCTACAAAACGCGGTTTGTCTTTTGATTGCTTTTAGTGTTTTGCTTTGCACAGCGGTATATATGATATATCCTGCACCTTATTCGATGAGGAAAGGGCCGACGATCCCTTCACCGGGAGTGACCCCTTTAGCGAAACTAAGGAAAGCCTCGAAAACACTCCTTTTCAAAACTTCACTCGATTCTACGACGATATCAAGTTCATTACGCTCAGGGTTTTCTGAAAAACCTGCATAGCCCTCCGTCATTTCAGATAGATATTATTTAGTATTCGTGCTATGTTTGTTGACTTAGTTAAGGCATAGTGTACGGTAGCTAAGTAATGTTTATCTGCTAAAACATGAGATGTGATTGGATTAGGGTATTCGTACGGCTTTGTTGACTCAGTTAAGGGTCGTGCGGGTGGATTTAATTCAATCGGGAAATGTACGGGTTGAACTTGACTTGCGATTTATGGTTTGTTGACTTAGTTAAGGTCATAGATCGCTAGGGGCAAAATATTATCGGGAATTTCAAGTGTTGAAATTTGCAATGAGATTGCATACCTCCTATGAGATAGTTGGATCCCGATACCCGCTGCGAGTAAGTGTTACTCCTGGGAGAGTTTTACACAGGACAATTAGTCATTCAAGTAGGTGTCTAGAAAAGTGTTAACAGGGTTACGCCTCTGTGAAAACGAGGTTTACTTTAATTAGGTCCGTGCGAGAGCACGGGGAACCTCCCTCAAAGAACCGACACTGATCTGGCTGAAAGATTGACGAAATTGTAGGGTGTGATTAATCCCGGCTATTCTTACCTTTTTGGGTTTTAAGGTAGATTTGATAAAAATAGTGGGAGACATCCTGATTAGATAAGATAATAACCAATCTAATCTTGCAAGAGCATACGCTAAAGTGTTTTCTTCTCTCTCTCTCCAGGTAGCGACCATGTCAGGCCATAATCAAGATAATAATATGGATGTATTGACTAAACCTAATTATTGTACTGAGCAAGGGAACGTTGGACCCGTTCTTTCTTATAAGAGTTATAAGACTGAACAGGAAACAGAAGAATATCTATTTTCTCACGCCGCCCAAAAGAACATGCATGTTGATACATCTTCATCGGGTGTGTTAGTTATTGAGAACTGTTTCTCAGTTCACCCTACGTCCTGGGTATTAGATACCGGATCAGGATCCCACATATGTAAACAGTTACATGGGCTACGGAAAGGTAGAGAACTAGGAAAAGGTGATCATTCCGTTCAAGTAGGGAACGGTGCAAGTATTGTAGCCAAAGCAGTTGGCGAATATCACCTTGTATTACCAAGTCGTAATACACTGATTCTGAATGAGTGTTATTATATACCGAACATGATGTGCAACATTATATCAGTTTCTTTATTAAGTAAAGAAGGATATAATTTTGTAGTACCGGATAATGTTATGAACATATTCCTAAATCAAAAGTTGATTGCATCAGGCTCGTTACATAATGGCATATTCATTCTAAATCAGAATACAGTCCTGAATATACAAAACACACACAAGAGGAAAAGTTCATACATGAACGAATCCTACTTGTGGCATTGTAGACTTGGTCATATCAATGCGACACGACTGACTAAGTTACATAAAGATGGTTATTTGAATCCGTTCGAATTATCATCTTATGATACTTGCCATTCATGTCTCAAAGGAAAAATGACCAAAGCTCCGTTTAGTGGACACGGAGAAAGAGTTACTGAACTCTTAGGACTAATACATAGTGATGTATGCAGTCCCATGTCTACGCATGCCAGGAACGGTTCTTCCTACTTCATTACATTCACTGACGATCTCTCCAGATACGGACATGTGTTCCTGTTGAAACACAAGTCTGAAGCTTTTGAGAAATTCAGAGAATATAAGCACGAAGTAGAGAACCAAACGGGCAAAAGTATTAAGATTCTTCGATCTGATCGAGGAGGTGAATACTTAAGCGGTGAATTTTTAGATTATCTAAAAGAGAATGGGATTCTCTCTCAGCTTACTCCTCCTTATACACCACAGCACAACGGTGTATCTGAGCGGAGGAATCGCACCCTATTAGATATGGTGCGCTCTGTGATGAGCGAAGCTGAGTTACCTATTTCCTTCTGGGGGTACGCGCTTGAGACAGCCATATACATATTGAATCTAGTTCCGTCTAAATCTGTACCTACCACACCATATGAGATATGGAGTGGGAAGAGACCATATTTTAAACGAGTTAAGATATGGGGTTGTCCGGCCTATGTCAAAAGACAAAATCCAGACAAGCTCGAGGCACGATCAGTTCTTTGCAAATTTGTGGGATATCCTAAGAATTCTCAAGGATGTATTTTCTATCACGCTGAGGAACAAAAAGTGTTTGTTTCTCAATATGCCACCTTTTTGGAAAAGGAATTTCTTGCAAAAGAAAATAGTGGCAAAGAGGTAGAACTGGAAGAGGTTCCAGAAACACAAATTGCAACTGAAGATTTAGCAGAACCAGAGGATTCAGTAGTACCCGACGAACCCCAGCCTCTCCGCCGATCTAGTAGGGTTTCTCGTCCACCTGAGAGATACTACGGTTTTCTCATTGATGGTGGAAGCGAGGACTGCATCATGGACGATGATGAACCGACTAGTTTCGAGCAGGCCATCACGAGTGGTGACTCTGTGAAATGGCTGGATGCAATGCGATCTGAGATGGAATCCATGTACACCAACAAAGTATGGACTTTGGAAAATGCTCCTGAAGGGGTAAAACCCATTGGGAGCAAGCGGATCTTTAAAAAGAAATTTGGTGTAGATGGAAAAGTTGAGACTTTCAAAGCTAGACTTGTAGCAAAGGGTTTTCGTCAACGACCAGGTGTGGATTATGACGAAACCTTTTCTCCAGTGGCTATGCTTAAGTCCATCCGGATCTTACTTGCCATTGCTGCATACCATGACTACGAAATCTGGCAAATGGATGTTAAGACCGCCTTTCTAAACGGTGATTTAGAAGAGAGCGTGTACATGACTCAGCCAGAGGGCTTCGTAGATAGTGGGAGCAGCGGAAAGGTGTGCAAGCTGCTTAAATCCATTTATGGGTTAAAGCAAGCATCGCGGAGTTGGAACATCTGTTTTGATGTTGTAGTCAAAGAGTTTGACTTCATCAAAAATATAGATGAACCTTGTATCTATAAGAAGGTAGCAGAGGGTAAGGTTGTCTTCCTCGTATTGTACGTGGATGACATACTCTTGATAGGAAATGATATTCCTATGCTGCAATCAGTCAAGCTCTTCTTATCACAAAGATTCTCAATGAAAGATCTAGGTGATGCCTCCTGCATATTGGGAATCATGATCTATAGAGATAGATCTAAACGGATACTGGGATTGTCCCAATCCAGGTACATTGACACCATACTAAAGAGGTTTAGTATGGAAGAATCCAAGCGTGGGAATCAGCCCACGATCTCTGGACTCACTCTCTCCAAAGAGATGTCTCCCAAGACTGATTTGGAGAGAGCTCGCATGCAAGGGATACCCTATGCTTCGGCAGTAGGCTCTATCATGTATGCGATGCTGTGTACCAGACCCGATGTAGCATACTCACTAAGTGTAGTGAGTCGGTATCAAGCAGATCCTGGAGAGAGTCACTGGACAGCTTTGAAGAACATTCTCAAGTACTTGCGAAGGACTAAGGAGATGTTCTTGGTGTATGGTAACGGAGAACTCCAGGTGGAGTCCTTTACCGATTCCAGCTTCCAAAGTGATAAGGACGACTCTAAGTCGCATTCGGTTTTTGTCTTTACCCTCAATGGAGGGGCGGTATATTGGAAGAGTTCCAAACAGGATACCGTTGCAGACTCGACGATGGAGGCTGAATACATCGCTGCCAACGATGCTGCCAAAGAGGCTGTCTGGATAAAGAAGTTCATTAGTGAACTTGGAGTGGTTCCATCCATTGAGCATCCAATACCTCTGTATTGCGATAACAATGGAGCTGTGGCTTTGGCCAAGGAACCCAGGTCCCATCAGAAGTCCAGACATATTCTGAGGCGGTATCACCTGATCAGGGAGATAGTTGATCGCCGGGAGATCGAGGTCAGGAGAGTAGATACGAAGGACAACACTGCGGATCCATTCACGAAGGCTATTCCCCAGATACAGTTTGAGAGATTATTCGGGATGCTAGGTATGAGATACTACCGCAGCTGGCCTTAGTGCAAGTGGGAGATTGTTAGTTATGTATATGCCCTAGAGGCCATTGTTGTACATATGATGTATATTATAATGGATGCTTGGATATATATAGAGATGACTTTCTTGCTCGTCATGATAGTATGCTATTTGGTTTCACTTTATCTTAACATGTTGACTAGTATTGGTTTACTGTTTTACTCTCACATGTTGATAAAGCCCTTAGGATCTGTACTCGACTACTGGGACTATGATGAGATCATACTAGTGGGGCCGCGGTAGTCGATGAGTACATCCTATAACTGTTCCTAGTCGAGGGTATATCGAGACAGGACATCGATACACCAGAGTAGACTAGCGTATACGCATCTTGACCCATATGATGGGCGATGGATGATCCCATATCCATCGGTGTTAGACGTCAGAGATGGTGTACGGGTGCTCAGTGGAGACTGGGTACAATGGACGGACTCGCCGAGAACTCCCAGATGGTGATATACCATACGTCAGATGGCAGTTCTCCGGTGACACTGGTACAGGGTAGTCTGTAGACCCGAGATCGTCATAGAGTCTTGTGTGATACCCACTGTGCTTTGATTTCCACCTTACCACGTCCAAGAGGGCGTGCAAAACGGTGGCTTTTGGGTACAGTCCCGAATCACATGGAGGCAATGAGCGATAGGAGGGGATTCGTCTCTCCCGGTATAGGGAGTTGATGTTGTGCTGTGTTCGATTGGCTATAACTGGAAGTCCCTGGCCAGGGCTGATATAGAGATTTACTGGTAAGTGTTACTAGTAGTTTCTCGACCCGTTATGAGCCACACATCGACACGACTTATCGGTTACTGGGGTCTGACGTATACCACCCCTAGACTTGATATGCGACATATCAGACGAACAGACCGGACTGTACGGGAGTGTTACTGATTGGATTCACAGGAGAACGCACAGGCTTGCTTGTTGATCTTCTGATCGCTCAATACCTGGGTGGCTGTTACGTTTAGCTGACCGCTTGCAGCTTGTGGGTGATTGATATGATCATCACCTGCTACCGGCGTATTGACGATTCTTTAGAGTCCTACACAGAGGTTTCTTGGCTCAGGAGAAACGGAGTAGAGGCACATATGTGATATGTGCAGGACCGAGAATAATGCGATATGAGATACCGTATTATATTCTCGCGATATTTAGATATGAACCGGGACATCGGATCAAGTGTTGATTCGATGAATCGGTACATGATATATTAGTCGGTTATATTCGATATAGCCGGATCGTCAGATCAAGTGTTGATTCGATGATTTAATGTATAATAATATATATGATATATTATTACATTATCTAATATTGGCTCACTTTATTATTTCATTTTCTCATTGGATGATACATTGATATATATGCGATATATGTTAATAGTATTATTTTCTATTGTTGCAAATATATAATATATATGTGATATATATTATTGTGACATGATATGATTAATTGTTAAACATGTTTAAGGATGATTAATTGAGGTTAGGGTTTGATTTGGGTTAGTAGCTTCATGCACATTCTAGAAGCTTTATTCTTTTGTCATGGTTAAGATATTTGTTGATGACACATTCTTAACTCAACCAAACCCTAACCCTAGTTTATTCTCTACACATTCTTAGCCACTCATCCTTGACCATGGTTAATAATCAATCATATAGATTTATTCTATTCATCACAAAAGAAAAGGATTATCATTATCTTTTCATTATCATCTTCTTCCTTCTTCAAGAAAGCTTGCTAGTTTTTCTTAAGTGATGAAATAAAACGAGAAAATGATTTAAAAAGAAAGCAAAATTACTACTCTCTCATCCTCATCTCATCTAGCCCATGGGATTAGTGTGTTCTTCTCTTTTGAGTGAGAAAGCTTGAGTCGTAGCAACTTCAAAGTAGATCATCGGAGATTTGGAATACTTCGAGCTAGCATGGATCGTTCGAGTCGTGGAGCCTCTCATGAGTCCGGGAGATCGTGGATCGCGGCAAAGGGACTTCTACTCGGAGCTTGTGAAGTGAAGGAGCGGACTACAAAGGTTGTAATCCCTCACACTTAGATAAAAGTTATCTTCTTGCATGTTTAAACCCTAATAATCTAGCAAAGATCCCGGCTTTGGGTTGTTCGGCACGTCTAAAATTTAATCCGGGCATGTTTGATGCCTTTTGAACCTTCACAAGAGTGCCTAGGAACCCTACACGATACTCCGGTATAAACTAGCGTATGCGCTTCTCATCCCAGCCGGGGAGACGGTCTGTCCCACAGCCGTCAGTACGTCGTACTTGAGATAGTATGCGGGTGCTCGTTAGGTTATGAGTACACTGGACAGGACTCGCCGGGAACTGTTAGTTGGTACTATACCTATCGTCAGTTATCAGTTCCCAGGTGAAATGAGTACAGCTTAGTCCGCTGACTTGACACTGTCACTTCGCCTCGAGTGTGTTCCAACTGTACTTAGATTACTGCCCTACTATGACACAAAGGAGTCGTGCAAACAGGTAGTAGTTGGGTGCAGTCCCGAAGCACTTGGTGGCAGTGACGGTTAGACAGGATTCGTCTCTCCCGGTATTGGGGGTTGATATCGCGCTGTGTCTAGCAAAGCCATTACACAAAGTCCCTGGTCAGGGCAAGCGAGATATACTGGTAGGTTTCCAGTATTTTCTCAGGGTGTTCTGGGCTACACTCTGACATGACTTTTACCGCTATTAGGGGACTGACGTTTACCGCCCCCATAGGCCCGCCATGCGATATTCTCAAACGAACAGACCGGATTGTACGCAGATTGTCACATTCAGGCTCACTAGAAGTTCAGATGGGTTTCACCTCGTCAGTCTTCTTATCGGTATCTACCTGGGGGCCGTTACGCACAGCTAGTGCCGCTTGCGGTCTGTGGTTAAACCCACTGCCAGCGTAGTGTTGAGTCTTTAGAGTCCCACACTGAAAGCTATTCTCCTTTAGGCAAAAGAGTAGAGGTCGCATGGTTTTGCGACAGGGTTCGGTCACATCCGTGCATTTGTGCACGTTTAGTGTCCGGGCAGTTATCACTAGCGGGCTTTGGTTTAAGCCAGATCCTAGTGTACGTTTTAGGATTGGCTTTATCTCGTTTGAATTCGTGTTCCTCGGAACGCGGATGCGGGTGTGTATGTACAGTTGACAGAGAGACAGAGGCAGAGGATTCTCATTAGGGTTGTTGACAGTTGACTTTTGCTAAACCCTAATGAGAATAAGAAATATGATTAATGATAATATTATTTCAGTATTATTGTGCCATGGTTGGGTTGAAGGGTTGACTTTGTTGACTTGTTGACTTTGTTGACCGGTTGACTAGGTTGGACTAGTTGACCATCATCATGACAATGGCTATCATTTCTTAGCATTGACCTTGGCTTGCTTGTTGGTTCACAAATTGCCTTTAATGCAAGAAATGATATTGCCATTTGGTATGATAACAACCATCACATAATACTCAATTATTATTACTTATTATCATGATTTTGGATTATGAGAACTTGGATGGAAAATGTCTTGCTTATTCTTTCATTTCCTTTCTCTCTCATGCTTGAGCTCTCCCTCTTCCTTTTGCTCTCTCTCTAGTTCATGGTTCACTTGTCTCATGTGTTGAGAAGCAAGAACCATAGAGATAAAACCCAACACACTCCTCTACTCATCCTGGTTCACAAGGTCTAGCAAGCCAAGTGTTCTAGTTTCTTCTAGTTTGAAGTGAAGCCAAAGGTAGAATCTTTCTGGTGGATCCATCTTCGGCGCGAGGAGACGACGAGGTGAGGCCGATCCGACCACCGCAAGGAGTTGAAGACGAAGGAGTTCAAGTTAAGGTATAACCCCCTAACCGAGTAGGTAAAACTCTTGTTAGGATTGTTAGATAGTTGTTTAACAAAGATCCGTATTTTGAGTCCATGTTACCACCAAAAGAAAAATCGTTTTTCATCATTTTCGCAAGTCCGTAAGTACCGGTAGAGGTAACGTGGACTTACATAATGCAACCAAGATAACCCCTAAAAGTCCCAAGTCTCCAAAATCTAACTTTTCTTTGTCCAATGTGATGAGGGTGAGTAGGTGATCATTTTTTGTGAAAGGGGTATAGGGTTTTGGTGAGGGAATTGAGATGGATCATGGGGTTGGAGGTGGAGGAGATGAGGAAGACGAAAGAGAAGAAAAATAATGTGGGGGGAAAATGTGGCTGCCCTCTCTCTCTCTCCCCTTTATTCTCACCCAATCTCTCACTAATTTACCTTTTTGCCCTTTTCTCTTTTCTTTTCTTTTTCTTCACAAAACCAAAATACAGTATGAAACCAACAAACACAAATTAACCACATGAAACCAAATGCAACATGACATGGTGCACTAGCCACGGAAAACTGTAGAAACACGGATTTGGCCTAATCGCGATTAGCAGTATACTAATCGGGTTTTCATTTAAACTGCATATAATTGATTTTAAAAATGCCAAATCCTTTAAATATATTTTTAAATGAATAACTAATTTTAATTTCCAGTTAATTCACAAATATTAGTATATATTTATACCTTTTTTTCGAAAACCCCAATTTCGCAAATCGGGCAGTTTTCGGGGAATATATTATTATAATATTAAATTCCAAAAATAATATTTTAAATTTTCTGATATGTTACAGTCTCCCCCCTTAAATAAATTCGGTCTCTGAATTTAAATTTAAACCTCCAAATGCTAAAACATTTCAATAATCAAGTCAAATCAACGGGGCTCCGAAATCACGGAAGATACAGAATAACACAGTGCGTCAAGTGCGCATGAAAACGAGTACAAAACTCAAAACCCGAACTCCGTCAAGCGTCACGCAAATCATCGGATTTGCACGCATATTCTCGGAGTTACAATGGAGATACAGATCTCGAAATCCACTACTGAAATCCAATATGCACTAGTCAAATACTATAATACATATATAGTACGCATCTTTGGAAAAATCCTTTATACTGAATAAAACGCATGCAAAATATTTTCTAAATAGCCGAGCTATAAGTAACTCACGGCATAAGTGACGGACACTCATTTGTAAGTTAATAAATATACATTCTTATATGTTTTGTTAAAATATACGTTCCGCCCTTTTAAAATATCCCAAAAGATTTTCCTTTGTAAACATTCATGTCGCTCGTGGACACGTAGGAAATAGCGAGACTATAGCTCCTTTTTGAAAACCTCTTGTTAAACTTTTAATGCATACAAGTACTCAGGTACTGTCCTCAGATCAGTCATGTTCGGCTGCTATATAATATAGTGCCCATCATGAAAATAAGGTGCTCAAAAGCAAAATCAGCTTCAAAAGGCATATCCAACAATCACGTGCGTCTGGTGCGCACGGAAATCAAATCCAAATATAAGTTCCACAATATGCACATAAGTAAAAGTAAGTGCAACGGGTGTGCACGACAACAACATCTAGTGCATCTATAGTGCATGAAAATCTCAATCCAGTGCAACTAACATGCACGAATGAAAATCGCAATCGAGTGCATCCGGTGTGCACAAAATCAGATCTCATATCATGCGCCCAACATGCGCGAAAATCGAAATCAAGTGTATCCGTCATGCACGAATGAAATCTAAATCAAGTGAATCCAATATGTACAAAATCCAATACCAAGCGCCTAATATGCGCAAAAATCCAACCCAAGCGCGTCAGTCCGTGAAAAGTATCTAGTGCAGTAATATGCATGGAAACGAACATCAAGTGCCAATGCGCACCAAAACACAAATCTGGTAAAACGAATACTCAAGGCATAAATCGGGTACAAACAATGTACGTAGTCTAAATGCGGTGCAACCAATGCACGAAATACCAAGCTGGTGCAATAATGCACGAAATACGAATATGGTGCAACAAATGCATGAAATACGAATCTGGTGTAACAAATGCACAAAATACAAATTGGGTGCATCCAGTGCACGAAATACAAATCCGGTGCATGCAAACACACAAAATACAAAGCTGGTGCAATAAATGCACAAAAACTCATCAATAACTCAAATGCGTATAAAAACAACACCGAGTGTACCAATGTGCATAAAAATAAAAAACGTGTGCAACTGCGTGCACAAAACACGTATCAATGCACTGTAAGCATATATGAGCTATACCGAGCGCAAAAATCAAATCAAGTGCGTACTACTCGCACAACATCAATCAACTGTATGAAGTCCATGAAATCATAAACACGTGCTTCCAAGGCACAAAATCGACATGAGGTGCAATAAATATGCACAAATCGCAAATCAACACAATGGTGTATAAAATATATATCAAGTGCAATAACTATGCACAAAAATGTAAATACCCAGTAGGTGCAGCCATGGTGCAAGAAAACCAATATCATGAAACCCAATCATCAAAACTCAAATCCAAGCGATATAAGAGTGATACTCGGATCACAAATGCAAATCGCAACAAATGACATTGAGGTACACCTCCTACAATGTATAAATTATCGGTGCGCCCAAAACTGGTAGAGCAAGATCATCCGCTTGTCTCCTGCTCACGGTCTGGCATCCTCTGTCTCTGGGTCCTTATTTTCTCTGCGGATTACCAATCTCACAATCCATCGTCTCATCGTCCTGGTCAGGTGTACTAACGGAAATGATTTCGCTCTGTCACTTCTCTGGTCATCTCTCGGCCAATTATCACGACCACTCGTAAAGTAGCACGTCACTGGCGTTAGCCTCTGGTCCTCTGAATACATGTGACACAACTGATCCTGGATGCAAATCTCATTGCAGCAGTGTCCTGGAAGGAACCTTCTTAAGGTCTCTTCCGATCTCGCCTATGCCGAACTATACGGAGGCTGGTACTTTTACATAATCTTTTCTCGTTTTCTGGACATCAGCGTTCTAAGCACATCATTTCCTCGGGAACTGGCTGTATCCTAACGCCTCTGTATACATATCCGATCTCTAATCTCAATGGAGAGTAACAACAGCTCGTCAGCATCTCGCACGAACCTCTTATTCCACTCGTCTTCGTTATCGTCCACTTTGATGTCACGTCATGCTATCTGCGTACTGCAAATGTTCTCGACTACAGTCAATCCGAACTCTCTCACACGGACTCGAAATCACGAACTCGGTATATTCATCACTCTGTAGAAGATATCAAGCCGAACACGTCCTCGAGAACTCGACCCAACCTTCGGAGGAATGCTCAATACTCGTTCGTTCTTGATCAACTCACAACGCATCTTGGTGAGGTCCTTTATCTGAAGCTGGTCAGCTTGCTGGCCTCCTATCACATGATATCCGGACGACGTCAAACTTTTCGATTGATTCATCAAAGTCCCATAATTTCCCGAGAGCTCAACACCTGAGCATAGTTTAATAATATCTGGTACATACCACAGTACCTACGGACCAGCCGTAGAAGGGCAAACTCAAGCCTCACTGATGGCACCGCTAAACTACCGCAAACCCTAAGGTTCAAAGCGGTTCCATGGTCATCATGTCCCGTTAGGGTTTCATTTTTCTAGAGGGTCCACAGAATTACTTGCATGTTTCTCCGAATACTTTAAACATGGAAAAATGAGTTTTCTGACATTCTTTCGAACTTTTTAACTTCACCTAGGCAACATGTGAATACCCTCTGTCTCTCAATTCGGGGTAGACAAGCTATCATCTATTGCAGCTCTGCCTGAAAGCTCCAGCGATCTCAGCTCGTAAAGTCTGGAGGCGACATCACATCAATCTCAGCAACAGCTGGGTCATCTGTCTGCACGGAAGACGACATCATAATCTCTGAGGTATGTTGTACATCAACAATCCTCTCACAACTGGCAGCCTCTGTCAATGGCCCGATCATCCAGTGGAAAACAAAACACTCGCCTCAACAAGAGGTCACACACAGACACTACATCGAGACGTTCCCATGTCACCAGAAAACAAAATGGTCAGTCCTCGTCCATGACGAGCTCGCCCTGACCGCATCACTAGCAGTAGCTCAATCTGCGCTCAAACATGGTGACAGGAACCTCAATCGTGTATCGAAGATAACAGATCAAGGGAATGAAAGGAAATGACAGATCCAGAATGGATACATGATCATAAGAAGAAACAACATCAATAAAAGTATGATCATCAAAACGAACAGAATCAAGGATTTCAAATGGATGTATAATCATGGGTACGAAGAGAATCACAGATCTCAAAATATGTACATCCTAAGATTTCTTAAGTGGAGTATCGTATCGTAAATATGCCGCGGAACATACGTACGGTACGTCACTCTACTCATGCTACCTACTCCATCAATCAGAGCCAGCCTATGAAACGAAAGTTCGGGTCTAATCCTCCCCCCGTTCATGTTTAAGTTCCGTAAAGTCAAGCCTAGGTTCCGAAATACATACCCACCCTAGACTCCGCATAGTCAAACATAAACTTGAACCAAGGTTAAACCTAGCGTTCTGATACCAACTTTGCCATGACCCGAAATTTAGCTCGTGACCGGCACTTAAATCACGCGATGTCTAAAGGCGTAACATAACTCAAGTAAGCCGAAACCCAGAAATCTAAACCTTTTTAAGAAAATAAGAGGTAAAGTTTTGAGATAAAAGTATAATGAAACCAAATTTTCTTAAATGTATAGAAAAGGAACAGGAAAATGGAAGTGAAGTTTACTAGTTTGAAAACATGTTTCGTCTTTTAAAAATTTGGGCAGCACCTCCTTTGTATGTTTTGCTCCAAAACCACATATACAGGATAATATAAATGCATCCCCAAGCGGGAGCTAGCTCTTCGCCAATCGGTGGATCCACAACCACGCAAAGCATAAATATAGGTATACGACGCGCAATGGCGATGTTCACCACAAAAGATAAAGAATTAAGCAAGACATCAAAACCACAAGTAGCGGAATATCCCTCGCTCTAAGTCTCGCAACCACAATCTCACTAAGTCTCATTACTTATACAAATACTAGTTAGATTGATGGAGTTGACTAGATACAATATGAATAATAAGGACAAGTGAGGTACGATCTAACATGTACCACATACCAAAGCAAAACAGCTGAATGCAGCTGTGTGCCAGCGATGTCGCTACAGATCCATGCGGTCAATCTGCAAGAACTGTGGCACAACTGGGGTGAGTTGCCAACTCGTGAGTAGAAAATCATCAACAAGTAGAAATCGAATAAACAACGACTCCTAGGTCAACTATATCATGAAGGTAATACTATGATATCTAGGGTGACCGTATCTGTATATGTGCCAACACTATTAAAGAATGTCTATCAGCCTGTGGATATCATACAACAATATAATCAATGTATGTATGCATGTGGATCTCGTCCACGTGTCAACCAATGACACAACAACATCATGCATGTAAATATCATAAAGCATATGCATGAAACTATGAGGATATAAATCAACGTCTGTCCCTCGCGACACATCAAATCATGGAACCTGAGTGTCCAGCATCGACACTTAAAACATCATGAAACCCGTGCACAGCATCGGCACGTAAATCCTCATATCTCTCGGGCTCCATCATTCCGGATCGGCCCACGGGCTCCGTCTGTCCGGATCGGCCCATATCATCTCTCGACTCCGGTCGGTATCCTCCGGATAGCCGCCAGGTCCAACCAATCACCGGTAGGTAATGCCCACCGTGCCAGGCTCATCGTCTACTCCACGAAAAACATTTCTCGCCCCGGGGAACCATAGCGGGTCCACCATGTACCCGCAGACGGTTCTTCCACTCCTCGAATCGGGTCTCGAAAACAAATCTCAGAACCGAGAAAATTCATGGTGGACATCTCGAAATATCATATCAAGAGAAACTGGGTTTTTAAAACAGTACATACTTTCTTTTAAAATGACCACGGTTCTCAAATCCAGAAATCTCATGAAAACAGCATGTCTCAATGCGTATAATCGTAATGCATGATGTATGCGACATATAACAAAAATGTAAGCATATCCGTATATAATGCAACCTGGAACAATAATATGCACATATATAGGGAAAAGCACTCTTTTAAATGAATCCAGTTTTAAAATATATCCTGCGGTTCCCAAATTCTCCAAAGTCCAATGCAACATCGTATAAAGGTGCATATCCAACTATAGCAAGTAAATTATGAAAGGAGTCATATCATAATGCAGCAATCCAACTGTGTAGTGATATGGCAATTATCGATGATGAAGTGTGTGAGCCGTCAAATCTGTGTACGTGTAACATACGCATTATCGATAATGGTGTAAGTATACTAGAACAGGTATATGAAATGCAATGAGAATAACAAGAATGCAGCATAAGGTAAATCATTAGCTAAAAGCTATAAAGTATTCGTATCTAACATGATCGAGTCGGTGAATCTATCAATCGGCATCCAGCCTCACAACATCACGTACGGTATAATCCATCGTACGACATCCTCTAGTCAAGGGTATGGATCAGTCATCAAGTCAAACTCATCACGTACGAAAAATCATTGTATGGCGGCATTAAACCATTAGGGATCCTATCAACCTATACGACAATGAGGGTACGGACCTAAAGCCTCGTACAGCATATCAATCAAGATTCACAACATTATATAAATCTATATACCTATATCCCAGGCCACATCCATAACAATCTCATATCTGGGGACCGGTAAGGTATCAATCATCTCAATCGACTCGCATCCTTATACCAACATATCATCAAATCATCATAACACATCGTATATTATTTTCATCGCATTTATATCCCACATCAAGCCCATTTTACAAATACATTCTACCTTTACTATAAGCATACGTATCTAATCTAACATACACACCCGAACCATACAATCAGTTTTTAAAAGATGCGAATCATTGTTTTGAAAGTAGGGACAACGGTGTTTTTAAAGAAAAGATATCATTTGAAAATCCATAACGTCCCTCAAGGTATATGTTTAAAAGATGCATACGATTCTTCAGTTTGGAAATAGGTATGGTTCGGATGACACATTTTATCGGCTATCTAGTCTTATAGTATCCAAAACGGAAATATCATCGAACAACATCCTCAAATCTCGTCATCACGTATTAATCATATCATATCACTTCTAACTATCCTTTTAGCCATATCCCTAGTTCCCTTATCTAGGTCTCTACGACTGTATCCTATAGATCGGTTTGCATCAAATTGTGGGGGTGCCATACGCCATCCACCCGACTTCCCCCATAGATATAGATCTACTCACCTTAATCCTTGCTTGCCGAAGTCGATAACGCCATGCTACGTCGCCTTGGAATCCACGCGAAGGTACCTACAATCAATATAATCGCAATCGCTATTAAAATCGAATCCGAAAAACCGATACGGCAAACGGTGCGCTCATAGGTTAGAACCTAAGGCCTACACATGCATAAACAATCAAACAACCCTTGTTGTTGACGTACAAACATCCAAAAACCAAATACAAATCCAAATATCAAAACTAAGCATTAAAAATACGTAAAAACGTATCCGAAAATCACACCGATGTGCTCCGAGATTTCGACTCGGGTCAAATAGGGATAAACAAACAGTACTATGGGGTAGTATAAGGAGTGTGTGAGCTACTATAAAATCCCAGCACCAGACACTGACATATGGCCGGCCACCTATCTCCTATTTCCGGCAAGCTCGGTCTATAGTGGGCAGTTTGGGTTCGTCTTTCTACAGTAGGTTCCTAGTAGTTCAATTAGGCCTCTAGACTTGTTTGTTTTCCTCAGAATTAACCCGGGTCATCCCAGATTCCCTGTAGGCTCACAATTTAACACAAAACCGACATGGGTGAATTTCTTAAATCCGTATTCTCTATTCTAGTTATAGAAATCGATCTCTAGGGTCTTGTACACCCTCACTACTAATCACAAGTACACAAGTCACCCAAACCCTCTCTAGAATTTTCTAACTTCACAAATCACCACTAAACCAATTCTAAACTAAATCTAGAATATAAAGAAACTTAAAACTAACTAAATGGTAGAAATTATACCTCATTAATGCAACCAAGCAAAATCCTAAAAGTCCCAAGTCTTCAAAATCTAACTTTTCTTGGTCCAATGTGATGAGGGTGAGGAGGTGATCATTTTTTGTGAAAGGGGTATAGGGTTTTGATGAGGGAATTGAGATGGATCTTGGGGTTAGAGGTGGAGGGAGATGAGGAAGAAGAAGGAGAAGAAAAATAATGGGGGTGGAAAATTGTGGCTGCCCTCTCTCCCCCCCCCTTTATTCTCACCCACTCTCTAACTAATTTACCTTTTTGCCCTTTTCTCTTTTTCTTTTCTTTTTCCTCACAAAACCAAAATACAGTATGAAACCAACAAACAAAAATTAACCACATGAAACCAAATGCAACATGACATGGTGCACTAGCTATGGAAAACTGTAGAAACATGGATTTGGCCTAATCGAGATTAGCAGTGCACTAATCGGGTTTTCATTTAAACTACATATAATTGATTTTAAAAATGCCAAATCCTTTAAATATATTTTTAAATGAATAAATCAATTTAATTTCCAATTATTTCATAAATATTGGAATATATTTATTCCTTTTTTTCGAAAACCCCAATTTCGTAAATCGGGCAGTTTTCGGGAAATATATTATTTTAATATTAAATTCCAAAAATAATATTTTATATTTTCTGAAATGTTACATCTGTATTTTTAAAAAAAAATTGTACAGAAAGTTTTGGGTTGTTACAATCATTCTCTAAAAGTAGGGAATGGTGCAAGTGTTGCAGCCAAAGCAGTTGGTGAATATCACTTTGTTTTACCAAATGGCAATACTTTGATCTTGAACGACTGTTATTACGTACCCTCTATGATATACATTTAATATCAATTTCTTTATTAGATAAAGAAGGATATAACTTTGTAGTATAGAATAATGTTATGAACATTTACCTAAATCAAGTGTTGATTGGGTTTAGTGCGTTATGTAACGGTTTATATGTTCTGAATCAAAACACAGTTCTTAACGTACAAAACACACAAAAGAGGAAAAGTTCAGAAATGAAGGAATCCTTCTTGTGGCATTGTAGACTAGGTCATATCAATGCGACACGACTAGCTAAGTTACATAAGGATGGATATTTGAATCCGTTCGAACTATCATCTTATGAAACTTGCCAGTCATGTCTCAAAGGAAAGTTGACCAAAACTCCGTTACTGGACACGGAGAAAGAGTTACGGAACTCTTGGGAGTGATACATAGTGATGTATACGGTCCCATGTCTACACATACTAGGAACGGTTCCTCATACTTCATTACGTTCACTGACGATCTTTCAAGATATGGATATGTGTTCCTGTTGAAACACAAGTCTCAAACTTTTGAGAAATTCATAGAATATAAGCATGATGTTGAGAACCAGATGGGTAAAAGTATTAAAATCCTTCATTCTGATCGATGAGGAGAATACTTGAGCACGGAATTCCGTGACTATCTAAAAGTGAATGGGATTCTCTCTCAGTTTACTCCTCTGTATGTAGGTTTCTTTGGCACAACCAAAAGGTTTCACAAGGCATCAAACATGCTATATTTTAAAAATTAGCGTGCCAAACAACCCTAACAAAGGATCTAACTAGAGTTTTAGGAGCTAAACTAGAAAGAAAACAACTTTACATCTAAGTGATAACGGAATACAACCTTTGTAGACCGGTCCTTCACTTCTATAGCTCCTTGTAGTGGTCCCTTCGCTGTGATCATGGTACTCCCGGACTCTTGCATGGCTTCTAAACGAGAAAAGAATGAACTTGCTCGAATTCCTCGAGGGCGAAGATGATCTAATTCGAGGAGACATTAATTCAAGCTACTACTTCACTAATGACAGATTAGTGAAGCTAACACCCTATACTAAAGTGCTAATCTAGTAGAGGATGATGAAGTTGGAAGTGGGCTCACTTTAGTTTTATTTTTCTCACAATATTTTCTCTCTTTGGAAAAACCTAGCAAGCTTTTTTCAAAGGAAGAAGAAGACGAACTCAAGAGATGAGAATGAACTAATGAGGTGAGAGAATCAACCATGGGTGAGTTTGTATCATATACTAACTCATGTAGAGACATAACCATGGCTTAATTATAATGGTTAGGTTAATAAATATCTTAAGTAAAACAAAATGAGTGGACAAAGTCAATGCATCCACAACCTTCTACAAGCTTCATGCACGTGGCTAATTATCCACTAATTTGGAATTACTTTAAATATTAAAACCTTAAATTATAATTAGTATGGTATAAGTCTCATACACCCATGTAGTGTGTATCAACATCCATGACACAAAAGAAAAACACAATTAATATATATCACATATATATTAAGTGTGCACATGTGAGAAAATAAATGCTTAAGTGAGCCAATATTAGTTAATGTAAACTAGTATATCAAATATACAATTATAAAATAAATTATCAAATCAATACTTGATTTAATAATCCGGCTATATCTCATATAACCGACTAATATTAAATGTATCAATTTATCAAATCAACACTTGATTCGATAACCCGGCTATATTAAATATAACCGACCGATATGAATATCGCGAGAATAGAATACAGTATCACATAATCGTATTAATCTCGGTCCCACACATATCACATATTTGCTCCTACTTCGTTTTGCCTGAGCCAGTAAAACCTCTATGTAGGACTCTAAAGACTCGTCAATATGCCGGCAGTAGGTGATGATCACATCAAGAACCCACAAGCCGTCAGCAGTACTAGCTGGACGTAATGGCTACCCGGGTATTGAGCGATCAGAAGATCAACAAGCAAGCCCACTCTAGCTCCTTTAAAACCTGTCAGTAACACTACCGTACAGTCCGATCTCCTCGTCTGATATGTCGCATAACCAGTCTAGGGGTAGTAAACGTTAGACCCTAATAACCGATAAGTCATGTCGATATAAGGCTTATAACGGGTCGAGAAACTACTGATAACACTTACCAGAAAATCTCTAAATCAGCCCTGGCTAAGAACTATTAGTTATTTATATGCCCTAGAGGCCATTGTTGTACCTATGATGTATATTATTGTCACGACCCGAAATATTAGCTCATGACCAGCACTTAAATCACGCAACGTCTAAAGGCGTAACGTAATTCAAGTAAGCTGAAACCCAGAAATCAAAACCTTTATAAGAAAATATAAGAGGTGAAGTTTTGAAATAAAGGTATAATGAAATCAAGTTTTCCTTAAGTGCATAAAAAGGGAACATGAAAAATGCAAGTTATTTTACTAGTTAGAAAAACGAGTGTTGTCTTTTTAAAATTTAAGCAGCACCTCCTTTGTATTTTTTGATCCAAAACCACAATACATGATTATATAAAAGGCATCCCCAAGCGGGAGCTAGCTCTTCGCCAAACGGTGGATCACAACCATGCAAGACAGTATATGAGAATACGACGCCCAACGGCGAAGATCACCACAAAAGATAAAGAAATAAGCAAAACATAAATCCCCAAAAGAGAACATAAAACCCCTCGCTCAAGTCTCGCAACTACAATCTCACTAAATCTCATTACTTATACAATTGCTAGTTTTGACTGATGGAGTCGACTAGATATAATATGAAATATAAATTCAAGATTGGGTATAATACAAATGTCCCACCTACCAATGCAAAACACCCGAATGCAACTGTGTGCCAGTGAAGCCGCTACTGATCCATGCGTTCAACCTGCAAGAACTGTGGCACAACGGGGGTGAGTTGCCAACTCGTGAGTAGAAAAATATCTACAAGTAGAAATCGAATAAACAACGACTCCTAGGTCAACTATATCATAAAGGTAATACTATGATATCTAGGGTGACCGGGTCGTCATATGTGCCAACAATATACTCAATACCTATATGTATGCAGATATAATCCAACAGTATAATCAATGTATGTATTCATGTGGACCTCGTCCAACCATATAATCAATGTATGTATTCATGTGGACCTCGTCCAACCATATAATCAATGTATGTATGCATGTGGATCTCGTCCAACCATATAATCAATGTCTGTGAATATCATAAAAGCATATGCATGAAAGTATGACGATATAAATCAATGGGTGTCCACGCGACAGATCAAAATCATGGAACCTGAGTGTCCAGCATCGAAACTCGAAACATCATGTAAACCGTGTCCAGCATCGACACGTAAATCCTCATATATCTCAGGCGCCGCATCCTCAGATCGGCCCTCAGGCACCACACACCCTGGTCGGCCCTCATATCCATCTCGCTACTCCAGTCGGTATCCTTCGGATAACCGCCGAGTCCAAATACTATCACCGGTAGGTTGTAGTCCCTCTGCTAGGCTCATCGTCATCCACACAAAATCTCTCTCTCGCCCCGGGGAACCATACCGGGTCCACCATGCACTCGCAAACGGAATCATCCGCCTCCTCGAATCGGGTTTCACATATCACAGGTCTCAGAACCGAGAAAACGCATGGTGGACGCACTGAAATATCATATCAAGGGAAACCGGGTTTTTAAAACAGTACATGCTTTCCTTTGAAATAGCCACGGTTCTCAAATCCAGAAATCTCATGAAAACAGCATATCTCAATGCGTAAAATCATAAAGCTTGATGTATGAGACATATGATAGAAATGTAAGCATATCCGTATATCATGCAACATGGAACAGTAATATGACATATTAAAGGAAAACCGCCCTTTTAAAATGATTCCAGTTTTTAAATATGTCCTGCGGTTCCCAATTTCTCCAAAGTCAAATGCAACATCATCTATGTATGTGCAATAAGTATGTATGTTGGCATGGATGCACAAAGATATATACGCAAGTATAGGTGTACAATATATATGTACGCAAGTTTGTTATGCGAAGAGTTATATCATGATGCAGCAATCGTACTGTGTAGTGACATGACAATTATCGATGATGAAGTGTGTGAGCCTACAATCATTGCACGTGCAACATACGCATCATCAATAATGGAGCAGGTGTACTATCACAGGTATAAGTAATGCAATACGAGTAACATGAATGCAACATAAGGTAAATCATATGCAAATGCTATAAGGTATACGTGTCTACAAGACCGAGTCGGTGAATCTATTAATCAGCATATAGTCTCACAACAATGCGCATGGTACTATACATCATACGACAGCCTCTAGTCAAGGGTATGGATCAAACATCAAGTCAAACTCATCACGCACGGAAAATCATCGTACGGTGGCATTAAACCATTTGGGATCCTATAATCCTATACGACAATGAGGGGTACGGACCTAACGTCTCGTACGACATATCACACATGATTCACGGCATTCTATATACATATCTATATACCTATGTCCCAAGACACATCCATAACAATCTCATATCTAGGGACCGGAAAGGTATCAATCATCTCAATCGACTCTCATCCGTATACCAACATATCATCATATCACATGTCAATTCGTATTCTCTTTTCATCGCATCTATCACTCACACAATGTCAACTTTACAAATACATTCTACCTTTAATATAAGCATAAGTATCTAATCTAACATACACACCAGAACCATACAATCAGTTTTTAAAAGAAGCGAATCATAGTTTTGAAAGTAGGGGTTACGGTGTTTTTAAGGAAAAGATATCATTTGAAAATCCGTAACGTCCCTCAAGGTATTTGTTTAAAAGATGCATACGATTCTTCAGTTTAGAAATACGTATGGTTCGGATGACACATCTACGTTGGCTATCTAGTCCTATAGTACCCTAAACGGCGATATCGTCAAACATCATCCTCAAATCCCGTCATCACATATTAGCCGTATCATATAACTTCTAACTATCCTTTTATTTTTACTATGGTTTCTTTAACTATCTTTTAACTCTATCTATAGTTTTCTATTAAAGTTTCCTTAACCATATACTATGAATCGGTTTCCATCAAAAACTTGCGCGGGTGCTATACGCCATCCACCCGACTTCCCCCGTGGATATAGATCCACTCACCTTGGTCTTCGCTTGCCGAAGTCGATGAAGCCATGCTCCCCACGTCGTATCGAGTTCCACGTGGGGTACCTACAATAACACACAATCGAAATCACTTATTAAAATCGAATCCGGGAACCAAAACGGCACACGGATCACCTATAGGTTAGAACTTATAGGCCACCCATGCAAAACCAACCAATTATCCCTTGTCGTTGATGTACGAACACCCAACAACCAAATACAATACCAAATATCAAAACTAAACATTTCAAAATACGGAAAACATAGCCAAATTCATACCAAAGTGCTTCCAGATTTTGACTCAGGCCAAAACAAGGTGCACAAACAAGTCTAGGGTGCTGTACATGGTGTATATGACTTACTGGATCAACCCCGACACCAAAACCTACCAAGTGGCCAGCCACATCATATGGAATTCCGGCGAGCTCGGTTCCAGTGGCTCCAATGGGGTTTGTCTGGTTAGTGTGGTCTCCTAGTGCCCTAATTTGTTCCCTGGTATTGTTTGCTACTAAAAAAAATTCCCCGGGTTGCTCCAGATTTCCCTGCACACCCTATATCCTCACAAAATCGACATGAACTAAATCCTAAATCCTTATTTTGGTTTCCCATACTCATTCCTAAGTCATAAACAGCCACTCAACATCCACTCAAGCAACACCAATCCACAACTTCACTCAAATCCTCACTAGGATTTTCCAATTTCCACAAATCACCACCAAACCATCTCTAAACTAAACTAGAATAGAAAGAAGCTTAAAACTAGCTAAATGGAATAAGCTATACCTCATTCAAGCCACTCTAGACATCCCTAGCTCCCCAATGTCATCAAAATTCTACTTTGCTTGGTTCAATGTGTAGAGGATGAGATGGGGAGTAATTTTTGTGAAGGGAGCATAAGGTTTTGGGGATTATTTGGAGATGGATCTAGGGTTTGAAGTGGAGGGAAGTGGGGTTGGAGGAAGATGAAGAAGGAGGAAGAAAATGATGGGGGAAAATGATTAGGCAGCAGCCCCCCCTCTCTCACTTATTCTCACACTTTCTCTCTCTAATCATTCACTTTTTAAACCCTTTTTCATTCCTTTTTCTTTTCTCTTTCAAATTTCAAAACCAAATCACATAATACCCATAAAACAACACAAATGCAACAATATGTAACCAAATGTAACATGACATGGTGCACTAGCCAGGGAAACTGTAGAAACACGGATTTAGCCTAATCGCGATTAGAAGTGCACTAATCGGGTTTTTATCGAAACTGCATATAATAAATTTTAAAATGCCAAATACTTTAAATATATTATTAAATGAATAATTCATTTTCAATTTCCATTTATTTCACAATTATTGGTATATATATATACACACACCCTTTTTCGAAAACCCCAATTTCGCAAATCGGGCAGTTTTCGGGAAATATATTATTTTAATATTAAATTCCAAAAATAATATTTTATATTTTCTGAAATGTTACAATCTTCCCCCCTTAAATAAATTCGGTCCCCGAATTTAAATTTAAACCCCCAAAATCTAAAACATTTCAATAATCAACTCAAATCAACAGGGCTCCGAAATCACGGAAGATGCAGAAACAACACAGCTCGTCAAGTGCGCATGAAAACGAGTTCAAAACTCAAAATCGAACTTCGTCAAGCGCCACGCAAATCATCGAATCTGCACGCATATCATTGGAGTTACAATGGAGATATAGATCTCGAAATCCAATGTTGAAATCCAATATACACTAGTCAAATACTATAGTATGTATATTGTACGCATCCTTGAAAAATCTCCAAAAACTGATTAAAATACATGAAAAATCTTTTATGAATCGCCGTGTGAATGCGTAAATCACGGCATAAGTGACGGACGCTCATTTTAAAATAATAATATATTTCCATATATGTTTTCCTAAATACACGTTCCGTCGTTTTTCAAAATATCCCAAAAGGTTTTCCTTTATAAACGTTCGTGTCGCTCACGGACACGTTGGAAATAGCGAGGCTTTATCTATTTTTCAAAAACCTCTTGGTAACTTTTAATGTATGCAAAGTACTCAGGTACTGTCCCCAGATCAGTCTTGTTCGGCAACTACATAACATAGTGCTCATCATGAAAACAAGGTGCTCAAAAGCAAAATCAGCCTCAAAAGGCGTATCGAACAATCACGTGCATTTGGTGCGCACGGAAATCAAATCCAACACAGGTGCCACAATATGCACACAAGCAAAACTAAGTGCAACAGGTGTGCACGAAAACATCTGTCCAGTGCAACGGGTGTGCACGACAACACATCTGGTGCATCTATTATGCACGAAAACAACATCTGGTGCATCAAATGCACGAAATACAATCAATAACTCAAGCGCATAAAAAAGCAACACCGAGTGTACCAAGGTGTATAAATCAAAAACGTGTGCAACTATGTGCACAAAATCCGTATCAATGCACTGAAAGCACATGTGAGCTATACCGAGTGCAAAAATCATATCATCTGTATGAAATCCACGAAATCATAAACACATGCTACGAAGGTACAAAATCGACATAGAATGCAATGGATATGCACAAATCGCAAATCAACACAACGGTGTATAAAATATATATCAAGTACAATAACTATGCGCAAAATGTAAATACCCAACAGGTGCGCAATGGTGCACGAAAACAACATCATAAAGATCAATCATCAAAACTTAAATCCAAACGTTAAAAGCGTGATACTCGGATCACAACCGCAAATCGCAACAAATGACATTAAGGTACACCTCCTGATTAGTCGAAAATATTGCATCTTTTAACCGGCAATTTCCTCATCATTTGCATTCATATAGAAGTGTTCGGCATTCATATTTCACATATTAGCAAAACAGTCGTGAAATATCAGATTACATGTGTTAGACTCTAAAACCGTCACAATAAAGGAAATTGACCGCATTTCATGGCATCGCATCATCCCTATATTGCGCAACACTTGTTTTGAGATCTGTGCAGGATAATCCAGAAGAAAGGCCAAAAATTTATATGGTACCGATCAAACATGACGCCAACTCAATGATTTGGAATCTTGTATTAATGTAAAGGGAAGTCAGGAATTCAATATATCACAAAATACAGAAGAAGACACCAAAAGTCAACACAAGAAAGTTGAAGCCCCAAGGAGCCCAAATGGCCGCGGAACCGCGTCCTAAGCCGCCTTGTGCCGCGGTTCCGTGCTCAACTTGCCACGTCATCAACTCTGCTCTGCACCATAACTCCTATGACATTTTCCACACTTCAGAAAACCTATGCAAGTTCCAGAATACTCCTGAACATTCTTCCAGATCAGCAAGCTTTGGAATCAACACTAAACTAGCCTATCATTCTAGAAAGTTCTCCCTAAACCCTAGCTTAAACCCTAAGCTAGCTCCTAACAAACTCCTTCTAGAAGCCTCAACAAACTTTTGGAAGGAATTGTAATTTTCAAACCTAGACCTAGGGTTTGGGAGATCTATAAATAAGACCCTAGGCTCACTTATAGATCATCTCTTATCTTGGAAAAATCCACATTTGAGTAGCCAATCTAGATCCATTCACTCTCTTTCTTCATCTTCTTCCACAAGTCTAGTGAGAGAACTTGTGTGAAACCCTAACCCTAATTCCAATCAAAAGCCAAGATTCCGAGTACCCCATCAAGCAAGAAGCCTTGCAACCTTTTATGAGCCGAGCCGATCTTCAACAGAGCAAGTGGTCCAAGCCGATCCGCGACTCACGGAGCCGAGCGATGCCAAATCGACAATTTAGTTCTTCCTCTTGTAGTTCTTGAGCGACTGTAATCAAATTGTTGATATAAATAAAAGGTGATATTCTTTTATCTTGTTTTCTTTAAATTCTTGCATCATGATATCTTTTCAATTCTTTAATGCTTTCTGTGTGATGATGTTTGAGTAATACTCCGCTCGTCAAGGAGTCGAGACGATCAATAGAATGATGATGTAATATATCTTAAATCGATTCTTGAATCCTACGAGTTATGTAAAGCCCAGCAAGTTCAAGAATCGACGACCCAATTCGTTGCGATGCTTTCTTGATTGATATCGCTCGAGATTGGGGAGTTACGATCGTTTCTTGAAATTGTTAGAAGCTAGAATGTGAATGATATCAATGAAAGAACAAGAGTTAAATGATGAAACTCTAGTTTCACGAGAAAGCCCTAACTCTCATCGATCATCTTCGATCTAGTATCAATCCTTCGAAGGACAAGAACACGAAATCTTGAGATTACATCACGTCTATAGATCCGATCGATTCCTACAAGCCTCATTTAGATTCTTGACATTTGGTTGGAAATATCATCGAAACCCGATTCTTGATTGTTTATCGTTTCTTGATTCTTGATTAGATTAGTGACACCTGAATCAATCGATAAAATCTTGAATCATGTTTTCTTTTCTTTTCGATTAACTTTTCAATTCAAACAAATTAAACATAGAAACGAATCGCACAATCCCTGTGGACGATCCGCACTTACTAACGCGCTACATCCGACACCGTTATTGATTGCGGTCAAATGTAATTCTTTGGTTGTGATTTCTTTATACAATTTTCTAAATACCGATACAAGATACAGTTATCAATCAAATGAAACCGTTATCGGGAAACAATTGATTCGATACTTGCTTTTACATCCCAATCGAGAAAACCAGTAATTCAATCAAATGGCGCCGTTGCCGGGGACTATTTGATTTGATTTACACAAACAAGAATTTTATATAAATCAAATGGCGCCGTTGCCGGGGATCATTTGATAAACACAAACCAAGAAATCATATCAATCAAATGGCGCCGTTGCCGGGGATTACGCGCTAATTCGTTTCATATTTTAGTTTCAATTGAAAGATTTATTCCATTGTTATTTTGAGATCAAAATTCGTGAAAACCCTAAATGATTTGTTGTGGTTCATTGCAAGGAAATCTGGAGCTTGCTGGAAATTGGAAAAAAAAAATTGGAATATACCAGAGAGCCGAGAAAGTATACAGTAGCTTGCTGGTGAAATTTTGTGCAGTGTTCCCTTGAAACGACCGCGGAAGGGCGACATTAAGAGGCAATTGCGGCGGAACCGCGGCCTTATTGAAGGATCTCTGTTCTAAATTTCTTCAGGTACTTTCTTACCTTCTTCTCTCTCCTCTTTTTTGCTCCAACTAACAGTTTGTGCAGTTTTCTTTGCAAATAATCGCAGCGCCGCAAAAAGCAAAAGTAAATTTGAGCGTGATTTTGTTTCTTGGTTGTTTGCATTCTAATACGGATATTATGGGGCACGGCCAAATCCAAATTAGGTGGGGATTTCATTACCCTTCCTAGGCCCCGAAAATCGCAAAACTTGCATCCGCATTGAGCCACATTAACTAAAAAATATCTAGAGATGACTCTAAGGACCGTTGCGCTCAATTAGGACAAGAGAATGCCGTGGGTAATTCATTGGTTATCCGCGTTTTCTTGTGGTTTCTAAGGCGAGTGTGTCTAAGGCTAGTGGTTTTTAATTAGGCCCACTAATTACGTAGTGGAGTACCTTCCCACTTACCTGGCACTTATCCGGCCACAGGGGGACAAAGAGGCAGTGGAGGATTCTATCCTGCGACTTGTCTTTTGGCAGTTAGGAGCGGTCTAGAGCTGGACCTAGGTGACCACTAGATTCTAGGGTTTGTGTGCTGCATTTGTTGTGTCGCATCATTTTTTCAAAAATCCGTCGTTTTTTCAAAACAAACACCGCATTCATTCATTACCCCTAATTATAAGCCAACGCTGCCACTTGTACTAACCCTTTTTAGTGCAAGATAGGCTGGACACGGGATTCTAGTGCCCGTTTAGTCCGCATACCCTTTGTCGACTCCGAAGTCGATATTTCTCCATTTACCTTTCCTTTACCCACTACCACACCCACTCCGATGGATCCGAATCCATCGAACTTCTTTAACCTTAATCTGCCGCCGTCCGTTGGTGCGCAGAATCCACCCCGCATCTCTCTCCAGGAGAGGTGCTACCCAATTCGAGGTCCTCTTTCGACCTGCTTATCCACACCACCAGCCAATGGGGATAACTTTGAGATTAAGCCCGAGTACATCAATCTTTTACCCAAATTCCACGGACTCAAGACTGAGGACGCTTACGTTTTCATTACTAAATTTGAAAACGTATGCGCAATGATGGGTACGTCACAACTTTCAGTGGATGCGATGCGTCTACGACTTCTTCCATTTACATTGTGCGATATAGCCGAGAAGTGGCTATATAACACTACCGCACACTCTATTACGAATTGGGAAGAATTCGTCGCTGCATTCCTTAAGAAATTTTACCCAATACAAAAGACAGCTCGAATCCGTAGCAAACTGAATTAATTTGCCCAGCTCCCTACTGAACCATTCTCTAAATGCTTTGAACGTTTCAAGGATCTATTGGTTCAGTGTCCTCATCACGGCATCCCGAGATGGGAATTGTGCCGAATCATTTATGAGGGCATTAACCCAAACACTAAACAGAGCCTTGAAAACATGTGTCAAGGTACTTTTACGACTAAGGATGATGTGGAAGCTTGGAAGTATTTAGAAGAGTTCGCTGAAAAATCACTACAGTGGGAGAGTGGAACCCAACCATTGAATAGGGGTGGCGTACACCAAATAGATGTGTCCATAGGTGTTCGAGCTGAGATGGCAGCAATGCAAAAAAAGCTCGACGCTATGGAACACAAATTTGCAGCAACCTCCCTAAACCCAGTGTCGCAACCCAAAACTGGTTATGGGTGCTGTTCTGATCCATCTCATTTAACGGAAGAATGTCCATTAAACTCTGCGTTTCAAGGTCACGAGCATTCTAATGCCGCACTCCAACGACCTCGAAACGATCCATATTCTTCCACGTACAATCAGGGTTGGAGGAATCACCCGCATTTCGCTTGGAACCAAAACCAATCTCAAAACACGATTCCAAACACGAATAATTTTCAAAGGGCTCTTCCTCCACCACAACAGCAACCTCTTCAACTCACTCAGCACCCCTATCAGTCACAAAAATTCCAAAATCAGGTCAACACTCCTGCACAGTCTAATCCTATGACCTGTTCTGACGAGTTCTCTCAATTCACTCAAACCATGAAATCACTTTTGTTAAATTTCATAGAGGTTTCGATTGAGGTTAGATCTTCCGTCAGTGAGATAAAGAAAAACTCAGCGTCCCAAGCTGAGAGTATCAGAACGATGGAAGCTGAAATCGCACGACTCAAAGCCGAAATGAGTGCGAGAGAAAAAGGGAAGTTTCCCTCTCAACACCTACAGAATCCTGGGCATTACAATGTAAATGCCGTCACAACGTTGAGATCGGGAAGAGTGCTGAACAATCATGTCGGGGAAGGAATTGATGATACTGAAAATCAAATCAACACCCCGGCTGAGACCTTTCCACACACACACACTTCTCCTTCTGATCCTTCTTCTTCTACCACACCATCTTCTCGCGAGCCTATTCTCCATTTCCCACTAGGCTCTACACCTCAGTATAGCCCTTCTAGTTCTCCACAGACGGTCCCCACACCTCTTTTGGGACGGCGTCTACCCCCTCTTCCTTCTTCTGTGATGGACCCTACACTTATTGCGAAAGCTCCTTATCCGAATCGGTTTAGGGCTAACAGAACGAGTCCTCATATGGAGAAAATTATAGAAATGTTCAAACAGGTTAACATCAATATCCCTCTCCTAGATGCTATTCAGCAAGTCCCCGCCTATGCGAAAATTCTTAAGGACTTGTGCACTAGGAAGAGGAAGACCCAAGTGCCTAAGAAGGTCTTCATGGCTAATAATATCAGCACTGCTTTTATTCCCCAGCTACCAAAGAAACGGAAGGACCCAGGATGTCCTACAATATCGATTTCTATTGGGGGTAAAAACATAAATCGTGCTCTTTTAGACCTTGGCGCAAGTGTTAACCTACTACCATATTCTGTATATGAGCAATTAGGGATTGGAGAGTTGAAACCTGCTCACTGCACTCTCCAAATGGCAGACCGTTCAATCACCAAACCAAGGGGTGAACTTGAGGATGTGTTGATAAAGGTCGGGGAATTTGTTTTCCCTGTAGACTTCATTGTGCTCGATACACAGCCTGTAGCAAACCCCCGGGGCCAAATTCCGGTGATTCTGGGTCGTCCTTTCCTTGCCACTTCCAACACTGTTATAAACTGTAGAAATGGTTCAATGAATTTATCATTTGGAAATATGACCATTGAACTAAATATCTACAAAGTTGGAAGTCAGCCATCAGAACCCTCTGCTCATATTCTAGATGTGTGCTCTGTCCACAAGATCGCTCCCGATGGTTGTGGAGCTGAGGATCTTTGCTTTTTAGATCTCAACGACATTACCACACCTCTGCTTGATCTTACACATGATCTTAGTGAGGACACTTTTTCTACACTTGAGTCCTGCACTCCTGACTTTACGCCACCCGAGTCTGTTTCTTTCATAGGCTCTGAGCTTCTATGTAAATCCAAAAATCACTCAATGATCCCTCCTTCTATCAGTTCTCCGCCCGAATTAGATCTCAAAATTTTACCTTCTCACCTTAAATATGCATATCTAGGTGAGAATGAGTCTTTACCGGTTATCATATCCGCTTCTCTTGCATCAGAGCAAGAGAATGCACTTTTATCGGTATTGAGATCTAACAAAGAGGCGTTTGGTTGGAGCATGGCGGACATCAAAAGGATTAGTCCTTTGATTGTTGAACATCATATACATGTGATGGATGATGCCAGACCAACCCGAGAACCACAGAGACGGTTGAATCCCGTCATGAAGGAAGCGGTGATGAAAGAGATCGTCAAATGCCTAGATAATGGTATTATATACCCCATCTCCGATAGCCAATGGATGAGTCCTATACATGTCGTTCCTAAGAAATCCGGCATCACTGTTATTACCAATGAGGCAAATGAGTTGATTCAGACACGCGCCCAAACTGGGTGGCGTGTATGTATTGAATATAGAAAACTTAATGCTGCCACGAGGAAAGACCACTTTCCTCTACCATTCATTGATCAAATGCTGGAACGCTTAGCGGGACGAGAGTACTATTGCTTTATGGACGGATACTCAGGCTACAATCAGGTCCTCATCGCCAAAAAGGATCAAGATAAAACCACTTTTACTTGTCCTTTTGGTAGCTTTGCTTACAGTCGCATGCCCTTTCGGTTATGCAATGCTCCCGCTACCTTTCAGCAGTGTATGATGGGGATATTCTCTGATATGGTAGAGAATTTTCTGGAGATCTTTATGGACGATTTCTCGATTTTTGGAGACTCTTTTTCCGATTGCCAATCGAATCTTGACACTGTTCTTACTCGTTGCAATGAGAAGAACTTGACATTGAACTAGGAAAAATGCCATTTTATGGTCCAAGAAGGAATAGTACTTGGACATGTCATTTCACAGAAAGGCATTGAGGTTGACAGAGCTAAGATAGATGTCATTCAAAACCTCCCTCATCCCAAAAGCGTCAAAGATATTCGATCTTTCCTTGGCCATGCGGGCTTTTATAGGAGATTCATTAAGGACTTTAGCAAAATTGCTAGACCTTTAACTCTTCTCCTGGCCAAGGATACGACCTTCCATTTTGACTCGGACCGCGAGACAGCTTTCGACTCACTTAAACACTCACTCACTTCAGCCCCCGTGCTGTCATCGCCAAACTGGGACTACCTCTTTGAGCTGATGTGTGACGCATCTGATTTTGCAATAGGCGCAGTCTTAGGACAGCACATCGAAAAGATGCCACTCGTGATATACTATGCAAGTAAGACCCTGAATGATGCGCAAATCAATTATACAACCACCGAGAAAGAACTTTTAGCGGTTGTATTTGCATTTGAAAAATTCAGGCCTTACTTAATTGGCTCACCTATAGTTGTGTATACTGACCATTCTGCTTTAAAACATCTTCTGGCGAAGAAAGATACAAAAGGTCGACTAATACGTTGGATCCTTCTGTTACAAGAATTTGATCTTGTTATCAAAGATAAGAAAAGATGTGAAAACGTAGTAGCTGACCATCTTTCACGCATCTCTTCTTCCACTGTGACCCTGCCGATCAATGATTCGTTCCCTGATGAACAACTCTTGAACGTATCCGCTGAACCATGGTTCAGGGATATTGTGAACTATCTTGTCACGGGACTTATACCGAGCGATTGGTCAAAACAGAACAAATATCGTTTTCTATCCCAAGTAAAACCCTTTTACTTGGATGATCCATATTTGTTTAAATATTGTCCTGATCAGATCATTCGCCGGTGTGTCCCGAAAGAAGAGTTCAAGAGTGTTATTTCTTTTTGTCATGATCAGGCCTGTGGGGGTCACTTCGGTCCTAAAAAGACGGCGGAGAAGGTTTTGCAATGTGGATTTTATTGGCCGACCTTATTCAAGGACGCATTTGAGAATTGCAAAACCTGTACACAGTGTCAGTACACGGGTAGAATATCCCGGAGAAACGAAATGCCTCAGCAACCCATTCTGGTTGTTGAAATATTCGATGTTTGGGGCACTGATTTTATGGGTCGCTTTCCCGACTCCTTTGGGAATTTATACATACTGCTGGTAGTTGATTATGTCTCAAAGTGGGTAGAAGCCATTCCATGTCGCACTAATGACAAGAAAGTTGTCATTATGTTCTTAAAAGAGAATATCTTTTCGCGATTTGGACACCCACGCTCTATTATTAGCGATAATGGGACACATTTCTGCAACAGATCTTTCGAGACTCTGATGCGAAAATACTCAATCAACCACCGACTTTCTACACCCTATCATCCCCAAACAAGCGGGCAGGCTGAGATCTCAAACAGACAAATCAAACTTATCCTGGAGAAAACTGTTGCTAAGAATAGAAAAGACTGGTCGACCAAACTGACGGATGCTCTTTGGGCATTCCGAACTGCATATAAGACCGACCTAGGGATGTCTCCATATAGGATAGTGTTTGGAAAAGCATGTCATTTACCCGTCGAGATAGAGCATAAAGCATTGTGGGCTATAAAAGAAATAAACTTTGATCTAAAAGAAGCCCGCAACTTTCGGAAGCTGCAAATAAATGAGCTAAGCGAACTCCGCGATGAAGCTTATGATAACGCTGTAATTGTAAAGAATAGAACTAAGCTTTTTCACGATAAAAATATTTTGAGGAAAACATTTTCACCTGGTCAACAAGTCCTTCTTTATGATTTACGATTACACCTTCACGCGGGTAAGCTCCGATCTCGATGGAAGGGACTTTTTGTTGTGCAGTCTGTATACCCGCACGGGGCAGTAGAAGTAGAAAATATCAAAAACGGCACCTTTTTCAAAGTGAATGGACATACACTAAAGCCGTATTTTTCCACTGACTCCACGGAGGAGCTCTTGTTCTTACAAGAGCCAGTTTATTTTGATTAAAATTCCTCCGTCTCACCTTCATGTCCTGTATATCATTGCATCATTTTTTGAATGAAGGTGAGTGAAAAGAGTAAGTTTGGAGGAAGTTCTTCACTTATATATTTTGCCCCCACTAATAATTCCCCCAGGCTTACAGTTTTTGTAGGTATAACGGTTGGCAACAGTGAGGACACTGTTGAAAACAAGTTTGGGGGAGGTTTGTGCTTATTTTTGCATCATTTGCATATCATTTGCATAAGCACAAAACATTTCTTTTAAAATCTATAAAAATTGAAAAATTGAAAAATCCATAAAAATTTAAAAAAAAATTCAAGTATAAAAATAATTTTAATATTTATACTTTTTTGTACATAAATAAGATAATAAAAGTTTAGATAGTGAACAATTACATCCATGAGATTAGAAAAATTTAAGAAAACTAAGAAAATAAGAAGTTTTCTTATACGAACTAGTAATAAGTAGTTATGAGCCATTGTCCCAAGGGTTAGTAAGATAAAGGATGTCACTAATCTGAGAATAAAACTAAGTCTGAAAAATAGTTTCTATTCTGGAAGACAAACATTTTGAACGTTGCTAACCTGCTATTCGCACTTACACACGTCTTGAAGCCTGGGATAGTAGAGGATACCTTGAAATGCTCTTATCTTAAAGCTGATGTATGAAGGAAATAAAAAGAAAAAAAAAGTTAATAAAAAAAATTATATAAAGTGGTGAGAAAAATGGACACTGGTTTTGTTATCACCGAGGGCAATAAAAAAATATATAGCGAGGGTGCTTCTTCACCTAGTGCCCTAAGGCCAACTGGTCTGGGAGTCACTGCTATGCCTGAGGTGGTGCAAGACGAGGAAAATATACACCAAATAAGCAAGCACATGAGTAATCGGTCGGTTAGTACCTCAAGAAGTATTGACGGTCGCATGAAAGTGTGTGAGCAATCTCATCTAAATATTCATTAATCAAAAAGTACTGAGGCTGATGGGCAAGAGTATGATAGCTTGAATTGAATTCTCCGAGTGTAGGGATATCTTTACACACACGCAGGGTTATATGATCGATGTTTGGAAGAAAGATAGGAATGAAGAATAAGACGATGTTTTATTGAGGGAGGACGTGATTTCTAACATCTCTTCATGACCATTAAGATAGGGCTCATGACAACCTAAAAGCTAGCTTAGTTGGAAACCCTAATTTTCAAAGCTTTTCTGCTACGATTCTTATCTTTAAATGTAATATTCATGATCTTTCTTTTATTATTGGATTTTGTGGGTACAATCCGCTGAAAACCCTAAGGAGAAAACACTCCTCCTACTAGGGACACCTAGAGGTTTAAAGGCTTGTTGCACGTGCTCAGTGCAATCGTGTTGCCTACGAATGTGTGCTAGTTAGTTTTTCTCTTTCTTTATTTTCTCCTTCTCTTTTTAATAAAACAGTTCGCTCGAGACGATCGAAATTAAGTTTGGGGGAATTTGATTAGTCGAAAATATTGCATCTTTTAACCGGCAATTTCCTCATCATTTGCATTCATATAGAAGTGTTCGGCATTCATATTTCACATATTAGCAAAATAGTCGTCAAATATCAGATTACATGTGTTAGACTCTAAAACCGGCACTATAAAGGAAATCGACCGCATTTCATGGTATCGCATCATCCCTATATTGAGCAAAACTTGTTTTGAGATCTGTGCAGGATAATCCAGAAGAGAGAACAAAAATTTATATGGTACCGATCAAACATGACGCCAACTCAATGATTTGGAATCTGGTATTAATGTAAAGGGAAGTCAGGAATTCAATATATCACAAAATACAGAAGAAGACACCAAAATTCAACACAAGAAAGTTGAAGCCCCAAGGAGCCCAAATGGCGGCGGAACCGCGGCCTAAGCCGCCTTGTGCCGCTGTTCCGTGGTCAACTTGCCACGTCATCAACTCTGCTCTGCACCACAACTCCTATGACCTCTTCCACACTTCAGAAAACCTATGCAAGTTCCAGAATACTCTTGAACATTCTTCCAGATCAGCAAGCTTTGGAATCGACACTAAACTAGCCTATCATTCTAGAAACTTCTCCCTAAACCCTAGCTTAAACCCTAAGCTAGCTCCTAACAAACTCCTTCTAGAAGTCTCAACAAACTTTTGGAGGGAATTGTAATTTTCAAACCTAGACCTAGGGTTTGGAAGATCTATAAATAAGACCCTAGGCTCACTTGTAGATCATCTATTATCTTGGAAAAATCCCCATTTGAGTAGCCAATCTAGATCCATTCACTCTCTTTCTTCATCTTCTTCCACAAGTCTAGTGAGAAGACTTGTGTGAAACCCTAACCCTAATTCCAATCAAAAGCCATGATTCCGAGTACCCCATCAAGGAAGAAGCCTTGCAACCTTTTATGAGCCGAGCCGATCTTCAACAGAGCAAGTGGTCCAAGCCGATCCGCGACTCACGAAGCCGAGCGACGCCAAATCGACAATTTAGTTCTTCCTCTTGTAGTTCTTGAGCGACTGTAATCAAATTGTTGATATAAATAAAAGGTGATATTCTTTTATCTTGATTTCTTTAAATTCTTGCATCACGATATCTTTTCAATTCTTGAATGCTTTCTGTATGATGATGTTTGAGTAATACTCCGCTCGTCAAGGAGTCGAGACGATCAATAGAATGATGATGTAATATATCTTAAATCGATTCTTGAATCCTACGAGTTATGTAAACCCCAGCAAGTTCAAGAATCGACGACCCAATTCGTTGCGATGTTTTCTTGATTGATATCGCTCGAGATTGGGGAGTTACGATCGTTTCTTGAAATTGTTAGAGGCTAGAATGTGAATGATATCAATGAAAGAACAAGAGTTAAACGATGAAACTCTAGTTTCACGAGAAAGCCCTAACTCTCATCGATCATCTTCGATCTAGTATCAATACTTCGAAGGACAAGAACACGAAATCTTGAGATTACATCATGTCTATAGATCCAATCGATTCCTACAAGCCTCATTTAGATTCTTGACATTGGTTGGAAATATCATCGAAACCCGATTCTTGATTGTTTATCATTTCTTGATTCTTGATTAGATTAGTGACACCTGAATTAATTGATAAAATCTTGAATCATGTTTTCTTTTCTTTTCGATTAACTTTTCAATTCGAACAAATTAAACATAGAAACGAATCGCACAATCCCTGTAGACGATACGCACTTTCTAACGCGCTACATCCGACACCGTTATTGATTGTGGTCAAATGTAATTCTTTGGTTGTGATTTCTTTATACAATTTTCTAAATACCGATACAAGATACTGTTATCAATCAAGTGAAACCGTTATCGGGAAACAATTGATTCGATACTTGCTTTTACATCCCAATCGAGAAAACCAGTAATTCAATCAAATGGCGCCGTTGCCGGGGACTATTTGATTTGATTTACACAAACAAGAATATTATATAAATCAAATGGCGCCGTTGCCGGGGATCATTTGATAAACACAAACCAAGAAATCATATCAATCAAATGGCGCCGTTGCCGGGGATTACGTGCTAATTCGTTTCATATTATAGTTTGAATTGAAAGATTTATTCCATTGTTATTTTGAGATCAAAATTCGTGCAAACCCTAAACGATTTGTTGTGGTTCATTGCAAGGAAATCTGGAGCTTGCTGGAAATTGGAAATTTTTTTTTGGAATATACCAGAGAGCCGAGGAAGTATACAGTAGCTTGCTGGTGAAATTTGGTGCAGTGGTCCCTTGAAACGACCGCGGAAGGGCGGCATTAAGAGGCAATTGCGGCGGAACCGCGGCCTTATTGAAGGATCTCTGTTCTAAATTTCTTCAGGTACTTTCTTACCTCCTTCTCTCTCCTCTTTTTAGCTCCAACTAACAGTTTGTGCAGTTTTCTTTGCAAATAATCGCAGCGCCGCAAAAAGCAAAAGTAAATTTGTGCGTGATTTTGTTTCTTGGTTGTTTGCATTCTAATACGGATATTAATGGGCACGGCCAAATCCAAATTAGGTGGGGATTTCATTACCCTTCCTAGGCCCCGAAAATCGCAAAACTTGCATCCGCATTGACCCACATTAACTAAAAAATATCTAGAGATGACTCTAAGGACCGTTGTGCTCAATTAGGACAAGAGAAGGCCGTGGGTAAGTCATTGCTTATCCGCATTTTCTTGTGGTGTCTAAGGCGAGCGTATCTAAGGCTAGTGGTTTTTAATTAGGCCCACTACTTACGTAGTGGAGTACCTTCCCACTTACCTGGCACTTATCCGGCCACAGGGGGACAAAGAGGCAGTGGAGGATTCTATCCCGCGACTTGTCTTTTGGCAGTTAGGAGCGGTCTAGAGCCGGACCTAGGTGACCACTAGATTCTAGGGTTTGTGTACTGCATTTGTTGTGTCGCATCATTTTTTCAAAAATCCGTCGCTTTTTCAAAACAAACACCGCATTCATTCATTACCCCTAATTATAAGCCAACGCTGCCACTTGTACAAACCCTTTTTAGTGCAAGATATGCTGGACACGGGATTCTAGTGCCCGTTTAGTCCGCGTACGCTTTGTCGACTCCGAAGTCGATATTTCTCTATTTACCTTTCCTTTACCCACTACCACACCCGCTCCGATGGATCCGGATCCATCGAACTTCTTTAACCCTAATCTGCCGCCGTCCGTTGGTGCGCAGAATCCACCTCGCATCTCTCTCCAGGAGAGGTGCTACCCTATTCGAGGTCCTCTTTCGACCTGCTTATCCACACCACCAGCCAATGGGGATAACTTTAAGATTAAGCCCGAGTACATCAATATTTTACCCAAATTCCACGGACTCGAGACTGAGGACGCTTACGTTTTCATTACCAAATTTGAAAACGTATGCGCAATGATGGGTACGTCACAACTTTCAGTGGATGCGATGCGTCTACGACTTCTTCCATTTACATTGTGCGATATAGCCGAGAAGTGGCTATATAACACTACCGCACACTCTATTACGAATTGGGAAGAATTCGTCGCTGCATTCCTTAAGAAATTTTACCCAATACAAAAGACAACTCAAATCCGTAGCGAACTGAATCAATTTGCCCAGCTCCCTACTGAACCATTCTCTAAATGCTTTGAACGTTTCAAGGATCTATTGGTTCAGTGTCCTCATCACGGCATCCCGAGATGGGAATTGTGCCAAATCATTTATGAGGGCATTAACCCAAACACTAAACAGAGCCTTGAAAACATGTGTCAAGGTACTTTTATGACTAAGGATGATGGGGAAGCTTGGAAGTATTTAGAAGAGTTCGCTGAAAAATCACTACAGTGGGAGAGTGGAACCCAACCATTGAATAGGGGTGGCGTACACCAAATAGATGTGTCCATAGGTGTTCGAGCTGAGATGGCAGCAATGCAAAAGAAGCTCGACGCTATGGAACACAAATTTGCAGCAGCCTCCCTAAACCCAGTGTCGCTCCCCAAAACTGTTTATGGGTGCTGTTCTGATCCGTCTCATTTAATGGAAGAATGTCCATTAAACTCTGCGTTTCAAGGTCACGAGCATTCTAATGCCGCATTCCAACGACCTCGAAACGATCCATATTCTTCCACGTACAATCAGGGTTGGAGGAATCACCCGAATTTCGCTTGGAACCAAAACCAATCTCAAAACACGATTCCAAACACGAATAATTTTCAAAGGGCTCTTCCTCCACCACAACAGCAACCCCTTCAACTCACTCAGCACCCCTATCAGTCACAAAACTTCCAAAATCAGGTCAACACTCCTGCACAGTCTAATCCTATGACCTGTTCTAACGAGTTCTCTCAATTCACTCAAGCCATGAAATCACTTTTGTCAAATTTCATAGAGGTTTCGACTGAGGTTAGATCTTCCGTCAGTGAGATAAAGAAAAACTCAGCGTCCCAAGCTGAGAGTATCAGAACGATGGAAGCTGAAATCGCACGACTCAAAGCCGAAATGAGTGCGAGAGAAAAAGGGAAACTTCCCTTTCAACCCCTACAGAATCCTGGGCATTACAATGTAAATGCCGTCACAACGTTGAGATCGGGAAGAGTGCCGAACAATCATGTCAGGGAAGGAATTGATGATACTGAAAATCAAATCAACACCCCGGCTGAGACCTTTCCACACACACACACACTTCTCCTTCTGATCCTTCTTCTTCTACCACACCATCTTCTCACGAGCCTATTCTCCATTTCCCACTAGGCTCGACACCTCAGTATAGCCTTTCTAGTTCTCCACAGACGGCCCCCACACCTCTTTTGGGACCGCGTCTACCCCCTCTTCCTTCTTCTGTGATGGACCCTACGCTTATTGCGAAAGCTACTTATCCGAATCGGTTTAGGGCTAACAGAACGAGTCCTCATATGGAGAAAATTATAGAAATGTTCAAACAGGTTAACATCAATATCCCTCTCCTAGATGCTATTCAGTAAGTCCCCGCCTATGCGAAAATTCTTAAGGACTTGTGCACTAGGAAGAGGAAGACCCAAGTGCCTAAGAAGGTCTTCATGGCTAATAATATCAGTACTGCTTTTATTCCCTAGCTACCAAAGAAACGGAAGGACACAGGATGTCCTACAATATCGATTTCTATTGGGGGTAAAAACATAAATCGTGCTCTTTTAGACCTTGGCGCAAGTGTTAACCTACTTCATATTCTGTATATGAGCAATTAGGGATTGGAGAGTTGAAACCTGCTCACTGCACTCTCCAAATGGCAGACCGTTCAATCACCAAACCAAGGGGTGAACTTGAGGATGTGTTGATAAAGGTCGGGGAAATTGTTTTCCCTGTAGACTTCATTGTGCTTGACACACAGCCTGTAGCAAACCCCCGGGGCCAAATTCCGGTGATTCTGGGTCGTCCTTTCCTTGCCACTTCCAACGCTGTTATAAAATGTAGAAATGTTTCAATGAATTTATCATTTGGAAATATGACCATTGAACTAAATATCTACAAAGTTGGAAGTCAGCCATCAGAACCCTCTGCTCATATTCTAGATGTGTGCTCTGTCCACGAGATCGCTCCTGATGGTTGTGGAGCTGAGGATCTTTGCTTTTTAGATCTCGACGACATTACCACATCTCTGCTTGATCTTACACATGATCTTAGTGAGGACACTTTTTCTACACTTGAGTCCTGCACTCCTGACTTTACTCCACCCGAGTCTGTATCTTTCACAGGCTCTGGGCTTCTTTGTAAATCCAAAAATCACTCAATGATCCCTCCTTCTATCATTTCTCCGCTCGAATTAGATCTCAAAATTTTACCTTCTCACCTTAAATATGCATATCTAGGTGAGAATGAGTCTTTACCGGTTATCATATTCGCTTCTCTTGCATCAGAGCAAGAGAATGCACTTTTATCGGTATTGAGATCTAACAAAGAGGCGTTTGGTTGGAGCATGGCGGACATCAAAGGGATTAGTCCTTTGATTGTTGAACATCATATACATGTGATGGATGATGCCAGACCAACCCGAGAACCACAGAGACGGTTGAATCCCGTCATGAAGGAAACGGTGATGAAAGAGATCGTCAAATGCCTAGATAATGGTATTATATACCCCATCTCCGATAGCCAGTGGGTGAGTCCTATACAAGTCGTTCCTAAGAAATCCGGTATCACTGTTATTACCAATGAGGCAAATGAGTTGATTCAGACACGCGCCCAAACTGGGTGGCGTGTATGTATTGAATATAGAAAACTCAATGCTGCCACGAGGAAAGAACACTTTCCTCTACCATTCATTGATCAAATGCTGGAACGCTTAGCGGGACGAGAGTACTATTGCTTTATGGACGGATACTCAGGCTACAATCAGGTCCTCATCGCCAAAAAGGATCAAGATAAAACCACTTTTACTTGTCCTTTTGGTACCTTTGCTTACAGTCGCATGCCCTTTGGGTTATGCAATGCTCCCGCTACCTTTCAGCGGTGTATGATGGGGATATTCTCTGATATGGTAGAGAATTTTCTGGAGATCTTTATTGACGATTTCTCGATTTTTGGAGACTCTTTTTCCGATTGCCAATCGAATCTTGACGCTGTTCTTACTCGTTGCAATGAGAAGAACTTGACATTGAACTAGGAAAAATGCCATTTTATGGTCCAAGAAGGAATAGTACTTGGACATGTCATTTCACAGAAAGGCATTGAGGTTGACAGAGCTAAGATAGATGTCATTCAAAACTCCCTCATCCCAAAAGCGTCAAAGATATTCGATCTTTCCTTGGCCATGCGGGCTTTTATAGGAGATTCATTAAGGACTTTAGCAAAATTGCTAGACCTTTAACTCTTCTCCTGGCCAAGGATACGACCTTCCATTTTGAATCGGGCCGCGAGACAGCTTTCGACTCACTTAAACACTCACTCACTTCAGCCCCCGTGCTGTCATCGCCAAACTGGGACTACCCCTTTGAGCTGATGTGTGACGCATCTGATTTTGCAGTAGGTGCAGTCTTAGGACATCACATCGAAAAGATGCCACACGTGATATACTATGCAAGTAAGACCCTGAATGATGCGCAAATCAATTATACAACCACCGAGAAAGAACTTTTAGCGGTTGTATTTGCATTTGAAAAATTCAGGCCTTACTTAATTGGCTCACCTATAGTTGTGTATACTGACCATTCCGTTTTAAATCATCTTCTGGCGAAGAAAGATACAAAAGGTCGACTAATACGTTGTATCCTTCTGTTACAAGAATTTGATCTTGTTATCAAAGATAAGAAACGATGTGAAAACGTAGTAGCTGACCATATTTCACGCATCTCTTCTTCCCCTGTGACCCTGTCGATCAATGATTCGTTCCCTGATGAACAACACTTGAACGTATCCGCTGAACCATGGTTCAGGGATATTGTGAACTAACTTGTCACTGGACTTATACCGAGCGATTGGTCAAAACAGGACAAATACCGTTTTCTATCCCAAGTAAAACACTTTTACTGGGATGATCCATATTTGTTTAAATATTGTCCTGATCAGATCATTCGCCGGTGTGTCCCGAAAGAAGAGTTCAAGAGTGCTCTTTCTTTTTGTCATGATCAGGCCTGTGGGGGTCACTTCGGTCCTAAAAAGACGGCGGAGAAGGTTCTGCAATATGAATTTTATTGGCCGACCTTATTCAAGGACGCATTTGAGCATTGCAAAACCTGTACACAGTGTCAGTACACGGATAGAATATCCCGGAGAAGTGAAATGCATCAGCAACCCATTCTGGTTGTTGAAATATTCGATATTTGGGGCATTGATTTTATGGGTCCCTTTCCCAACTCCTTTGGGAATTTATACATACTGCTGGCGGATGATTATGTCTCAAAGCGGGTAGAAGCCATTCCATGTCGCACTAATGACAAGAAAGTTGTCATTAAGTTCTTAAAAGAGAATATCTTTTCGCGATTTGAACACCCACGCGCTATTATTAGCGATAATGGGATACGTTTCTGCAACAGGTCTTTCGAGACTCTGATGCGAAAATACTCAATCAACCACCGACTTTCTACACTCTATCATCCCCAAACAAGCGGGCAGGCTGAGATCTCAAACAGACAAATCAAACTTATCCTGGAGAAAACGGTTGCTAAGAATAGAAAAGACCGGTCGACCAAGCTGACGGATGCTCTTTGGGCATTCCGAACTGCATATAAGACCGACCTAGGGATGTCTCCATATAGGATAGTGTTTGGAAAAGCATGTCATTTACCCGTCGAGATAGAGCATAAAGCATTGTGGGCTATAAAAGAAATAAACTTTGATCTAAAAGAAGCCTGCAACTTTCGAAAGCTGCAAATAAATGAGCTAAGCGAACTCCACGATGAAGCTTATGATAACGCTGTAATTGTAAAGAATAGGACTAAGGTTTTTCACGATAAAAACATTTTGAGGAAAACATTTTCACCTGATCAACAAATCCTTCTTTATGATTCACGATTACACCTTCACGCGGGTAAGCTCCGATCTCGATGGAAGGGACCTTTTGTTGTGCGGTCTGTATACCCGCACGGGGCAGTAGAAGTAGAAAATGTCAAAAACGGCATCTTTTTCAAAGTGAATGGACATAGACTAAAGCCGTATTTTTCCACTGACCCCACGGAGGAGCTCTTGTTCTTATAAGAGCCAGTTTATTTTGATTAAAATTCCTCCGTCTCACCTTCATGTCCTGTATATCATTGCATCATTTTTTGAATGAAGGTGAGTGAAAAGAGTAAGTTTGGGGGAAGTTCTTCACTTATATATTTTGCCCCTACTAATAATTCCCCCCAAGCTTACAGTTTTTGTAGGTATAGCGGTTGGCAACAGTGAGGACACTGTTGAAAACAAGTTTGGGGGAGGTTTGTGCTTATTTTTGCATCATTTGCATATTATTTGCATAAGCACAAAACATTTCTTTTAAAATCTATAAAAATTGAAAAATTTTCAAAACCCATAAAAATTTAAAAAAAATTTAAAAAAAATTTCAAGTATAAAAATAATTTTAATATTTACACTTTTTTGTACATAAATATGATAATAAAAGTTTAGATAGTGAACAATTACATCCATGAGATTAGAAAAATTTAAGAAAACTAAGAAAATTAGAAGTTTTCTTATACGAACTAGTAATAAGTAGTTATGAGCCGTTGTCCCAAGGGTTAGTAAGATAAAGGATGCCACTAATCTGAGGATAAAACTAAGTCTGAAAAATAGTTTCTATTCTGGAAGACAAACATTTTGAACGTTGCTACCCTGCTATTCGCACTTACACACGTCTTGAAGCCTGGGATAGTAGAGGATACCTTGAAATGCTCTTATCTTAAAGCCGATGTATGAAGGAAATAAAAAGAAAAAAAAAGTGAATAAAAAAAATATATAAAGTGGTGAGAAAAATGGACACTGGTTTTGTTATCACCGAGGGCAATAAAAAAATATATAGCGAGGGCGCTTCTTCACCTAGTGCCCTAAGGCCAACTGGTCTGGGAGTCACTGCTATGCCTGAGGTGGTGCAAGATGAGAAAAATACACCAAATAAGCAAGCAAATGAGTAATCGGTCGGTTAGTACCTCAAGAAGTATTGACGGTCGCATGAAAGTGTGTGAGCAATCTCATCTAAATATTCATTAATCAAAAAGTACTGAGGCTGATGGGCAAGAGTATGATAGCTTGAATTGAATTCTCCGAGTGTAGGGATGTCTTTACACACACGCAGGGTTATATGATCGATGTTTGGATGAAAGATAGGAATGAAGAATAAGACGATATTTAATTGAGAGAGGACGTGATTTCTAACATCTTTTCATGACCATTAAGATAGGGCTCATGACAACTTAAAAGCTAGCTTAGTTGGAAACCCTAATTTTCAAAGCATTTCTACTACGATTCTTATCTTTAAATGTAATATTCATGATCTTCCTTTTATTATTGGATTTTGTGGGTGCAATCCGCTGAAAACCCTCAGGAGACAACACTCCTCCTACTAGGGACACCTAGAGGTTTAAAGGCTTGTTGCACGTGCTCAGTACAATCGTGTTGCCTACGAAAGTGTGCTAGTTAGTTTTTCTCTTTCTTTATTTTCTCCTTCTCTTTTTAATAAAACAGTCCGCTCGAAACGATCGAAATTAAGTTCGGGGGAATTTGATAAGTCGAAAATATTGCATCTTTTAACCGACAATTTCCTCATCATTTGCATTCATATAGAAGTGTTCGGCATTCATATTTCACATATTAGCAAAACAATCGTCAACTATCAGATTACATGTGTTAGACTCTAAAACCGGCACTATAAAGGAAATTGACCGTATTTCATGGCATCGCATCATCCCTATATTGCGCAACACTTGTTTTGAGATCTGTACAGGATAATCCAGAAGAGAGGCCAAAAATTTATATGGTACCGATCAAACATGACGCCAACTCAATGATTTGGAATCTGGTATTAATGTAAAGGGAAGTCAGGAATTCAATATATCACAAAATACAGAAGGAGACACTAAAAGTCAACACAAGAAAGTTGAAGCCCCAAGGAGCCCAAATGGCAGCGGAACCGCGGCCTAAGCCGCCTTGTGCCGTGATTCCGCGGTCAACTTGCCACGTCATCAACTCTGCTCTGCACCTCAACTCCTATGACATCTTCCACACTTCAGAAAACCTATGCAAGTTCCAGAATACTCCTGAACATTCTGCCAGATCAGCAAGCTTTGGAATCAACACTAAACTAGCCTATCATTCTAGAAACTTCTCCCTAAACCCTAGCTTAAACCCTAAGCTAGCTCCTAACAAACTCCTTCTAGAAGCCTCAACAAACTTTTGGAGGAAATTGTAATTTTCAAACCTAGACCTAGGGTTTGGTAGATCTATAAATAAGACCCTAGGCTCACTTGTAGATCATCTCTTTTCTTGGAAAAATCCCCATTTGAGTAGCCAATCTAGATCCATTCACTCTCTTTCTTCATCTTCTTCCACAAGTCTAATGAGAGGACTTGTGTGAAACCCTAACCCTAATTCCAATCAAAAGCCAAGATTCTGAGTACCCCATCAAGCAAGAAGCCTTGCAACTTTTTATGAGCCCAGCCGATCTTCAACAGAGCAAGTGGTCCAAGCCGATCAGCGACTCACGGAGCCGAGCGACGCCAAATCGACAATTTAGTTCTTTCTCTTATAGTTCTTGAGCGACTGTAATCAAATTGTTGATATAAATAAAAGGTGATATTCTTTTATCTTGTTTTCTTTAAATTCTTGCATCATGATATCTTTTCAATTCTTGAATGCTTTCTGTGTGATGATGTTTGAGTAATACTCCGCTCGTCAAGGAGTCGAGACGATCAATAGAATGATGATGTAATATATCTTAAATCGATTCTTGAATCCTACGAGTTTTGTAAACCCCAGCAAGTTCAAGAATCGACGACCCAATTCGTTGCGATGCTTTCTTGATTGATATCGCTCGAGATTGGGGAGTTACGATCATTTCTTGAAATTGTTAGAGGCTAGAATGTGAATGATATCAATGAAAGAACAAGGGTTAAACGATGAAACACTAGTTTCACGAGAAAGCCCTAACTCTCATCGATCATCATCGATCTAGTATCAATCCTTTGAAGGACAAGAACAAGAAATCTTGAGATTACAACACGTCTATAGATCCGATCGATTCCTACGAGCCTCATTTAGATTCTTGATATTTGGTTGGAAATATCATCGAAACCCGATTCTTGATTGTTTATCATTTCTTGATTCTTGATTAGATTAGTGACACCTGAATCAATCGATAAAATCATGAATCATGTTTTCTTTTCTTTTCGATTAACTTTTCAATTCGAACAAATTAAACATAGAAACGAATCGCACAATCCCTGTGGACGATCCGCACTTACTAACGCGCTACATCCGACACCGTTATTGATTGCGGTCAAATATAATTCTTTGGTTGTGATTTCTTTATACAATTTTCTAAATACCGATACAAGATACTGTTATCAATCAAATGA